>CM053791.1:130040747-130738247 GCA_028749045.1 Cupressus sempervirens
AATGACTCTTGAAAGGGTTTTTAAAGGCTGCATAGTCTTCATTATTGCTAAGGTTATTCACTTCGATAGTTCCATCATTGATTAATTTTTGTCTGGATCCCTTAAGGGAAAAAATAATTGTTTGTTAAGTGCCCCTATTTTGGTGGTAGGCACAAATGTGCTTGTCATTCCACTACTTTAACTTTACTTGATTGTTTGGCCTCGAAAAGTGCAATGAGTTCATCAGCCAAGAGGGTTTGCAAAGCACTCTCATAACAAACTCCAATAGTTGTATACTCCTTGGGTATATCAAAAGAGTGATATCTTCACAAAGGAGGAGCTTGATTATAAGTGATGTTTTGATTATATGTTGAGGGAGTTTTTGTGTTATGTCGATAAAGTTGATAGGCATTGTATTAGTGAGGTGTGTTTGGATTGGTATTGAAGATGGGATATGACTGATTTGGATGGGGTTGGGTTTATAGTTTAACATGGTTGGCTTCGACCACCCCATCATTGATGGTGTTTTTGTTGTTGTTTCTCCACCATGACTTTTATTTATCAGTGGTATGATCAGAGGAATTATGAGCCTATGTGGAATTGTTTTGAAAACCCTTACCATTTTTTGATAGTTTAATAATGCCATTATTTATCAAGATCTCTTCTACCTTAGCAGAATTCTCCAATGTAGTTTTAAAATCTTTAGGCCCTTGAAGTTGGAGCCAGTATTTCATTGATTTTTAGAAATTATTGATGAAGATGTTAGTCTTCTCTTTGTCTAGTATGTCTCTATGATACTTGGTGAATGTGTATCTCCATTGTTGTAGGAAGATCTTGAATGACTTGTTGAGAAGTTGTTTTGTGTTGCATAAATTGATAATTGTAACTTCCCTTTCGATATTATAGGAATATTGGGTGATGGACATAAGCTAATTGGTCAAAGATTTTTATGTTGGAGGGTAGATTAGAGAACCACTCCATGGCTTGCCCTTTGAGGCTTCTAAGAAATAGATGCATTAGGTAAGTCGTGTCATGGAAAAACTCCATACTTAGGGTATAAAATTGTTTGAGTTGATCTTCTAGATCTTATGTGCCAAAACATTTATCATATTTTGGTATTTGCACATTTTGAAGAAAAGGTGTGAAGGTAATGCTTTTATCAAATCGAAGAGGACACACCTTTTTGAGGCTGAATTTTGTGGGTTGTATTTTTCCTTGCTTCATCCTTTCCATTTCCATTTATATGTCTTGTAATTTTTGTGTGACAACATGTAGGGGTGACTCTTCTTCATCTCATTTTAGATTGTTCACATCAAAATTAGATAAAAATTTTGCACCTTGTTGTGTTAATGCTAGTATATAACATTCTTTGTGTTTCTTAAGTATCTTGTCCATGATGTCAATAATTTTAGGATTTTATTGAGAATCTTTGATTTTAGTTTCAATGTTCCTACCATACCATATGTTAGATGAACCCACTGTAGAAAAGGATTCTAAATTTTGGTTGAGCAAGGGTGACTTGTGGGTAACCATGTTTAGTGAACAATATATTGGTGTGATAGGTTCAATAAGGTTCAGAGGTTTTGTACATTTGATGGTTCTACTGGCTATTCTAGTACTCACTTGTATAGGTGATCATTTTGGCTTTGTGGCTATATTGGTTTTACATTATGGCATTAAATGTGAATATGATTCCTTTGATTTTTATGCATTTTCACAATATGATGGTTTTTGTTGGCTGTGATTCATCTAGAGTAACAAACTAGTTTGGGCAAGGTGTTTGGTAATGTTGATAGGGTGAGTTCACTTTAATGAAGTTAGGTAGGGAATAGATGTGTGTCTCTAGATGTTTCTAGCTTGATATGTAAAGTGAAGAAAATAATGATAGTTGGATTAATAATGATGTTTATAAATTTTCTTGTTTCAAAAAAATGCTTTTGGTCAATTTCAGGATCTCTCAGCCTTGGGAAATATCAGTGAGAAGAATGGTATCCAAATCTGTTGTTTGTTCACAAATATCACGTATCCAGATAGGCTCTATTTTAGGTCTTTTCTCAGATGCATCACAAAATTGATCAAATGCACTATTTCATTGATTATATGTGCTATTTTATCTATCATGTATTGTTTTAGGGTTCAAATGTGTTGTTTAATAGGGAAAATGCATTGTTTAAAGCTTTAGATGTGTTGTTTTGTAGTTATATGCATTATAAATGAGTTTAATTGCATCACAAGATAAGCCAAATACACTATCTCATGTAGTAGATGAATTATTTTAGAGTCTTTTAGCAATTTTCTTGTTTGGAACTTTATTTCTCATATCAGCTTATAGTTGTGTCTTTTGAAAGGACTGCAATCTGCACTGGTGTTTGTTATTAAGTCTTAAAACACATCCAAGCACAATAGCAATAGAAACCAAAATAAAATATAAAACTACACACACCTAGAAAGTGGAAGGAAAGAGGCTTTCTAACAATTTTGTCTAAAGCTAGTGACTAGTGGGTTCTAGTTTTTAACCAATGATGTTTGGATTTACTTGTCTTGTGATAGAGAGCTTCCCACCAATGCTAAGGAGGTTTGGTGCAATCCCTCACAGGACTACTAGAGGAAGGCTATATTTTAAACATGGGTAGCTTTCATTCAATTAGAAATACAAGATTAGGAGGTGTTCCCTCTCACCAACCCTACTAAGGCAACATGGTTGGTAGCCTTTGTATAGCTAAATAATCATACCTAGTGGAAAGTAGAAAAATGTAAATTACAAATAGGTTTCGGAATTTGATCACTCAAGAAGAGTGAGAGAATATCCCTACTATCCTAATTTCCCAAACACTATAGACACAAATGTTTAATCACTAGCCCTTATACTACAAAAGACAAAGGGGCTCCTAGTTAAACTATGTGTGGGTTCTTTCCTCATTTGATTGTAACTGATCTTTATAGAAGATTGGCCATTATGATCAACTCAAAAGAGTTGAGAGAATAGGCCTACTCCCATTTTGATCAGTGATATCAAAAACTTCTATTAAACTAGGTTTGGAAATTAGAAATGTTGCACTCTAAATTAAAAAGGGCCAAAGTCCACTTACTTGATTCAGTGGTAGTAAAGGCTACATGCATTTTTGAGTGTCTTCATTCCTATCATGCAATGTTTGTAGCCTAGGAGTTTCATGTTAGCTTGGAATAAACCTATAAGCAACCAATATTCAGATCTAAAAGTTAGATTCAACAAATTATAACTTTTATCAGATGCACTATAGGAATGTTTATATGTGTTATAGAATATATCATGTGCATTATTTAAACTAGTAAATGTGCTATAGGAAATAGAAAATCTGCCTTAAGAAACTTGATATTCACTACAAGAATGTTCATATGAATTATAGAAAGCTTTAAAAGTGTTATAGAAAGATCTAAATGCATTAAAAGGCTGCTTAGAAGCATCAAAATAGAGTTTAGAAGTGTCAGAACATTTAGATCTGGCCCTTGTGTGTTCAGTGAAGACTTGGAAAGTTTATTGTCACTATTACAAAGCCCCTAGAATGCTGTAAAACCTACAACCAATCAGATCTACATAAGAAACTAGCAAGAAACATAGATTTATACTAAAAATGAAATATTAGATAGAAAGATTGAAAAGTAGAGAGGCTTTGAGTTCAAACCCCATGGTGGTTGCCAATTTGTACATGGTATATTCACATATTTATGAGACTTTAATGCAAAGTGCAAATAAAATGACAACCAACTAGACTAAACCCAAGACATCATTGTCGAAATGTAAACTCTACAAGCCTCTCATGTTTCCCTAAGTACAATTGCTAAAAAGGCTCTCAAACCAACATCTCAGTGATAGTTCTAGAATGGGAGTATGCTTAAAATGTAGATCTACAAGATTGCATGCAAAATCTATGACTAAAACACAGATTGTATATAAGTAACAACTCTTAGAATGATATCAAAATGGACATGCAATGAGCTAAACATGTAATAAATAATACTAAATAACATGAAAATAATCCTAAAATTCTATGAACTTGCTAAAATGATTACTCAGAATGTACCTATAGTGTAGATGCCTAAAACTTGGGTCCTTTGGCTCTTGAATTTCCCTCCTATTTACCGGATTTCAGAAGGGATTGGGATAAGAATCAAGATTTTCACCTTTGACTAGTGGATGGAGGTGAAATTGAAAATATCTCATAAGAGACCATGGGGAAGAATTCAACAGATTTGGTTTTGAGCATAAATGAGAATTTTTCCAATTCTTTTAAATGAAAAAGGGGGATTTTCACTTTTGTGAGGATAAATGACTTTATTGATTTAATAAATTTTCTATTTATTTTCAAAAGTTTTTCTTTTTCTTTCTCTCTTTTTAAATTTCATTTTATGATTTTGAATTGTTTTTCTCCTATTTTTAAAGTTGATTTAAGTCTTGTTGATTTGATAGATGGTTAATGACTTGATGTGATTTTTTATTTGAAAGTTTTTTGTGTTCTTTTGATTTCCTCCTTAATTTGCATTGATTCATTGAAATTGCATAATTTAGGTCTTTGCCAATTTTTGTGTGTCTACATTGGTAAAAAAGTGCCTCTTTTTTCAAATGCTATATCTTGCAGTACATCTTTTGGCTCCTATATAGTTGCTTTCCTACTTTAGTTTGTTGGCTTTGCTCATGCATCCATGTATTGAATCTTGTCATAAATTGACAACAAAACACCCTAGAGTGTCATAGGAATCTCATGCCTCAGTCACTAGTTGGTTCTAATTGTGTCTGCCTATTGTCACTAATGTCACTTTGAAATTCCTCTCACAAAAGATATCTCTCATGTTAGTCACTAGTTATTCTAACTACATCTTTCTACTGTCACTAATGTCACTTTGAGATTCCTCTCATGGAAGATCTCTCTCATGTAAATCACCAATTATTCTAACTACATCTACCTACTATCACTAATGTCACTTTGAGATTCCTCTCATGGAAGATCTCTCTTGTGTTAGTCACCAATTATTCTAACTATGTTTGTCTACTCTCATGAATGTCACTTTAGAAATTTCTCTCATGAAAGATCTCTCTCATGTCAGTCACTAGTTGTCCTAGTTCTATCTGTCTACTGTCCCTCAGTTTCCTACTAAGGTTCTTCTTACTAAAGATTCCTCTTTGACTTCACTCACTAGTTATTCTATCTGCCCCTTTCCACTATTCTCACCTTACTAAAGATATTTATTCCATATATGTTCTAAACATTGACACTTGACATCAATCCTATAATACAAAACACTAAACTAAAAATGATGAATTTGTTTGGGATATGCTAAGTTTTTTTTTGTTTTCTTTTCTTTTGCTTTATCATGTCTCTTTGAGTGAGTTGATGATGTCTCTTTTGACTAGAGAAGTGAGGACTGGGGGCATGATCTTTTCTTTGTTTTATGTTTATTGGTTTAGTTTCAATGATTTGAAGTATTCATATAAAAGGGGTGTCCACTATAAGAGCCTCCATCTTGTATTGGATGGCCATGTGTACCTCGACTCCTTTTATATGGATAAATCAATGAAATTGGTTCTTCACCTTTCTTATTGGAGTGAACTCTTCATGATATAGTAAATACTAATACTCATCCTACTAAGTGAACGTATGGGTCACTGCAAGTATACCTAGCAGTCTTCTGTCTCAAGTTATGAATGCAAGGGTCATTGTGAATAGAATACTTATTGATTACTTAGCATAAGAAGGATCTCATGTGTGTCTAGTGTGGCTTTACACAAGAAACATTCTGGTCATCCTAGCATTTATGCTCTAATGCTTATGTTAACTTGCTACATTAAAAGGGACAAATGTTCTAGTAATTTTTGCTTCTTAGACCTCGAATGATTACATTTAATCTTGAAAAATCTAGAACAGATGTCCTATTCATATTCCTATGATTGCAATGTTAGTGGGAATTGTATGACACTTGAGATTTTTCTATACACTCAGTGATGATAATTGTTAGAGCTTGATAACTAGGCCTAGGGTTGCATCTAGTGTAGGGTTGCATTACATAGTTGACATTTTCATAAAAACATGGTTCAATCACTAATCTACTTGCATCCTTAATGATGATGGATTGTTGGCTTCTTTGAAAGTATCTTGTTTCTTTATGACAACACAAGCATTTAGTTCTTTGATTCATCCTATCGATCTTCATGGGATATCTATCACTATCAAAAAACTAGAACACTACATGAGATGTTAGTTCATTCACATTTTGCATTCATAAACCATAGCATAAACATCTCATGTACTACAAACTATAAAGAGAGAAAGTGACTTGTGCAAAGGGTACTCGAACCAAAAAATCTCATATATATATATATATATATATATATATATATATATGTTAAAAGAGTACATTAGTGAAAAAATGGAAGCTACTCAAGCACTATCAATCTCAAAAAAATGGTACAAAAAGGTGCTATCACATCAATCAATACATAGCTAGATCAAAATTAGGATAAAAAGAGCTAATTCTCTCCTTCCCCCTCACCCCCCGCTGGTGGCAGAGGAGGAGGAGGAGGCATGTCTGGTCTCACTGGAGGCTACGCACCTCCTGACTCTCATGCATATGAAGAAAATCAAGGCACCTGCTTACCCTCATCTAGCACTACTGCTACATATACCACAAAACAATAGGTTGCCCTAGCTGACTGCAACCATATCTCATTCTTCTACTACTTTGATCTCCAAGCCACTAGCTCTAGCTACTCCCATAAATCACATATCTCTCGATATTGCTCTACTATCTAGGTGTAGACCTCACACTGCAACTTGCATGTGGAGCTCACCTAGCTACCACTATGCTACCTGTACTCCATCTCTCTATCTTATCAAGGCCTCCTAGGTCTATGCCAAGATATCTTTACCCTAGGCCCTAGTGGTAGGCTAGTCTTGCATCTCCTCATCACCCTCACCTTGCTTAGCTGGCTACTCAACTGGTCACATTACCTCTATCTGTGGTCTCTGGGTGTCTCCTACAATGGCTCCTAGGGAACCCATGTTTCCTCATGGTTGCCTCTGACCCATCCCACTCCCACTAGCACCTAGGTATACTCTCATCTACTAAGTAGGAATGGGAACCAATTGTGTCCTCTACCTAGTCCTCTCCTACTTTGGCTATTGTGGTAGTCTGTGTGGTGCTTGTGCTAACTAAATAGATATGGCCATCCAAACTAGGTATGTGAACCATGGAAATGGATGACTCTCAAAATGGGCCTATTGCCAATCACACGTAGGAACAATACTCCTATGAAATATCCTCCAGCCACCCATACTATCAACATATGCAAGTCAATGGGAATCTCTCTATGATCTACATGGAGTGACCTATCAATGCTCAAGAACTAAACATATATCCCACCTCTCAAGGTGCATCATCCTAATCCTTTGTCTCTCTCTACAGCTGCCATACTACTGACATTAGGTCATCTAGTCGGCCTCTCCACTACTCAATCTTCCCTAGATCTACTTGGTTCAACTAGCCATTGTACCTACATATATAAAACTCCATGGGCTACCTCTCATCTACAAAAATGGGTCTAGTGATTGGAAAGTGCTCCCATGCCCATATCTGAAGAACATAAACCCCAATAACCATGCTCTTCCTCTCATGATATACTATCTTGTGCATCTCATGGAACATGTGTGTGACAATGCACTAACCCATCCATAATTCTCAAGCATCTCTAACATCATCTAAAGCATTTAGCCCCATCCACACTCCAATCCATGTTGACCTATGTCCATTATCAAGAAGAAGCTAATAAATATACCCAACACCATTAGAAATCTATGCGTGGGCTCATAGGTGTGTACTAGCTTGTCTCATGTGATGGCTCTACCCATGATCAGATCCTCCTAAAAGATGGCTCTCAGTGCCTCTATCCCTATCCATGGCACTGTATCATAAAGAACTCATGGATCATCAAATGGGATGTGTTGTATCCTATAAATATCCTTGAGAGTGATTGTCATCTCTCCCTATGGTAGATGGAAGGTGTTCATCTCCAAATGGAAACACTCCACCAATGCAATCAATAGGTCATGATTCACCAGTACTACTACAATCTGACAAAGATAAAATAATCCAAGTCTATCAATGTGTGTCATTTCAGCATCATCAATCTATCACAACAAAGCTCTGTAAGGCAGGTAATGGGACCTAAATCTAACATCAGGAAAGGTAACATACACATACGAACATAATAGGCAAACAATCAGTCTCAGATAAAAAAATAGAAAGGTAACCTACACACATCTTCACATGAGGAGACACTTTGTCAAGAGATGATAGTGATCAAGCTATGAGCAAAAAAAGCACTAAAACTAGGGATTTTCATGTGAAAGATAGGTATCCTCCATGCAATGAAACCCATCAAACCAAGCAAAGAAGTACTAGCCTAGTACTTCTTCACATGGAGAGAGATTGGCTTCATGTGAGGAGAGACATCCTTGCATGAGAAATAACATAGCTACAACTAAAAATACCCTAAAACATGCTAAAAACATCTCAAAATTTGTGAAAATCAAAATGCAAAGCAAGGTTATCAATTACACACAAGATGTCCATACTTAGTCAGTTAGCTATGTTATCAGGAGCACTCAAATCAGTGTGAGTGCATGGGGACAACCATTTTCTCCTCAAAGCTCTCTTCTCCACAAAAGAGAAAAGCATAAATGAATTTAAAATGACCCTTTGGGCCCTTATACAGGTTTTGACCTAATTTTTCAAAGTGCTCTGATTGGCATGACAAACACCCCTAGCTAATTTGACTGTTATGAACTCATTTTCAAGATCGAATACAAAACCTGACACACTTAAACATCTCAAACTTGCATTTTAAAATGTTGGGCATGACATGATTGAATGCTTGTGTAGTCCATTTTTCAATACTTTGTGAATCTTGGAATCTTTTCAACTCACATTTTCATCAAATTTTTGAAAATTTCTTTAAAAAGTCAACTCTAGTTAGCTCAAGTCAATTTTGGTTAAACTTAGTCTTTTGGATCTCAAAATCACTTCGAATTGACTTCAAATTTTCTTCAAATTCTTCTAATATTTTCTACATTCTTCTTAATCTCTAATTTCTTTAGTATCTAAACATACTTCTTTACATCACTATTCTAGTGTGTCATCTTTCAATTTTGCTCCCAAGGACAAAAAATGATTACATCATTGAATCTAAATTTCAACTGAATTTGAATCTTATGTCCTCATCACTCAAGGTATCTCATCACTCAAAGCATCTCATTCCCTTTTATCTGGAATCTATTTCATCTATCTCATCTTTTGATCAACTGATGACATCTTATAGCAAACCTTATCAGAGTTTGATGGACAGGTATCGAGATAGTCTAAACCTCGACTCATGAGGATCAAGCCTCATTTTGGGGATGATTTTATGACTCATGATAGGTCTTGTTATCTTTTATGGACCAGTATTTAGGTGTTCTATCTGGACTCTAGGGATTAAGCTCTATTCTTGAGATAATTCCAAATTCTTGCTATGGATTAAGCTTCATTCTAGAGATGATCCTAACTTTTGCTGAGAATTAAGCCTCATTCTGGGCATAATTCTAGGTTTTTTCTTTCAATCACTACTCAATGGACAAGTATTGGGATAGGTTAAACCCCAAATCCCAAGGATCGAGTCTCATTCTGGGAACAATTCTATAAAATTTGATAATTTTTTTGCTATCAATCTCGATATCTAGGTGTTCTATCTAGATCCCCTAAGGTTAAGCTTCATTCTAGAGATAACCTTTAAAATATTATCAATCTCAATATCTAAGTGTTCTATCTAGATCCCCTAACATTAAGCTTCATTCTAGAGATAACCTTTAAAAGCTCATCAATCTTAGTATATAGGTGTTCTATCTGGATCCCCTGACATTAAGCTTCATTCTGGAGATAACCTTTAAAAGCTTATCAATCTCAGTATCTAGGTGTTATATCTGGATCCCCTGAGGTTAAGATTTGTTGTGGAGATAACCTTAAAAATCTTATCAATTGATCTATATGTCATCAATCTCAAAACCAATCTCATTTCTTGATCTATGACTCATACTTTTGATTACTTTGAATCAAACATGCTTCACACACATTCATTCAAAGAGGGGAAAATGTAATACTCCAAAATTGGCATATTACCATGATAACCAATTTTGGTATATTCAATCATTCCTAAGTCCTATTTCACTAGGCAATTCTAATTCTGATACTCACTACTTGACCTAAGCATCAAATGCAGAAAACCCTAATCTGCATTAATCACACTCTTTATTTAATTCCTAAATATTCACTCAAATTAGCTACTTTAAACCTATTAATTAAGTTTAATTTAATTATAAGTGTCCATACTTTAATTGAATTAAAATTACTTCTTTAGATAATGTGCAAAGGAATTAAATGTATTTAATTTAATAATATCCTCATTTTGATTATTGAATTTAATTATTCAATTAATTAAAGTTTATGCCTTTATGAGGTCATACCTTATTTTATTAAATTAAATAATCTCTTCAAATCTTCTCTTCAGTTCTAGAATGGGAATTTTGAGTGAGCTAGAACTCAAAATGGAACCAACTTAGTTAACACTTTCTCACACTTAGATGAGAATCAGTTAACTTTCCATCACACTCAGATCTGGAATAGTCAACTACATCTACACAAGGAAGTTCCCATATTGACTAAGTCTCATCTTTGATCCTGAATGTTCATTCCAATTAATCTTGACCATTGATTGATTTCTAGAATTTTATTTAAGAGGCGTTCAATTCCTCATTACAAAGGTTGAGTTAATTGTGTATCAAATCTATGTTAGAATATTTACTCATTTGCTAGTTTAAATTTCTTACATTTGAATCTCATGTTAGCTTAATATGCATTTATTTAGCATAATATGTTCTTTTATTTCTTAGCTTAATAATGTATTCCATCTAGCATAATATGAATTCTCATTTAGCTATAAATCCTTCATACTAGAGGTTTGGTTTCCTTCTTCTCATTTTGAGAGTAAGGGCAAAATCCTTCTAGTTAGAGGGTAACGGGTTGCTTTTTCAAACTATTTTGGATAAATAATTCAATGTTTATTCTAGGATGGTTTCAAATTTAAAGACCATGTTGAAGTGTGTGTGAGTATCTAAGGCTGACATTTCACATATACACTACTAGATCCTTAATTTCTTCCTTCATACCTTACAACAATTGTTTAAACCAAGACACTAGCCTTTTTCCAAGAAAGAATGCTCCATCACTACTACTTTTGTTATCTTCAATACTTCATGCCTAATCAACATTAGTGAAGGCTTTTAATTCAAGGTTGCCTCATTTCTTATATGACAAACAATAATCTCTAGTACCTTTTAGATACCTCATAATTCTTTTTATTTCTATCATATGATTTTCCTTTAGATTAGCAAAAAATATTGCCACTATACCAACTGCTAGTGTAGTATCAGGCCTTTTATGGACTACATATAGAAGTTATCTAATCATTGATCTATATGTAGTCTAATCTACCTATCTAGAATCATCAATTTTGGGAAGCTTATGTCCACTAGACATAGGTGTTCCAACTAATCTAGGATCCTCCATTTCAAATTTCTTCAATATCTCCTTCATGTACTTTGATTGAGTAATGTAGATGCCATCCTTCTTCAATTGAACTTACAAGCCAACAAAGAATTTGATCTCTCCAAACATTTACATTTAAAATTCCTTACTCATTTCCTTAGACAAAGATTTGCACAACCATCATGTCCAATGAATAATATATCATCTACAAAAATTTATGTTAGTAATATCTCATTTTATGGTCCTTCCTTGATGTATAGATTGTTGTTTTTATTTGTTCTTTGAAAACCAATATTTACCAAAATACTAGGCTCTGGGGGCTTGTTTGAGACCATATAAAGCTTTGTGTAATCTACAAACCATATTCCTTTTACTAGGATCTTTGAAACCTTCAAGTTTCTTGATGTAGACTTCTTCTTCTAGGATCCCATTCAAGAAAGATAATTTTACATCCATCTAATATATTTTGATTCCTTTATGTGTAGCATAAGAAAGTAGTTCTCTAACACCTTCTAGTCTAGCAATAGAAGAAAATGTTTCTCCATAATCAATACCTTCTTCTTGAGCATAACTTTTGCATGCTAGCCTTGCCTTGTTCCTTGATACTTCTCCATTTTCATCCAACTTATTTCTAAACACCCATTTTGTGTCAATTACATTTTCATCTTTGGGTCTAGGAACAAGAGTCCAAGTTTTACTTCTTTTAATTTTTTCAATCTCTTCATTCATTTCCTCAATCCAACCTTCATTGTCTAATGCATCCTTAATAGTTCTAGGTTCAAACTTAGTAAGAAAACATGTGCCTTTTAGTTTTTTCCTTGTCATTGTACCTTTTGATTGATCTCCAATGATTTTCTTGGGTTCATAATGCCTTTTGACATATCTATAGAGTATAGGTTCTATTGGTGTTTGAAAATGTTACCAGTTTCCAATTACCTCGATGAGAATATGGTACATCTAGGGCAAGTAACTCCCATCTTCAACATAGTATTTTAGACATTGGGCCAACTATAAGGTTTGACCCTTCTTCGCTTTAGGCTCTACAAGACCTAAGCGAGTTAACCTTTAGGTCCTAATGAATGGTACCAATGCAATTTAAACATAGATCTAAACCTATTTACTACAGATGAAAACCCTTATGTCTCCTAATGACTTATGTAGTAACAAAGATGTGTAGTAGAAAATTACAACTCTATGGAATGCAGAAGTTGAGTGAGGGTTAAACTATTCTAGCTCTTCAACATAAAATTTAAAGATGATTTGAATTTGATTTGATTTTATGTGGGTGGGGAAACTGGATGAAAACCATGTATGAATAACAAACTTATGATCCTATAATAGATCAGTGCCTCATCCATTAGGCAATTCATGAATCTCCCTCATGCATTTTGGATATCTAGAACACATATCTTATGCCAAGACTCCAGACCTATCCATCTACCTTGTAAATTGGATATCAATGTTTGATCTAAATCTCATTCTTACCTAATATCCTCCTCAATAAACCTCCAACCCTATTGAATCTCTAAAGAATTTACATAATTCCTTGAATTACAAGCAATAATGAAACAACATACAACCTTAAGGGACTGCAACTATGATCTAGGCTCTTTGTTCAAAGATCATAAAACATCACAACTTAATTGAGAAAGGAGACAAGATTTAAATTGAAACTAAACATTTGTTGTTCCTTGTATTGATTTCCTTGAAATAATACATAAAAATGCATGAAACTAACTCATAAAGAACCTAATAAACTAGATTATACAATGAAACAATGTTGTCATACAATAGAGAAAATGGCAAGAATGAGAAATTGATGGGATGGGAAGGGGGTGTCATAGCCAAAGCAAAAGCTTCATGGTCTAGAACCAACACATTACAGATCTTCCATTCAGACTTCATCAATTCCATGGCCAATTCTACTAAATGTCTTCATTCCAAAAAAACTTTCCAAAATTCCAACTCTTACAATAAATGAAAGAAGGAAAGATATATCAAGAAGTGAATTCTTGGATCTATTATGCCACTAACATGTGTCCCCTTAGAATTCTTTCCCAAAAAGCTAAAAAGGCCTCTCTCCACCTTCTCTTTATAACTACATATCAAATCCCATAATTCTGGCTCTTTAAGGCATAGAGAATCTCATATATTTGGTAGAACAAATAACTAATTTTTGTTATCAAATTTAAACTCAAAGTAAAAAGTGAAAAATTAATTATATGACCTCAAAAGGAAAAATAAACTTTTTAGAATAGTTTTCCTCCATATCCAGGATTCAACAAGCTCTCAAATATGCCTTCTAACTAATTTAATGGATAGAACTTCTAGTTATGGAAGATGCAAATGGAAGATTATCTTTATCAGAAGGATTTATGGAAGCCATTGGAAGTTAAAGCCAAGAATCAGGGAACTATGTCAGATGCTGAATGGGATCTTTTGGATAGAAAGGCACTTGGAAGCATTCAATTATGCCTAGCACCATCGGTGGCATTTAATATTACAAAAGAAAAGATGACTAAAGAGTTGATGAAAACCCTAGCAACACTGTATGAAAAGCCCTCCACTTCAAACAAGGTATTTCTCATGAAGCATTTACATAATATGAAAATGGAAAAAGGTGGACTTGTTGCAGATCATTTAAATGAGTTTAATACAATTACTAGTTAGTTATCTTCTATGGGTATCAATTTTGATGAATAAATTAGGGCTCTCTTGATTTTGTGTTCCTTGCCTAAAAGTTGGAATAGCTATGAGAAATTTTGTTCCTGGATCTAGTAACCTAAAATGTGAAGATGTGATCGGTGTTGTTTTGAGTGAGGAAACTCGTAGGAAATCCTTAGGTTGATCTACATCAGGAAGTTCTTTGAATGCACAAAGTAGGGGTAGAACAACTAAGAGAGGAAGTAACTCTGGAAATCATGGAAAATCAAGAGGAAATTCAAAGGGGAAGAGGTCTCAATCGAGAGGACCAAATGACTGCTACAACTGTGGGAAACTAGGGCACAAAAAGAAAGATTGTTGGAATTGAAAGAAAAATGAAGGAGATAAATCAGATGGAGACAAGGAGACAAATGTGGTAAGTAACAAATCTGAAGAGTATTCTTTGCTTCTATCTTTAGAAAGTGTTGATGATTCATGGGTTTTAAATTCTGGTGCTTCATTTCATGCTACACCTCATAGGGGTTCTTTAATTGATTATGTTCAAGGGGATTTTGGGCTTGTTTATTTGGGGGATAATTAACCTTGGCAAATTGTTGGAAAAGGAAAAATTAAGATTACGTTGCAGAATGGGAATCATTGGCTACTACATGAGGTAAGACATGTTCCAAGGCAAAGTAGGAATTTAATTTCAGCAGGGCAACTCAGTGATGAGGGTTGTGTAGTTACTTTTAATGATAAAAATTGGAAGGTTTCAAAAGGTTCCCTCATAGTAGAAAAAGGTGTGAAAGTAGGCACCTTATATCTTTGTATAGGTCATATTGTTCCTTCTACTTTGATTGTTTCAGAGAAAAATGAATGTTCAGGAACAATTGCTGCAGTTGAGCAGGGAGAACAAATAGCTACTGTAGATTTTGATATAGCATTGTGGCACAATAGACTTGGGCACATGAGTAAGAAAGGTATGAAAGTACTTCATTCAAAGAAATTTTTACCAGGTATGAAAAGTGTTAATATGGATTTTTGTGAAAGTTGTGTGTATGGAAAACGAAAGAGAGTGAGTTTTGTAAAGACTAGGAAGGAAAACAAAAAGGAGAAATTAGAGCTTGTGCATACATATGTATGGGGACCAGCTCAGGTATCTTCCCATGGTGGCTCTCATTATTATGTTATATTTATTGATGATGTAACTAAAAAATTATGAGTTTATTTCCTTAGACAAAAATATAATGTATTTCAAACTTTTAAGAAATGAAAATGCTTGGTTGAAAATGAGACTAGTAAGAAATTAAAAAGTCTCAAATCTGATAATGGTGGTGAGTATTGTAGTCATGACTTTCAAGATTATTGCTCCACTAATGGTATTCATAGATAGAAAGCTATTCCAAGGACTCCACAAGAAAATGGAGTGGTTGAACGCATGAACATGACTATAATGGAGCATGCAAGGAGCATGAGGTTGCATGTTGGGTTGCCCTTACACATGTGGGTAAAGGCTATCAATATTGTAGTATATTTTTTTAATAGAGGTCCCTCTACTCCTTTGGGCTATGGTATTCTAGAGGAGGCATGGACTAGTAAGAAGGTGAGTTATTCTTTTCTCAAGACCTTCAGTTGTGAAGCTTTTGCTCATATAGACTCTGAAAATAGAACCAAGCTAGAAGCTAAATCAAAGAAATATTTCTTTGTTGGATATGGCATTAATGAATTTGGTTATAGGCTTTGGGATTTTGAAAATCATAAAATTGTTAGAATTCGAGATGTCATATTCAATGAGAAAGTGTTGTACAAAGATCTGTTGCAGCAACATGAGAAGAAAGAAGATGATTATGTAGTGTTGGATGATACTCCAAAAGCTAATGTTTCAGCCATTCCTCATGATGTGCAACAACCACAACAAAAAATACCACACACACCAGTGAATGTTAGACAGTCAATGAGAAAAATTAGACCTCCACAAATATTTTCTTCCTCTTTTTATTCTATTTTACTTACTGATGCTGGTGAACCTGAAAGTTATGATGAAGCTGTGTAGGTGGATGCTAAGATTCAGTGGGAGTCTGCAATGAAAGATGAAATGGACTCTTTGCTGAAGAATAAGACATGGGATTTGTGCAAGTTGCTATAGGTAAAAAGGCTTTACAAAATAAGTGGGTTTATAGGTTGAAAGAAGAGGAAGGAGGTAAGAAAATATTTAAGGCCGGGCTAGTTGTCAAAGGATTTGCATAGAAAAAGGGAATTGATTTTGATGAGATATTTTCTCCTATTGTTAAAATGACTTCTATCCGTACTATTTTAAGTCTTGTGGCTACTAAATATATGCATTTAGAGTAGCTAGGTGTTAAAATAGCCTCCTTTCATGGTGATTTGGACGAAGAAATATCTATGGCTCAGGCATAGGGATTTGAGTTCAAAGGTAAGGAGAACTTAGTGTGCAAATTGAAGAAAAGTTTATATGGCTTGAAGCAAGCACCTCAACAATGGTATTTGAAATTTGACAAGTTTATGCATGAGCATGGCTATAATAGGTGTCATTTAGATTATTGTGTTTATTTTAAGAGGTTGGATGATGATAGCTACATTATTTTATGTTTATATGTTGATGATATGCTTGTAGCTGGGTCTAACATGGATCATATTAAGGGGCTAAAATGCTAGTTAGCACATGCATTTGCTATGAAAGATTTGGGGGCAGCAAAACAAATCCTTGGTATGAATATTTGCAAAGATAGGAAGAATAGAACATTGACGCTATCTTAGGGTGATTATGTTGAGAAGGTGTTGCAACGTTTCTCTATGGAGAATGCTAAAGCTATCAGCACACCTTTACCTAGTCATTTGAAATTGACTAAGGAGATGTGTCCCAAGACACAAGAAGAGGAGGATAAGATGTCCAAGGTACCCTATCCTTCAGCTGTAGGAAGCTTGATGTATGCTATGGTATGCACTAGGCTAGATATTGCACATGCAGTGGGAGTCATTAGCAGGTATATGAGTCATCCAAGATTTGAGCATTGGAATGTTGTCAAGTGGATTCTCAAATATTTGAGAGGAACATCCAATAAGTGTTTACACTTTGGGGGCTCTACTACTAATTTTTAGGGCTATGTTGACTCAAATTTGGTAGGAGATATCGATACCAGGAAGAGTACTACAGGTTATGTCTTTACTATTGGTAGGGCAGCCATGAGCTGTGTTTCTAGGTTATAGAAGATGAATGCTCTATCCACTACAGAGGCAGAGTATGTTGCTGCTATTGAGGCAACAAAGGAGATGATATGGCTTCAGTTCTTCTTGGAAGAATTGGGACATCCTTAGAAGGATAATTATTTTTTCATAGATAGTAAAAGTGCCATTCATCTTGCCAAGAATTTAGCTCTGCATTCTAAGACCAAACTCATACAGTTGTGGTACCATTTCATTCGATCAGTTTTGGAGGATGGACAGTTAAAGCTAGAGAAGATACATACCTATGAAAATCCAGTAGATATGTTGACAAAGGTTGTAACAAGGGAGAAGCTGAACTCCTCTTTAGCTTCGGTTGGTCTTTTAGACTGAACATAAATATAAGAACAATAGAGTCCAGGGTCGTTTCATCTACTGGGAGCCCCATGTGGTAGTGGTATTGCTACAGGATCAGTCTCCAAGTGGGAGATTGTTGCTTAGTGTGGAGCCTGATCAGTCCCCAAGTGGGAGATTGTTAGATTGTGGTGACTGATTAGGAAAGTATTGTACATACTTCATAATTAGTGGGGTTCATTTTTTTTTTGTACTATTCGTAGATTTTCCATTTGTAGATTTGCCACTAAAGCTATGGCTAATTTATGGCCAACATGTTATAACCATAAAGCGGATTAATATTTATATAAAAGGGCTAAGGGTTAGGGATTGTAATATAGTGTGATGTGAAATTGCTTCTTGTGGCGGTATTGAGCTGTAAGGGATTACAGATTGTAATCAGGTTGTAATTACTGGATTGTAATAAGATCAAACTTGCTATTTGGTTGATGTAGCCTAGGGACTGGGTGAACTACATTAAATCTTGGTGCCTTCTGTTCATTTTTGTTTGATCTATTATTTTTCTATTATTGGTTATATTTGCATGTAGTTTTTATTTCTATCCATGGTTTTATCCCAACAGTCGCTACTGAAAAACCTTGGATTTTTCAGCTAGTGACATGGTGAATTGCCAAATTTTTGAGTTTCCAGTTGCTTTATTCATGTTGACATCATCTTGTTTTGCATGTATGTTCATTTAAAATTTCATCTCTAGCCAACCACGGGGGTGGGGCCTTCAATGCATACATGCCCTTTTTAAAAGGGTTTGTCCCTTAAGACACAAGACATGTTGTTTTTTTTTGCATTTAAACATTTCATAATTCCTATTCCATTCAAATGTGGAATATATGCTTTGTGGTTTTGGCTCTATATTTACCCAACGATTACCCTGCGGCTTCTTTGCATGGCTCTTTAATTGGTGGCTCTCTTCGATCATTCCCTTAAACAAGTGATAAGCTTTATTTACATCACCTCCCTGTCTTCAAATAGTAGCTTCCCTTCAAGTTCATGAATTTTCTCATTTACTGGCCAACAACTTATTCAATGCTCAAGTTCCTTACAAGTTGTGTGCTCTAGTCTTGGCATGATTTTACCTATTTTCTTCAATGTGTGGGTTTCTTTCAATAGGCATGGGCTATGCCATGAATGCCTTGTTCTTTGCTTGTCACAACTGCTTGTTTGGCATGGGGTGCACTATGCAAATAGCGTGAACTTTTGACCTTAATTCCGCTGCATGTCCTCTTTGAACGTGGATTGTTTCTATCTTCAATGTGGGTAGCTCCTACCTAGCATCTTTGTTTATGCTTTTTGTTGGTGGCTTCTTCTTAATTGCATGGGCAATCTCTTTATCATTGACATGGATTTCACTTTACTATGGGTGTCTTTTTTCCCTTTGGCTTGAGTGGGTGTATTTATTGTGCTTTGCCTACTTCCTAGAGAATCTCCCTTTGTGTGAGGATTCTTTTATGCTTTGCTGCCTTCTTTGTTTTTGACCTACACATTCCTCAATGGTGGCCCTTTCCTTTCTTCAAACAATTTTAAACTCACCTGCTGCATGTAAGCCTTCCCTTTAATTCCTATTGGCTAATTTTCTCTTCTAACACTGCCCCTTCATGCTATTTGTTAACTCTATCTTAGGGAGTCCCCTTTAGCCTGAAACCTTGTCTCTTTATACTATTCAAATAAATTTGGACATCCCCTATTTTTTTAAACATGGGTTGCTCTATTTGGTGAGAATATCAGGCCTTTGCCCATCGTGGCCATCCAATTTCACATCTCTTCCTTTATTTCTTAGCTTGGCCTGCTGCATGGCATACTCTCCATTCTCCAAATTCTTTTTAGAGCAATTTTATCTCATTCATTGTGTGGAATATTTTGTTTCTCTTGTTTAACAATTCTATTCTTTAGATCCTCTGGGATATCAGTGGAAAGCCTATACTTCTTTGCTAGTTTGTTATGAACAACATTGCAATTGCAATTAAAATCTATGTAGAACACATGTTCTTTCAAAATTGTGGAGTGCAATGACCCTATAGTTCCAAATCCACCTAGCACTTGGGAAGGAGAGGTTTAGTGGCTACAACAAAATTGGTGTCTACATTTTAGTATCAATCCCTCCTTTAAACCTGAATACACGAGTTCATGCCCTATAAAAATTGGCCATGATGTTTCCTTATGATCCACAAAAACAAGTCATGCTCAACAGATAAAATAGTGAAATACATGAGCCTTGACTCATTGAGTACCAAAGTTTGTCCTTTTTTTGCATTGGCATAGGAAAATGTCTCTATTAAGCAACATCACATTTTACACCAGAGTCTGATGCAATTAGTCGGACCCCAAAGTGGGTCTAGCTAAAAAAAAATTCATTTCCAAATGATTAATCTGAAAAATTGCCTCATTCACCCTTTGGCATTGATTTGAAACAAATTTGAACACTGAAAGTGAATTTGAAGTTCATTTTTCACCTTTTTGCAAATAGTGAATTTTGCGTCAGGAGGTCCGCTAACTGGCCTTAAAAACTAACCTAAACATCTTACCTAGCTCTGAAATCTAACACACTAATTTTTTGTTCTACACTCTTGCATCCCATCAAATCTTGTCTCATGAAAAATTTGAGGTCAAAAGATATTCACTATCAAAGTTGACCTCTCAAAACTGCCTACAAGGAAACAAGTTAGCAAACAATAAATTGGGTTTAGATTTGGCTTGTAAAACTAGGGCACTGATTCTCTATCATGAGGAGAATATGGATCTGTGATTTGGGCTCATGACCAATAATTGGGCATAAATGGTGAACGATCAAAGTGGACTACTTAGATTTTGTAGATTGAAACAATGGCAGAAAATCAATTTTTGCAAATGAAATGGACCTGGAAAAGTGTGCGACTGGATTCATCATGACTTGAAAATAGGCACACTTAAAGAATTTTTAGAGGACAACATAGTGGTACAATCCATTCAATCTAGGAAATCATAGATTTCAGGATATAACATCACGAAAAGGGGTACCAAACAATATGCATTTGCTAACACCAGTAAAAAGATAGAAATCGCATTTGAAAACTGATCAAACAGATTCATCATAATCTAAAACTTGAAACATAACAAGTCTCTGACCCCTAAAAATGCAATGAAAAAAGAATTTTAGCATTTTTTTTAATTGGTTCAAAGTTATAACTTGTCAAACAGGGCCTCCTAGAATTATGTGCAATGTGCATCAGCATTAAAATAGTAAACTACCAACTTTGAGGGATTCAAAACCTAGTCAAACAGACTCAAAATGACTCAAAATTTGAAACATAGGTTCTTAGGTATGAACACTAGACACTCCCAAAGCAAAAAATCATAAAACATTTCTAGGTGTGAGATATTCACTTTCAAACAAGGCTTCCTATCGCTGCTTGACACTTAGGTGAAAATGCAGTTTTAACAAATGCTTGAAATGGGACTTCACAAAAAGGCTCAAAATGATGTTTTAATTTCATGGAATAATTATATGCACTAAATGAAAGGTTTTAGAAGCATTAAACACCTCACGGGGATCAAAGGTACAGTAGGGTACATAGGCATCAAAAAGCATTTATAAGGCTTGATTTGATTCAAAATTTGAAATAGACACTAAAAATGGGAATGCAATTTTGAGCACCAATAGTGGCTCTATCTAGGGATGTATGTCCCTTGTAGGCATGGCAAGGATTTAGATCTTTGGAAGAAGCAAACCACTCCCAAAACTTCTCTTGAATAGCTTTATTGAAAGCAAAAAAATAGCACTAAAATTATGTACAAACGATGGCCCCGGGCCACCAAACTTTCTCACAAACTTTTACCTCTATCAAAAATCTGATTCTCATTCCTTTCATTATGAGGTAAACTGAAACTTTCATCTATATTTTCTTCACAAAACACATCAACATTTGCAATCAGCTAATTAGGTAAAACAAAACTATCATCATCACTTTCATAGTGTGTATGAAAACTCGGCAAAACTTCAACCTCTTGCTCACTATGAAAGATAAGACCAACATGCTAATGAATGCCAACATCAAACTGAAATTCATACCTACTGACTAATTCATCCATGATATCTACTAAAAATACAAAGTGCTCATATTCAACTTTATAGAAAGAGTTATATATCATGAATGTTCAACTCACCTTGTGCATCTAGATATGAAGAGTATGTAAAATTTGATTTCTCCTCATTTGCAATATCAGTACTCCATAAATTAGACTAAACATATGCTACATTTTCTTCACATTCCAACAAATGATTAGATCCCAAATCAAAAGAATTATCATGAAATTGCCTTCTAACAATATGCTGATCTGTATCAAAATTTCCCTCAAATAACTCACTAGAATGAACTAATTCATTACTATTCCTTTCTTCATCACATGAGTAATCTAAAATGTATCTCATCCTCATGAAAACAAGAAAACCATGAACCCACAACAAACCTTATCCCTATACCTTTCTTTTCAACATATAAGTCATCATGTGTATTGATGTATGGATTACCATCACATACTCCTCCCAAACTTGACAGAGCATATTTTGAAACTACATCTTCTTCAACATCTAGTTTAGGGGAAATGACTTCACCATATGGAAATGAAAAATGTGGCAAAGCACAAGCATCCTTGGATAGATTAGCATACCTTTCAAAATTGTGAACCAACAAATCAAAAATCTCATCAACACTTAACAAGACTTCATCACTAATTTCTTCCCCTTGGCTGTGATTATTATCTGAATAGCTTGACACATTTATAAAAATAGACTTGTTAGTAATACATTTTGAAAAATCAAAATTCTAATCATCCAATACATCTTCTTCTTTAGACAATACCTCAACAATCGGCATCGTGACAAAATCACATTCATCACTAGAAGAAATAATATTACTGCTATTACACTTTTCCTCTTCCTTATACTCATCATCATAAGAAGATGACTCCACATTATGCATGTTATCAAACTACTGATTACTACCCTCTAATTCATAAAATTAAGAATCTTCATATTCAATATCACTTTCAACATACTCATTACATTCACTATCATTTTCAGCATATCTACTATCATTAGATTCATTAATAGTCAAAGCACTCTCAATTTCTATGATAAAATCTTGAAATTCAATAATCTTTTCTAACCTTGACTTGGCTGACCAATCAACTAAATGTGGCATAAAAACTTCTAAGAGCACCATTGGCCATAAAGACTTCTCTAGTCTAAAGGATTCATCAAGATTCCTAACTACTAATTTAAACTTCTTGTAAGTTTGAAATCCATTAAGACTCATAATATCACCAATTATATTTTTTATGCCAATGACAATCTTATTATGAATTTCTCTTTTCAGCAAAGCAATATTTGCACGAAAACTTTTAAGATTTGGTACATCATTTTTAGATCTAGACTCAGAATCCATCTCTTGAAATTTTAAAAACTCCTACTTTTATTTTCTTAGTGCTGAAACACTAATGGAGGCAACCATTTCTACCATTCAATTTTCACAAAATACGCATAGACATGAAAACTAAAAATACCTTTATGTGTTGTCTGAAACCTCAGATCTACTGATTGGCATGGGTACAAATATGAAATCCTTCACACCATAGATAAAATCCTTTGTAGAGCCGCCACCTCTTTGAAGAGGAAAATGAAATCATAGTAGTGATTCACCCTTTGAAATCAATTACTTCAGTAGACAAAAGCAACCACATAAACCATTAATCAAGAAACTTATAATTTCTCTTCCCCAACAAACTAGATTTGCCCACAAATATTGAAAGCCTCTAATATTAAGACAAAACATGCACTGGTACAAAGATTTACTTCAGAGTCACCATTCACACTTAATGAGAAAAGATTTAAAATAATTTTACCATTTATACATTCTGAACCAGACTTTCAATATGTAAAACTTGTAGATCACTAACACCTTGGAAAGAGGGTACACTTCATTTTGAGATCCTTGACTCTAATTTTTACAACAACAACTCACAAAATTGAACTGATTGAAGGTATACTCATTTCTCAACACAAATTACAAGCAATTCAAGAACTACTATTGTAAGAGAATAAATCATATTGTAGAACATGAAATTATATCAAGGAAATGGACTAAACACATCAACTTACTACTGTATAAAAACTTTTTCCATGTCATTCCTTCTATTGTGTTGAATCCCTTTAAATTATCAAGGTTTGTCTATCATGAATTTCAACACAAGTGCCCAACAGAGTTACCATTTTGTTGGTGTTTGAAAACATTATCGGTTTCCAATTACCCCGATGAGAATATGGTACATCTAGGGGTAGCTAACTCCCATCTTCAACATACTATTTCAGACATTGGTCCAACCATAAGGCTTGACCCTTCTTCACTTCAGGCTCTGCAAGACCTAGGTAGGTTAACCTTTAGGCTTTGATTAATGGTACCAGTGCAATTTAAACATAGATCTAAACCTATTTACTATAGATGAAAACCCTTATGTCTCCTAATGACTTGTGCAGTAACAAAGAAGTGCAGTAGCAAATTACAACTCTATGCAATGCACAAGCTAAGTGAGGGTTAAACTATTCTAGCTCTTGAACATAAAATGTAAAGATGATTTGAATTTGATTTGATTTTATGTGGGTGGGGAAAGTGGATTAAAACCATGTATGAACATCAAACTTATGATCCTGTAACAAATTAGTGCCTCATCCATTGGGAAATTCATGAATCTTCCTCATGCATTTTGGATATCTAGAACAGATATCTTATGCCAAGACTCTAGATCTATCCATTTACCTTGTAAATTGGATATCAATGTTCGATCTAAATCTCATTCTTATTTAATATCCTCCTCAATAAACCCACAACCCTATTGAATATTTGAAGCATTTACATAATTTCTTGAATTACAAGCAACATACAACTTTAAAGGACTGCAACTATAATCTAGGCTCTTTGTTCACAGATCATAAAACATCACAACTTAACTAAGAAAGGAGACAATATTTAAACTAAAACTAAACATTTGTTGTTCCTTGTATTGATTTCCTTGAAATAATACATAAAAATGCATGAAACTAACTCATAAAGAACCTAATAAACTAGACTATACAATGAACAAATGTTGTCATACAAGAGAGAAAATGGCAAGAACAAGAAACTGGTGGGATGGGAAGGGGGTGTCATATCCAAAGAAAAAGATTCATGGTCTAGAACCAACACATCCCAGATCTTCCATTCATACGTCATCAATTCCATGGCCAATTCTACTAAGTGTCTTCATTCTAGAGAAACTTTCCAAAATTCTAACCCTTACAAGAAATGAAAGAAGGAAAGATATAGTAAGAAGTGAATTCTCAGATTTGTTATGCCATTGACATGTGTCCCCTCAGAATTCTTTTGGAAGAAGTTGAAAAAGCCTCTCTCTACCTTCTCTCTATAGCTACATATCAAATCCCATCATTCTGGCTCTTAAAGGCATAAAGAATCTCATATATTTGGTATAATAGATAACTGATTTCTGATGTCAAATTTGAACTCAAAGTAAAAAGTGAAAAATTAGTTATAATACCTCAAAAGCCAAAATTTACTTTTTAGAATAGTTTTCCTCCATACTTAGGATACAACAAGCTCTCAAATATGCCTTCTAACCAATTTTGATACTCCATCATGAAAAAAATGCAATCTACTAAGAATGTCCCAAATTTTACAAATTGGCTTATAGCATGAACTAATGAGCACCTATTCACAATCTAACCTTAGAAATGGAAAATTTAGATCTTCCCAGTTCTAGTGGTATATTGGAGTGTCTATTTTGAGCAAAATATGCCCCTATTATGCCCATTTGAAAATCAGGCTCCTTATTTGTAGGTTTCTAAACAATATTGCACTAAAATTTAATCCTTTCCAAAGTTTTGCCTATATTATAATCTCTAATTTTATTAAAAACCTGACTGCACATGATTTTAGGGAAGATATCCAAATATATCACTTAAAAAAACATTTTATTTTTTTCCCTTGTCTTCCATTTTGGGTCAACTCTATTTGACTAAGTTGCCATGTGTCATCACATGATTGGCTCATTGGTACTTCATCATCAGTCCTTGCCAACAAGGTGCCACATCAATACTTAGGGAAGCATGCCATGTCAAGAACCTTTGCCATGTGTCATCGTCAAACTGGTCCACCTTGTTGCCATGTCACTGCCATGTGTCATATTTTTGTTGTGTCACTATGTCACTATATTATCTCTCAAGCAACTTTCTCATCATGACATAGAAACTACCCTTAAATCTACCACGTGGCATGATCTGGCACATTGCGAGATCTATTCGCCACATCATCGTACCTCAAAATCCATGCTACGTGGCACCTTGTGATTGGTTTGAAATTCCACTTCAACATTTCGTCACTACCTTCACTATCTAGTTGCCACTTGTCACTCCCTAGTTCATCAACTACATTGGAATTAGGGCCCACGTGGTCATTTGACTTTCGTCAGATTTCTAAGTCTTTTGACTCACTAAGTCGATATTGGAAAATCATGGATTTTTTAGCTAGCGACATGGAAAATTGCTAGATTTTTGAGTTTTTAGTGGCTTTATTCATGCTAATGTCACAGGTTGTTTTACATGTATGTTCATTTAAAATTTCATCTCTAGTCGACCACAGGGCCCTCCAATGCATACCTACCCTTTTTAAAAGGGCATGTCCCTTAAGACACAAGACATGTTTATTTTTTCCATTTAAACATTTCAAAATTCCTATTCCCTTCAAATGTGGGATATATGCTTTGTGGTTTTGGCTTTGTATTTACTCGTGGATTTCCCTATGGCTTCTTTGCATGGCTCTTTAATTGGTGGCTCTCTTCGATCATTCCCTTGAATAAGTGATAAGATTTATTTGCATTGCCTCCCTTTCTTCAAACAATGGCTTCCCTTCAAGTTCATGGGTTTTCTCATTTACTGGCTAGCGGCTTATTCAATGCTTGGGTTCCTTACAAGTTGCATGGTCTAGTCTTGGCATGAGTTTGCCTTTTTTCTTTAATGTAGGGGTTTCTTTCAAAAGACGTGGGTTGTGCCATGAATTCCTTGTTCTTTGTATGTCATAGTTGCTTGTTTGGCATGGGGTGCTCTATGCAAATAGCATGAACTTTCCACCTTAATGCAGTTGCATGTCCTCTTTGAACATGGATTGTTTATATCTTCAACGTGGGTAGCTCTTGCTTGGCATCTTTATTTATGCTTGTCACTGGAAGCTTCTCCTTAAGTGCCTAGGTAGTCTCTTTATCATTGGCATGTATTTCACTTTATTGTTGGTGTCTTTTTTCCCTTTGGCTTGAGTGGGTGTATTTATTGAGCTTTGCCTACTTCCTAGAGAATCTCCCTTTGCATGAGGCTCCTTTTATGCTTTTCTACCTTCCTTGTTTTTGACCTATGCATTCCTCTATGGTGGCCCTTTCCCTCCTTCAAACAATTTTAAACTCCTCTACTACATGTAAGCCTTCCCTTTAATTCCTATTAGCAGATTTCCTCTTCTAATGCCACCCCTTTATGCTATTTGTTAACTATGTCTTGGCAAGTTCCCTTTAGCTTGTGACCTTTTCTCTTTATACTATTCAAATAAATATGGACATCCCCTTTTTTTTTTAATGTGGGTTGCTCTTCTTGGTGAGAATATCATGCCTTTTCCTATCATGGGCATCCAATTTCACATGTCTGCCTTTATTTCTTAGCTTGGTTTGATGCATGGTATACTCTTCATTCTAGAAATTCTATTCAGAGCCTTTTTATCTCCTTCATTCTGTGAAATTTTTTCTTTCCTATTTAACAATTCTATTATTTAGATCCTCTAGGATATTAGTGGAAAGCCTATACTTCTTTGCTAGTTCATCATGAACAACATTACAATTGTGATTAAAATCTATGTAGAACACATGTTCTTTCAAAATTGTGAAGTGCAATGACCCCATGGTGCCAAATCCACCTGGCACTTGGGAAGGAGAGGTTCAGTGGCTACAACAAAATTGGGGTCTACATTTTAGTATCAATCCCTCCTTTAAACCTAAATACACGAGTTCATGCCCTGTAAAAACTGGCCATGATGTTTTCTTATGATCCACAAAAACAAGTCATGCTCGACAGATATAATAGTGAAAGACATGAGCCTTGACTCATTGAGTACCAAAGTTCAGCTAAAAAAAAATTGTTTCCATATGACTAAACTAAAAAATTGACTCATTCACCCTCTGGCATTGATTTGAAAAAAAAATTGACCACTAAAAGCTAATTTGAAGTTCATTTTTCATCTTTCTACAAACTATGAATTTTGCATTAGGAGGTCCGTTGACAGGCCTTAAAAATTGACTCAAACATATGACCTGGCTTTTAAATATGAGACACTAATTTTATGTTCTACACACTTGCACCCCATCAAATCTCATCCCATGATGAATTCAGGGTCAAAATATATTCACTATCAAAGTTAACCACTCAAAACTGCCTGCAAGGAAACAAGTCAGAAAACAATAAATTGGGTTTGGATTTGGCTTTGAAAACTAGATAGACAGACACTTGGGAAATTGAAAATTTTTCTAATTCTCTATCATGACGAAAATATGGTTCTATGATTTGGGCTCATAATGAATCACTGGGCATAAATGGCGAGCGGTCAAAGTGGGCTACATCAATTTTGCAGATTGAAACAATGGCAAGAAATCATTTTTTGCAAATGGATTTGTCATGACTTGAAAATTGACACACTTAAATTATTTTTAGAGGAAAACATAGTGGGACAATCCATTTGATCTAGGCAATCACAAATTTCAAGATATAACATCATGAATAGGGGTACTAAACAATCTGCATTTGCTAACACTAGTAAAAAGATAGAAATCATGTTTGGAATCTCATTCGAAAACTGATCAAACGGATTCATCATAATTAAAACTTGAAACATAAAAATTCTCTAACCCCTAAAATGCAACACAAAGGAATTTTGGCATTTTGTTGAATTGGGTCAAAGTTATAACTCATCAAATAGGGCCTCACAGAATTATGTGCAATGTGCATCAGCATGAAAACAGTAAACTACCAACTTTGAGGGATTCAAAACCTAATCAAACAGACTCAAAATGACTTGAAATTTGAAACATAAGTTCTTAGGTATGGAAACCAGACACTCCCAAAGTAGAAAATCACAAAAAATTCTAGGTGCAAGATATTCACTTGCAAACAAGGCTTCCTATCGTCGCTTGACACTTAGGTGAAAATGCAACTTTAACAAATGCTTGAAATGGGACTTCACGAAAAGGCTCAGAATGATGTTTTAACTTCATGGAAAAGTATACACACTGAATGAAAGGTGTTAGAAGCATTAAACACTTCATGGGGCTCAAAGGTGCAGCTAGGTACATAGGCATCAAAAAGCATTTATAGGGCTTGATTTGATTCAAAATTTGAAAAAGACACTAAAAATGGGAACACAATTTTGAGCACCAACAATTTCCTTCTTTCTAAATTCACTTCTTTCACCATGCTCAAAACAATCTTTTAAATCATGCTTGGGTCCCACTATCTATGAATTGAGTCCTTCAGATTGTGACTTGATTTCCATTGCCTAAAACTTAGGTCCTTCTGATAGAGACTTGGGTCCCTCAGATTGTGACTCAGGTTGCACTGATTGCAACTTGAGTTGAACTAGAGATTTATGGGACCCTAGGGTGAAGACTGTTGATTCCCAATTGTATTTTCTTGAACTTAAGGTAAAGTATATGGTTCATAATAGAAATTTTTTTTAATGTTTTGATGCACTACAAGTTAGGAGAATCCCCAAAGAAGATGTCCTAGCCCCCAACAATAACCACACAATGGAAACACAACACAAGATAACAACAATGTAAGATCTGATACAAAATCACAACTCTTTATTTAAAAAGTAATTGTTTACATGCAATATGGTCAACTTTAAGGCCTTCCAGGTTGGGGCCATATACAATAGCAAATACAATAATAGTTCTGCAAGATGCCATAAGATCCAACTCACAACACTAATCCTAGCTAGTCAAGATCTTCACTCTGGTAGAAACCTCCAAGGAAGATCTTAACTTCTGCTGTCAAGCCCACCAAGAAAATTCCTTATTTTCCAAGCCACAACTACTAGCTCTTCAAAGTTTTCTCATCCACTTCATCTCCTTCTCCAAGCTAGATAATCATCTCTAAAGACTCCATAAGACTCCTTACTTATACCCAACTAAGCCATAAGTTGGCCTAGGAATTAATAATTAAATAAAACCCCTTGTATTAAATTCATATCTAAGCTACAAGTCAGCTCACAAAAAACTTTAAATATAAAATGTTAACCATCATGTTAACCCAAAGTTAGCATCCAATAACTACACAAAAATACTTAGGACAAGCCCCAAGTTTACAACACATATTGAATGCACATAGGAGATATAACCAAGACAACACATAGGTCCACACAAACTCTCAGATTGATCCACATCACAATCACATTACAAATGCACCAAGAACTCTAGTTGGCACCAACACATTTCCGAGTGTCAGCAAACTCCCAAGCATTGCTAAGTAACCAACACATGCCAAGCAACCAACACATGTTGAGCAACCAATACATGCTAAGTATTGGTGCTTTGAAACATCATAGTTTCAAATTACCCTAATTTGAACAAGATACATCTAGGGGAATCTACTTCCCATCTTCAACATATCCTTTTAAACACTAGGCCAACTATAAAGCTAGACTCTTCTTCTACATTAGGCTCTAAAAAACCTAGGTGGGTGGACCTATAGATTCTTCATATGGTACCAGTTGTCAAAAGAATACACTGAATCTAAACAAAATAGATAAAAACCCTTAATCTTCTAACACTTATGTAGAGATCTCAAAAATGGAATAGCTAACAACATGGCCTAAGAAATTGCTAAGCTAAGTGAGGGCATCCTTTTTAGTTCCTTCAAGATTAAAGGGAAAGATATTTGATTAATGATGTTGATTTTACAAAACCATGACAAGAACAACATAACACTTTGATCATGTAGCTAATAAGTTCCTTATATATCGAAAAATCATACAAACCCCTAACACACATCCCTAAAAGTCATTGACATATCCCATACATCAGGACTTCTTGATTTATCTATTCACCTTGTGAATCAAACATTTGCATCTTTTTGGATCTCATACTCAACCTATCCCTTAATGAGACCTACAATCCTGTGATGATAAATCAAGCATTTACATGACTCCTTGAGTCATAAGAAAAATAAATCAACATATACAAGCAACAGATTGCAATTGAGTTTCATACTCTTTGTTTACAAAACACAAAAGATCACAAAAGTAACATGAATGGGAGACAAGATATTAGAATGAAGATTAACTTTCTACTGCATTCTCATTCATTTCTTTGAAACAAATACAATAAGATCCATGAAATTTAAAATGTACAATTGCCTAATACAATAGAACTATCTATATTCTTATTTCTTGTTGTTTAGTACAATGAAAATTGCTAAAGAAAAATGGTGGAATCATAGCTCTCAATCCAACAATGTGGTCTCATAGAAAAACTAGAACCAACCCTTGAGAAAGAAGAAATCTTGGATCAAATCAAATGCTACCATTTGTCCACTTGCAAAACCTCCATCTACAAAATTAAAACATCGCTCTCTCTCTCTCTCTCTCTCTCTCTCTCTCTCTCTCTCTCTCTCTCTCTCTCTCTCTCTGTAACTATACATCAGATATTTTCATTGCTGCTTGAGAATTCCTTGAAAATATCTTTTGAATGATTGAAAATTATAACTAATTTTGATGCTACGTTTGAGATCAAAGCACTGGCAAAATACCTATCAAATGACCTCTAGAGGAAAGATAATGCTTTCAAAATCATTTTTCTCCATATTAAGGCTTCAAAAAACTTTCATATCTTCCTTTCAAGTAATTTTGATGCTCAATGATGAATTATGCCCATTCTACCAAGAAGGCCCTAGAAAACACAAATATTCTTATAGACTATATTGTTGAATACCTATGCAAATTTTGGCTATAGATTTGGATAGATCATCTTCTCCTAGCTCCAACAACATATTGTACTATATATTTTTGATAAAAAATTGCCCCTCTAGCATGCATTTGAAAATCAGGCCTCCATTGCAAGTTCAAAGCTTTAAAATAAAATTTTTAAAAAACTCTATAGTTAAAACTATAGGAAACTAAAATTCTTTCAAATTTTTCAAACAAGACCTTGAGCATTCAAATTTTGGAGATAAGATGATAAAACATTATTTTTTCATTTTTCATTTTTCATCCTCTTTTTCTGTCTAGGTCAAGCCTCCTAGTTGATCGCTACGTGGAAATCTCTAACTGGCCAAATTTTTCCACCTCAATCATTACCCAAGCAACACACTCTACCACATGTCATCTCAAAGCAGTTTTATAGGCTTAACTTGAGGTTACACCTTAACTCGAGTGAATTAGCACTTAACCCCACTTCAGAGCTTCAAAGCCATTAGTGGCTAACCATGGTTAACTTAGGCAATGATGCAAACTATAGACACCTAAATTTGTCCAAAACCCATTTTGTGACCAATTAAATAAATATTTAATATTTATTTAATTCCCCTACCTTAATTAAATAAATTCACATTTATTTAATTACATTTGTCTTACCTTGATTTAAATAAACTAAGGTTCATTTAAATCCTAACCTATTCCCCTTGCATCCAATCCCTTTCACTTTAATTAAGTATGTCATTTACTTAATTAATTCCCTCCTAATCCCACTAGGAATTAAATATTGCATTTAATCCTATTTGAGCACATGGCTTCTACATTTAACCTGCACCTAACCTCACTAGCCTACCTAACCCATCTTGCTAAACCTACCCACTTCCTAATCATGCTTTCTTTTCCTAATCATCCTAGCTAATCACCTCTTAATCCTAAGTGTTTTCTCACACATGTGTGACGAATCCTCACACATGTGTGAGAGATGTTCACACTTTCGTCACCCCTCATATCTTGCATGCCTCTTGCACACTTGTCCTCTTGCATGCGAATCAAGTTGTCTCACACATGTGTGAGAAGCCATGCTTCTCACACCTCATTGATCATGTCACTTTCAAAGGTGTCTCACACATGTGTGAGAAGCCATGCTTCTCACACCTCTTGCACCTATCATTGACATGTCACCATCAAAAGTTGCTCACACATGTGTGAGCATATTGCCCCCTTTGAATGGTCAAAAACCTAATCCATGTGGAGTCTATTTGTCCTCCACCTCATTGACACCTCATCGATCTTGAGGGATCCTAGCCCTCCATCTTGCATTCAATCTTAGCCATCCATTTTTCTATAAAAGGAGAGCCCTCTCCTCATTTCAACAATCTGCTATCTACCTCATTGTTATGCTACTAGATTTGTGAGCAACCACATCCCACAACAATGAAATCATCTACACTTGATGATTTCATGAGGTTTGCATTAGTAGTTTGAGTCATTGTAATTTCATGTTATCTTTATTTTACATTATTTCTTTCATATTTTGAGGTTTTGCATGATAATGTAGGAATGTACATTAGTTTCTTAATGTGTTTTCCTTTAGTTACATTTTTATGCAACACATTTTGGCATGCCTGGTGGGACCCACTTCACGGGTTCAAATTAACCATCTAATGTGTTTTTGAGTGTTTTGTGAGTTTTCAAGATCATAGGTTGAAGGCTTGCATTTGGAAATCAAGTTTCATGAAGAGCCTCTAATCGAGTCATCATACCCATCATCACGTTTGGAGGACATAAGGGAAGTTTTTTGACATATAACACCCCATATTTTATTTCTTGTTGCTCTATTTTCAAGTTCTAGAAGTGTATATACGTTGAATATATCTTTTTGCTACTAGGAAAATATATAGAAAAAAAAAAAATTTACTCCTTTTTTCATAGATAAATAGGTTAAAAGAAAAAAAAATAAAAAAATAAGAGAGGGTTGCTTTATTTTATTAACGCTTTGCTTTTTATATAGTTTGTTTTTCAAAACAAAAAAAATAGGAGGTGAGTTTAATTATAAATCAAAAATCAAATTTAAATAAAACCAAAAAAAAAAAGGGGGGGGTTTGGTAGCATTTTTGTATATATTTAAAACTTCAAAAATCAAAAATCAAAAATTAAAAAATAAAAAAAATTTAAAAAATTAAAAAAATTAAAAATCAAAAACAAAAAAACAAAAAATATTTAAAAACTTTGTTTTCGCTGCAAGTGGCGCGACCACCACCCGCGAGCGGCACAGTCACCATCGCGCGGCCCACAACCCCGCTCCCCCCTGCACTTACCGCGCGGCCCACAACCCACCGCCCCCGCTCCCTCTTCTCCTCGGCAGCACCCCTCTATCTGCCCGCAACTCGACATTCGTCGCCTCACTGCTGAAACCCGTCGCCGCTCATCTCCCCCGCGCGGTGCCTGCAACTCCCACCTATTCCACCGTGCGAAAGTTGTAACCCTTGCCGCCACTGCCACTGCAGTCCTGTACTCTGCAACCGCTAGCTGCTCTACCATGACCGAGGTCTCCTCCGCAACTGTGCTGCCCTGAACTCCTTGCCCGCCGCTTCTCTTCCTGTGGCTATCTCCTTGCCCGCTCCCGAGATCCCGCACCGCCACTGCTGCCTTCGGCCGCCTCCGCCGGCCTGCAACCCTTCCACCGAACTTCGCTCCTCCTTTTCCTCCTGCACCTCCGCAGCCCCACAGTTTAGGGTTTTATTTTTTTAATTTTCTTTGATTATTTTGATTGTTCATTTAAACTTAGGAGTATCAACATTTTATTTTATTTTAAAAAAAAAAACAATGACAATTTATCTTTTTAATGAAATCTTGTAAATATACCTTTTGTTTATCAATTTTCTAAAGCCAAAAATGTTCAAAAACAAAAAAAAAAAATTGCTTGACATTCTCTTAACTGTCAAATTTTTGATCGCAGGTTGCTAATGTCAGCACTGCATCAACATTCCATGCCCCTCTAAGACCATAAGGAGTAGCCTTCACATTTTTGCTCATAACTTGAGCATACGAACTCTATTTTTGCAAAACAAAATATCACCAGAAAGTTGATTTTGAGCCCGTCGTGTTGATGTTCGTTTCATAAAATTTTGATGTAGTTTAGATCTCTATTTTTCTTGTCAAAGACAAAATTTTGTGCTAACCATTTCATTGCAAGGTTGTTTCACGTTTGCTCTCCATTTTTGATGCACTAACTTATGTTTTTGCAGGGATATCTTATTACTAATCATATTTCTTGTAGATTTTGCCTTAATTTTATTTTGAGAATTAACTTGTATGCCTAAACACTCATCTTTGAATGCATGGCTAAATGATCAAACAATCAAATTCAATCTTGAATGCCTTAAGGGAATGGACATGTATGCTTAGGTTAGCACACATTTTGAATTGGTGCTTAAAATGAACTCACACAATCTTGAATTCCTTAAGGGAAATTAATTTCATTTTTAACAATTTTGCTTATGTACATGCTCGATTTACTTTCTTGTTGATGAATTCGCATTTTCATTTACGTTGGCACTATTTCAAGTTGGAAGAACATTGTATGCTTTAAACACATGTGTCTTCAAGTAGATTACAAAACCTAAAGTTTCATTGAGAATGAATGCGTGTCTTTTTGAACCCCAAAGTGACTTATGTATTCTCTCCCCTCGCGCCTTTGGGTGATCTTGGGTGCACAAGAAATAAGTGGTCTTGTTTTTCTTTTTAGGAGGCCTGCTTGGGGATTTCATCACCCCTTGGGATGACCTCAACTCCAACGTTCTAGCAGAGTATAAAAATTGAGAGCTGAATCGAAAGAAACCTCTCTTGGAAGCATAATATTGTCACTCTTGGCTAAGCCCCAAAGAACTTTATACCTTTGGGAAGTGAAGGAGGAGATTTGGGTTACCGTCTCCTCCCGACTGTGTGGTGGTATTTTCTTTCATCTATAGATTTGGGCCTCACATACCTTGCGTATATCGAGGACACCCTCTAGTTGATCCTTGTACATCCTAGTCAAAACCTTATAGGATTGTTGGTGTGTTTGACATTCTTGAGTGTTTGAAACACACTTGCCTTGTACATATTTCATTGTATATATTTTGCATCTTAAACCTAAAAATCCAAAAAAATCATAAAACTTTAAACATCCAAAAACATCTTAAAACATAAAATCCAAAACATCATAAAACATAAAAAACCCATTAAAATCATAAAACTTCAAAAAATCAAAAACAATTTCAAAAACAACAAAAACAAGTCTTGGTTTAAGACATCTTAGTCAAGTTGTCCACATCATTCCACATCACTTCTTCTTTCCATCACATTCATCGCCTTCATACATCTCTTGTCTTCATCATTCACAGCATTACTTGATGTCTTCATCATCTCTATTCATCCAAATCATTTCCTTGTCTTCCTAATCATTCAATCTCATTCCTAGTCTTCATCCTAGTCATGATTCATCATCATCCAGCTTCAATTTCTTCTGCCAATCTCATAATGCATTCTTAATTCAATCCTCCACATCATCCTTCTTCTAATCCAATCCCTTATCAAATTCATTCATTTCTAATCAATTCCTAATTTAATCCATTTACATATTCCTCCATAATCAATCTTCCTAATTCCATTCGTCTTCCTCTAATTCAACTTGTCATCAAATATTCTACTTTGGTCATAGGAGCATTATCATTAACATTGGACTTTCATTCAAATCTCACATCCACTTGGTTAGGGTTTTTTATCAAATCAAATCAAACCCTTATCCATATTATATCCAATCAAATCAAATCAAATCATATCAAATTCAATCAAATCAGTATCAAATCCAATTCAAATCAACACGAAGTCCAAACTTGCTCCTAGTCCTAAGTTCATATTTCCTTCATCATCAAATCTTTCATCACTCTTCTTCTAACATCCATGGATTTGAATTTTCTTAATCAAATGGTTGACAATCTTCAAAGACAATATGGAGTTATACCTCCTGTTCAACCTACATATCAAATCCATCCTTCACATTTCATATCCAACTCTCATCCATCTCATGTTCATTATTCTTCTACCTTTGACAAGGGAAATCCACTTCATTATCCTTCAACTCCATACAATTCCATTCCTAGCTCACACACTTCCTCCCACACAAATGCCCTTGCCATGGAAATGGAACAAATAAAGAATTATCTCCTAGCAAGTCAACAAAAAGAGTCAAACTTCCATGCCATGTGTCCTCTTCCCCCATGTTTCAAAGATCATAGTCCTCATGTCCCATCCAACCCCAACCCTCCATACAATCCCTTACCCATAGTTCCACCTTCACACAATCCTAATCCTCCAAAATCCATGTAATCCCCACCTCATAAGGGTTATTTCTCATCATTATTGGCTAAGTGTAAAATACAAAATGAAGAGAGCCAATCACCCAAAGTGATACCCCCAGTTCCATCTCATGATCTTCCTCCAAAGCATGACATTATAGATGTCTCTTCTCCTCTAGATCCAACCATTTCTCCATCCCATCCTTCCCCTATCCCTCAAGATCCATTTCTTCCCCCTAGTCCATCTCATGATTCCATTCCTAACCAAGATCAAGACATTTCATGTACCATGCACATTACTGCTTCCATTCCCTCTCAAGTGTTCACATCTGTAGATCCTCCACTTCATAATGAAGTTCCTTCCACTCCATCCACTAGCTCTCCTCCATGTCAAGATCAAATCACCCCATCTCATGATTCCATTCCCTCCACTCCATTCAATGATCCTATTCCATCTCATGATCCACGCATTCCACTCCATGAACCTCTTCTAAGTCAAGATCAAAGCACCCTTTCATTTGCCTTTCATTATGCCACTCCATCTCATGATCCTATTATCCCCCATCATCCCCTTTATGATCCTAATCCTCCACATGATCGTATCATGCCTATCCTATCCACTCATGAACCCCATATACATGGACTCACATATTGTGTTAAAAATGATAAGCATGCCCTTGAAGAAATAATGGCTCAAGATGTTGGTACACCTTCCACAATTCCTCCATCCAAACCTAAACACTTCCATCATTCATCTTCCAAGTCCATTTTAGGACCTTATATCCATATTCCCCTTCCTTCCTCACTTCCGTCCATTCTAGGTCCTTATGTTCCACCGCCAAATCCTTCATCCCTTCCATCCATTTTGGGTCCTTACATACACCCATCCACCATATCCATGTTTTCCCCTTTACTTGCTCATGCTCCTAATAAAGATCAACAAAGGAACACATCCTTGAATTCCTTACCATATTCACCATCGGTACGCTCTCCATCCCCTTTACTTTCATGCACCCATACCATGGCCAATGGAAGCACATTGGATGCTAAAGAAAAAGAGAATAAAGCCAAAAATCCACAAAAATCCAAGGATCAACATGTCACCTCTAAAAGACATGTTCAAGAAAATTAAAATCTGATCCAAAGCAACATCAGAAGGCCGCAAAGGCTGAAAATCAAAAATGCAAAAATTTTGTGGATACCAAAGCTACTTAATGTAGCAATGAATCTCAAAGACAAATTCAAAATGACATCCAATTCTGCTAATCCAAAGGCTTCCACATCCATTTTGGGTCCTTATGTACCCAAATCCACCACCCCAAACCCATCATCTCCTTCATCTATTTTGGGTCCTTATATCCCAAAATTCCAACTCTCTCCCACATATCCTCCACAATTTCCTCCTTTCCATCACCCTTCAAGGTGTGTGCCGATGACGATCTTTCCACCTCCTTCATCCATTCATTCACAAGCCTTCCAACCTAGCATCCATCAACCATGTCTTCCTCCCACCCACTCCACCACCTTACTCCAAACCCTTTTTCATAATTCATTTTCCTCCATTCACTATCCTACCAACATCTAGGAGAAAATAATTAAAATTCCTTGAAAATAAAAAAGAAAAAGAAGAGAAATACATATCAAGGGATACATCCATATATCTAGATGCTTGAGTCCTCCCTTCATTCTCCTATCATGTATCCCTCCATTCACTTTTCCTTGTCCACTTGCACTCTACACTGGGGGCAAGCGCCATCCATACGAAGCTTCCATATATATCTTCCATGCTTCCATCCACCGTTCATTATCCATTTCCATTTTTGATCTTGACTATCTTATTCGTTCCATCCATTCATGCTTACTTTCTCCTTATCCATACATTTTCCTACATACATCCATAATTCTTCCATATATTTGATCTTGACATACCATCCATATCTTGCATTCCATAGTCCCTATCATGTTCGTTTCATCCCTTTTCCATCCATACTCCTACATACTTCCATCCTTTTTTCATATGTCCTTGATCCTGGTTATCCCTCCATTCCCTTCCATTTCATATCCCACATTTTAGTCATACCCTCCATATCATTATCCCTTTTTCATACCCTCCCTCGCATATCCCTTCTTCATTCTACTTTCCTCCCCATGTTTGTGATCAGTACTAGAGGCACAATAGCAAAAATGTTCATACATGCTTTAGAAGAAGCCATGCCTTCTCTTCCTCCATACGCTATCCTTCGTACCATATCTCCTTCCATTTTCATGCATCCTTTCCCACCACATTTTCTTCCATTTTCCTATCCTTGGTATGGGGCATTTGGACTCCTTCAAAACATGATCCTTGGCCCTACATTTTTTTTTTTGCCACCATATCATTTGGCCCCTCATAACCTTTCACTATTCCTTGCATCCACCAACATCACATTACTTTTCCTCCATTTACCATACCTTGACCCTCCCTTTTCATTGGTTCCATTCTATTCATTCTATCCCATCTTCATTCAATCAATTCATTTTTATCCATTCTATCTCACATTCATTCAATCTAATTCTTCCAATCACTTCAATCAAATTCATTCATTCTTCAATCAATTTTCAATTCTTTCATATCAAATATATTCTACTCTCATCATTTTTCATCCTATCAACATATATTCTTCCAATCTCATCCACGTTCATTCTTCTATCCGCCATAAAATCAAAAAATCAAAAAAATCACCTATGCAATCAATACTAATTCAATCAATCTAATCTTGCAATCTTGAACATCAAACCTTTATCGATTCATCAACTTGACTCGATCAGCTGATAATCCATTAACCCTATTCAAACATCATTATCATGGGATGAATCCTTCCCAATCCTTGGATGTGCATTATGCTTAGCATTAGCTTTTCCATCCTTAATCAATCATCATCAATCAGTCAATTCATGGGTTTTCAGCTTGACTAGGGGCAAAATGGTGGTTTGCTTTTGGTCTTTTATGCATGGTTGCTTGATTACTTGTATGCATTAGCATTTTTGGCATGTATCATGGTCTTTGCATCCTATTGTCCCAGGAATCATGGTATTCCATATCATGGTTTCATAAGACATATGGTTGTATTAGACCCCTTTTTCACGTACTTGACACATTGTCATCTTGGTTCCTCATACCTTGGTGCATAGTGTTGAGTACAATATCAACTTAGGTTGTTCACGCCATTGCAGCATAATTTTTTCTCTCTTCCTTTCCATTTCGAGAGAACATCCGTGTTCTCCTAACCTACATGTCCTCTCAAGGAGGCATACCCTTCCACCCTTGTCATCCTTCCTCATCCTTCCATGACTGGGGCATCATGCTACTAGTCTTATCCTCCTAGCCACTATATTTTATTCTTCTTTGATATAACATTACTAATGCTATATCAAAGAGGGGCAAAATTTAGACACCTAAATTTTTCCAAAACCCATTCGTGACCAATTAAATAAATATTTAATATTTATTTAATTCCGCAGCCTTAATTAAATAAATTCACATTTATTTAATTACATTTGCCTTACCTTGATTTAAATAAACTAAGGTTTGTTTAAATCCTAACCTATTCCCCTTGCATCTAATCCCTTTCACTTTAATTAAGTATGTCATTTACTTAATTAATTCCCTCCTAATTCCACTAGGAATTAAATATTGCATTTAATCCTATTTGAGCACATGGCTTCTACATTTAACCCTCACCTAACCTCACTAGCCTACCTAACCCATCTTGCTAAACCTACCCACTTCCTAATCATGCTTTCTTTTCCTAATCATCCTAGCTAATCACCTCTTAATCCTAAGTGTGTTCTCACACATGTGTGAGGAATCCTCACACATGTGTGAGAGATGTTCACACTTTCCTCACCCCTCATATCTTGCATGCCTCTTGCACACTTGTCCTCTTGCATGAGAATCAAGTTGTCTCACACATGTGTGAGAAGCCATGCTTCTCACACCTCATTGATCATGTCACTTTCAAAGGTGTCTCACACATGTGTGAGAAGCCATGCTTCTTACACCTCTTACACTTGTCATTGACATGTCACCATCAAAGGTTTCTCACAAATGTGTGAGCATATTGCCCCCTTTGAATGGTCAAAACCCTAATCCATGTGGAGTCTACTTGTCCTCCACCTTATTGACACCTCATCTATCTTGAGGGATCCTAGCCCTCCATCTTGCATTCAATCTTAGCCATCCATTTTTCTATAAAAGGAGAGCCCTCTCCTCATTTCAACAATCTACTATCTAACTCATTGTTATGCTGCTAGATTTGTGAGCAACCACATCCCACAACAATGAAATCATCTACACTTGATGATTTCATGAGGTTTGCATTAGTAGTTTGAGTCATTGTAATTTCATGTTATCTTTATTTTACATTGTTTCTTTCATATTTTGAGGTTTTGCATGATAATGTAAGAATGTGCATTAGTTGATTAATGTGTTTTCCTTTAGTTACATTTTTATGCAACACACAAAATAATGATTTTCTCATGTTTGGAGCCATTTACATTAACTAGGAAATTTGTGATGCAAATCCACAGAATGGTGCCATCTATCTATCACTGACATCATTATCTTGTTTAGCGTATTCATTCAAAAGTACCTCAAGGTTGCCATCTATAGCTATTTCCTAGCATGCAAGCCCCTTGTGGATGATCCCACATCTCAAAAGATGTGCCTTTGTGACATTAAGCCTTTGTGTAAAGGGATATAAAAATAATTCAAAACCCCTCTACCCAGAAAATGTAGGATAATGTGATTGTTACAAAGTATACAACTCTTCACACAAATAGTTGTTTGGATAACATTTCTTGAATTCTTGTAGATTCTCCTTTTTGTTGTGATTTATCTTTTCAAACATATTCCCTCTCTCCTTCGTTCATTCCCCTTGGAACTCTTTTCCTTATCTTGCTTAGACTATCTTAGCTTCTATAGAATTAAGTATTGCTCATAATTGAAAATGGACAAGGATCAGGGAATGTGAGGGTGTCAAAATTATGGAGAAAGCTATGTAATTGGAGAAGAGGCATAAAGCTAGGTGAAGAAAGAAGACTTCATTATTTACACTTTGAACTTGAGATGTCTTTCTTCCAAATAACTCACAGTGTCTCTAATATGAAAAGATACACTTTGATATCAGCAACAATACTCATATGTTTCTACTTTTCCACAACTAGAGACCCACACATCTTCTTATTAGATTAACATTTGATGAACTACATACCAAGTGTTTCTAATCTACCACAATCTTTGTATAAAATCGTGGTCTTCACATATACCTTGACTCACCTTCAGGAAGGGTTAGCATCTATCTCCATCTTTTACCTTTGCAGTGGGTGATATCGAAACACTGGGGAATCCAATTTGCTTTTGGGACTCCAAAATTGTATGAAAATAATTTGCAAGGAACATTTCTTCATCTTGGAGAGAAAGGAAAATTGAATGATTCTTTGTAATGCATGAATTCAGTAATGTTGCCTACTATTTTGACTTATCTTGAATCAAATATGTTTGGGGAAAAATTTTAATCTTGTAATCTCTAGGGATACCACCATCTTCTACCAAGTTAACTGTCATTGACTTGTTAAAGTGCTTTCTTGCCAACTCCTGTACATGTTTCTTCTTCCCACCTTCTATTCATGATCATGTTTAATTTGCTTAAACAAATTGCATGCCATCTCCATTTTAATTTAGTGGAGGCCTGGATGCATCTATTTGATGGCTTATCCCTCTTGGTATCTCTCAAAACCAAGCTTTCACATATTTAACTTCCTTTTAACTGCTACCTTAAATTGTATACATGGGTAGCTAGAGTTGGGAATGTGGTGCAGAGAAGTGTGATTTGATTGGAGATTGTAGCAAAAAAATGGATTAATTACAAAGGAACATCCAAAGTAATTAGTTTCTTGCTGGAGACTTAAACCATATTTTTAATTCTTAACCTTTTTGCTAATGATGTTGTTGTCATTCCTCCCTTTCTCTTGCCAACTTCCATAGTTGTGATTCATTAATTTAACATTTACTTATGTTCTTCTTTTTATATCCTAATGTATGAATAGTCCCTTACTTTTAGGGAATTCACAATTCTATATTTATATTTCAAGATGTAAAATAACTTAAAACATAATAACATTACCCTTTTAAAACATCCTTTAATCCTTGATCAATATCTTTGCAATCAGATGCAATTATTCAGGCCCCAAAGTGGGTCCATCCATAAAAAAATTCAAACTAATATGCCTGATCTCTTAAACTAGCCTAATGATCCTCTAGCATTGATTAGAGTCAAATTCAACCACTAAATAAGACTTTAAAACTTGATTCACCTTTTTTTCCAACTTGTCAATTTTGTGCTAGGGGGTTTGCTAACTAACCTTAAAAACTGACTGAAACAAGTAACTAGGCCCTAAGCTCTGGCATATTGATTCTTTGTTCTACATTCTTAAACTCTATCAAATATCATCTCAGATGAATTCTCAGTCAAAACATATTAACTATCAAAGTTGCCTTCTTAGAATTGCCCGCAAGCAAACATGTTGAAAAACAATAAATTGCATTCATATTTGGCTTTGAAAATAGGTCAAATTGACACTTGGGGGCATTGAAATTGGGGAATTGGTTCATTGTCATTAGAAAAATACAAATCTATGATTAGGGCTCAATATGAACAACTAGGTACATTTGGTGAGCGGTCAAAGTGGGCTACTTAGATTTGCAAACTGGAAACACTAGTAGAAAAGTGGTTTTTGCAAATGGAATGGACCTGGAAAAGTGTGCAGACGGATACATCAAGACTTGCAAATTGGCATGCTTAAATATTTTTTAGAGTAAAACACAATGGTACAATCCATTTGATCTCATCTATCTTGGATTCTGAGTTATAACATCATGAACAAGGATACTGACTAATCTACACTTTATGACACCAGTAAAAAGTTATAAATTACATATGGAATTGTGTTCAAAAATTGATTAAATGGAATCATCATAAGCTCAAAAATGAAACATAACAAGTCTTTGACCTCTAGAATGCAATCCAAAATGAATTTTCTCACTTTTGTCAATTGGGTCAAATTTATAACTGGTCAAAAAGGGCCTCCCATAATTCTGAATAATTTACATCGGCATGACAACAATAAATAACCAACTTTGAGGGATTCCAATCCTATTCAAAATATGTCAAGATGACTAAAAATATGAAACATAGGCTCTCTAATATGGATATTAAACACTCATAAAGAAAAAAGTAATGAAACATTACTAGGTGTGAGATATTCAATTGCAAATTGGGCCTCTTGTCGTTGTTTGAGACTTAGGCAAAAATATAGATTTGGATATTGCTCAAAATAGAACTTTATAGAATGATTCAGAATGGAAATTTATCCTTATGGAATGCATGGATATAGTGAATGCAAGGTGTTAGAAACATAAAACACCTCTTGAGCCTCAAATGGATAGCCAGGTACACATGCATTAAAAAGTGCTTATAGGGCTTGATTTTTAAGATGGTACTCAAAATCCTTCAATTTTTAGTCCAAACACTAAGCACAATAATGAATGCCAAGAAATAGTATTTTCTAAGCTCTTCAGTGATTGAGCCCCTTTAATGATTGAGTTCCTCGGCTAACACTACTTTTAACAATGACCAAGCACCACTCCTTTGGTGACTGAGTCCACAAATCCAAAGCCAAATACCCCCAACATGCAAGATCACAAGAAAGCCTAGGATGCTCCTACATCAGACACCCCATTTTTAAAAATATTTTCTAGAAGTTGGAAGAACATCTTCTTGGATTCAATACAAAAATCCTAAATTGGTTCTTCACGTACATGTATTCTTTCCCTTGTTTTAATTCTTCTTCTTTACATCCATCACAGTGTTCCATAGGTCTACTTTCCATGTTGATTTCCAAACTTTTCAAAATCTTCCAACTCAACTCAATTGCCAATACTCAGGTTCCTCCTACCAAGCTCCTCATTCTGCAAAGGAATCAGGGAAAACTTCTTGCCACCTTTCTTAATAGTAAACACATTCTTGACACATTCAAGCACATCCCTACAATAATACTACCAAGGTATACAAAGTAACACATGACAACTATTCATATCCACAATATCACACAATAGATGATCCTTATACTACCCAATCTAAAAATCAATAAGGCATTCCTCCCTCACTTCCAAAGCATGCTGACCTTGCAACCAGCCAATCCTATAAGGATAAATATGTCTCTTTCTCTTCAAAACAAGTGTCTAAATCATCTCCTTAGCAACAAGGTTATCAATACTACCACCATCCACAATCTCCTTGTAGACTTTTCCATAGATTTACAAAATGTCCTAAACAAACCAGTTATTTGACAAGAATCTGATGTTCTCTGAACAACTAGTACTCACCAAGCTCGGAAATTCTCTCCTTGCTCAAGCTAATTGTCCTAGACTTCAACCTCATTCACAATAATAGTTTTCCCACCAATCGGACATTCAAAAGATATATACTCTTCTTTGCCACATTTGGAATAATTACCTCTGAACACACCTCGATTGTCCTCTTTTTCTAATTAATAGATTTTGGTTCATCTTTTGAGCTCAGTTTAGCTTGTGCTGAGCTGTCTCTCTTCTCCTTTCCTTAAGGATTACCTTGATGTTTCCTTTTCAGTTTCTCTTCTACTCTTAAAGAATAATGATAAGAATACTCCACTAAAGAAATATTCAACATACCAACCTCATCTTGAATATTGAATCTTAAACCAGTAATGTACTGAGCTACCTTCTCTATTAACAATTATTTGTTCCCAGACCAAATAGTCAACTTGTAGAACTGTTTGGTATAATCCTTCACAATCATATCCTTCTATTTTAGTTTCTATTATTGGAATTACAAATGGGAAACACATACTTCTAAGAGGGGTGCGAGTGAATCAAAAGTTCAAACTTCAGCAATTACAACTTTTACCATTCATTAGATGCATGTAATATATGAGCTGAAAATAACATGTAATGTAAATGCATTTAAAACATGTAAGCACATAAATACTTGACACCAGATATGATTACCAAGAAACCCTTCAAATGAGAAGGTAAAGTTGGGGTGGGAATAACACCCACAAATCTTTACTCCTACAATAATAAAGTGTAGCCAATTAAGGTTACAATAAGTTGACTATGAAACATGATCTGCCCTATGAAAGTCCTACCCTACTAAAGGCTTACAAGGACTGTTAAGTCCCACCTTGTTAGAGTATTTTAACACCCTATTAGAAGTGTTCTTGGATAAAGGAATTTAGATCATTCACTTGGAATTTCACCTTGTTAAAGGATTTGATAATTATTATTAAATAAACCTTAGTCCAAAGGATATTACCTTAACTAATATAATTGTTATAGAGTAATAGTAACGCTTTGATCTAATACAACTTACAGCTTTATCTTGCTGATTTTAGACCATAATTCTATACTTCTTGATCCTTTCTAATCTAATGTAACAATGTTGTGTCCTCGATCCTTTGTTCTATAGTTAACTAATTCTACAATTATTTCACACTACTAAGTCAACTTGGATGCTCTCTTGAACAATTTGATCACCCCTTTGATATCTTTCCTCTATCACTACTTTCTCTTCTTATATAATGTTTTGGGCTTTGTCTTCCTTATAAAGAATTTGGTGTCTTAGGGTTAGGTATGAATCTATGGCTGAGATTCATCCATTTTGCTTCTTAACTCTTTCTATTTTTTGATTGACTACATGTAGATACATAGGTAATAAAAATAGATTCATCCTTATCTTTAAAAGCTCGAGATCTATCCATAAACTAGAATAAAAATGGTTTACATAGTTTTTTGTGCCATTACAAACAACTATGTCCAATTTTTGTTACTCGGCACTTGATGTTACTGATGCTCAAAACATACTATAATTTTCCTTCTAGCTCGAGACCTGAACTGCTTGGCATGAACTATCTTGCTTGGTACTTGAATCACTTAGCATGGTCTATTTGCTTGGCACTTCAGTGACTCAACACTCATTGAAACTCAGCATGGTCTTGTATTTACATATTATACTTGACATGCATTACTAGTTTGGCAATAACTAAGTAAATGATCTAAGTGTGTTGACACTCAATTGTCAAAACCAATCTAAGATAAAAAAATCTCCCTCTTTGACATGAGTGTCAAAAAAAAATTAACGTCTTCATAAAAAAACTAATCTTCTCAAGTATTATATATTTATAACTCGGCTTATATACAACAATTCAAAATTTTCAAAATTTTGTAATAAACTATATAACTCAAAAATTTTTAACTCCCTCTCAGTTTATGTGTCTATTTTGTATCCAAAAATTGTTCTCCATTCTGAGTAGATTTGTCTCTTGCTAACTTTGATTTCAATGTGCTTGTACTCTTTATTGGATATTCTTTTTTTATGTTCTTTTTCTATTCTGAGCTTTCTTTCTCCTTTGTCTATTCTATCTTTTTCTATTTTGAGCTTTCTTTCTCCTTTGTTAATTTTGTTTGCCCCCCCTCTCATTACTCCTTATTCTCATCCTTTCTTCTTATTTTCACCCCTTTCTTTCTTATTTATCTCCCCCTTTTTGACACTTATGTGAAAGGGTTTATATACTTATGGTGTATTTGTGCAAAAAGGTTTTGTGGACTTCCATTATTATTTTTAGAGTAGCATCCCAATTGTCACATGCAACATCCAATGACTTTATCTGAATAGCTAGCTATGCTACAAGGTGAACTAGTCCATCTAATGTAGAAAGATTAGGATCTTTCTTCAACAATTTTTTTGCATATCCTAGTTCTTTATGGAGTATCTCCATATGTGGGGTAAGGGAGGCTTGGATATTGGTCAACTTGGCTCTTATATTAGCCTCTTCTATTGTTAATAGATCTAGTTTGCTATGTGATTGAAGCAATGTGTGACAATGCTTCTCACTCTGAGTTGGGCTTTGAGGCAATTGCATACCTAAGATTTTTAAGTTCCTCTCCAGACTCAGAATTATATGGCTTGTGTCTTGAGTGAAGAGTGTGGAATCACATAGTTTAGTGTACAATGAGAATATGATCTCAAGTACCTTCTTCACTTTCTCATTTTTTTTGCCAATTCAACTTGTGCCAGTGCTATGTCACTAGATATCTTCTCATTGACTTTCCCTTGAAATTTTCTTTCAAACCATTCCAAAATTTTGGCATTAGTGTCTTGGTCTTCATTGTTCACCTATTCCATAACTTTTGATAACTGTTCCAATAGTGGCTTTGATTCTTTAGGTTTTGGCAAGTTGAATGCATATGAGAAGATGTCTTTGATTTCTTGCAATGCATGCCTTTGTCTAAATTCCTTTCTAAGCACTTCTTGGTGCTTCCTCTTTTCCAAAGCTTGTTGTAATATTCCAATTTGTTCTATTGTCATTGTTGCATAATAACATCTAGGTATCACTATTTCTTCATCTAAAGTTACATCTCCATAGTGAGTTACCTTGTCAACTTTTGTAGAGCTTGAGCCTAGTGTTGAGATCTATAGGGGTACAAATTTAGTGCTTAGCTTATGAAGGACTTTTGTAGGAGTGCCAGATGTTGGAAAAGTTACCAATGCTTGAATGACCTCTTTCTTCTTGTCCTTTTTTGTGTCCTTACTTTCTTCAGATCTACTTTAGTCAATCACAATGATCTAACTTGTACATTGTATTTGTGCATTAGGTTGATCATTTGTTGTTTCTTTCTTTTCTATTGCAGTCTATTGTTGTCCAACCAAATAAAATTTAATAGTTGTGTCAACCTTTGTGGATGTGTCTACTAATGTTTGAATAAAAGGTTGAGCACTAGTAGTTGAAGGGATGGTAGAAGGTGGTTCTTGTGTATTCACTTTATCCCTTTTAATGTTAGCTACTGCCTTCTGAAGTTCATCAATGCTAACCAATATTGGATTTTCACACAATTTGGCTTGTAGTGTGGATTGGTCAAGAATCTTCTTTAGATCTTCTACAATTAAAGGATTGATGTTCTAAGTAGATACATCAAAGACATCCTTAATATTTATACTTTCTACATGCATACTAGTGTCATGTGGAGGGGTCATACTTGGCATTTTTCTATCTTGCACACTTTGTTCTTCATGTTGCTCTTTAGTTGTAGCCATGTCATCTATTTTCTTCTATGTCTCCTCCACAACATTATTATCCTTTTCTATTTCTTCCTTCTCATCCTTATCTTCATCTCCATTATTTTTTCCTTCAAATGGATTTTCTTCTCCTTCTCTGAGAGTTGTTAATCCATAGATCAATTTCCACATTTGAGTGGATTTCTTCAAAACATCTTCAATGTTATTTTGAAGAATGTTCAATGCCTCGTATTTTGGTGCAAATTATCTACCATATTTCTTATTTGCTTTGAAAATCTATCTTTTTGGCATCTTTAACATTACTTGGGCTTATGTGGTTTCTCTAATTTGTTTCTTCAGGTTTAAACAGTAATGCCACTTATTTTCATCAATAGTATACAAATCCTTTGGCATAGTATTATCTAATTCAAGTGGAGTGTTCTTGAATTTAGACATCATTGCATTTATTGACTCTTCAATCAATTTTTTTTCTTCTCTACCAAGTTTGCGGAAATCAATATTTTCCAAACCTATCAAAATTGCATTATTTCTAACATTCTCATAGATGTTTTCAAGATCAAATTTTGGTGGATGACTTACCACTCTAAATTGACTTTTATCTTCAAATTCTATCCTCTAATCATTAGTCTCTAGTTTTGCAATGTATTTCCTTCTTTGTTTCTTCTATACTGGGCCCTTTTTTTCAATAGCCTTTGTGTTCTCTTTCGTTTTTTCTTTGGCCTTTTTTCTAGTGGCCCTTATGCTTACCCTAGTTGTTGGTGCTATTGACTTTGCTAGGCTGGACTTAGTAGTCTTCTTTGCCTTTTTTTTTGCTAGAGGTTGTGCCTTGGCCTTTCTCTTCTTTGGTTATGTTTGTACTAGTGCTTCTTCAGTTTCCCCTTCCTCAACACCTTCTTTTTCTTTGTCCTCACCCATACCTTGGGTCAATGCAATAGGTTCTTGGGCTTGTTCCTATTCTTCCTCTTCACCTACACCTTCTCCAAATGTGGCCTTTAATTTCCTCACAAATTTGTCTTTCTTCTTCAATGTGGAAGCTATAATTAACTCCATCTCAACTTTGGATTTCATAACATCATAGTTTCCAAATATCTTGGTACTTTTATCAATCTCCTTTTCTAGGAGTGTAGTGATGGCAACTGAGGCTTCATCAAAATTAGTCTCATATCCTTAGGGTCTTAGTCATCTTACCCTAGGTATAGCAACCTATATGTATGTATAATCAATATCTACAAGAAAAAATTTATCATTGTAGTATTGTTCAACTGAAGAGATAGGTATCCTCATCCTCTACTTCATAGATTTCTTGAAGTCTTCAAAATAGCTGATCATGACTGTTTCAAAGTTTTCACCCATTTGTTCAATGTATTCATTGATTTTTATAGCCACTAATCTATTGGTCTTCCAACCAACTATACCAAAATATAGAAATGTGTTCTAAACATTAAAAAAAATGCAAATTATAATTGATCCAAATTTTTATTGAGCACTCTTTTTCTTCCTGACTACTCCAAGATTTCCATTATTTGTTGTAATTAAAGCTCTATAAGATCATAAGTATGATATCTCTTTAAAATTTAATAGCCAAACATCTACTGCAATGCAGGGTACACTATTTAATCTACTTGATTGATAAAACTTATGAGAAATTACCCTAATTGCAAAGCCAAGTAGTGGGTCTATATTAGTATTAATTGTCATTCCTCTTTTGTTCCATTTTGCTTTCATGTTTTTCTCAATAACCTCCTTAGAGTCACTTTTCAAGGTCTTAGGCCAATCTAGGGTTGGATATCCAGTTACCCTATGAATTATTCTCTTTGAGATTTTGATTGGTCCACCCTCCAACCACAAACATCCATCGTGTATTCTACTCAACACTATCTTGATCCATTCTGTTTTGAACACCGTGGGGAAGTCTAGGTCAAACTCTTCCTCTCAACAATCTTAAATTCTTCCTTCAAAATGTCATTTTCACACAACCTATCACAGTCTTTCCTTATTTCCATATCACCTATACCTCCTACCTTATAGTTGTAACATTTTCTAATGTCTTGGACCATTATGACCTTAGGTGGAATCATGGTTAATGTGCCTGACACATCTTGTTTATAAGCTATGTCTGGGATAGCCTTAAAATTTGGTTGTTTGACCTTGTTACTAACTAGTTAGACATATAAAACATCTTTTTCTTTCACATTCTTTGAGTTGGAAGCCATTTCATCAATCTATGGTTTAAAAAATTTCAAACTGCATAACTTGGCTAATGAAGAATACCTTGGTGATTCAAAGAACTGGAATGTAATCATTGCAATGATCTTTGTAGGTGACTTGAACAAATTTTTGAATCACCTTCTTTCCCTACTTGATCTTGCTTGAATTTTTTATGATGAAAAATAAGTGAAAATCATCCTTATACCCTTCAAAGCTTTGCATTTAATGGTTAATGCTTGTACAACTATAAATTTGGCATCAACATAATTTATGTTCCACTTGGCATCTATAGAGATTTCCCTCACTCGAAAGCTACTATAGACTTGACTCTAACTAACTTTGACTTGGAGCTTGGCACTTACTAGTGTTTTACTTAAAATCTATTGAAATCTTTTCATGTTTGGCAACAACATGAAAACTTAAAGATTTAACCTTGAACTTTTCACAAAATCTTGCATCTTTATTCATGCTAATGCAGTATTTTCAGTGCTATTTTATTTTGGAATGATGTAAGATATAATACTTGAGTATCAGTTCCACATGCCTCTTTCTTCTTAGTTTGATGGGGTGTGACCACTTGACCTATTAGGTGAAGCAATCCCCTCTCCATTTGATGTCCTGCATCCATCTCTCCTTTTCCAAGTCCTATTCATCTCTCCTCTAATGTGTTCAACATTAGTCTTGCCTTTTCCTTTGTCAAACTCAAAATTGGGTGCTTTTGACCTTGTTGGACAATGCTTGTTGATGTGACTAGTCTTTAAATAGTTGAAACATGTTGTTTGACTCAACCATCTATTGTAGTTACCAATGAAGTGGGTTCCAATGCAATTCTTAGGGATATGTCCATACTCTTGACTATAATAATATCTAAATCTTTTTTTATAATCCTAGTTGTACCATGATTTCTTACCTTTGCTAACTTTTTTGGTGACCACATGGATTTGGATCTACATTCAAAAGCTCTATGTCCATATTTCTGACAATTATAGTAGCCTTCAAATCTTGGTGCATGCATGGTTTTGGTTTTGCATTGATGTTCCTGATGACCTTTCCTTTGGTATTTATGATAGTGAGTCATGTTATTTGGTTTTTCATTTTGGTTTGCACTATTTCTCCTACACACATTGGCAGTATGTCCTTTCTTGCCACAATAATGATAGGTGGGTTTGGAGTTCTTACCTTTGTTATTCCTTTCTTTAGCAACTTTGGATGATTCTCCTTCTTCAATACTTATGTAACACAATCCTAATGTATCATTGTTGGATCTAGGGGATTTTAGTAATTGCTCAACTAACTTGATGGCCTCATTTGGCTTGTTGATACTTTTAGCAATCTCTCTTTCTCTTCTTAGGTTATTTTGCAGCTTTTCATTCTACAACTTCAATGCAGTTATCTCAATGTCTTTGACATTCAACTCATGATGAGTATTCATTTGGCTCAAGGTGTCCATTGCATGTTGGAGATTCTAGTTAGCTCTGTTGACTTCTCTTCTTGTATATTTGCTAGAGTTCTCTTGTATTCTTCAATCGTGGCCTTGTCTTCTATAGCTCTCTTCTTTTGTTCAGTTACTTCACACAACATTATGGTTTGAGATTCTTGTTCTAGCTTGAGATTTATTATCTCCTTGGCTTGTACTCTATTAATTTCTATTCTTCTCCATTAGATCTACAATTTCTACATCAAATTCATTTGAGTCTTCATTTGTAAATAGCTTGGTGGTGTTGATCTCTTTGTATTGTGTGTCATTCTCTACAATAGCTATCTCTTTCCTTCTCTTTAAGGATTTCCTCAAGTCCTCTTTGGCCTCAACCAGTGAATGTAGAATGAGTTGTATCTCAATTTCTTAGTTCTCAATAATCTTTCCCAATTTGTAAACTTCCATTTTGAGATCTTTTCTCTAAGCTATAAATCTTCTCCTTCTGAGAACTCAACTCTAATACCAATTGTTAGAATTAAAAATGGAAAACATATACTTCTGGGGGGGAGGGGTGAATCATAAGTTCAAACTTTAACAATTAAAACTCTTACCATTCATTAGATGCATGTAATATATGAACTAAAAATAACATGTAAACTAAATGCATCTAAAACATATAAGCACATACACACTTGACACCAGATATGATTATCCATAAACCCTCCAAATGAGAAGGTAAAACTAGGGTGGGGATGACAACCACAAATCTTACTCTTGTAGCAATAAAGTGTAGCCAATTAAGGTTACAATAAGTTGACCATGAAACATGATCTACCTTGTGAATGCCCTGACCTATTAAAGGGTTACAAGAATTGTTAAGTCCCAACTTGTTAGAAGATTTTAACACCCTAGATTAGAAATGTTCCTGGCTAAAGGACTTTAGATCATTCACTTGGAATGTCACCATGTTAAAGGATTTGATAATGACTATTAAATCAACCTTAGTTCAAAGGATTTTACTCTAACTGATACAATTCTTAGAGAGTAATAGTAGAGCTTTGATCTGATACAACTTACAACTTTATCATGATAATTTTAGATCATAATTTATTCCTTCTTGATCCTTTCTAATCTAATGTAACAATGTTATGTCCTCGATCCTCTATTTTGTACTTAACTAATTCTACAATTATTTCACACTACTAAGTCACCTTGAATGCTCTCTCGAACAATTCAATCACCCCTTTGATATCTTTCCTCTATCACTACTTTCTCTTCATATATAACGTTTGGGGCTTTGTCTTCCTTATAAAGACTTTGGTGGCTTAGGGTTAGGTATGAATCTATGACTAAGATCCATCCATTTTGCTACTTAACTCTTCCTATTTTTTAATTGGCTACATGCAGATACATAGGGAATACAAATAGATTCATCCTTACCTTTAAAAGCTCAAGATCTATCCATATGTCGGCATAAAAATGGTTTACATAGTTGTTTGTTCCATTACAAATAACTATTTTCAATCGGTGTTGCTCGACACTTCATGTTGCTGATGCTCCACACATACTATGATTTTTCTTTTGTCTTAGCACCCAAATTACTTGGAATTGACTATCTTACTTGGCACTTAAATTAATTAGCATGGTCTATCTTCTCAGAACTTGAGTGACTTAGCACTCATTGCAACTTGGCATGGTCTTATATTTACATATTATACTCAGCATGCATTACTCATTTGGCATGAACCAAGTAAATGATCTAAGTGTGTTGACATTCGATTGTCAAAACAAATCTAAGAGAAACATCTACAACCTCTTAAACAACTCAACTTCATAATCAAAAGGAATGAACTTAGCCTTCAATTTAGTTAGCATCAATTTCGATCTAAAGATCTTCATTTCACCTTCCTTATCCCTATCTCTTTGTAGTTCCTTATACCAAAGAGTAGCATGTCCCTTTAACTTAGTTTGTTCCAACCTCACTTTGAGTAGATCCTCAATATCGTCAAGCTCAAAGTATTCTTCCAATTCACCAATCTAATCAATCAGATCTTTAGGATTCAAAGAACCTAAGAAATGAGAAACCTATATCTTATGCTTCAGCTTCAACTGAGATCTAGATAGAGTAAACTAACTAGCCCTATATCTAATAGGTCACTCCACATGATTAGTTATGTCCTCACTATTCAATCTAGCAACTTCAAAGTCTTCAAAAACTTCCTCATAACTACCTTTAGTATCCACATGCCTAGGTACACTGCCTAATGTTAGAGTAAATAATTAATTATTAATTATTTATTCTATTACTTAAGCTTACTTAGATAAATGCATTTATTTAATATTTTGTATTTAATGCATGTTGTGGTTAGTTGTTGACAACACGGGAGTTTGTTCCCTTCTAGTTGTCACACTTATCTTCTACCACCTTCCAGCTTGTTCTACAAGCTTCCATGAGCTCTTTATATTTGGGCTCTCCCTCATTGTATCACATAAGGCATTGTGCATATTGTAAATACATTTTCATTGTGTTTGCACATATTGTCTCTCATGTCCGTTTAGGGTTTTTCCCTTGCTCCATGCTCTTCCTCTTCTTGGCTTCTCTTTGACAAGTTCTTGCATGCAGGTGATCTTGGGCGTCTTCGGAGTTGGCTTTCCTTAACTCCAACATGGTATCAAAGCCTTCCTGCTGCTGCTTTGTTGAAGAATTTTGAAGCTGTGATTTGGAGTCACAAACCCTAGTTTGTTTGTGCAATTTTTTTTCAAATCGGGGGATCAACATATTTTCGGAGCACTTTCAGCTCAAACGGACATCACCATTGGATCCGAAAGGCCGTTTGCAATCAGGATTCATATAAAGCTTTTCGATTTTGTAGATAGAGCTTCAAGAGGAAAAAAAAATTTTGCTTGCAGGGGTCTACCATACGGTCGTATAGACACGCAGTGAAAAAAAAATTAAAAAATAAATCCGAGCACACTGCCAGCGCACCGCCGAGAGGCCACTGCCATGCAACCAACACTCTGCCCGCCGGTCGCCACCACCAGCTATGCTGCCGTCCCACTGTCGTGGCCCGACCGCCGCCCGGCTGCAGACCTCCACCAGCAGCTCAACTTGATACCACCGCCCCTGCAGCCACCTCCGCCTGCCGACCTCCATCCCAGCTTCGCTCTGTCGGGTTTACAGTCAGCGCCCGCATGGAGGATTTGCCTCGTCAATGTTGTTCTGAGCATGACACGTGGCAGGCGTGCCACATGGCACATTGCCACGTGGCCCCTGCCATGTCATCTTCCGTACCTGCCACATGGTGATGCCACGTGGCATATTTTTTTTTGCGGTGATGGCTATCTAATTGTCAAATTTAATCGCATGACTTACTGACGTCAGTGTGATGTCATCAGCCTTGCTTGCACCTCTCCTGATTTGATTTTGGACCTACTTGTGGTTTTTTGGCCATAACTTTTGCATATGGAGGTATTTTTTCGATCCGAAAGAAGCGTCCAAAAGCTGGTTCCAAGACAGAGATTTTGGTGCAGGTATTTTTAGGTTTTGATGCTTTTTCATTGCTTTTTTTTGGTTGAAGTCTGAAGTCCTATTTTTGACTCCAACAAGCATATCTTTTGCGTCCCATGCCTGTTTTTTGAAAACTTTATATTTCTGGAAAGTTGGTTCTATGTACTTTTCAGAAATGTAGTCCTTTTTCTTAATTTTTGGCATCTACTCTTTCTATCATAGTTTTGGCATTTTTGCTCCATGGTGGATATTTTGAGTGTTTTAGGCCCGAGGATCAATTTCTTGGCATGGATTTTCTTATTTTTGGTTGTACTTTCTTTTGTTAGAGCTCTTTTTCCATTTTGATCATTGTAGCTATCATTTTGAAGCACTTTTTTTTTGCACTGAGATAAAGTGTCACTTTTGTATTCCGAAAATCATGAACGTTGTTTTGAGTCAGTTGTACTTGCACTATTTTCGTAAAGCACCATGGGGGGGATTATTGTTTGCTATTTTAGGCATTCTCCCTTTATCAAGTGAGTGTCCCTTCCATGACATTAGCCCCATGCAGAGTCAGTTAGACCGTGTCTTTATCGGTGTCTGTACCTCTTTTCCTCTTTCCTCGTTCTTGGTTCATTTGCAAGAGATTTTGGCTCACCTTCTCAGTTGCCTATCATCACACACCATTTGCATTAAGGGGGGGGTTATGCTATTATTCTAATGCATTCGTGGTTCGATGGTTTGATAGTGTGAACTATGTATTCAGTGGTTGATCCTATATACAAGGCGATTGCAGTGGCTGGCTACCTATGCATTTCGGTGAGATGGATCATCTACCATATAGACATGCTTGGTTTATGCCTTCTTCTTCCATGGAGATTCTTCAAATTAGTAGTTTAACATATTTGCGGATCTTCATGCTTCAGTGATGCTTCTTCATGATCACTCCTTGTTCCTGTTTTAGGGGACAATTTCCCTAGTTGGAGACTTCTTCAGTTCTTCACTAGGTTCTCACCTCTTTTTGGGGGAGGGTTTTTCCCACGTAGTTTTCTCTCTTTCCCTACTTACAGAGGTTGCATCTTCTTGCATTGTACTTGGGTACCTAACATGGCCTCGTTGCCAGGACCCATTATGCATTTCATCTTAGTTTTGGGAGCTTAAGGCATTCCCCTAAGTTGCACTTAAGGGGGGGTGTTAGAGTAAATAATTAATTTATTATTATTTATTCTATTACTTAAGCTTACTTAGGTAAATGCATTTATTTAATATTTTGTATTTAATGCATGTTGTGGTTAGTTGTTGACAACACGGGAGTTTGTTCCCTTCTAGTTGTCACACTTATCTTCTACCACCTTCCAGCTTGTTCTACAAGCTTCCATGAGCTCTTTATATTCGGGCTCTCCCTCATTGTATCACATAAGGCATTGTGCATATTGTAAATACATTTTCATTGTGTTTTCACATATTGTCTCTCATGTCCGTTTAGGGTTTTTCCCTTGCTCCATGCTCTTCCTCTTCTTGGCTTCTCTTTGACAAGTTCTTGCATGTAGGTGATCTTGGGTGTCTTTGGAGTTGGCTTTCCTCAACTCCAACACCTAATACATTTATGATCTTAGCAATTATGTCACTCTTCATCAATGCAATCTAAGATTTGAATTCTACTCTCATCTTCTCTAAGATTCATTCTTCCATAACATCACTAAGATCATCAATCACCCTAGGGTCCAATCTTCTTAAAGGAATTCTCCAAGATTTTCATAGACTTTAAGAAATATATCCTCAAACCCAAAAGATCAATTGGCTCAACCAAATCAACCTTCTCCAAACCATGATCTTGGTGCAAACTACCTCAGCTTTGGTGATTTGTCTACATGCTCAGGAACAACCTTCACTCAAATACCACCTGATCTAGTGAAAGGTATGAGAATCCCCAAAGGATATGTCCTATCCCCCAACAATAACTACACAACAAAAACACAACACAAGATAACAATAATGTAATCTCTGACACAAAATCACAACTTTTTATTTATAAAATAACTATTTACATGTAGTGTGCCTGGCTATAAGGCCTTTTAGGTTAGGGCCAAATACAATAACAATTCTACAAGATCCCACAAGATCCAACTCACAACACTGATACCATCTAGTCTCGATCTACACTCTCGTAGAAACCTCCAAAGAAGATCTCAACTTGTGATCACAAGCCCACCAAGCAATCTCCTTGTTTTCCAAGCCACAACTACTAGCTCTTCAAAGTTTGCTCCTCCACTTCATCTCCTTCTCCAAGCTAGATGATCATCTCTAAAGACTCCATAAGACTCCTTACTTATACCCAACTAAACCACAAGTTTGCCTAACAATTAAAAATTAAATTAAATCCTTTACATTAAATGTATATTTAAGCCACAAGTCAGCTCACAACAAACATTAAATACAAAATGTTAACCCTTGTCTTAACCCAAAGTTAACATGTGATAGCTACAAAAAATACTTAGGACAAGCCCCAAGTTTATGTCACATATTAAATCCACATAGAATAGATAACCAAGACCACTCATAAGTCCACACAAACTCTAAGATTGATCCACATCATGATCACACATCAAATGCACCAAGAACTCCAGTTAGCACCAACATGCTATCAAGTGTTAGCAAAATCCCAAGCATTGCTAAGTAACCAACATATGTTGAGCAGCCAATGCATTTTGAGCAGTCAACACATGTTGAGAAACTAATACATGTCAAGCAAAATAGTGAGTGCCAAGCAATAGTATATGTCTAGCTCTTTAGTAACCAAGCCCCTTCAATGATTGTGTACCGCAGTTAACACTACTTTTAATAATGACTGAGCACCACTCCTTTGGTGACCAAGTCCACAACTCCAAAACCAAATACCCCAAGATGAAAGATCACAATAAATCCTAGGATTCTCTTGCATCAATTTTTTAGGTTCTTTGTTGCTTTGTTCTTCACTCTTTTTTGTAAACTCATCATTTTTTACATACGCACTTTCTATATCCTTGTGAGTAGTAAGATTTAGACATTTGTATTCTTTTCTTTTGTTGGAGTATCCTAAGAATATTCCTTCATCACTTTTCACATCAAATTTTCCTTTCCTTGTCTCTATAAGGATATAACATTTTCTTCCAAATATTTTGAAATAATAGAAATTAAGTTTATAGCCATACCATAATTCATAAGGTGTTTTCTCTAAATCTTTCTTCAATTGAACTTGGTTCAAGGTATGCACTATTGTTTTTATTGTTTCCTTTTAGTAATTAATTGCAATATTTTTCTCTATCATTAGTATCCTTGCACAATCCAAGATGGATCTATTTTTTCTTTCTACTGTCATTCTGCTAAGGTGTACTAGGAGAAGACACCTATCTTTTGATTCATCTTTCATTGCAAAATTCATTGAATTCATTTGAGATGAATTCTCCTCATTTATTTGATGTTAGACATTTTAGTTTATTTCCTATTTCTTTCTATACTCTAGCCAGATACCACTTAATTGTGTTTTAAAGCTTCAAACTTATCTTTCAAATACATTGCTCTTATCATCCTAGAATAATCATCAACAAATAAAATGAAGTACTTATCTCCATAGTAGCTTTCTATTCCAATAGGTCCAAAAAGGTTTGTATGAACCAACTCAAGAACTTCTTCAAAATGATAATTCTTGCTTTTGAAGCTTGTCTTTCACATCTTCCCAATTTGACAATTCCTACACATGCCCATGTCAATTTTCTTTAGGCTTGAAATGCCTCTCACTCTTGTATTCTTTCTTATGTTGACCAAGTAATCAAAATTTACATGATGCAATCTTTTATGTCATAACCAACTTTCCTACTTGAATTAGCAAACTCAAACTTTCACTTAGATCTACATAGAATAGATTACCTTTTGTTTGATTGCTAGTTCCAACTAGATTTCCTTTTCCATCTAGCAACTTGTCCTTTCCATTCATGAATTCTACCTCGAATCCAATGTTTTTCAACTATGCCACACTAAGTATATTATGTTTTAGTCCTTCAACATAGTAAGCATTATCACATATGATTTCATTGGTCAATGTAATGCAACCTTTTCCTTTTTCCATAACAAGGTTCATCATCATATTGTACGGAGTGCCAAATTTTGATTTATCACTAATCATGTGATGAGAACAACCAATATCTTTGATCCATGTGTTAATTATTCTAATATGAGTAATTAGGGCCATCTTATCATTTTCATCATTTGATTCATCTTTAATAGCAATGTAAACCATTACATCATCATCGCTATTGTCAGAATCTTGAGCCATGTGACAAGATTTCTTGTCTTTATCCTTGTTATCTATGTATCTTTTGAAATCTTTCTTTCCTTTGTACTTGTTTTACTTCTTTTCTTTGTGGCCTTCTTTGTTTGGAAACCTTACAGCAATGTAACCAACTTCTCCACAAGAAAAACATATTAGAGGTATTTTACCTTTGTACTTTCCTTTTCCTTTTGGAAATCTTCTTGTAAGTAGGGTTTAAATGGTTTCAAGGTCATCATTAGAATATTCCTCATATTTACTTTTAAACTATTTTATTTTATATTTTCCATGTTTCTTTTTGAGTAATAGTTTAGCTTGAAATGCAGACTCAGTGTTACCAAAGTTAGAAACATAGTTATCAAAGTTATCTAACTCAAAATTTGTCAATTTTCCTACTAGTGCATCCAAATTTATATCATTTTTAGGATTACATCTCATCTTTTGAAATGTTAAAAATCTAATTGCATAAACATGAAGAATATTTCTAAGTAGTTTGTTGACCATTGTCACATCATCTATTTTCCCTCTTAAGGCTCTGATTACACTCACACTTTCTTTGATTCTTTCACCATATTGTGCAATACTTTCATCTTCTCTCATCTTCATTTGATCAAATTGACCTCTGACACTTTTTTATCTTAGCTCTCCTCACATTTTCATCTCCTTAATAGTTATCTTTTACCTTGATCCACATTTCATGAGTAGTAGAACAATCTTTGACATCATCAAATTTGACATAATTGAGAGTAGAGGAAATGTCAATCATCATTATGTTGTGGTTCTTCTTTTATGCAATTTGTTCCATAGTTAAAGGTCTAGCAAGTGCCACATAATTTTTCTCTAGATACTATAGGAAAGTGTTTCCAATGGTTTCTAGATGCAACTTCATGAGTTCCTACCATGCCTAGAAGTTACATTTGTCCAATTGAGGAATTTCCATTCTGTAAGACATCTTGATCTTTAGCTTAGGTCCTTGAAACCTTATTTACAAGCACCAAACACTATGATGCCAATTGTTCGAAATGTAAAGGAGTAACTAAGAGGGGAGGGGTGAATTAGTTACCACAAAAACAAATCCAAGATCCCTTAAGATGTCATTAAAATACAAAACCAAAACTCTATTGAAACTAAATATACTTTTGTAACTCAGTTAGCACAATATCACTCGGTTAACACAATATCACTCAGTTTACACTAAGAATTACTATCACTTGGTAAGTAATGAATATATGCACTTTAAGATATTAGTTGTGATTAACCTTAATTAAATTAGTTATAGAAACATAAAGCAAATAACATGAACACATGAGACACCAAATATTTAACGTGGAAACCCAATTTGGGAAAAACCACCAGTTGTAACTAGTTATTATTTTTCACTCTTCTAAGGTGAACCATGTGATGAGCCAAGCCTATTAAAGGTTTAAAAACACACTGTTAAGTGTGACCATGTTAAAGGATTTAGTTCACCCTATTAGGAGTGGCCTTGCTAGAGGTCTTTAAACACTTCAATCTAGAAATACCACCTTGTTAGAGGATTAGCAAATACTTGTTTGGCTAACTCTATTAGGAGATTTGATTCACTACTGCACTTATTAAAGAGTAACAATGACTTGACCTGATTGTTGATGTAACTATTTTGCTAATTTTAGATCTTTATTCTAGCTTGATTGATTGATCCTCCTTAATCAAAATATTCTTTGCAACTTAGTTAACTTTCATACTATGTCTTCTTGCATATACCCTTCTAATTCTCTTCTTTAATTCATCTTCTTCAATTCTATGTCTCACATGTTTAACCCTAAACTTGACCTTATACTTATATGATTTACCTTGTCAAATTGGATTGAATACACATTTAAACAATTAATTTCCATCCCTCATGTTGGCTAGAACTAACAAATAAATCCATCAGACTCAATGAGTTGTTATAGGAAAATCCTTCATTAGCCAACCCAACTTAGTCAATACTAACTTGGAGAAGAGTTTCCTTTGGTAACCAAGTGAACCCAGTTAACACTGGACTTTGGCAACTTTTCTTCAGTAACTGAGTGAGCTTGGTTAACACTAGTTCCATGCCAAATTTCTTTGGTAACCAAGTGAACTTGGTTAACACTAGATTTCCTTTGATGCCTAAGTGAGATTAGTAAATACTAACTCAAATTTGGTAATCACTAGAGTGCCTAGCATACATTGGAAATTATCTTCAATGCTCGAGTGAGCTTGGCTCACACTACTTTCTTGGTAAAGGCTTGAAATTTTGTGTAACAACAAAGACAATATAAAATTGAATAATTATTTTCAACAATAACTTCTCAAATTTCCTTGGGTGTCTAATACAAGAGCATCTAACAATATAAGGGAAATCCTATATCACCCAAAAATATGTCTAGAGATAGTTTATTTTTAATATGTTTTCATTTCTAGATACCTATTTGGGAAAAATAGAGATTTCAACTCTTAAATTTCCATTGTCACTTTTTTGAATTATTATTTTGGAACACCTCAAGATACATGAAAATGTAAAAAATAAGTTTTTTTATTATTGAGTCATTATTGTAAATAATAGAGGGTGTCAGTTGGAGGAAATATTTTAATTGAAATTTTAAGTACTCCAACGAAAGAATTTGGTCAAAATAATTCACTATTTGAAAGATATTATAGTTTTAAGTTGCTCAAAGACCTCCTAGAAATACTTCAAAGTCATCTTTGAGACACTAAATGCTCTTGTACAACCTTGAAAAATGGGAGACAATTATAAGAGGATCACAAGGATAGAGAGCACTTAGAGATATTTCTAGAAGTTTAAATGATTTGTCAATCAAAGTTTGAGATGAAAAATTATGCTTCCTGAAAGTTGCAGTACATTTCTACTACCTTTTGTTTTTGCACTGACTTCTAATTTGAATTCTAGAGACTCAACTTCAGTGTCAGCCACAAAATGTCAACATGTAAATTCTACTCTTAACCCTAGACCTAAGATGTTTTATTTAAGAACCATCCTTGAGATGAAAATGAATAATTTTGTGGAGTTTGGGAGAAGGTACTTTGAGAAGGGCTTTCCTCTATAATCTAATAATATTGTAGCCCATAAGACATGTAGTTGAGCTTTTTTTCTTATGTAGTGCATGTGGTAGCCTCTTATTTTAGATAATAAGAATTTCCCTTATTTGTGTGCTCAATTTATCTCAATATGTGTTGTCATCACCTAGCTTCCTTTCAATGCCCAAAACAACTTCCTCAAAAATTATAAAATGGAAGTGCAAATTGAAAAGAGTGAGGTTTCATATTCATAAAGAGTGGATGCAAGAAGTATGAAATATAATATGTAGGCCCAAGATTTTTTATTTATTTTTATTATTATTATATGAGATTTAATATCAAATACCATACCATTAACTTTAATATATCTTATCTAGCCAGTAAAGAATTTTAGGCAGATTCTTGAGTAGCTAAAGAAGCATAAGAAGAATCTAAAAGTTATCCACAAAAGTAGTTAAGAGAGTATAGAAGAAATCACACAAAATATTGTGGATTTTTTACTCGTATGGAGAATAAGGATGGTGCTGGCTATGTAAATCTAGAGCATGAAAAGGAAGTTATGGGTCTTAGTAAGAGGAATAAGGAATGTATGTGAAAAAAAATTAGGGTGTTATTGCTCAGGCTATTCTCAACACTACTAAATATGTTTCCATTATTGAAAAGAAAGTGGCTCATGTCCTTAAGGATCTCGCCTAGCTTCTTCTCTAGCCTTTTGGTACTATATATGTTGTCTTTTGTGTCATTTATGTCTATTGGTTTGGTTGTTGTATTTTGCTAGTTTTGATTTGGTTTATTGGTTTATATTTTTCCAACAATGTATTTTTTTGTTGTTTTTGCTACTATGGCCTATATTGAATATTTGATGTAATATTTTTGTGTGGGGTTTTAGAGTCCCTTTGAAACCTAGTTTTACCTTAATCCAAACACTTTAATATGTTTTATATTTTATTTATGATTTATATTAGATAAGGGATTTAAATATTATCTGATATCAAATATAAATTAAAAATTAAACACATAATGTATCAAAAGTAACATTTTCATTTTATTTAATATTATATTTAAGAAAAAATAATAATTTACTTAATATGAGATTGATTAAATAAATAAATAAAAGTATATATAGTATGTTGAATTATTAAATAACTATTTTTATTTAATGTTAAATATGTTAAATATAAGTGTGATATTATTAATAAATTTTACATAAATGATTAATGATTAAATATAGAACTTTGGTGAGCAAATGAGTTCTATTTAATAGTCTTGGAGGAAGCTTCATGTGACTAGGCCTTAGAGGCAATTGAACATAGTTTTTTGAGGAGTTTGGTTTTGGCATCAATTGGATGTGTACTCTTGTTTATTAAACTTCTTATTAATCTCAATTCTACTTTCTTTTTCCTAGGCTGATGGTGGAATCAAGCCCTACTTTTTGAGCACGTTAGAGAAAATAATTAGGACTAATTGGTGTAGAAATATAGAAATTAGCCTAATTAACCTTAGTTAATTAGTAGGTAGGGTTATTAGATAGAAAGGGTGTTGAAAACAATTGGTCAATTGTATATTGTCTTTGATGTTACAAAAAATATCATACATTCAGTAGTAAGTGTCTACTGAGCTCATTGGGGGGACAAAGATAGTTCTCTATGTCTATTGAAAATTCTAGAGTTTGCCAAGTTAAGATGGAAATGTCTACCTATTTCATTTGGGAGATAAATAAATGTTGAAAGGTAATGAGTGTTAACCAAGCTCACTTAGTTACCAAAGAGAATTTGCTGAAGTCAGTGTCTATTGAGTTCACTCAAGAGACAAAGAAAAGTTGGCATAAAAACTAGTGTTAATCGAGCTCACTTGGTTAGTGAAGGAAAATCTATTTTGGTTAGTGTCTACTGAGTAGGGTTGATTAACAAAGGATTTTTCTTGTTTTGGCATACTGAGTTTAACAGATTTTTCTGATGGTTTTAGCCAATTGAGGAGATGACTATAAAATTTTTTAAGTTGTATTCAAGCCAACTTGATAATATATAAGATATAAATATAAGGTCAAGTTGTGGAATGAAGTGAGAAAAAGAAATGTGTAAAGATAAGAAGATGCTAGAGGAAGAAAATTGGAAGGACAAGTAAAATATCCTTGTGGAGCTGCAAAGATACATTCAATCAAGAAGGATCAAGTATTCAAGCCAAAATTGAGATCTGAAATCAGCAAAGATGAGTTTACATCAGCAATTAGGTCATACCATTGTTATTCTCTATCCATTGTTGCAATGAACTAAATCTCTTAATAGAGTTGGCTTAATAGTTATTTGTAAATCCTCTTACAAGGTGACATTTCTACTTGAAGTGTCTTGAAGACCTCTAACAAGGCCACTCCTAATAGAGTGATTAAATCCTCTAATAGGGTCACACCTAATAGTTTGTTTTGTAACCTTTAATAGGGTTGGCATTAATAGGGCTCACTTCAAAAGAATGAAAACAATAACTAGTTACAATTGGTGGCTTTTCCCAAATTGGGTTTCCACATTAAATCTTGGTGTCACTTGTGTTCATGCTATTTATTTTATATGTATGCAACTAAGCTAATTAAGCCTAATCACATTAAACATCTAAAGATCTGAATGCTTGGAAGTTACTGAGTTACAATTGATATTTTAGTGTTCACCGAGTTACAACATTTGTTAGTGTAAATTGAGTGCCTGTGTGTTTGCCAAGTTACAATAGAATACAATTTTAAAGAGTTTATTTTTTGAAGTTGTATTGACATCTAAGGATTCTAGGATTTATTTTTGTGGTAACTGATTGATCCCTCCCCCCTTAGGTGCTCCTCTTATATTTCCAACAAAGGCATGTTAGTAGGATAGGATCTAGGGATCAATTAGGATTTAATTTAATAATGAGTTAGGAAGAATTAAGCATGTCAAGGAAAATAGATAAATATAATTAATTTGAAAGGGGATTTATGGAGAAACATGTATTAAACTTAATTTAATATATTAGGGATAGTATTTGAATTTAGTCTAAATACTTTTTAAAAATGAACAAGTTTAATTAAATAAGTAGATGAATATAATAAATATAATTAATTATTAAATAATTAACTATAGCATTATAGGAGATAGTAAATGTATTAATATAGCATTAGGGAAGGTTTTAAGACTCTACATTTTGACCCTCTTTGATGCAATACCATAATTAATATTTAGTTAAAGAAAGTAAATTAAGGGTTACCTCAAGAGGAGAGAAGAGCATAGGAGTTATGTTGTAGAAATGACAGGGGAAGAGGGTGCCCCGTTGAGAAAATTAGACAAAAAACTGTAATTTTGCATATTTTTGCAAAAAGAAAGCACCAAGAGGAAAATTGGTGAGAAAATCAATATTTGGAATATTTGCATGAATTATAGGGTGGATAGGTTTAAACAACGTGAAAAAGATGGGTCAAGACAATAAAAAGTCCTAGGGGCACTATATAAGCCCTTGAGAACCCAAAGAAGGGTCATTTTTACATTCAGTGAGAAGAAAACTAGTGAGAGGCATGGACCCTTTAGAGTAATTATAGCTAAGAGAGCATGTCTATGTACACCCTAGAGAATATCTAACACATGGGCATTGATGAGTAATCTAACTGAGATTTGTTAATTTTTTATTTGGATTTTAATTTTGACCAATTAGGAGGGGAAGTGGGGAAATATGGACTATAGATGCTAATTGGTTGATTTGTATATGCACAGATGATAGGTTCTCATTGTTGAGATCTGATTAAAAAGATCATTACTAAAAGATATTATTGAAAGAGGGAGATTGTTGAAGAAGACTGTGTTTCAATCATTGTTTTGTCATGGATGTCAGAGCTACTATTTATTGCTAAGAAAATTGCTTGTAAGATTAAATTACTATCACTTAGTTGATTGATGAAGAGGATTTGATCAATAAGATGTAACAATAGCACCTAGAGGAAAGGTTGAGTTATGATTATATAATGAAGTACAAGGATCAGTTAAGATAGTGATGACATGATGTATTGATAATCTACTTAAGGTTACAAAGGTTGGTTACACTTAGAAATTTTAGAAGAACAAATTAACACAAAGTTTTTCTACCAAGCTTGACCAAATGGATAATAGGTGCCGAGAAAAGTTAGTACAAGCTGATCAAAAAGTTAGTTGGAGCCGAGAAAAGAAAATTCTAGTGTATGCCAAGAAGAACAAATGATGTTGAGTAAAGTTTAATGGATTTCAAGTACTGGTAAACTTTAGTTGATGTCGAGTAATATTATAGTGGATGTTGAGAAACACAATATGTGCCAAGCATTAGAAGGTTGAAAACGTCAAGCTATTGCAATATTTGAAAAATAATGAATTTGATGAAACCAAGATGACAAGTTTATTTTCTTGGAATTTGTAAACTAGGTGGAAGATAAGGTTGATGAGCTAGTGGCACAAAATTCAAGGTAAACCATTTTTAGGCTAATTCAAGGAGGATTCTAGGAGAAGTTTCTAGAATAAATATGGAATATGGGGTATATACATTGTATCCTACCTAATCTATTCGAACCCTAAAATGGATGATGGAAAATGAGTAGAAAAGTATCTTAATTTCCTATTTATAAGAATAGCTGGTCATGAAGCAAAGAGTGAGAGTAGAGAGAGTTGGATGCAAAAAATCCAAAGAAGATAGGAAGTCCAGGACTCTACATCAAGTCACCTAAAAGGTGATAGCATTGGCATGTTAAGAAAGAAGGCTTAAGAAGATAATTCTTGAAGGGTGAACAAGCTATTAGAACTAAAATATATGAAGACCAAGCATAATTGAGGAATAAACAGTGATCTATAATCTACAAGAGAAGTTGTAAGTTGTATAATATCAAAGTTCTACAATTACTCTCTAACAATTATATCAGTATAGGGTAAATCCTTTGGATTAAGGTTGACCTAGTAAATCCTTTAATTGGGTGGAATTCCAAGTGAATGGCCTAAATTCCTCTAACAAGGATCATTCCTAATAGGGTGATTGAAATCCTTTAACTCACACCTAATACTGTGTAGTGTAACCTTTAAAAGGGTTGGCCTTTCATAGGGCATCACTTCATAAGAGTGAAAAGAGTAGCATGTTACTGGTGGTTTTTCCCAAATTGGGTTTCCACATAAATCATTGTATCAAGTGTGTGGATGAATCTATTATTTTTCATGCTTTACATTTCTACAAGTTGATTTGATAGTAAGCTACAAGTTTTTAGTGATTGCATTATGCTATGGATGCATACATAAGTATGAATGTTTTATGGGTTCACTAAGCTAAGAGAAAAAAAAATTTATACATCTGGACCTTGAATAACTAATTCACCCCCCCCCCCCCCCCCCCCCCCTTCTCATTTATTCTAAAGAATTCCAACAATTGGTATCAGAGCCATCTACTTAAGAGGACTAGTTTGAAGGTACTAAAAGCACAAAGATCAAGATGTCAAAAAGAGATGTACCCAAGCTTAATAGAGATAACTTTCTTACATGGAAAATCTTGATGAAGCTACACCTTGGAGGACTAGGAGATCATGCAAAATCTACCATCACCACTGAGCATGTTGATCCTATTGGTGTCCCAACTACTGAAGACATGAAGAAGAAGAAAGAACACAACTAGGCAATGTTGGAGATTGCCTTAGCCCTAAGCTATACCAAATTTGATGATATAAAATGTTGTGACATTGCAAAGAAAATGTGGGATTCCCTACACACTATCTATGGAGGAGACAAAAATGTTCAAAGAGCCAAATCTGACAATCTTAGAGGTAAGTTTGATGCTATGAGAATGGAAGAAGGTGAGAATATTGCTCAATATTTTGCTAGGATAAAAGAAGTTTTCAATGCAATAAAAGGAGCTACTAGTCAAATAGATGATGATATTGTGGTAAGAAAATTATTGAGAACACTACTACCTATTTTGCTATTATATTTTTTGCAATTAAAGAATTGAGATGTATTCCAAGAAATGATCTAAACCTTGAAGGTCTAGTAGGTAGATTCATTGATTTTAAGCTATCTAACTATGACAATTACAAACCAGAGAGTCTTAAATCTACTTTCAAGGCTAAATTGTTACTGAAGGATTCTGATAAGAAGAAGCAAAAGAAGAAGAGAAAGATAAAACATGTGTCTAGTGATAGTGATACAAATGAAGAAGATTTTGAACAACTAGAAGCACTATTGGCAAGAATATTCCATAGAGGTAAAGGCAAGTTCAAAGGTAAGTTACCTATCATTTGTTTCAATTGATATGAGATTGGTCATATTGCTGCTAGATGTCTAGAGAAGAAGAACTATAGAAGTGGTGAAAAATACGAAGGTAGAAGAAATGAAGACAACAAGGATTACAAAGACAAAGGAAAGAATTCATGCTACATTGTTGAAGAGGACTATTTTGATGAACATGATGATGAAATGGTACATGTTACAATGAAGGATGAATTTGATGAATATGAGACAATTGTACTTATGACTTGTGTGAACAAAAATGATAGATGGATCGTTGATAGTGGATGCTTACATCATATGACTGGAGACAAAAGTAAGTTCATTACCTTAATTTGTTATGATGGAAATAGTGTAAGATTTTGTAATGATGCACCATGTTTGATAAAAGGAAAGGGTTCTATCAAAATCATAGATAAGATTTCATGTAAAAAGGATTACTATGTTGAAGGACTAAACTACAAATTGTTGAGTGTGTTGCAACTGAACAATTTGAGATGCAAGGTTGAATTTGAAAATAGAATTGCTAAGATATATGACACAAATGGGAAACTAATTGGAAAAGGTGATCAAACTAGAAGTAATATATTCTATATTGATATGGAGGATGATACTTGTCTTGTTGTAAATCTTGATGATGTATGGCTATGGCACAAAAGGTTATGTCATGTTAATTTTGATAACTTGGTTAGTATCAGTACCATGAAGAAAGTTAGAGCTTTGCCTAAGTTGAAGAAGCCTGATAATGTAATGTGAAAACATTGTCAGTTATGCAAAATGACAAAGTCAAGTTTTAAGAGCAAAACTTATACCTCTAAAGAAATACTAGAGATTGCTCATACTGACTTGTGTGGACCAATTGAAGTGAAAAGCTATAAGGTAGATATGTACATAATGTTATTTTATTATTATTATTCTAGAATGATGACACTCATGTTTTTGAAACAAAAATCTAATGCTTTTCAAATGTTTAAGTGGTACTTAGCAAGAGTTGAGAAGGAAATAGGTAAAAGTCTAAAATGTTTGAGATCTAACAGAGGAGGAGAATTCACATCAATTGAGTTTGAGATGTTTTGTAATGACGGAGGAATCAAAGATAGACATCTACACCTAGAACCCCTCTATAAAATGGGAATGTTGAAAGAAGAAATAGGTCTATAATAGACTATGCTAGAACACTCATGATGGAAAAGAATGTTGTTTTGAATTACTGGAGAGAAGCTTTAAGTACAACTATCTATACCTTGAACCATGCACAAGTCAAGAAAGGTACTCATTTTACACCTTTTGAACTATGGTATGGATACTAACCCAATGTAAAATACTTTAAAATATTTGGAAGCAAATGTTACATTCTTAAAGATGTTAGGAATGGTAAGTTTGATGCAAAAAGTGAAGAAGGTATATTCCCTAGCTACTCCATAAGAGGTAAAGCTTATAAGTGTTTGAATACTAACACTAACAAAATTATGAAAAGTGCAAATGTGAAATTTGATGAATATACAAAAGTACATGAGGATGAATCCATGAAAAGGCTAGAAGAATACAAATCATTTTGTATGCTTTTATGAAGGAATTCCTACTAAAGCAGATGCTACAAATCAAGTTCCAAATCAACAGTAACCTTTAGTAACTTCCAAGTCACAAGCTATGAATATTGAGTTGCATTCGAGAATCAAGCTGTATTTAGATATCAAGTTACAAAATGAAGTAGTTGCGCATTTTAATTCTAAAGTTAGTATACATGAAAGAGATGTTAAAATGCTTGACAAAGAAGTAAGTAGTAACTCTGAAGCTAAAAGACGAAATGAAGAAATAAGGCCTGAGCCAAGATTATCCAAATATGTCAAAAGAAATCATCTTGCTACTCAAATCATTGGAGATGAAGATGTTAGACCAATGAAAAGAAATAGATTGAAAAGTGAATCATGTTTGCTAAGCATGAAGGGGCCCAAATCAGTAAAAGATGCATTAGAAGATGCTGACTAGTACAAAGCCATGGAAGAAGAAATTAAACAAATTGAGAAGAACAAAACATGGAGTTTAGTTCCTAGACTAAAAGAAAAAAAATTATTGGCACCAAGTGGGTATTTAGAAACAAGCTAGATGAAAATGGTGAAGTCACAAGGAACAAAGCAAGATTAGTCTACAAGAGATATGCACAAGAAGAAGGAATTGACTATGGAGAGACATTTTCCCCTGTTGGTAGATTGGAAGGAGCAAGAACTCTAATTTCTTATGTTGTATACAAGGGATTCAAAGTCTATCAGATGGGGAAGAAGTTTACATAGAACAGCTAGAAGGATTTATTGATGTTAACAATAAGAATATGGTATGTAGACTACATAAGGTTCTATATGGATTAAAATAAGCTCCAAGAGTGTGGTATTAGAGACTTCATAAGTACCTTGTGAAGATTGGACTTGAAAGAACTGATAATAACAACAATCTATACATAAAGATAGAGAAAGGAAAAGGTATTATTTGAATTTTTTGTTGATGATATCATATTTGGAGGTCAAGATTCTTTATGTAAATATTTTGCAAATTAGATGAAGCTAGAATTTGAAATGTCTATGTTTGGAGAGATCAATTTCTTTATGGGTTTTCAAGTATATCAGATGAAATATGGTATATACATCACTCAATCAAAGTATATCAAGGAAATATTGAAATTTTTTCGATTCATGGATTCAAAAATAGTAAGTAAACCTATGATTATAGCACAAAAATTGTCAAAGAATGATGATTTAGCTGAGGTAAATCAAACATTGTATAGGTCTATGATTGGCAAGCTGCATTATGTAGTACATAGCATACCTGATATTGCATTATATGTAGGGATAGTTGCAAGATTCTTTGCAAATATTGCTAAGAATCATTTAATGGTTGTAAAGAGAATAATGAGATATCTAAAAGGAACAAAAGAGTTTGGTCTATATTACAACAAGAATGAGAAATTTGAATTGAGAGCCTACACTGATGCTGACTGGGTTGGAAAAATAGATGACAAAAAGACCACCAATGGAGGAGCCTTCGTGTTTGTTGAGTTACAATAGAATATAATTTAACAAAGTTTATGTTTTGAAGTTGTATTGAAATTAGGCAAAGTATTGTAATTTTGCATATTTTCACAAAAAAAAAAGTACCAAGAGGGAAATTGGTAAGAAAATCAATATTTGGAACATTTACATAAATTATAGAGTGGATAGGATTAAACAAGGAGAAAAAGATGGGTAAAGATAGAAACAAGCCCTAGGGGCACTATATAAGCCCTTGAAGAATGCAAAGAAGGGTCATTTTTACTCTCAGTTAGAAGAAAACTAGTGAGAGTCATGGACCCTTTAGAGTAATTATAGATAAGAGAGCATGTCTAGACACCCTAGAGAATATCTAACACATGGGCATTAATGAGTAATCTAACTGCGATTTCTTAATTTTTTATTTGGATTTTAATTTTGACCAATTAGGAGGGGGAAGTGGGGAAAAATGCACTATAGATGCTAATTGGTTTATTTGTGTATGTGAAGAAGATAGGTTATCATATCCTATGGTGTTATGAGAGGTTAGGAGATTGTGGGGAGTGGGAGTGGCCATATGCATTGCCAAATAGTCATGGTTAGGGATGACTCTAGTTGGATGGCTAAGGGAAAAGGATGGTGCTAGAGATGTAAGTCTAATATTGATATATGCACAATGGTATTTTGTCAACAATTGATTATAGTAATAGTTTCAAGGCATGAACCACCAACGGAGTAGTCGCAAAGTGAGGGAGACAATAGTTGCATTTAGGCAAACAAATGACTACATGACTAAAAGTTTTAGTCAGACTAAAAAAATTAGTCTCGTGACAAAAAGTGACTAACTTCTAGTAATTCTTTGTAATTTATAAGTGACTAAATAAATGACTAATTAGGTCATTGAGTACAATCACAAGACTAGAGAAAGCTAAGTGGCTAAATAAATGATCAAATAAATGACTAAACAATTGGTCACTAATAATTAGTCACCCAAATAAATAATTAAATGAATGATCGATGATTTTTTTATCATACAAATACAATTGTTAGCTTTTATTACTCACTGATACAGCTTTTGTATTATCAATTAACTTCTTTAATGTCTTTTCAATTGATATTGAACTAGAAAATAACTCAAAATTAACCCTATCAAATCAAATCAAAAGAAAGTTTATAATTACTAATATTTTTAGTAATTTATTAAAATTATAGACAAAAATATCTCAAAACATCTATTTAAAAAGACTGATAGAAATAATTTTTTCTCATGAAAATAATCCCAATAATATAATTATATATGTAAGTTATGTTAATAGCTTATTAAAATTATAAATAGAGGATATCTTAAATAAATTTATGTAAAAAAAATACATCTCTCAATATAATTGAGATAAATGTAATTAATATTTACACTTATTATAATTTATAAGATATGAATGAAATGATAAAGTATTGTTTTCAAAAGTAAGAGATGCATGTTTAAAAAACATAAGGTATTAATAAAAAAGAGAAATAGACATTTCAAAGAAAAGATTTACATTTAAACCTTACTATAATAAAGACACACTTTCAAAAGAAAGAGATCTACACTTAAGCCTTACTTTAATAAAGTAACCCTAAATGTGATTTTTTCTCGAATTTGATTATGTAATAATTTTTAACATCAATGTTTGAGAGCACACAATCTGTGTGATTCAAAATGTTGATGTTAAAAATCTTGGACAATCAAATTCAAGAAAAATTCACATGCATTTCTATTTCTCATTTTGATTGAACAAAAATTTTACATCAATTTTGATTAAAAAGATTTAGGTATGTTACTTTTGAACATTTGAGTTAAGTATTGAATAGTTTTATAGGCACTCATTCAAAAACATCACAATCATATTTTTAGTATTACACAAAGAGGACCTAATACCTAGAGACCCTAATTCTATGCACATGTAGATTGTAAATAGTATGTCATTATCATATTTTGAGATTTTTTTTGTTTCTACATGTAAGTTACCTACTTAAAGCTAATATTCTCACTTATGGGTATTCATGGACTCTCTATAGAGATCATCAAACATAGAAGTAAAAAAGTGGTCATTTCAAAGTGTCTTCTAATATCTATTATGTTCTTGCATGAATAGTCATTAACTAAAAAAATGCTACTATTAGTGGATAATATCTCAATACTCTTACAAAATGACCACTCATGCACAAATGAGTCAATTACCATCCATAAATTTAAAACATAACTAGTTATTAGTGCACAATTTTTAGCCATCCATTGTGCATTTGTGTCCATCGAGAGATTTATAAGCTAAATTTATTGGAAATTTCCTTCAAAACCTCCCCTTTGAATGAACCAAGTTTTTTTGGCAAAATTCTCCTCTCTCTAATAAACTTGATTTATCATCATTTAAAGTTATTCATTTTTTTCTTTCTTTTCTAAAGTATTTTCCAATTAAAACCATGATATTGAATTTAATTTCATCTAAACTTGTAGATTTTGTAGACCATAAAGAAAAAGGCTCAAAAAAAATTAAAATTAAAAGAAGAGCATACAAAAGAAAATTACTATTTTGTGTAAGTCCAAAGACTTCCTACATATATTTGACCATTAACAACTTGAGTTGTTATTAGACCCCTATCGATTAGGTAGTGACATCCCATGATTGATATGCCACTTGCACCTCTAAATAGATAGTCAATAGAAATTTGTATGGTTAGTTCAGTGGTCATGAAAAGTTTGCATTTATTAATATTCTACTCATCATTATGTCACTTTTTTTTACTCATCGATTAAGAAGTAGTTTACAGTGTCGAGTTATGTAAACCATCAACTAGTTTTTCATGATAAATACATGAGTAAATGCTATTTATTTTTTTGGATAATGAGAGGATCAAAAGAGAAAAAATATAGAATATTGTGAAATGATTTAAATTCTCCATCATATAACATTTCCTTTCAGGATAGTATTTTTGTTTCCCTACCTATACAATACATAGATTTGGATCTTTCAAAAACAATAAGGAATGCACCTTTGGTGGTTTCTTTGGATAAGAATTCAATTAATTGGGGGAAGCTAAAATTTTTTTTAACATCAATGGTAACACCTATTTAAAACCCTAAACCCCAAAAAATACAACTGATAATGGAACATAGTTAAAATCGATAATAGAACATTGTTAAAGTTGATAATTAAATAACTTGTCAAATTATAATCAAATTTGTCTCTATATAGTAATAAAGAATATTTAAAAAGGACTACACTAACCTTTTCTATATAAATATATTCAAAAAGCCTTCAAATAGTGTATCCAATGATTGAATATGGTGTTTGCTAACTTCCAATAGCATGAAACCCATGTTTTCTATCAGAACAACAGAATACACAATAGATAAAAAAAATAGAATATGGATTAGTATGGACCAAACCTTTTTTTATGACCATTTTATGGTGTTTTCATATAGTGTGTATGCACTATACTGTGCACACCCTCTAAAACACATATGCACTATAGTGCATACACACTACATGAAAAATCTATCTCTCTCTATCCCACCCTCCCATCCCCTAATCTCTCTCTCTATCTCTCTCTCTCCCTTTCTCCCCATCTCTCCCTCTCTCTCTCTCTCTCTCTCTCTCTCTCTCTCTCTCTCTCTCCCCCCCCCCCCCCCCCCCATCTCTCTCCCCCCTCTCCCTATCCCACCTCCTACTCTCTCCCCATCCTCTACTCTCTCTCATTCTCAACCCTCTCTCCCTCTTTCCTTCGTACTCTATTGAAATTTAGGCTTTAAGAGTGTGTGCACTAAAGTGTGTGTATGTTATGCAAGCTTGGGTTTAAAAAATGCTTTAAATAGTGTGTGCACGCTATAGTGCACACATGCTATTGAGTGCATGCACTATTTAAAGCTTTGGATTATACCAAGCCTAAGGCTTGCCTTTTCCTTGGAGATCCAATCCAAAGGTTTGGAATCTCTAAACTAGTCTGAGACAAGTTTTGCTGCAAACATACAAAAAATGATTCATTTTTCTTGTGTGCTCTCCTTCAAGTTTCCTCATGGTTGAGCATTGAGAAGATTAGGTTACATGACATTGTAGATCTTTGTGTTAGCTATATAACCATATAATTTATTTTAAATGTAAACTATTTCAAGCCTTTCAACTATAATTTCTTTTAAATGTATGTCTATTTTCTATCAAAAACCAATGTGTACTAATTGGGCTGTAGGTTTTAGCCTATTCATTAAATTTCACAACTTAGTTTTTTAGAAACTAGACTCCATTCTTCACACTATAGAAAAAAAATTGATTTTAGATTAGTTTTCAATCATTTCTAGGAGAAGCACATAGATATTTCACATTTTTGGGATGTGTCCAATTAAAAAATTAAATGAAAAAATTAGGGATAATCTACACAATTTAGGGAACTTTTGACCAGAGCAATTAAAGAATTTCAAAAAAAAGGTTAAAGTTTTAGGGGGGGAACACTTTGCATTACGTTATGTTTTCTCTGAAAAATAGTACCACTCTCTGTGGCCCCCTTTTTTGAGGACCTAAAACTAAACCATTTTTAAAAAAAATAGTAGTTTAGAAACTAGATTCAAAGGATTACTACTTTTTTTTTATCATATCCTAAAATTTTGACCATAACTATCTTCAAATTCTTGTTGAAGTTCAAAAATTATTGGTTTAAGAAAAAAAATGTTGCCACTTATACCCTCTTGTTGGCACCACAACTTGGTGCACTTACCCAAGAAGGAGAAGATAATATGTCTAAGGTACCTTATGCTTTGGTTATAGGAAGCTTTATGTATGCTATTGTATATATAAGGCCAAATATTACACATGTAGTAGGAGTTGTTAGTAGGTATATGAGTCATACATAGCTTGAGAGTTGGAATGTAGTTAAATGGATTCTCAAATATTTGAGAGGAACATCCAGTAAGTGTCTACATTTTGGGGGCTCTACTACTAATTTATAGGGATATGTTGACTTAGATTTGGTAGGGGATATTGATACCAAGAGGAGTACTACAAGTTATGTATTTACTATTGGTGGGGTAGTAGTGACCTAGGTTACAGAAGGTGAATGCTTTATCCACTACAGAGGTAAGAGTATATTGTTGCTATAGAGGGAGCCAAGGGGATGATATGGCTTTAGCTCTTCTTGGAATAATTGGGGCACCCTAAGAAGGATAGTTATTTTTTATAGATAGGAAAAGTGTCATTCATCTGGTAAAGAATTCATCTCTACATTCAAAGATAAAACAAATATAGTTGTGGTACCATTTCATTTGGTCAGTTTTTGATGATGGATAGTTAAAGTTGAACAAGATCCATATAGATGACAATCCAATAGATATATTTTCCATGGTAGTGACAAGGGAGAAGTTGAACTCCTCTTCAACTTTGGTTAGTCTTCTAGACTGAATACAATAAAAGAACAATTGAGTCTAGGGTGGTTTAATTAAGTGGGAGCCGCATGTGGTTGTGATATTGCCACAGGATCAATCTCCAAGTGGGAGATTATTGCTTAGTTTGGAGCTTGATTAGTCCCCAAGTGGTAGATTGTTATTTAGTGTGGAGCCTAATCAGTCCCCAAGTGGGAGATTATTAGTTTGTGGTGATTAATCAGGGAAGTAATATACATACTTCATAATTCTTGTAACCCTAACCCTAAAGTGGAAAAAGTACTCATATAAAAGGGCTTACGCTTAGGTATATTTCATAATATGTGATGCAAAAATTGCTTCTTGCAGTGGTATTGAGTTGTAAGTGTATATGAGAAATATGTTAGCAAGTAATACTAATCTATTAAGAAAACAAAGCATTAACTAGCATAAAAGACATAACATATATGAGAGACAAAATGAAACCCTCAAATGAGAATATGAGCCATGGAATGGCTCTCCCAATGAGGATAGTCACTTGATTTAGGGATGATTCTATTTGATAGGATTTGGAATGTATTCTCAAGCTTCAAACTAGCTTCAATGGAGATTTTTGGGATTTTTGGTGTGGATGCATGCAAAAGTATGGATTTTGGCTTCAAAATGGCATTATAACTTTACTTGATGGATTGTGATTGAAATGGATTGGGAGAGGATTCATTAAATAGGCAAGAGTTTTGAGGGATGGAGGGCTAAGATGGAAGGAAATATGAAAGCTTATGGAGGGCTTAGATGCACTCAAAGGGGAGCACATGGATTGTGCTTGTTTAGCACCAATCAGGGAGTGACACATGTCACACGGTGAATGGATGGAGGAAAGGGGAAGGATGAGTCAAAAAAGTAGGCTCAAAGGATAATATCTTCATAAAGACCCTTCATTATGGCTTGTAAGAGCTTGTAAGAGTCTTTATGGCTTTTGTAAGAGCATTCATTGTTGGGTGGTTGGGATATTTTGGAGGGAGTTGAGATTGTTGACTTTCCTTGGCTTAAGAAAGTCTTAAGCTTGTTTAGGGAATGTGACAACATTAGGGGGTGGATTAGGCTTGGGTTTAGGATTAGATTAGGGATGTTAGAGATTTGCAAGTGGATGGCATTCATGAGGGTGGGTGAGTTAGTGGCTAAGCTTGGTTAGTATGGGTGGATGGGGTGGATTAGGCTAAAAAGGGGGTTTAGGAATAAGTTAGGGGCTTTTAGATTTGAGGGTTTTATTTATCAAATAGATTTATTTAATAAATGGGGATTTTGGAATTAGATAGAAGAATAGGATTTAATTGATAAATAATAGGTTATTTGATTTATCAATTAGGACTATAGATGATTAATTAAATTAATCAGCTAGGGGATGGCAAAGGATTAATTAAATAGGAATTTAATTAATGATGCCTTTAGAGATAACTAAATAGGATTACCAAAGCGATGTAATCAAATTTAGGTGTCTACAGTAAGGGATTATAGATTGTAATTAGGTTGTAATCATTGGATCGTAATAATATTGGAGTTGTTGTTTGGTGGACGTAGCCCAAGGATTGGGTGAAACACATTAAATATTAGTGCCTTATGTTCTACTTTGTGTGATTTATTATTTTTTGATATTGGTTATGTTTGTACATAATTGGTATTTCTATCTATGTTTAATCCTAATATCAACCAAAGCCTGAGATGAAAAGTTATGCTTCCTAAAAGTTGGACTACTTTTTGACAACCTTTTGTTTTTGCATTGACTTGTAATTTTAATGCTAGAGCCTAAATTTTGGTGTCAGCCATAGAATGTCAAAATGTAAATTATATTCTTAACCCTAAACCTAAGATATTTTATTTAAGGAGCATCCTTGAGGTGAAAAGAATTTTTTTTGTGGATTTTGGGAGAAGGTACTTTGAGAAGGGATTTCCTCTATAATATAATAATATTGTAGCCCATAGAACATATAATTAGGTCTTTTCTTTCATGTAGTGGATGTGGTAGCCTCTTATTTTAGATAATAGGACCTTCCCTTATTTGTGTGCTCAATTTTATCTCAATATGTGCTCTCATCACCTAGCTTCCTTTCAGTGGCCCAAAAATAACTCCCTCAAAAATTCAAAAATGGAAGTGCAAATTGAAAAGAGTAGGGTTTCATATTCATAAAGAGTGGTTGCAAGAAGTATTAAAGATAATATGTAGACCTAAGATTAATTATTATTTTTATATGGGATTTAATATCAATACCATACCATTAACTTTAATATATCTTATCGAACTCATAAATAATTTTGGCCACATTCTTGAGTAGCTGAAGAAGAATAAGGAGAATCTAAAGGATATCCTCAAAGGTAGTTAAGAGAGTATAGAGGAGATCACTCAAAATATTCTTGATTTTTGTACTCATATGTAGAATAAATATGGTGTTGGCTATGTGAATCTAGATCATGAAAAGGAAGCTATGGATCTTAGTAAGAGGACTAAGCAATGTATGTGAAAGAAAAATCGGGATGTCATTGCTTAGACTATTCTCAACACTACTAGATATGTTGCCATTATTGAAAAACAAGTGGGTCATGTCCTCAAGGAGCTCACACAGCTTCTCCTCTGGCCTTTTGGTATTGTCTATGTTTTCTTTTGTGTCATTTATTTCTATTGGTTTGGTTGTTGCATGTTGCTAGTTTTGGTTTGGTCTATTGGTTTTTATTTTTCTAGCAGTGTTTATTTTTGTTGTTTCTGCTACTATGGCCTATATTGAATATCTAATGTAATTTTTTGTGTGGGGTTTTAGGGTCCCTTTGAAACCTGATTTTACCTTAATCCAAACACATTAATATGTTTTATACTTTATCCATAATTTATATTTGATGAGGGATTTAATATTATCTCATATCAAATATAAATTACAAATTAAATGCATAATGTATCAAAGTTAATATTATCATTTTATTTAAATTAATATTATATTTAAGAGAAAAAAATAATTTACTTAATATGGGATTGATTAAATAAATAAATATAAATATATATAGTGTGTTGAATTATTAAATAATTATTTTTATTTAATCGTAAATATATTAAATATAAGTGTGATGTTGTTAATAATTTTTATATAAATGATAAATGATTAAATACATAATCTTGGTGAGCGAGCGAGTTCTATTTTATAATCCTGGAGGAAGCTTTGTGTGAGTAAGTCTTAGAGGCAGATGAACATTAGTTGTTTAAGGAGTTTGTATTTGGCCTCAATTGGAGGGGTACTCTTGTTTATTAAACTTCATATGAATCTCAATTCCACTTTCTATTTCCTAGGCTTATGGAAGAATCTAGCCCTACTTTCTAGACATGTTGGAGCAAATAATTAGGACTAACTAGTGTAGAAAGATAGAAATTAACCTAATTAACCTTAGTTAATTACTGGGTAGGGTTATTAGATAGATATGGATGTTACTAGGATAGGATCTAGGGATAAGTTTCAATTTAATTTAATGGCGAGTTAGGAATAATTAAGCATGTCAAGGTAAATAGATAAATATAATTAATTTGAAAGGAGATTTATGGAGAAACATGTATCAAATTTAATTTAATATATTAGGGATAGTATTTGAATTTGGTCTAAATACTTTTTTAAAATGAATAAGTTTAATTAAATAAGAAGATTAATATAATTAATATAATTAATTATTAAATAAATAACTATAGTGTTATAGAAGATAGTAAATGTATTAATATAACATTAGGGACAATTTTAAGACGCTGCATTTTGACCCTCTTTGATACAATACCAAAAATAGCATTTAGTTCAAGAAAATAAAATATAGGATGGCCTTAAGAGGAGGGAAGAGCCTAGGAGTCATGTTGTAGAAATGACAAGGAAAGAGGGTGCCCCCTTGAGAAAATTAGATAAAAAATTGTAATTTTGCATATTTTTGTAAAAAACACACCAAGAGGAAAATTAGTAAGAAAATGAGTATTTGGAACATTTGCATGAATTATAGGGTGGAAAGGATTAAACAAGGCAAAAAAAGATGGGTCAAGACAAAAATAGGCCCTAGGGGCACTATATAAGCCCTTGAAGAGCCCAAAGAAGGGTCATTTTGACACTCAATGAGATGAAAACTAGTGAGAACCATGGACCCTTTAAAGTAATTATAGTTAGGAGATCATGTCTACACACCTTAGAGAATATCTAACACATGGTCATTGTGTTAGTGTAGTTTTTAATTTTTCCTATTTTGCTAGGTTTTTCCTACACTTTTAATAATCTCACTTAGGTTAATAAAGCATGACTTATTAGGTGAATGGTTGTGAGGTGTCACCTTCCTACATGTGAGCATCCATTAGCTATCTTGGGAAGATACTTTGCTATCTTTAGTCCGATAGATGGTTGCTCCTCATTGGTTGGTGCTGCCACCTCCTCCCTCTTCCTAGCCTATATAAGCATGCTACCTAGCTTGTATTTGTATCTCTTATTTTTGCATCCTCTTAATGCTATTTTGCTTCTAGCATTTTCATTACTCTCTTGGAGACTAACTCTATGATGCTATTTTGATTTTGTATCATTTGCATTCATAGTTTAGATATTAACTCTTTGCACTAGTTTTCTGGGTTATTAATCTTTTCAGATTCTAACATGGTATCAGAGCTTTTCTATGTGCAAGAGTAGATTTTAGTTTCCTTATTTGAGAGATTCAGGGGGGGCTAATAAAATTTATTGTAGTTTTTTGAAAACAAAGTATGCTCTTCTCTTGCATCTTTGGATGATCCTGAGAATTAGAAAAGTTTTGACAAAAATGGTTTTTCTCTGGGGTTTCAATCTCAAATCTGACAACCACCTTGCATATTTGGAGTTTTCAATCAGTATTGTAGGTTTTAGCATGCCATTGATGGACTTAGAAAGCTAATCTAGCATTTTCATGTCATATTCTGGTTGCTAGGGTCATTTTTTGATTTTTGGAGCCATTTTTTACTGTTAAAGGCGTCTAATTTACACTATAGCAACATCTTCTGTACATCAGCAATAAAAATTCTTTCTGAGTTTAGTTCGCAGCCCCGAAAAACCATCTGGGTATCTTTTAGATTTTGCATGCAAGCTGTATATTTTGCAGAATCGAGCATGCAAAGCTACAACCATACCCCTCTCCATTGGCAGTCATAGATTTGAACGCAATTTTCAAATGTCTCATTCTTACTCATACGGACTCCAATTTTGATGATTCTTGTTATGAACTTGGCTATTTTTTTGTGCTCTATCCACTAGTGGAGTTGTTTTTTTATTTTCATGCATGAATTCTTCAGAAATTGCAGATTCTCAGTCGTGACTGTGCACAGTTCTCATTTTGGAAACTTTGGAGGATCATAACTTTCTCATACGACCTCGTATCGAGGCAATTCTTTTTTTGAAAGTGCATAATTTTTTGAGTAGATCATAGTGGTGCTATTTCTTTCCTTGATTATTGTGCCCAAGTTTGACTTCTAGCATATGCTCTTCATGAGGGTTTGTAATGCATTAAAATCAAGACCACTAAGTATTTCTTTCTAATGGTAGTTGTAAACACACTAGAATAAAGTGCCAAATCATATTTCTTTGGAGGGGGGTTCTTTGATTGAGTAAAAAGGGGGGGGGGGGGGCATTGTCGTGGCTGGGTTCTCTTCTTTCTAGCATTTCTTCTCTGCATTTCTTCATCATGGATCAAACAAATATGCCCATCCTAACTCCATATAATTATTTTGAGTGGAAATTAGGCATGACAATTCACTTAAGGAAAGATGGATTAAATAGGATAACTATGGGACTTGAAAATGAACCTGCTAAAGATGAAGATAAGCCTAAGTGGTTTAACAAATGTGATGAGGCATTTGGAACATTATGTTTGTCTATTTCTCTTGAATTGCTATTTCACATTGAGTCTTTGGATACACCAAATGAAGTATGGACAAAGCTAGAAACACTATTTGGCACACAAGATTCAATGCAGGGTCATATGTTGGAAAATGAATTAATAAGTTTGAGTCCAGGCAATTTCAACACAATCCAAGATTTTTTTACCAAATTGAAATCACTAAGGCTGCAGTTAAAACAATGTGGAATTGAAAAGAAACATGAACAACTGATTTTTAGTATTCTCTCTAAGCTAAGTTCATAATATTCTATGTTTGTCTCTACCTTCTATGCTACTAAGGGTGCACTTGGTACTCAATTCACCATGCCATCTTTGGATGATTTTGCTGTCAATCTCACTCGAGAACAGGACAAGCTAATCCAGATGGGCATTCTTAAGTCCTCTAAGTCACATGCCTTGGCTGCCCACCAAGGCACAAAAGAACAACAAGGACAAAGTAGTAACAACAATAGTAAGGACAAGAAAAAAAAGAATAGCGAGGAGAAGAAGGATCAGATGTTGGTTTCTTCAAAAGCAACTATTGATACACCATCTTCCAAGGGCGATAAGCCTAAGAAAGAAAAGGTCAAATGTGCTTATTGTAAAAGACCTAGTCATGATGAACATAAATGTTTGCAGAAACAACTTGATCACTTGACATACATTCTTTAAAAGAATAATATCAGTGTTCCTGAGTCTATCAAACAAAGTTCTAATGAAGGGTCTAACAAGGAAAAAGAAAACAACAAGGAGAAAGGAAAGGGCAAGGCCCTTTTTGCAGTTGCTTCCTCACCATCCACTTGGGTTCTTGATTCGGGTGCTTCACACCAAATGGCTTCATCTAAGGAAGAACTTGCATCCTTGGAGTCGTGTACTATGCCTTCTATTTTGATGGGTGATAACACTCTTGTTGAGGTGTGTGGGAGAGGGTCTATTGATGTGGGGGATGGTACATTCCATGATGTTCCTCATGTACCCTCATTGTCAACTAATCTCCAATTGGTACACCAAATCACTCACACAGGTTTAGACAAGTGGGTTGAGTTCACTCCTAGTTTAGTGGAGATATGTGAGTTGCACAATGATTATACAGTTGCAGTTGGGAGAGCAGATCATCAGTCACGACTCTATATGTTTTTTCACTTTGTTCCTGATCCTCCTTTGACTATTTCACTCACTCACTTTAATGATGTGAGCAGATTATGGCATGAGCAATTTGGCCATCTTAACTTCCACTACTTGCATCATCTTAACCAGCAGAGCATGGTCACAGGGTTGCCTTCTACTTTGACATTGGAGTCACTTGGAATACATGATAGATCTTCTGATGGGTCAGATTCACTTGAGCAGTCTTCTACCTCCACTTTTGATGCAGAGAGTGATTCAGAGGACTCACCTCCTTCCTCTCCTAATCATCTTTTATAGGTTGATGATTCTCTTCTAGATTCTCCATCTTCTAGTCCACTTTGGGCTAGACAGACCTTGCAGTTTGCAGGTGATTGGGTTGGCGATCCATCAGACACCAAGCAGACTTGTTCACAATTCAAGGATGCTCTACATATCTTCATTGCTACTGCCTCAAATCCACAATCCTTTCATGAGGCTTCGGGTATTTCTGAGTGGGATATAGCTATGCAGGAAGAGTATAGTTCCTTGATGAGGAACCACACTTGGGATGTTGTCCATTTTCCTAAGGGAAGAAAACTTGTTTGATGTAAGTGGATCTACCAGACAAAATTTGCAAGCTTTGTTGGGGGTATGGGATGCTTCATCTTTTGGGGGGGCCTCTTCCTCTCACTTGGAGTCCTAATTTTCTTTGGGGAGTCTCTTTTCTCTCTCTTTTGGGGAAATTTTATGTACATGGGTACCTCATCAGGCTTGACTTGTCGGGACCCATTTCTACATCCACCTAAGCTTCGCTTATGGGGGGCTGTTAGTGTAGTTTTTTATTTTTCCTATTTTGCTAGGTTTTTCCTACACTTTTAATAATCTCGCTTAGGTTAATAAAGCATGTCTTATTAGGTGAATGGTTGTTAGGTGTCACCTTCCTACATGTGAGCATCCATTAGCTATCTTGGGAAGATACTTTGCTATCTTTAGTCCGATAGATGGTTGCTCCTCATTGGTTGGTGCTGCCACCTCCTCCCTCTTCCTAGCCTATATAAGCATGCTACCTAGCTTGTATTTGTATCTCTTGTTTTTGCATCCTCTTAATGCTATTTTGCTTCTAGCATTTGCATTACTCTCTTGGAGACTAACTCTATGATGTTATTTTGATTTTGTATCATTTGCATTCATAGTTTAGATATTTACTCTTTGCACTAGTTTTCTGGGTTATTAATCTTTTAGGATTCTAACATGGTATCAGAGCTTTTCTATTTGCAAGAGTAGATTTTAGTTTCCTTATTTGAGAGATTCGGGGGGGGCTAATAAACTTTATTGTAGTTTTTTAAAAAACAAAGTATACTCTTCTCTTGCATCTTTGGATGATCCTAAGAATCAGAAAAGTTTTGACAAAAAGGGTTTTTCTCTGGGGTTTCAATCTCAAATCTGACAACCACCTTGCATATTTGGAGTTTTCAATCAGTATTGTAGGTTTCAGCATGCCATTGATGGACTTAGAAAGCTGATCCAGCATTTGCATGTCATATTTTGGTTGCTGGGGTCATTTTTTGATTTTTGGGGCCGTTTTTTACTGTTAAAGGCGTCTGATTTACACTATAGCAACATCTTCTGTACATCAGCAAGAAAAATGCTTTTTGGGTTTTGTTTGCAGCCCCCAAAAACCATCTGGGTATCTTTTAGATTTTGCATGCAAGCTGTATATTTTGCAAAATCGAGCATGCAAAGCTACAGCCATACCCCTCTCCATTGGCAGTCATAGATTTGAACACAATTTTCAAATGTCTCGTTCTTACTCATACGGACTCCAATTTTGATGATTCTTGTTATGAACTTAGCTATTTTTTTGTGCTCTATCCACTAGTGGAGTTTTTTTTTAATTTTCATACATGAATTCTTCAGAAATTGCAGATTCTCAGTCGTGACTGTGCACAGTTCTCGTTTTGGAAACTTCAGAGGATCATAACTTTCTCATACGACCTCGTATCGAGGCGATTCTTTTTTTGAAAGTGCATAATTTTTTGAGTAGATCGCAGTGGTGCTATTTTTTTCCTTGATTATTGTGCCCAAGTTTCACTTCTAGCATATGCTCTTCATGAGGGTTTGTAATGCATTAAAATCAAGACCACTAAGTATTTCTTTCTAATGGTAGTTGTAAACACACTAGAATAAAGTGCCAAATCATATTTCTTTTGAGAGGGGTTCTTTGATTGAGTAAAAAGGTGGGGGGCATTGTCGTGGCTGGGTTCTCTTCTTTCTAGCATTTCTTCTCTGCATTTCTTCATCATGGATCAAACAAATATGCCCATCCTAACTCCATATAATTATTTTGAGTGGAAATCACGCATGAAAATTCACTTAAGGAAAGATGGATTAAATAGGATAACTATGGGACTTGAAACTGAACCTGCTAAAGATGAAGATATGCCTAAGTGGTTTAACAAATGTGATGAGGCATTTGAAACATTATGTTTGTCTATTTCTCCTAACTTGCTATTTCACATTGAGTCTTTGGATACACCAAATGAAGTATGGACAAAGCTAGAAACACTATTTGGCACACAAGATTCAATGAGGGGTCATATGTTGGAAAATGAATTAATAAGTTTGAGTCCAGGCAATTTCAACACAATCCAAGATTTCTTCACCAAATTGAAATCACTAAGGCTGCAGTTAAAACAATGTGGAATTGAAAAGAAACATGAACAACTAATTTTTAGTATTTTCTCTAAGCTAAGTTCAGAATATTCTATGTTTGTCTCTACCTTCTATGCTACTAAGGGTGCACTTGGTACTCAATTCACCATGCCATCTTTAGATGATTTTGCTGTCAATCTCACTCGAGAATAGGACAAGCTAATCCAGATGGGCATTCTTAAGTCCTCTAAGTCCAATGCCTTGGCTGCCAACCAAGGCACAAAAGAACAACAAGGACAAAGTAGTAACAACAATAGTAAGGACAAGAAAAAAAAGAATAGCGAGGAGAAGAAGGATCAGATGCTGGTTTCTTCAAAAGCAACTATTGATACACCATCTTCCAAGGGCGATAAGCCTAAGAAAGAAAAGGTCAAATGTGCTTATTGTAAAAGACCTGGTCATGATGAACATAAATGTTTGCAGAAACAACTTGATCACTTGACATACATTCTTTAGAAGAATAATATCAGTGTTCCTGAGTCTATCAAACAAAGTTCTAATGAAGGGTCTAACAAGGAAAAAGAAAACAACAAAGAGAAAGGAAAGGGCAAGGCCCTTTTTGCAGTTGCTTCCTCACCATCTACTTGGGTTCTTGATTCGGGTGCTTCATACCAAATGGCTTCATCTAAGGAAGAACTTGCATCCTTGGACCCGTGTACTATGCCTTCTATTTTGATGGGTGATAACACTCTTGTTGAGGTGTGTGGGAGAGGGTCTGTTGATGTGGGGGATGGTACATTCCATGATGTTCCTTATGTACCCTCATTGTCAACTAATCTCCAATTGGTACACCAAATCACTCACACAAGTTTAGGCAAGTGGGTTGAGTTCACTCCTAGTTTAGTGGAGATATGTGAGTTGCACAATGATTCTACAGTTGCAGTTGGGAGAGCAGATCATCAGTCACGACTCTATATGTTTTCTCACTTTGTTCCTGATCCTCCTTTGACTGTTTCACTCACTCACTTTAATGATGTGAGCAGATTATGGCATGAGCAATTTGGCCATCTTAACTTCCACTACTTGCATCAGCTTAACCAGCAGAGCATGGTCACAGGGTTGCCTTCTACTTTGACATTGGAGTCACTTGGAATACATGATAGATCTTCTGATGGGTCAAATTCACTTGAGCAGTCTTCTACCTCCACTTTTGATGTAGAGAGTGATTCAGAGGACTCACCTCCTTCCTCTCCTAATCATCATTTACAGGTTGATGATTCTCTTCTAGATTCTCCATCTTCTGGTCCACTTTGGGCTAGACAAACCTTGTAGTTTGCAGGTGATTGGGTTGGGGATCCATCAGACACCAAGCAGACTCGTTCACAATTCAAGGATGCTCTACATATCTTCATTGCTACTGCCTCAAATCCACAATCCTTTCATGAGGCTTCCGGTATTTCTGAGTGGGATATAGCTATGCAGGAAGAGTATAGTTCCTTGATGAGGAACCACACTTGGGATGTTGTCCATTTTCCTAAGGGAAGAAAACTTGTTCGATGTAAGTGGATCTACCGGACAAAATTTGCAAGCTTTGCTGGGGGTATGGGATGCTTCATCTTTTGGGGGGGCCTCTTCCTCTCACTTGGAGTCCTAATTTTCTTTGGGGAGTCTCTTTTCTCTCTCTTTTGGGGAAATTTTATGTACATGGGTACCTCATCAGGCTTGACTTTCCGAGACCCATTTCTGCATCCACCTAAGCTTCGCTTATGGGGGGGTGTTAGTGTAGTTTTTTATTTTTCCTATTTTGCTAGGTTTTTCCTACACTTTTAATAATCTCGCTTAGGTTAATAAAGCATGTCTTATTAGGTGAATGGTTGTGAGGTGTCACCTTCTTACATGTGAGCATCCATTAGCTATCTTGGGAAGATACTTTGCTATCTTTAGTCTGATAGATGGTTGCTCCTCATTGGTTGGTGTTGCCACCTCCTCCCTCTTCCTAGCCTATGTAAGCATGCTACCTAGCTTGTATTTGTATCTCTTGTTTTTGCATCCTCTTAATGCTATTTTGCTTCTAGCATTTGCATTACTCTCTTGGAGACTAACTCTATGATGCTATTTTGATTTTGTATCATTTGCATTCATAGTTTAGATATTTACTCTTTGTACTAGTTTTCTGGGTTATTAATCTTTTTAGATTCTAACACATTGATGAGTAATCTAATTGAGCCTTGTTAATTTTTATTTGGATTTTAAGTTTGACCAATTAGGAGGGGGAAGTGGGGAAATATGGACTACAGATGTTGATTAGTTGATTAGTATATGCACAGATGATAGTTTCCCATATCCAATGGTGTCATGAGAGGTTGGAAGATTGTGAGGAGTGGAAAGTGGCCATATGGATTGGCAGATAGTCATGGTTAGGGATGACTCTAGTTGGATGGCTAAGGGTAAAGGATGGTGCTAGAGATGTAAGTCTAATATTAGTATATGCACAATGGTGGTTTTCCCATCAATTGCTTATATTGATAATTCCAAGGTGTGAACCACCAATAGAGTAGTCACAAGGTGAGGGAGACATTAGTAGAATTTAGGAAAATAAATGACAACATGACTAAAAAAATTAGTTAGAAGAATAAAAATTTTAGTCTTGCAACTAAAAGTGACTAAATTCTAGTACAATCACAAGACTAGAGAAAGCTAAGTGGCTAAATAAATGATCAAATAAATGACTAAACAATTGGTCACTAATAATTAGTCACCCAAATAAATAATTAAATGAATGACCGATAATTTTTTTATCATACAAATACAGTCGTTAACTTTTTTATAACATTTATTGATCACTAATAGAGATTTTGTATTATCTGTTAACTTCCAAGAGAATGTCCTTTCAATTGATATTGAACTAGAAAAGAACTCAAAATTAACCCAATCAAATAAAATCAAAAGATAAGTTTGTAATTTGTAATATTTTTAGTAATTTACTAAAATTTTAGATCATTAAAAAATCTATTTAAAAATTCTTAAATAAATCATTTATTCTCATGAAAATGGTCCCAATAATATAATTATATATGTAAGTTATGTTAATAGCTTATTAAAACTATAAATAAAAAATATCTTAAATTTTATGTAAAAAAAGAACACATCTCTCAATATAATTGAAATAAATTTAATTAAAATATTTATACTCATAATAATTTATAAGACATTCATTTTATTTTATTTTTATCCAAATTATTTTGCTATAAAAAATCATGAGATTGAATTTTATTTCATCTAAGCTTGTAGATTTTGTAGGCCATAAAGAAAAAGGCTTGAAATTTTTTTAATTTTTTGAAAAGAGCATACAAAAGAAAATTACTATTTTTATAAGTCCAAAGACTTTCTACATATATTTGACCATTAACAACTTTATTTTTTATTAGACCTCTATTGATTAGGTATTCATCCTATAATTGATATTTTGTTGCACCTCTAAATAGATAGACAATAGAAATTTGTATGGTTAGTTCAATGGTCTCGAAAAAATTGCATTTATTTATATTCTACTCATGATTAGGTCACTTTTTTTTTAAATCACTAATTAAAAAGAAGTTTTTAGTGTCAAGTTATGTAAGCCATCAACTAGGGTTTCGTGATCAAGACATTAGTAAATGGTATTTAGTTTTTTTTGGATAATGCAAGGATCAAAAGAGCAGGAATATATAATATTGTGAAATGATTTAAGTTCTCTATCATATAATATTTATTTGCAGGATAGTATTTTTATTTTTACTTCCCTATTGTACAATATATAGATTTGGATCTTTCAAAATCAATAGGGAATGCACCTTTGGTGGTTTCTTTAGATAATAATTCAATCAATTGGAGAAAGCTAAAATTTTGTTGAATATCAATAGTAATACTTATTTAAAATCCTAAACCCAAAAAAAAAATTATAACTGATAATGGAACATAATTAAAGTTGATATCTTTATTTATTTCATAGGCCAAGCTAAATGAAATGAATTCCATAAAGATGATAAGAGGATAATCAAGAAACTTTTATGTCACAAAATTATCAATAATATGTATTTTATTCATTAGAAATTAACAAAACCCTACTTATCAAAAGTAATAAATGGGAAAAATCTACTTACCCTCACATTTTAGTCTTTCTCACTGAAGAGAGTGGGCAATTCATTCTAAAAAATGATGATGCATTAAAACCCCAAGAACTAGTAAGATTCCCTAACAAATTCCCAATCAATGAGCCTCTTGTAGTTGATGTTCTAAGTATGGATTCATTTACCAATCTATGTTCCCTTTGGCTTATCAGAACAACAAATTGACCACCTATTATCAACCATCTAATCATATCCTTTGCTGAAAGGTTTACCTACCCATCTTCTTTTCAAGTGAAACCAAAAGATACATATCTAGAAATATAAGATAGAGACATTTCTCTAAAACAAAAAACTATCAATAAATCTCTTAATACCCAGAGATCAAATTCTAAAGTATTCCACATCTTTCTTGTCTTAATTTGAATAATAGCCTCTTATTAAAATATATAAAAATATGTCAAAATGGCCCTATTATTACTTCCTAACTTTCAATCAATTAGCTTTCCATTGCCTAATATTAATTGTGTACTTTAAATTTTTAAAATTTATTTAAACCATTGACTTTTCAATCAAGAGGTTTGAGTTTCTCTCACTCATTCCCCATGGTGCATATGTCAACTCAATAGTTCAAACTTTGAAGGCATTCATTGTTAAGAGTGCTCCCTCAACTTCTTGATGAAGCCATTCCCAATATGATTTTAGTAGAAAATTTAAAATTAATAATTTTTTTAGTTCCAGAAGAAGGATTCATGTTCACATATTTAGCACTATCATCATCTTACCATTGTCATGGTGATTTTAAACATCCTTTCAACATATTGTAGAAAATAAGATAGTGTCATTCACCATATTATCAAAAGGTCTAATGATTAATGTTGCAGTACAAAATTAATAATTTATTGAATGAATTTATTCAAAGTAGATGATTATCTGTCTATTCTCATATCCCCTTTAAATATACATAAGAAAATTATAAATTTAATTATTTCTCAACTTTGTAAATCTTAGATAATTTTGGAAACAAATGTCTATACCCATCCACATTACATAGTCTCTTTGGAAGGATTAGAAATTTAGACCCCATGTGAATCAATAATTCATTAGAACCATGGCTCTCAAATGTCAAAATGTCATAGAGATTCCCACACCCACTTGTTCTACTTCAGATCATTCAATAAGAGTAGGAGGCCTAAAACTGATAATGAACAAGCACCCTTGATATATAATGAAACCTTCACCATATATAGAGCCTATAAATAGTTTGAAATCCACTCCAAGTTATAGCACCAATGAAATTCCCTTCAACAACTACAATCTAAGAATAAGGTAGACATTGAAACTCCCAAACATGATTTTAGTAGTAATTACTCTTTTTTTGGTTTTACAAGAAGGATTCATCTTCACAAATTTAGCATTATCATCATTTCACTGTTGTCATGGTGATTTTAAGTATCCTTTCAACTTATTGAAGAAAATATGAGTGTCTTTCACTATGTTATCAAATCATATAATACTTGTTATTGAAATCCAAAGAAAATAATGGGTTGATGAATATATTCAAAGTAAAAGATTGTCTAAATATTTTCATATCCCCATTAAATATACTCAATCCAATTACATATACAATTATATAATTTTCTATCAAGAAATAATGAATGTATTCCAAAGCCTATGTGATTAAGAATACATGAGAATACAAGGAGTAAATAGTATTCAATCAAATAATCAATATCTACACTTACATCAATGTTATTATTAATATTAAATAATATGACCAAATATGATTAAAACTAAAAAAAGATTGATAAGTAAGAGATATTTTTCTAGGAGGCCTCCCATCACAATACTACTCTAGCTGGAACACACTTAACTATGAGTTTTCCTCATGGTTAATTGATTCTCAAATAATACATAAACAATGATAATACACATGAATTGTAATTAGATTACAAAATGTTGTAATGACAATCCTCAAATATTAATGGCATTTGTATGTCCGATCTGAGTACATCTGTGATTTCTTTTGTCCTAATAATTAGATGGGTGTTTCCTCTAAAGAACACCAATGGTATTTATTTGATACTGTTGTAGCCTAATCTATTGTTGTGTAAGGTAACTCTCTTCTATATTTCCTTGTCTTCTCTACTAATCAATGTTGCTATATATTTCATGAGTGTTAATTGTATCTCCTTATCTTGCTTGTGTACCATCAAATTAACTACCCAATATATTCATTCCTTTTGATGGAGCCCAACTTTTTGTGGAACTTAGCTTGTAGGGGGCCCCATTTGATCATTCTCTCTCAAGCACTTTGTGACGAATAAGGACACCTTCTTGCATTTGACAATTGAGACTCATTGTTATACCAATTTGGATGGGAGGATACCCCAAGACACTCTAAAAATGATATTCACTAACTGTACAATTCTGTATTGAAGAATATCTTATGTCACTTAGGGATTGACACTTTATCACTTTTAATTGGGACAAGCTAATCTCCAGAAAAAATGTACTAAAGACAAAACAAAGTCAAACTTTTTTTTTCAGATTCGTAGTGATTTTTTTCTAAATTTTTTATTGTTTTCTACAAACTATTTAGATCATGAAGATAAAATGCTGAAATTTTCAAAAAAAATCATGATGTTTTTTATTTTTTGAAAATTGGTCAACTGCATAGTTTGTAAGGATTGAATCTTACCAACTTCCACTATATATGGATTAAGGATCCAAACTTTGGTTATTAGCTAAAGTGTCACATTTTCATTTGTCCTAAAAAGATAATTACATTGCATATTATCTTATGCCACAATAAGAAACTTGTTTTTTACACAATGATTCATCTTTTGTTAGCTCTAGCATGGGATACACTTGTAACAATTCAAGCAACAATGAGAGATCCTCATAACTATGACCATTAATTTTTGTTGAATGATTAGTTCCATGCATGGTGCTTAAATAAGAATTACATGCACCACTACTAAAATAAGTAAAGGGTTGGCCATTCGATGGATTTATGTTAGCATTTTGAAATGAGGCATCATAAGAACTTTATAGGTCTGGCAAGGGTGAGGAAGGTAAGATAATCATAGATAAAGATGAGGAAGGAAATGCTTTCAGAGATGGAGATTAGTAAGGCAATGTATTTAGATATTATGAAGAATACTGGTTGTTAGAACGAAATGAAGAATGAGGGAAACTTGGTCCAGGTTAACTCTCTCATAGTTTTGTTTTAAAGTTTGATGCATTGGTCTTCTACCTATTCAGCAAACTATTTCTCTATAGGTTTTTTTTTTAAAACTTAAATAATTACATTTTAAAAATATTGACTACTATCAACACAACAGAAAATAGTGTCTACTACTAACATGATGAGATGGGGCTCTTAAGGAGAAAGGTAGCAAATCAAAACCTTTCTATGCAATTTTAGTATAGCTATAAATTTGCTCTAGAAAAAATCTTTTTAATCATCTTATCATTCATTTAAATTAATTCATTAGAACCATTCTTTAAAAAAATATTCATAGTTCTATTTCAATTCCTAACTTCTAAATTTTTATGGGATTTCTTGCCAATACATGCAGAATTCTTTTTGTGGTGACTTGTAGTAGTTCTGATAAGAAATATAATTAGTGTTATTCATATCTTTCCCATTAGAAAATTAATGATCTTTACTTGTATATTCTAATATCTCTTATTAAATCTACTACACAAATGTTAAAATGTGATATTTCATGGACCATGAAAATGTTGTGTGGAAGTATATAAATGTGACAATTTATATGTTCATCACATAGTTTCTCATACTAGTATCCTAGTATTCCTCATCTCACATCATTTAATATTCTCCAACCTTTTACCCAACCATTCTCAAGTCCTCTTGCTTACATTTTTTGAATCTATTTCATCCCTGTATTTTTTGTTCTCACTCACCCATTGTGCCTTATTGTCGCTAGATACATTAGGTTGAAAGTTTCTTAAATCTTATCTACAAATTTGTTTCATGCACATTATTCAATCATCACATTCCATGAGATGAGATCTTTGTTGTAACACTATATTAAATAATTCATGTGCCTTCTACATCTCCTCCTCCTCACCATCATCCTCTCACTCATCTTCTTCTTTGTTTGACTCCTCCTCCTCCTCCTCCTCCTCCTCCTCCCTTCTTATTTCTCTCCTCTTCTTCCTCCCCCTCCCCCCTTCTTCTTTCTCTCCTCCTCCTCCTCTTACTCTTCCTCCTCTTCTTTGTCTTCTTATTTCTCTTCATCGTCATCTTTGTCTATCTCCTCCTCCTCCTCCTTTAATGAAATGTTTGATAATTTATATTCATCTCCCAAAAGAATATTTTTTATCCTCCTCTCCCTCTCCCTCTCCCTTTTCTTCTTTGTCTTCTTATTTCTCTTCTTCTTCACCTTTTTTTGTCTTCTCCTCTCCTTCTTCTTTCTCTCCTCCTCCTCCTCCTCCTCTTTGTCTTCTTATTTATCTTCTTTTAAATCTTTGTTTGTCTCATCCTCCTCCTCCTTTAATGAAATCTTTGTTAAATTATATTCATCCCCCAAAAGAATATTTTTGATTTTTTTATACATTTAATTTATGTTGTAAGTATATACAGATAGAGTGAAGAATTAAATAAGTCATTAACAAAAAATTGGCTTTCTACATATTAATAAATTTCATTTTATTTTTATGCTTTTTATTTTAATTTTACGTGTATTAACTTTTAATATGTTAGTCAAAATTTCAGCTTTTTATTTTTAACTTTAATATTTTGCATTAGAATAATAGTTTTCATTTTTAAACTAAAAATAATTATATTATATTTTCTTAATATATTTTAAAGTTTTATAGAAGTATGAAAATTTTGAAATTTTTTTGTGAGGATGTTTTAACCCTCTCATTTATAATTACCATTTTAGACATTAATGAGTCTAGTTCAAATATTAGTCTAAATCTTATAAATTATCTATATTTCTAATATAATTCTTAAAAAAATATTTGCATGAGTAGAGAGTGATATTTTTAGTTTTAATACAACTATAAAAAAAAATATGAACTCTAATTTGTAGGTTCCTCTTAGTGATAAATTTAAATTAGTTAATTATTATTTTAAAAGAGTTTAAGCATATTCCTCCAAGTGAGGGTTATTTCAAACTGAATTTTGATGGGGCCTCTAGAGGAAATCCTGGCAAATTTGGCTATGGCATAGTCATTAGAGACCTTAAAGGTCATGTAATTTGAGCATAATTATCTTCTCTCCCTCGATGTACTAATAACAAAGCTAAGGCCTTGGCCTTGTTTTTTGGTTTAAAACTTGCAAAATCACTTTCTATATCCAAGTTACATGTTGAAGGGGATTCATCCATTATTATTAATGAGTGTATTAAAAGTCATGTATATAATTGGTCCATACAATAAATATTACATCAAGTATGTCTCTTCTTGATTCAATCTCTAAATGTTACATTATGCATACTTATAGAGATGACAATATTTTAGCTAATTGTCTAGCTAATTTTGGTACTAATGGGGTTTATATTAACACTTTGCTTTCTCCACTTAACCTCCTTGATCTTCCCAACTTGGTAAATATTATGACAAAAGAATATGTTTAGAATAAGGCCTAGTCCTCCTCATATTTTTGGATAGTATATCATGACTTATCTATGTTTTTGCACCTTTTTTTCTTTTATGGATCTCACTTGTTCTTTTGAGATATTATATATAGGTCAGGGTCTTGGGTTACACTTGCATTAGATGAATTTCTTATATCATGGTCTTAATTGAAGTTTTGAATGTATATTAGTGATAGTAATCTCTGTGATAGTTTTTGGCTAGGTTCTAGGTCTTGTAGCAATCAATGAATTGTATTCATATGAGTTTTGGGCTCTTTGTAATTACCATATTCTTGATCTGGGAATCTCTAGGTTGAGATTCATTAGTGTTGATAGATTCTCTCCCTTGATGTAGTATTTCTTCTTTTGCATCCCTTTTTTGTATCAGGCAATTACCAAAGCTTTTCTTTTCTAGTCCTTTTCTTTGGGAACTCTTTAAACCCAATTATTATTAATATAAATATAAAGTTTCCCCAAAAAATAATAATAATAATAAAACTAAATTATTTAATTAACATATTTATTATGATTTTATAGAAATTTTTAATCTTTAACAACTATAATCTATATAGATGAACATTTGAATTATTTTTTAAAATAACTTCAAAATATTCTAGTAAGAATATATTTGATAAAATATATTTAAACAAAATTGCCTTTAAAAATATTGGGACAAGCTAATCTCCATCCAAACTACACTAAGACAACACAAAGTCAAATTTTTTATTTTCCCATATTCACGAAAACGTAGTGATTTTTTCTTAAAAAAATTGTTGTTTTCCACTACAAACTATGAAAATATTGTTATTATCAACTTTTAATTTTTTAAATAAGCCCCTTATCTAGCACAATTTTTTAAATGAAAGAATTAGCCAATGTTTTTCCATAAACTATTTTTTTAATAACATATTTTGAAGTTGCTCTCTTTACCACAAAAAAGCTCTAAAAACTTTTGCCAATCTTCCATTCAAAACAAATCTTTTGAATTGTAGTATACTTCTTTCATTACTAAACATTAAGAACATCTCTAGAGGTTTTATTTTTTTCTCTGAGGTGGGCTTCATCAAAGGAGAAGCAGAGAAGACCATATAGCTTCTTCTCAAATAGAAAGAAGGAAATGAAGAAAGCAAAACTCCACAAATCCCAGGCTATAAATGTTAATTTAAGAGATAAACTAAGAATACACAAAATAGAGACAAGAGACAAGATATATCATGGTTCACCATATCTCTAGCTACGTCCATAATGAGAGCAGAGAAAATATATTATTTAGTCATTGCAACTTAAATGTACAAGGCTTTTCCTTTATATTTATACAATAGTCTTCAATAGAAGATGAAGAGACAAATAAGAAGAATGTAAAATGAACAGACATGACAGTTGGGCTTTACATCCAACAATCTCCCACTTGAAGTTCAACTCATGCTACAACCTAATATATGAATATCCTCCCACTTAAACTCTACTTTCCCTTACTAAATCCCATGGTAAGAAATTACCAAAAGACAATCTTTATGGTTTGGATAGCAATCATAGATAATTTCTAATCACATTCAACTATCCATACAACATCAATAGATTTATAACCACACGACCAGCCCATAAAATAACTCACCAAATCTACCATCTTCCAACAAAACACACCAAAAAAGCCATTGATGTGCAAAAAAACTAGAAGACCATTATAGAGAAATTTTAATTGCATGAGCATTGTCAACTATAAGTTGACTCAATCTACCAATTAGCACATAGAAGGCATGGCATAAACTTGAGATGATCTCCGAACCACAAACAACCTACTATAAAAATGACATCTTCCAAGTCCTCATGAAAAAGATCATGTATTGTTGTTAAAAAATAATAAAGTACAACAACAATAGATGACCTCAAAAAATTCTTGGAAGGAACACCAAGGCAAATTGTAACTCATCCTTCTACCAACACCACCAAGTTCTTATCTGTGTTAAATATGATCTCCTTTACCTCCCTATATGAGAGCATTTACAACACCCAAACACCATGAATGAAAGCTTCTATAAATAAGAAGGTCAAACTCTAAACATTCCAAAATTAGGAACAATATCAACCATCTCCTAAATGCATAAGGAGATAAATCTACTAAATAAACTAAGCATGGGGAGTGAAATTGCTCCTCTAGAATACACCAAGTCTCAATGACTCTTCTCCAAGAAAAATCTCAACTAGGTCTATAATGAACTTGCATCCATCCATAGGTGTAGGCTATTTGGACTTCATGCTGAAACATCCAAAGAGAATCTGTGTCAAAAAATGTTCTCTATACTAAGAGAACTGTAGCCTCACCCAAGCCTCTAAGTTTTCAAGAGTACCTCCATGGTCAATCAACCAAAGTACCCAATACCACTAGCACTAACCAGACTAATTGTCCAAAACTCCCACTACACATTTGCATAACTTGGGAAGACCTTATGACAACTTGATTTCCACAAATTACAACCTTGGGCTCTAAAGAGCATAACCTACCATGAGAACATGTATCATGTTAGTACTCTAATCTAGAATCAAGAGCTCACCATGAAACAATTACATAAATCTCCAATTATATGGAGGAAACCATCTCATGACAACAAAAAACCTTGCTAAAACTTCCACTACACTATGATAGTAAATTTTCCATGGTATCAAAAAATAAAAATAAAAAGATACCAAATTTCACACTGAAGCTACAATTTCTCCATAACTTGGAGAAGTAAAACCAACCTAACATATTCCAACACTGTATCCCATTAAATCTTCTACCTTTATTTAAGAAGATAAAGGCCTTGTGCCTTCCAATGTCTCAAACATCACAATACTGGCCAACATCACTACCTCTAGGGCTCAAAATAACATGCCACTTACTTTAATATAAAGACCTATTGCAAATTTATTCCCCCTTAGCATCTCATTGAAGAGATTCATCATCTAATTCTACCAAAATTCTAATTTGAAACATAACTTTTCTCAAGCTATTGCATACCTCAAAGCATGCTCCAATCAAATCTAGGTTTAAACAAAAGAATAGTGAATGAATTTTCACCTTATGCTTGGCTGCTTTAGCCTCTTTAGCTATCAATTCATCAATATGAAATGAACCCTCTTTATAAAGCTTTCAAGAATCTTGACAAGCATACTTACTCTCAACAGTTGTGCTATGTCTCTCCAAACTCGTTTTAGCCTGACTCTTCAACTTCTTACCATGAATCGTTTGATCTTTTTGGGTTTTTGTATGCATAGTCATATGTGCTCAAAGAAGCCCACTTGAAATTTATTTTTTCTAAGAGAACCAATAATATATTTAGGAGAGGATGATTGTACTATAAAACCAAACTGAATTCTTTGATTTCTTTAAAACAAGTTCACAGACGACAACCCTTGCCAGCATCATCACACTAGGTTGGATGTATTCTTTGTTGCCAAATAACAAGAGCCATCTCTACCTCAGTAATGTCTTCAAACAATATAGAGTCTGCCATAAATATTTCTCTCTATCTTTAGGCTCTAGTGCTTCAAGTCATAGAGTTAGTGTGCTTCAAGTCACAAGCTCAGTGATCTCTATTTGAGGTTTCCATGTGGCTTTTTGTGCCTTTTTCAATACAAGAGCCTCCCAAGCATGAATTTCCTCCATCATTAGCACCATCAATCTTGGATTAGAAACAATTAAAATTTAATATTTTAAGCACCATGGCACCTAATCGAATCCCCCTCTATGTGAAAATTAAACTATTATAGTCACTAATTATTAATCTCCTATCTTAATAGATTATTTAACTGCCAAAAATAAATTCACAGCTTAATATCAAAAAATAACACAACTACAACTTCACTTATAAAGGACAAAAATAAATGCACAACACAATGAACATAATATTTTCAAACAAATTATCCTTGGAAAAACCCCTAAGGGAAACCAGTTCTACAAATGAGGAATTATATTAAACTTCAGCAAATCAAGAGATACAAAATTTCTTGTCTCTCACTAGCAAAACTTTGACAACCTCCTAATTTCTCCTACTGATATTCCCCAATACTATTCCCATGTTAACACTATGCCCTTGCTAACACTGCAAGACTATTTTCTAACACTGCAAACTTACAAACTCATTTGCGAGCATTGAAAATGTTTCTCCAAACTTATTATTCTCCAAATGCCCCCTAGACCCCATTTTATACTACTATTGTTGGTAAACCAATGGCCAAGATCAATTTACAATTGACGGCTAAGATATAAAACAACTTACCAACCCTAACAAAATTGGTTTCTAGTTGCTTCTAAAACAAGTCAATTATTTAATAAATAATTGTTCTTACTCTAACCAATTTGTTAGCAAAAAAAAATTATATACTTAATAATAGCATATGGACAAATAGTTGTCCAAGCTACCAAAACTAACACTCTACTCCCACTTTCCTCACTTTCAGAGCCTCATTTTTCAATGGGTTCTTCATGGTCTTTGGACTAGTATTTTCTATTTTGGTTTCTTGGATCTTACACATTCTAATACCAATTGTTAATTTAAGAGATAAAATGAGAATACATAAAATAGAGACAAGAGATAGGATATATCATGGTTCACCACAACTATGCCTATGTCCATACTAAGAGTAGAGGAAATATATTATTCAGTCATTGCAACTTATATGTATAGGGCTTTGCCCTTATATTTATACAATGGTCTTCAATAGAAGACAAAGAGACAAATAAGAAGAATGTGAAATGAACAAACATGATAGTTGCACTTTACATCCAACAATGAAGGCATTGAAAGAGTGGTTCAATATCCATGTTATAAATTTTGGAAGATGCAAGGAAAGAATACTGGGTGATTGCATTTGATGAGATCCTCATATATAGTTGAGCATTCACTTCTCTCTGCATCTTAGCAATTGTTTCCATGTCAGTCACCTACAATGCTCTATTGGTTGGCTTCCCTACTAAGATGGCTTTTTTCTCCTAAAACATTTAATATGTCAAAATAAAATAACTATTATGGATCCTTATTGATATCTAAAAAAATATTGGAGATAATCTACAATGCTCTTTCCACTCTTCTATAGTCTCAATGCACTAACTTCAATATTTCTTAATCAGAAATGATGCTTTAGCCATGATATAGATTTAAGCATTTCACCTGTTATGGTTTTTAGGCCATCCATTATTTCCATCATTATGTTTTTAGAACATCTATTTGAAACTCTTAAATTCTATCATTTAGTTTTGAGAACCCTTCTTAAAGCTTAAAGCTTATGTGTTTATGTGCTCAAACAATAATTTGAACTTTTAGTGACATGATTTTACTTAATGGATAACTTGATCAAAGCATAATCTAAGAAAATTGAAGAATCCAATATACATATCAGACAAAAATTTGACATTGTAAGGCAACCCACAAGATTCAACCTTGAGGCTATGGGTCTCATCAACAACACTGACAAGTAGATGGAAAACACTTTTTAAATACTTTATATAGATGAATCAGAATTTCTTACTAGGTGCAGTATCTTTCATAAAATCTCCTTTGTGGAATGTGAAACAGAGATTTGTGGAAGCTCTTTATTTGATCATTATGAGCTTGTGACACTTTTAAAGAAGCTTGAGCTTTTTCTTTAGGAAATTTGTAATCCAACAAGTACTTACTAGAAAAGAAACAACTTATTTAGTAGCAATGAATCATCATCAACTTTAAAGTTAATTCACAACAAGGCATCAAAAAAAAAGATGGTAACATACACTAATTTTTTTTGTCTTTGTGTCAAGTGTAACAGAGCTATTAATTAAAGGACGCTCTATAAAAAATGCATCTTGGTTGACAAGATAGAAATTGTTCAAATTGAATAGAGTATTCTAAGAATATTACACAAGTAAAGTATCCCTTTGGCTTATCAGAACAATAAACTAACCACCTATTATCAACCGTCTAATCATATCCTTTGCTGAAAGGTTTACCTACCCATTTTGTTTTCAAGTGAAACCAAAAGATACATCTCTAGAAATCTAAGATAAGACATTTCTTTAAAACAAAAAACTACCAATAAATCTCTTCATACCCAAAGATTAAATTCTAATGTATTTCACATCTCTCTCATCCTAATTTGAACAATAGCTTCTTATTTAAATATATAAAAATAGGCCAAAGTGGTCCTATGATTACTTCCTAACTTTCAATCAATCAGCTTTCCATTGCCTAATTTTAATTGTGTACTTAAAAATTTTCAAATTTATTTAAACCATTGGCTCTTCCATCAAGATTTTTTAGTTTCTCTCACTCATTTATCATAATGCATATTTCAACTCAACAGTTCAAACTTTGATGGCATTCATTGTTAATAGTGCTCCTTCAACTTCTTGATGAAGCCATCCCAATATATTTTAGTAGAAAATTAAAAAGTAATCATTTTTTTAGTTTTGGAAGAAGGATTCATATTCACATATTTAGCACTATCATCATCTCACCATTGTCATGGTGTTTTTAAGCATCCTTTCAACTAATTGCAAAAAATAAGATAGTTCCATTCACTATATTATCAAAAAGTCTAATGATTAATTTTGCAATACACAACTAATAATGGACTAAATGAATTTATTCAAAGTAGATGATTATTTGACTATTCTCATATCTCCATTAAATATACACAAGAAAATTATAAATTTTATTGTTTCTCAACTTGATAAATCTTAGATACTTTTGGAAACAAATGTCTATACCCATCCACATTAAATAGTCCCTTTGGAAGGATTAGAAATTTAGACCCTGTGTGAATCAATAATTCATTAGAACCATGGTTCTTAGATGTCAATATGTCATAATAAGAGTAGAAGGCCTAAAACTAATAACAAACAAGCACCTCTAATAAATAATGAAACCTTCACCATCTATGGAGCCTATAAATAGTCTGAAATCCGCTCCAAGTTATAGCACCAATGAAATTCCCTTTAACATTTACAGTCTAAGAACAAGGTAGATATTGAAACTCTCAAATATGATTTCTGTAGAAATTACTCTTTTTTTTTGTTTTAAAAGAAGGATTCATCTTCACATATTTAGCACTATCATCATTTTACTATTCTCATGATGATTTTAAGCATCCTTTCAACTTATTAAAAAAAAATATGAGTTTCTTTCACTATGTTATCAAACCATATAATGCTTACTATTGAACTAAAAAAAATGGGTTGATGAAGATATTTAAAGTAGAAGATTATCTAACTATTCTCATATATTAAATATACACAATCCAATTACATATACAATTATATCATTTTCTATCAAGAAATAATGAATGTATTCCAAAGCCTGTGTGATTGAGAATATAGAGTAAATAAAATTCAATCAAAGAATCAATATCTACACTTAAATCAATGCTATTATTAATATTGAATAATATGACCAAATATAATTAAAATTTAAAAATGATTGATACCCATCTTTGTACTACTCCAACTCAAACACACTTAACTATGAACTTCCCTCCGTGATTAATTGATTCTTAGATAACACATAGGTAGTGATTATTAGATTACTAAATGTTGTAATGACAGTCCTCAAATATTAGTGGCATTTGTATGTCTGATTTGAGTATGTTTGTGATTTCTTTGGTCTTGATAATTAGATGATTGTTTCCTCTAAAGAACATTGATGGTATTTATTTGATATTGTTGTATCCTATATCTATTGTTGTGTAAGATAATTGTCTTCTATATTTCCTTATCTTCTCTACTGATCAATGCTGCTATATATTTCATGATTGTTAATTTATCTCCTTATCTTGCTTGTGTACCATCAAATTAATTGCTCAATATATTCATTCCTTATGGTGGAGCCCAACTTTTTGTGGAACTTAGGCTTTAAGGGCCCCCATTTGATCATTCTCTCTCAAGCACTTTGTGACAAATAAGGATACCTTGATGCATTTGATAATTCAGACTCATTTTTATGCCAGCTTGGATGGGAGGATACCCCAAGACACTCTAAAAATGATACTCACTATCTATGCAATTTTGTATTGAAGAATATCTTATGCCACCTAGAGATTGACACCCAACATTTCTGCCATTTTTAATTGGCACAGGCTAATCTGACAAAACAAAGTCAAACCATTTTTTTTCAAATTCGTAATGATTTTTTTCTAATTTTTTTTATTTTTTTCTACAAACTATGTAGATCATAAATGCTAGAATTTTTAGAAAAAATCATGATGTTTTTAGATTTTTTGAAAATTGGTCAACTATACATGATTGAATCTTACCAACTTCCACTATATACAGATTGAGGATCTAGACTTTGGTTATTAGCTAAAGTGTCACATTTTCATTTTTTCTATATTGCATATTATCTTATGCCACAATTAGAAACTTTTGTTTTACACAATGATTCAACCTTTATTGGCTCTGGCATGGGATGCACTTGTAACAATTCAAGCAATTGTGGGAGATCCTCATCACTATAACCATTGAATTTTTCTTAAAGCTTAGTTCTAACTTCCATGCATGGTGCTGAAATAAGAATTGCATGCACCACTACTAAAATAAGTAAAGGGTTGGCCATTTGATGGATTTAAGTTAGCATTTTAAAATGGGGCATCATAAGTACTTTATAGGTCTAGCAAGGGTGAGGAAGGTAAGGTGATTACAGATAAATAGGAGGAAGGAAATTCTTTCAGAGATGAAAATTAGTAAGGCAATGTATTTAGATATTATGAAGAATACTAGTTGTTGGAATGGAATGAAGAATGAGGAAAACTTGGTCCAGATTAACTATCTGATAGTTTTGTTTTGAAGTTTGATGCACCAGTCTTCTGCCTATTCACCAAACTATTTCTGATGAGATGGGGCTCTTAATGAGCAAGGTAGAAAATAAAAATCATTTTGAATAATTTTAAACTTGCTCTAGAAAAACTCTTTTTAGTCATCTTATTAGTCATTTGAATTAATTCACTAGAACCACTCTTTTTAATCATCTTCTCAGTCGACAAATGGGGAAATTGGGATTTGTGAGGCAAATGGTGTGGATGAAAAAATAGCCCCTCTATATTGTACTAGGGCATGGCAATGAGGTTTTTTGATATTTTTTGTTAGAAACTTGAGATTTCTTTAATCCTAGTTCAGTATTTGCTTGTTGGGCTCTTATGGCCCCGAGTGGGGTCTCTAGGAGTCTCATTCTTGCTAGAGCCTCTAGTTGTGATGGATATTTTCTTGAGGTGAGGTCATAGGAGAAGGAGCTATTTTATGTTATCAATCACCCAAAGTTAAATAAAGTTAATGGTTGCTTTCCATGTAGTCAAGATTGGCCTATGCTGGTTATTTCTCTAGAAGTAGTACTGGAAGATGTGGACTATTTGGCCACACATGCATTGATATGCAAGTTTCTTGGTATCTAGATTTCCCTATCAGCTTTGGAAGCCTAGATTCACCAATCATGGTAGGCGGAAGGTAATATGGATATTATGTTGGCTGGTAATAGATACTTTTTGGTGAATTACTCTTGCATGTTAGATCTAAATTGGATCTTTGAGTGATGCCCATATTTTTATGATAGTGTAGGTCCTTTTGTCAAACCCTGGCATACAGGGTTGAATTCTGCTAAGGATCATCCTTTGAGGGTTTCTAATTGGGTATACCTATTGTGGCTTCCTTTGGAGTTCTAGTGTGAGGATATCTTGCGACAGATTGTTATTGTGCTCGGAAAGCTTACTGCTATAGCACATCAATCACTGGACAAAAAGTTATTTCTTATACTTGTATTTGTGTTGAAATTGATTTAAATAATCCTTTGCTAGATTCTTTAGAAATTTTCCTAGGCTCTTCTTCTTGGATCTAACAACTAGACTATGAATCTATTCCCTTTTGTTGCCACATTTGTCATGTGTATGGTCATTTACAGAACCTTGGTGGGTTCTCTGGCCCAAGGATGACCAATGATGGTAAGTAGAAAGGTCAAACTATTAGTACTAGAAAAAGAAATGTTCATACAAATAGTATAGGTAAAGGGAAAGCTCAAATGAACACTTCAATTTAGGGGCAAGGGCCATCTAGTACTACCAATCTTGATAAGGATGGTTTTATCCTAGCTCAAAATCATGCTAAGGGGTAGGGTCAAAAGTGATCTCATCTAGATCGGCGAGTGGCCTTAGGGTTCAATCGTTTTGAGGTTCTTGACAACATGGTCATAGAAGAGGGCATTACTATAGAGGCTTAGTGTCCAACTATTGGCTTAGAGGGGAGGAGTTCTATTCTTAGTGGCAACCAGGATGTTGTAGCTCTATAGATGTTAGAGACTTCTATTGGCCTTGAGTCTAGTGCCCTTGTGGTTTCTCCTACTCCATAGGAAAAGGATGTTCTTCTAATAGATTTAGTTAAAGACGTGTTTTCCTTTGGTAAAGGAAAGGGATCTTCTCTTTCTTTGGGCCTAATGTAAAGACCATTTAAGAAAGTCTCTTTTGCTACTCCCTCAAGAGTTGGACGAAAGTAGGATCAAGAAAAAATTAAACTTACATGAGATTTACTGATAGAGTATGGGGTTGTCAAGACCTTGGATGATCATTTTCCACACTTTACTCAATGATTATTCTCTCATGAAATGTGAGGGAGTTGAATAGCATCCCTAGAAAAAAAATCTATTCACGAGCTAATGGTTGATCATTCTCCAGATATACTTTGTATCTAAGAGACCAAGCTTTTAGTGTACTCCATGTTTAGATGTGCTCCTAAAATTTGGTTTCTAGGCCAATGTCAATGTGTTGGTGCTTTGGGGAGTTCTAATGGTCTTGCCATTTTTTGGGATCCTAGGAAAGTTATGTCACTTTACTAGGTCTCTTGCCTCTCGACTCTCTCAATGGTTGCATCCTCTCTAGAAACTAGAGAGATGATTCTTGTTACTAATGTGTATGCTCCTATTGATCTCCCTAGCAAGCTAAAGCTCTAGGAACATATTAGGCATGTCAAAATCTATCATTCTTTCTTGCTTGAGATTGTGGCTGGAGATTTCAACTATGTTCTAAGTCTAGAGGAGAAGAGGGGTGGACTAGCTCGCTTGGGCCCTTCTTCTAAGCTTCTTTGAAAAATATTGATCTTTTACATCTCTCTAATGTCAAACCTCTTAATGGGCTCTTTACTTGGAATAATCGAAGGGTTGGAAATGATGCCATCTCAGAACACTTGGATAGGTTCCTTGTTTCTTGCTTTTGGAATTGTGGCTCTCTTTCTCTCTCTTCTACAATTCTTGATTGGAGAGGTTCTAACCACTAGCCTATTAAGCTTACAGCTAGTTATGTTGTTGTCCCTAAGAAGCCTCCCTTTAAGTTCCAGCTGATGTGGCTTTGAGACTCTTCTCTTCATGACTTAATGGATCACTAGTAGAGATAGGGAGTACCTACCTATGGCACTGCTATGTTCTCCTTCTCTAAAAAACTTTAATATGTTAAAAGGAAGTTGAAGCATTGGAACAAGAATTGTTTTTATAATCTCCACATTATGAAGAAGAGGGCTCATGATCATCTTGATGTTATTACCAAGTAGATTTAGGATCTGAGTTTTTCTAAACCTCTTAGCATAGCAGAATCCTTATCTTCTACTAATTTAGTTGAGTGGGATCTTAGAGAGGAAATTTATTGGAAAAAAAGGCTCAAGTTGACTGGCTTCAAGAAGAGGACAAGAACACCACATTTTTCCATAAATATTTGTAGGCTTGATGTAAAAAGAGTTACATTTCTTCTCTTGTTACTTTTGATGGGATGCATCTAACCTCCTCTCAAGTTGTATCCAAGGAAGCTATTTAGTTTTATTCTGCTCTCTTTTCAAATGATTTACCTCCAGCAGAGATTGAGGAGAATACAATCATGTCCTATTTTCCCTTTATTGTGACTAGGGAGATTAATGAATCTCTTATGAGGCCAATTAGTATGTCTAACTTGGAGGGGGTGGTCTTTAGCTTGTGGAAAGGCAAATCTCTATGGCTTGATGGCTTCCCTATTGAATTCTTTCAAGAATTCTGGGATATTATCAATCATGACCTTTTGGATGTGGTTCAAGAGTCCTATTCCAACAAAGAAATTCTTTAGGCCTTGAATGCTACTTTCTTAGTCCTTATTCTAAAGAAGGAAGAGGCTAATAAACTAGAGTTCTTTAGGCCCATTGCTCTTTTTAATGTGATCTATAAAATCATTACTAAGATCCTAGTAGAGAGGTTTAAAGTTTGGCTTCCCATGGTTATCTCTAAGGAACAAGGGGCTTTTGTGGTGAGAAATTTTTTTTTGAATGGGTTGGTTATTACTTTCGAAGCTATTCACTCTATCTATACTTCCAAGGAATGTACCATGTTCATTAAACTTGATATGACTAAGGCTTATGACAAAGTCAATTGGGATTTCTTGCAAAAAGTTCTTCTAACTTTTGGGTTCAATTAGGAATGGGTTAGATGGGTTCTTAGCTATATTACTACTCCTTCCTTCTCGGTCCTTCTTAATGGTGAATCATCAAAGCTTTTTGGAGCATCTAGAGGTCTTCGCCAGAGTGATCCCCTCTCTCCTTATTTGTTTATCATTATGGCCAAGGGACTTGGTAGACATATCAAGTTTCATGTTTCCCAAAATCTAATTCAAGGATGGCAATGGGGAAATAGTTTGCTCACTCTTTCCCACCTCTAGTTTGTTGATGATATGACCCTTGCTAGGAGAGCTTGGATTTGGGAAGCTAAAGCCTTTTGGCTCACCTTGGATACTTATTTGGCTTCCTCTAGGAAGAAAATTAATGACCACAAGTCCTCTATTTTTTACCTCAACACTCCTAAGCCTATCTAGTGGAAGATTGCTAATATCCTAAGATTTTAGATTGAGTCTCTTCCTCTAACTTACTTTGGGGTCCCTATTGTGGTGGGTAGATAGCCTAGGCTTTTCTATCAAATCTTTCTCAACAAACTTTGACAAAAAGTTAATCACTAGACTCATAGGTGGCTCTCTGCTACTAGCAGGGTGACACTCCTATGATCTATGATTCATGCCCTTCCCATATATAGAAGCATGGTTTAGGCTACCCCAGTGTATTTTCTTAAGGAATTTGATGCTCTCTCTCACCAATTTCTTTGGAGAAGTAATTTGAAAAATACAAAATGGAGCCTCATCAATTGGGATACCATTTGTAGGCCGAAAAAGGAAGGAGGCCTTGGCCTTCATTCTGCTATCTTGTGTAGTCAAGCTCTTGCTACCAAGCTCTATTGGCACTGGTGTTCTAGTTAGTCTTAGCTTTGGGCATGTATTGTGTCACACAAGTATTTACTTGGTGTTGAACCTTTAGATATTTCTAGGTTTTCTCTTGAGGCAAGAGGCTCTATGGTGTGGAATACCCTCAAAATTGGTGCCCACCTAGTGAAGACAAGTTTATTTTGGATCTGTAATAGAGGCATTGAGGCTCTATTTTGGAGTGATTCTTGAAATGGGCATCCTCCTTTCTTATCCTCTCATCCACACTTGCAATCTCTTTGTGATTTTTTCCTTTTTGCTAGATGGAATAAGGTGGCTCATTATAATGAGGCTTATAACCTGGGCCTTATTATGTGTTACAAATGGAAAAATTCTTCTGATTGGACATTGGGTGGCTCTCTAGGGGATCAGTTGGAACTATCTTAGATATTGGCTTCTAGGGAGTGAAGATCTCTATAGGAACTTGATGTTTTGGCTTGGGGAGGTGCTTCTTCTAGAAATTGTTTTGTTTCTTCAAGGTACCTTGCCCTAACTAAGAAAATTTTTGGCAAGGTGGAGGTCTCTTGGTGGAAGAAAGTTTGGAATAGTTTTTCATGGCCTAAGTGTAAATTTTTCCTCTAGATTCTAGTTTACAATCATTGTCTTACTTGGGAGAATCTCTACAAGTGAGGCTTCCAGGGGCCTTCCATCTATATTTTATGCTGCAATAGTGAACAAACTATTTCTCACCTTTTTTTCCACTTCCCCTTTGCCAAATAGTTTTGGCACTTTTGGTGAAGTGTGTGGGGATGCACGTGTTGGCATGTTTCCTCTTTGTCTAAATTCTATGACTGTTTGGGCCATCCCCCTTCCAAGACTTATTTTTCTTTAGGTTTCTTGGACTATTGGCCCTTCCCTTATTTTATGGCATGTTTTGCTTGAGAGCAATAGGAGGATATTTCATGATGTGCAATTTGAGATCAACCACCTATGGGGGAAATTGTTAATTCTCTTCATGAAACACTCCTAGCTAAATGTGACATTGGTGGAGGTTTGGATCCTAGAGATGTTGGTATTTACTCATTCCTTTCCTTTCTTCTTTAGATCAGTACTCCTTCGATCCCCAAAAATTGCTTTGGGAATAGAGCTAGGCAACACTCTCAGGATGTTAATCACAAGCGGCATCGGTCTCCTCCTAAGGCGAGCATTCTTAAAATCAACACTAATGGTTCTTCTCAGGGAAATCCTAGTCTAGCTAGTATTGGAGAAGTTGGGCGTGATAGTTCTGGTGATATTCAATTTCTATTTTCTATATACAAGGGTCACCATACTAACAACCTTATGGAAGCCTTGGCTATCTTGGTTGCAGTGGAACAGTGCTATCAACATGGCTAGAAAAGAATTATCTATGAGATTGACTTGTAGGTGTTTGTGAATTTATTGAATAGAAGGAACCTTGTGCATGTGGATTGACATTTGGCTTTGGTTATTCAATAGATCATTCAATTATGCAATTCCCTAGAGTATGTGTCTTTTATGCATATCCCTAATGAGTGGAATGATGTGGCTAATTGCCTAGCTAAATGGGCCTTTGAGCATGAGCTGGCTTGGAACATTATTGATCATAGGATGCTTCCCCTTGATTTATCTTGGATGTTGGTTCAACTTGTGGACCAAGATAAAGCTCTGTAGTTCTCTTTGTTTCTTGTGTTGTTTTGCTCTCTTTGGTATTTAATAAAAATTTTACCCCTCTTTTAGTTTTTTTTTTTTTCAATCATCTTCTCAGTCATGTGAATTCCTACATAAAAGATTCATAGTTCTGTTTCAATTTCTAATTCCTAATTTTTTATGGGATTTCTTGCCAAGACATGCAGAATTATTTTTGGTGGTGACCTATAGTAGTTTTGATAAGAACATTAATCATCATTATTAATATCTTCTAATATCACTTATTAAAGTATCTTTTACACAAAGGTTAAAATGTAATAATTTATATTTGGTGGTGACTTATAGTAGTTCCCATTAGAAAATTAATGATCTTTATTCATATATTCTAATATCTCTTATTAAATCTATTCCACAAATATTAAAATGTGATATTTAATAGACCATGAAAATTTTATGTGTGGAAGTATATAAATGTGACAAATTATATGCTCATCACATAGTTTCTCATACTAGTATCCTAGTATTCCTCATCTCACATCATTTAATCTTCTCCAACTTTTTACCCAACTATTCTCAACTCCTCTTGTTTGCAATTTTTTGAATCATTTTCAATAAATCTATTTCATCCTTGTATTTTTTGTTCTGACTCACCCATTGTGCCTTATTGTTGCTAGATGCATTAGGTTGAAAGTTTCTTAAGTCTTATCTACAAATGTGTTTCATGCATATTATTCAGTCATCACATTCCATGAGGTGAGATCTTTGTTGTAACATTATATCAAATAATTCCTGTGCCTTCTCCATCTCCTCCTTACCATCATCCTCCCACTCATCTTCTTCTTTGTTTGTCTCCTCCTCCTCCTCCTCCTCCTCTTCTTCTTTGTCTTCTTATTTCTCTTCATCTTCATTTTTGTCTATCTCCTCCTCCTCCTCCTCCTCTCCTTTTTCTCTCTCTCTCTCCTCCTCTAACGAAATGTTTGATAATTTATATTCATCCCCCAAAATAATATTTTTTATCCTCCTTTCCCTCTCCCTCTCCCTCTTCTTCTTTGTCTTCTTATTTCTCTTTTTCTTCACCTTTGTTTGTCTCCTCCTCTCCTTCTTCTTTCTCTTGTCCTTATCCTCCTCCTCCTCCTCATCTTCCTCGTCCACATCCTCTTTGTCTTCTTATTTATCTTCTTCTTCATCTTTGTTTGTCTCATCCTCCTCCTCCTTTACTAAAATGTTTGTTAAATTATATTCATCCCCCAAAAGAATATTTTTGATATTTTTACACATTTTATTTATGTTGTAAGTATATACATATAGAGTGAAGAATTAAATAAGTCATTAACAAAAAATTGACTTTTTACATTTTAATAGATTTTATTTTATTTTTATGCTTTTTATTTTAATTTTACTTGTAACTTTTAATACATTAGTCAAAATTTCAGCTTTTAATTTTTAACTTTAATATTTTACATTAGAATAATAGTTTTCATTTTTAAACTAAAAAATAATTATACTATATTTTCTTAATATATTTTTAAAATTTTATAGAAGTATGAAAATTTTGAAATCTTTTTGTGAGGAGGTTTTAACCCTCTCATTTATAATTACCATTGTAGACATTAACAAGTCTAGTTCAAATATTAGTCTAAATCTTATAAATTATCTATATTTCTAATATAATTCTAAAAAAATATTTGCATGAATAGAGAGTGATATTTTTAGTTTTAATACAACTAAAAACCAAAAATATGAACTTTAATTTGTAGGTTCCTCTTAATGATATATTTAAATTAGTTAATTACAATTTTAAAAGAGTTTAATAATGGTAATAAAACTAAATTATTTGATTAACATATTTATTACAATTTTTTTAGCAATTTCTAATCTTTAACAATTGTAATCTCTATATACATGAACATTTGAATTAATTTTTAAAATAGTATTAAAAAAATAACCTCAAAATATTCTAGTAAGAGTATATTTGGTAAACTATATTTAAATAAAATGCCCCATAAAAATATTGGGACGGACTAATCTCCATCTAAACTACACTAAAGAAAAAAAAAAAGTCAACTTTTTTATTTTTCTATATTCACATAGTGATTTTTTTTCTTAATTTTTTGTTGTTTTCCACTACAAACTATGTAGATATTGTTATTAATAGTTTTTAATTTTTTGAACAAGTGCCTTATTGGTATATTTGTAAAAGCACAATTTTTTAAATGAAAGAATCAACCAACATTAACTAATGTTTGTCCATAAACTAATTTTTTAATAACATATTTTGAAGTTGGTCTCTTTATCACAATAGAGCTCTAAAAAGGTTTGGCCAATCTTCCATTCAAAACAAATCTTTTGAATTGTAGTATACTTCTTTCATTACTAAACATTTAAAACATCTTCAAAGGTTTAGTTTTTTTCATTGTTTTGGTTCATCATCATGAATGATTTGCTGTCAAGATTCTTCTTGAGAGATTTAGAGAAGGATAAGAGCTAAGAATCCATAGATTTATAGATGGCTAAATAGGACTTAGAGGAATCTTGCACCATTTTTCTCTAAGGTGGGCTTCATCAAAGGACTTCTTCTCAAATAGAAAGAAGGCAATGAAGAAAGCATTGAAAGAGCAGTTCAATATCCATGTTATAAATTTTGGAAGATGCAAAGAATATAGGGTGATTACATTTTATGATATCCTCATATGCAGTTGAGCATGCACTTCTCTCCGCTCAATGTTAGTCACCTACAATGCTCTATTGACCAGCTTCCCTACTAAGATGGTTTTTTCTCCTAAAACATTTAATATGTCAAAATAGAATAACTATTATGGATCATTATTCATATCATAACAACTATTATGGGAACCCACCCTTATCTAAAAAAATATTGGAGATAATCTATAATGCTCTTTCCACTCTTTCTATGGTCTCAAAGCACTAACTTTGATATTCCTCAATGAGAAAGGATGCTTTGGCCATCTATTTGAAACTCTATTAATTCACAAGAAGGTATCAAAACAAAGATGGTAAGATACACTAATTTGTTTTGTTTTGGTGTCAAGTGTAACAGAGCTGTTAATTAGAGGATGCTCTTTAAAAAATGTAGCTTGGTTGACAAGATATAAATCATTCAAATTGAATGGAGTATTCTAAGAATATTACACAAGTAAATATCAAATATCAAAGCATGTAGAAAAGTTTGAAAAAGTAAAAAGAAAAATCCCAGAGTTATCAAAATGTATAAGTACAACATACAGTAAAGAAGATCCATCCCAAAAAGCATGGAGTAAAAATTAGTGAATCACAATAACACTTATATATTGTTATGTTTTCTATTTTAAAGATCTGTAAGGCATATGAAAGGCTGAAGAGAGGTTTCAAGCTCTCAAAATTGAGTATCTTTATTTAACTTTTAATATCATTTCTATGGACAAAAAAATTGAAATGAACACATTAATATTAAATTTCTATTATTTTCTTATCCGTTTAATATATCATTTGTAAAATACTTTCATATTCTTTAAGGGTTTGTATTATGATTAACTTCGCTTGTTTTTATGGCATGATGCAAAATTCTTAATAGTCATGCTAAATCCATTTACAGGGTTGTGTAGTCTCATTGAAGACATTTGGTCTGTAATGTTCTTAGTTAATGCAATGAAAAATATTTACCTTCAAAGCAATAAATGGAAGTAATTTTCTAGTTTTTAGTTTCTTAACATAAAATACTTTAGTAGAAGTAATATTTTATATTTTATATTTTGAAATAAAATAAATAAAAATTATTAAAACCATCTTCCATTCATCAAATGAATGATATTTCAAATTTTTATTCAGATTCTTCATTCTACTAATAATGGAGCAAGATATGTCTACCAATTTATTAAAAAAATTGTGTATACCTTTTGAATCAATATTTTGTTTCATATGAAAAATACTATACATAAATTTAAAATATTTGCACTAATATATTTATGATAGTTTATTTTAGTTTATTGTAAATTAAGGAATTTTCAATTTACTTGCTCACATAATCAAAGCATGAGCCGATGTCTTCTATGGATTGTGTTTCATATTTAATTAAATAAATGACAAGCCATCACTATATTAAAAAGGAAAATACAACTTATCAAACAAATAACAAGGTAACTCTATAAACAACATAACAAATTCAAAAGATAGGTTCGAGTCCAGCTTTGACTTTCAAAAAGAGATCATGTGTTTTGAATTTATTGAGCCCACATTTTCCATAAATAAAAGCAGTCAAGGAAGTCAAAGAAATCAAACACATAAACACATGTAGGTGGAGGAATGTTAAGACAGAGTTAGTGGATAGTAAATATGGTTTAGTGTTTATTGATTTGGATTAGTACAAAGGTGTTTGTAAATTATAATTTTTAATTAGTAAGTAAGTGGGCAATGTTTTTTTGTATTTGTAGTAATTTTTATAATAGTTAGTAATTAGTAGGTATGTAAGGGTAGTTTAGGGATTAATAATTAATGTTTATTTTATTAATTTAAATGATTAGATGGTGATATTAGGAATTATATTTGAAAATTAAATGTATTAGAGTTAGTAGATATTTAATGGGTATTTGTTAGAGAAGGGGTGATGGGTTAGAGTTGAATAGAGCTAGGTGAATTAAAGTGAAATTGTAATTTAAATATGGATGTTGTTGGATTATGGTTTTATAAATATGATTTAGATATTTTAATTTTATTGGGACAACATATTCTAATTAATAAATAATTAATTAAAGGGCTTTAAGTTGATAAATTGTTTGATAGTAGGTGTTAGAGTGTGTTATAAGTTAGAGTTCACTAGATAACTTGGTCGGATAATTTGAGTTATGTTAGAAGATGAGTTAGAAGTTATAATTAGTTTAATGGTAAATATTTAATTTTTTAATTATTCATAATAGGTTATGTTAATAACTAGGATCAAATATTAATATAATGATAGGTTAACTTTTAAATCCAGAATTAGTTTCTCCTAGTGGATTGAACTAGTATGATGAAATGAGTGTAAGGTATCAAATCAAACCTAATGTAACTTATTATATAGATCAAATCAAATGATGTGTAATCCCATATGGTTAGGTAAGTTTTATCAAACCATTAATTAGCGTTAAAACCATGAATGTGATGGTAAAGAGGTGTGTTCCCACCCTTAAAAGGTGAATTTTATGACCCTAACTCTGTTGAAACTAAACCTATCTAACTTGAATCCAAATTAAGATATTGTAAACCCTAAATTATTCTCAAACTTGATGTCATACCTTTGCAATCATAAACCTAGGGTGTAATTAATCGAACTTAATCAACTAGAACTAAGTGTTCCTATAACATTGTAACTTATGGTTTAGAACCAGTGCAGAACTTTTGGATATTGACTTTACATCCTTGTATAATGAAATTATAATTTAATTGTTTCCTAAACATTATGACTTGAATCTAAATTCATCTTTCCACAATGTATTCGATGTTGGTATGTATGAAACTTAGTTGTTGTTACCTTTTAAAAAAACATCGGTGTGGTTTTGCCTTGATTTTTGGCCACGAAAAATGGAATGTAATGTCTCTTTACTACTTCATATACATCTTTCTAACTCTTAAACAACACAAACTCAAATTATCTAAATTTGATGACCCCATCTTCATCATCACCAAAAATAATAGTATAATCAATGACTTTTCCAAATTCTCCATCCATGAATTCAAGGATCTCCCTATCATTAAATTCATCTAATTGCTTGCTCAAAAACAAAATCCTAATAATAATGTAGTTGAAGGAAAGGTCATAATTCTTGCACCCAACAAATCACTTGGCAAACCTGATGATATAGGCATGATCCCTTTTTATCAATGAGAAAACATGAATTTTGAACCATTTGGACAATTTCAATTTCTCTCATTATGCATAGACAAATTTCTTTTAAAATTCTTTAAATAATTCCTTGCACTAGAAATTACTTGAATTCCATGAACTTCTTCCACCTTCTAACTAAGAAGTCTCATTTGTTGACCATTGAGAAGATCAGGTTCTAAGTCATAAAAATGGAACTTGATTCTTCACTCGCATTTCTTGTTGGTTCCCATAGAAGTGAAAAAGAACTGACTTATAGGAGGTTTCTCTTTAGTATTTACAACTCCTACACTATTTATATGCTTGTGCATTTTTTCCCCAACTATTTGTCAAGAAGTTGAATTTGAGAAAATGTTAGTGTCATGTGAATCAAATGAAACATGAGTAGAAGGTTGTGCCCTAAATTTTTTTGTAACTTCAGTAGGACTTTGGGATATCACTCTTTCCATAGACAAATATTAGCTAGATATAATGGAAGTAGTTGGTTGGGAAATCAGATCTTTGATTCTTGACAAGAGACTATAAACTGTGAATTAGTTCCCTATGTTTTCTTGAAATGTGAATATTTTAACTCTATAGGAATGTAATTTTGGGAAGCAATAATCTTATTACATGCTTCTTCAAGAAGGTGGTTGTTTAGACTTAACAAAGAATGCATCTTAGTAGAATGCACAAGTTGAATAGGTTTGTGACTCCTCTAACTTAACACATCTCTATTGGCTCCATTTATACGTAAGAGAGAAACACATGTAAGATAATTAATTTTCATAGTATAATACATAGGGTCTCTTTTATTGACATGTATACATCTCACATGCTTCATTATAATTATGAGAAGGGATTTAAGGTTTTCATGACGTGCAACTATATTATGTACATGAGTTGCCCTAGTATTTTTTACAAATGTGGGTATTTATATTAGATAATACCTTTATGTTTCCTATCTGTTAAAATGTGATCATGGGAGTTAGCATGACATATTTCTAGTGCTTAACTTGGTATTTTGACACCTTCTAGTAAGAATTTGGGTCAACATAGGAGTATTTAATTAAATTCCATTTGATAAAATATTGAGGATAGTGTTAAACAAGATTATGGAAGTATTGATATTCTTGTGCATTCACTGGCCAATCGTCCAGAGGTAAGTGAATAAAATGTTTTAACATTTTAAGTCTTAATTTCATGTGTTTCTCTACCTTATATTTATTTTATTTGAGTCTTCTTTTATGTTGAAATAATGTTTTTTCTTAATTTCTTTTTAAACATCTTCTTATAACATCAAGGAATGAACATATCACAATGGTTTCAACATCAAATTACTCTTTTTTGTCATTAGTAAAGAATTTTATTCCTATCATTAATAACTAAGATCTTCAACTCTATGATCTTATTATTTAGTGATTTAAAGGAACCGGTTATAGATAGTGGATGTTGGGGTGGAATAGATCTACCTTCTATACTTTGAACAAATGATAATGATTTGGAAGGTTTACCTCATGTGCTAGGAAAAATAACTATGAAATAGTCTTTTCTCCTAGAAATAGCACTTATGTCTTTTTTTCCCACAGCTGAAAAATATTTTAATGCAAAATTTTCTATAGCTATCTTATTATGATTAAGTGTCCTGCAAGTTCCTTTTTGCAAACATATGGATGTTGTGAGTGTTAGAGTAAAGTGTTAATTTATTTTATTTTATTAAATTACCTTTAATCCCTTCTTAATATTTCACTTTATGCACTTTGAATTTCTATTTATTAATTAATTAGCAATTACAAAATGTCAATTTACCTCTTAGGGTTTCCTTTTTAGGTTTTTGATCTCCTTCATAAGGATTGATCGATTGTAAATTTATTCATTTTGTTTTGCACAAGTAAATACGATTTTCTTGTTTATTGAGAAAACCCTTCTCTCTCTACCTTTCTTACTTCCTTGTAATAGGTTATTTGCATGCAAGATATCTAGGGATCTGTGGATTTGTTCATTATCAAATCCTACATGGTATTAGAGCCTTTCTTGTAGCTTCTTATTCTTGTTTGAAGAAAAAGAAGAATGAGGGTTTGACAAAATAGATCTAACATTTTTCAAGTATCTTTTGTGAAAATAGGGGGTTCTATAATGTTTGAAGCACTTTGAGGCCAAACAAAGCTCACAGTTGGATTTAGAGGCATCAAAACCCCCATTTTACTCTAAAATTTGTTGATTATGGACAATGTTGACTGGGGAGGCAAAAGAATTTTACATAACAATGTCATATGGGCTCTACATGTAATCTGAGGTAACAAAAAAATTGCAAAAAAAATTTAAAAGCAGTGTTAAAGTCAACTAACTACAACAACCACAATCGTAGTTTTTTTAACAATAGCAGCACCACTAGCAATCAACTTGCTAATTGTAGTAGTCTCTACTCAGTCATGTTGCCATAACATCATAGCCTCCAACCCCATCACTAGCATGTCACCACTACTACCAAAGAACCACCAACGTGCCCCTAGAGCGCAACCACTATGGTAGTTATTATTATTTTTTTAATTTTTTTTTTTTAAATAAAATAATATTTTCTTTAATACAGAGACCTTGGTGACCTTTTCACTCTAACTTGAGCATACAGGTGTATTTTTTCAATCTAAAAGAAGTGTTAGAAAGATGATTCAAAGATAGAGATGATGGTGTAGGTATTTTTTGGATTTCTTTCTAGTTTTGTAATTTTTTTCACTCAAAGTCAAATGATGGCTTCTATCTTCTGAGGGGCATAACTTGATTGTTATAGCTCTACTTTTTGATTTGGAAAAAGCATTGGAAAGATCTTCTTGGGCCTTATCTAGATTCTCTTTTATTTTCATTAGTATTTCCCAAAGGTATATGTGATTCTCAAATTGAAGCCTTTTTCTCTCTTCTTGTTTACATAATCCTTCTAGTAGCTGGGGTTTAGTTTTTAGTATTGTGGGGGGTGTTTTGTATTATTGTTTTTTTTATTTACATCAGAAAACTAGAAATTTTTCAAAAAATAATCCAGCACCTAAAACAATGGCCAAGACCTATTCTTTTCTAGAACTTTTGATTCCCCATAACTATCACAGATGGAAGTCCCTATTCATACAACTTCTCCAATCAAAAGGGTTGTGGTTTTGTTTAGATGCATTGTAGTCAGTTTTATAGAGGCCTTTTGAGGTCATGTGACATAGGAAAAAGGTGGGTGGGACAATGGGGTTGATTTCATTTTAGGTATCTGATAGTATATAGTTTCATCTTGGTGGTTACAATACCCCTCTAGAAATGTGGACCAAGCTTGATGGCTTGTTTGGTACAGTGAATGAGTTCATGGTAGTTCAAATTGAGGTAGAGCTTACCTCTCTTATACCAAATTCTTTTCCATCCATTGAGGACTCCTTGATGAATTTAAAAAAATAGAGATCTTTATTGCAAGGTTGTCGGAAAGCCAAGAATGATACTGAATGCATTTACCTAGTTCTTTCTAAGCTTCATAGAAACTTTCATATTTTTGCTTCTACCTTCTATTTCACCAAAGATGCTTTGGGTAATAGATTTACCATACCATCCATTAAGGTTTTTTGTGATCATTTGATTCAAGAGAAAGCTACTTTCTCTCACTTAGATTCCCTCATAGGCTCACAGGCTTATGTATTGGTAGCTTGACCATCCTCTAGGATGAAGGAGAAGAAATAGAACTCACATCCTACATAGTCTCATATTGATTCTATTCCTCCCATATTATCATACCCACCTCCTACTAAGGGAGCTAAACCAAATTCAAAAAGACCAAAGTATGCTTATTTTAATAAGCCCAATGATGATGAGTCACATTTCTATAAGAAAAAGTTAGATGGTTATGCCAAACAGGTTTCAGATTTGATATCTCTCCTTTAGAAGAGAAACATTGATATTCCTTCTTCTTCTCACATAGCTTCATCATCATCATTTTAGTCAGATGGTAAAGATATAGGAAAGTGTCATGCACTATGTACAACTACTATTCTACCCTCTTCTTGATGGTTACTTGATTTAGGTACTTCATGCCATAAGGCTTCTTCTTAGAATTTTATCTCTTCTTTTGAGGCTTCTCGTACTCCACACATTTTGATGGAGAACAACATTGTTATGACTGTATGTGTGAAATATTTTGTTGGCATTGATGATGGTACATTTCATGATATACTTTTTACTATTCCATCTTTGTCCTCTAACCTTCTCTCTATTTATTAGATTACAAATAGTAGGATAGGAAAGGCAATTTAGTTTGCACAAGATTTAATGCACATCAAAGATAGTGAGATAGGTACTATTGATCATTCTTCCTAACTATACTCCTCTCATTTTGGTCTACCACCTCTATTAGTAGAGACTTACTCTCCTTCATGAGAGACTACTAAGGTAAAATTAGGTCACTTGAACTTATGTGTTGTTCCTGAGACTAGTACTGTGACTTCTACACCACCACCTCCTATTCAGATTCCATCCATTGCATAGGATTGCTCTTTGGCATTGCCTACCATTATAGCTTTAGTCATCAAGCCACCTACTACAATTTTTGAGTATATATTAGAGGACACACATATCGTCTTAGATGATAGATTTAGCACACATATTATCCCACCTCTATTGGAGATTCCATTTTAGGATTCTCATGCATTCTCCTTTGAGCATTAGCTAGGAATTTCAACTTCACCTTACACTTAGGGGTTTCACCCTCTTTTTCCACTACCTTTGTTTTTTTTCAAATTGGAGCTACATTGGTGTGTTCATCTACACAATATTTTTTCATTCTGAGGGGGCTATGGAGTCTCAAGCTTTTATCATGGGGGCTTTCATTGCACTTATGGTCTTGAGTGAGTTTCTTAAGATATTTCATTTGTGCATCCTTTTCTATCTCTTTTTGGAGTATGGTTTTTTCCATGTGGTTTTCTCTATATCTTTATTTCATAAAGGTTTGGTTGTGATTGGGTACCTCATTAGGCCTTGTTGTTAGGACCCAAGTTTACTTTCAACATTGCATTGTAGTTTCCTGATGGGGACACAACCCAAGAACAAAATGGACACAACAGAAAAGGGAAATTATATTAACTAAGAAAATAAGCTAGTACAAATAGTACAGAGAAAATAAACTTCAGAACATGCCCTAAGGGCTTACAATAGCATAAATCTGGAGAATATTTCTCCTTTTAGCACCTCCTCTCAAACTCCACTCCGAACTGCCTTTTACAATGCCAGAAATATCCTTAAATAGACCTCGAAGGGTTAAGGACTAGGAGTACATTCTAGAAAGTGCTAGTAGGCATCCACTGAAAAAATAGAAGGTTCTAGAAGCTACGTTAGAAGTCAGTGCAAATTTAGAAGAATCCAAAAACATTAGCCGAACTTTCGGGAGGCATAACTTTTGAACTGTAGCTCTGATTGACAAACCGTTTACATTTTTGGAAAGCTCTCGAAGCGCTCTATAGCCCTATGGACCAGCTTCACTCGTCCCCCATTTTTCAACCCTTTTCAAGGTCATTTAATGCCCTAAACCTGACTTTGAAGCATTCTTAGGAGGTCTCCAAAACCCAAAAAACTGCAATAACTTTCAAATCGTGGGGCCTTTTGACCTGATTCTTTTTCTAGAATGCTCTAAATCACAATTACATTCATCTGGCCAGTTCACACCTTCTAGGTCACCAAAATGATGGCCAAATTGCATGCTCCTATTTTTTTGAGATTTTCAAACACACTGATAGTGGAACTGTGAGAGTTGGAACCTTTATTTGACCCAAATGGGTATCCAAAAATGTAAAGACATGAAACAGAAACTAAGTCTAAGTACTTTTTTTTTTTTGGGTGACATAGGATTGCCCTTATACCTCTGGATGCTCCTGCATCAGACACCCAGGGTAGATTGAAAAGTGACCCTGTCACTTTATGGATGGTAGAGGAAATCCCAAATGGGAAACCTCAGCTGTTGAAATCCAAGTTGAGTCCTCGATTGGTCATCCTTTCCATTTGACCAAATACTCTTCATACTGCCTGTTTCTGGTACTCTACCCACACGATGATCTAGAATGTCTTCTATCTCCTCCTTCTTAGAAGCAGGAATTGGACATGGCTCTAACACCAGCTCCTCATCTGCACCATCATCATGATACTCTATTAAATCTACAATGTTGAAAATGGGAGAAATCTGAATACCATCTGGCAGCTCCACTTCATATGAATTTCCTGAGTCATGTTTCTTCAAAATTTTGTAGGGGCCAAATTTCTTCATTTTCAGCTTGTTGTAAGTACCGGCTAGAAATCTTTCTTTTCGTAAGTGCACCATGACTAGATCCCCTACTTGTAATTCCTTATGTCTTCTCCTTTGATCAGCCCTAGCTTTATATTCTTGATTCATCTTGGTAATGTGTGCTTGAACCTCCTCATGTAGACGCTTGATATGTTCAGTAAATTTCTCAGCTTCAACACTTGTCCTCTCCCCTTGTTCTATCTTCCTCAGCTCTGGTGTAGTCCTTGGGCTATTCCCATATACAATTTGGAATGGTGATTTTCCAGTACTCCTATTTACAGAGTTATTATAAGAAAACTTTGCCTGTGGTAGAATCAAATCCCATCCCTTGGGCTTATCCCCAACTAAACATCTCAGAAAATTGCCCAAACTTCTATTTACCACTTTTGTTTGACCATCAGTCTGTGGGTGATGCGTGGAACTAAATTTTAGGTCTGTTCTCAACTTCTTCCACAATGTCCTCCAGAAATACCACACAAATTTAGTATCTCTGTTAGAAACTATACTCCTTGGAAGACCATGTAGTCTTACCACCTCTTTGAAAAACAAGTCTGCAATATGGACAACATCATGAGTTTTGTGGCATGGAATAAAATGTGCCATTTTGGAGAACCTATCAACCACCACGAATACTGAGTCATTACCCCTTTGTGTCCTTGGCAATCCAAGAACAAAATCCATACTTATGTCCTCCCATGGCCTTGATGGAATAGGCAACGGCTGATATAGACCAATATTGTGACTAAACCCCTTGGCAACTTGACAAACCTGGCAACTTTGTACAAACTTCTTCACATCCTGTGAAATTTGAGGCCAAAAATAATGTTCTCTAAGAATGGCAATGGTCTTATCTCGACCAAAATGTCCTGCCATCCCTCCACTATGTTTCTCCTTAATCAGATTTTCCCTCATGGAACTTCTTGGAATGCACTATTGATTACCTTTGAACAACATGCCATCCTGAATCAAATAGTCTAACCACTTGGTTCTATCTATAGCAACGGGCTCTTTACAAGCTTTCCATGCTTCAAAAAAATCAGGTACAAATTCTTGAGTTCATCAAACCCAACTACTTCAACCTGCATTACTGTAAGCAGTGACTGTCTCCTACTTAGTGCATCTGCAACCCTGTTAGATTTTCCACTTCTATGCTTCAACACAAATGTATAACTCTGCAAGAATTCTACCCACTTCATATGCCTCTAATTCAATTTACCTTGGCTATTTAGGTGCTGTAATTCCTAATGATCAGTATACAAAACAAATTCCTTTTGCAATAAATAATGCCTCCATTTCTTTAAGGCCTGAACTATTGCATAGAATTCTTGATCATAAATAGAATACTTCTTCTTTGCATCATTCAATTTTTCACTAAAATATGCAATAGGCTTACCTTCTTGGCTTAATATAGCCCCAATAGCGCTGCCACTAGCATCACAATCCACCTGGAACACTTTTCTAAAATTTGGAAGTGCCAACACAGGTTGTTCTATCACCTTCTTCTTCAGTAATTCAAAACTTCTCGTAGCTGCTGCAGTCCATTTGAACTCTTTTCTATCCCCTCTTATTGTATCAGTTAGGGGTGCACATATGCCACTGAAATTCTTAATAAACTTCCTGTAAAAACTAACCAGACCATGAAATGATCTTACCTCAATAGCAGACCTTGGAGTAGGCCATCCCAAGATGGCTTTTACCTTCTCTGGATCCATTTTGAGACCTTCAAGTGATATAACAAATCCCAAATAGACTAACTCCCTTTTTTCAAAGACACACTTCTTTAGATTAATTAACAGTTTCTCTTCCCTTAGCCTTTCAATGACACTATGAATATGCAGTAAATGTTCTTCCAAAGTCTTGCTGAAAATTAAAATATCATCCAAATAGACAATAACAAATTTTCCCAAGAACTTCTTAAGTACCTCATTCATGAGGCGCATGAAGGTGCTTGGGGCGTTTGTCAATCTAAAGGGCATGACTAACCACTCATACAGTCCCTCCTTGGTCTTGAAGGCTATTTTCCACTCATCTCCTTCTCGAATCTATACCTAATGATAGCCACTCTTCAGATCTATCTTTGTGAAGTACTGAGCTCCACTCAAGCAGTCCATAAGATCATCCATCCTTGGTAAAGGAAATTGGTACTTGATGGTTATCCTATTTATAGCTCAAGAATATATACACATCCTCCACTCTCCATCCTTCTTTGGTGCAAGTACTGTAGGTACTACACATGGACTCAGGCTCTCTCGAATCAAGCCCTTCCTCAACAGCTCCTAAACCTGTCTATTTAGCTCCTGTGTTTCAATAGGAGTCATCCTGTGAGCAGCCTTGTTAGGCAAACTAGCTCCTGGAATCAGATCTATCTAATGACTGATTTGCCTTACTGGTGGCAATTCATCTGGAACATTATCAGAGATAATATCTCCAAATTCCCCTAGTAAATCTGAAACTTCAAATGGTATTTCACTACTACCTTCTTTATCTTTCTTAGGAATCAAAGCATAGCATATATGCTAATGTTTCATGCATCTAAAAACTTCCTTCCATCAATAAGAGAAATCCTAGCACTGCTACGTACCTTTTCACCTTCCTTTTTCATGGGCTTCAATTTGTGGCAAACTCCATCCTTTGCCAGAGAGTATGTGTTTGCATGTCCATCATGTATTGCATGTCTATCAAACTGTCATGGTCTACCCAACAATAGATGTCAAACATCCATTGAAATAACATCACAGAGAACTTCATCATGGTAACTCCCAATTTTGAATTTTACTAAACATTGTTCACTTACCAGGACCTTATGATCATCTTTTACCTAAGAAATCCGATAGGGCTGTGGATGTTTCATCCTCTTGAGCTTCAGCTTAGAGACCATCTCTTATGATACCAAATTATCAGTGCTACCACCATCAATGATCACATCACAACATTTATCCTCACACTTGCATCTAGTACAAAATAAACTCCTTTATTCTCCTAGTTCATTCTCACCACTTAGTAGGACTCTTTCATTTACCAAGGTCTCTCCTCTTTCTGCATCCTCTGAATGTAATGATTGTGCATCCTCATCCACATGAGCAACCCTAGCTTGGCCCTCAGCTCTCCTATCTGTCCTTCCTTGTCATTGAGGGCATTCAAAGGCACGATGACCTTCTTCATTGCAATGGAAATAGGTACCACAGAATCCTCCTCTTCCTTGTCCACATCCTCTATCTCTTCCTCTTTGATTTCCAAAGTCTTGATCATGGGAGCGGTTGAAACCCTCTTTCCTCTAGTTTTTGCTAGTACCCACATCTTCATTTTTCTTTTGGGTTTCATTGCGGCCTCCAGATGATCTACCACTTCCCCTTCCTCCTTGACCATGCCCTCTTTGTCTTCCTTCAAACCTTTTACTCAGCTTCTCTTCAACTCATAGGGCAAACTGGTATGCTTCTTCAACGCTGGTCATTCTTACCGAACTTAATTCCTCCTGGATGCTAGGTTGCAACCCACTGATATAACGAGCAACCTTCTCCTTATTTGCTTTTGCATGCCCCACTCTAATCAAGAGTCTGTAAAAATCCTCTGTATATTCTTGGACTGATCTTCCTGCTTGCTTTAACCCATGCATCTTCTTAAACAGATCAAGCTCGTAGTCCATAGGAATGAACTGCTTCTTCAATTTGTCCACCATGCGATCCCATCTTGTCATCTTCTCCTTTCCTCTTCTAAGTCTTTCTAGTTGAACCTCTTGCCACTAGATTTTGGCATGGCCTTTCAGTTTGGCCTTTGCAAACTTAACCCTATGTAGGTCCCTTATATCCTCATACTCAAAGTATTCTTCCAATTCATTGATCCAATCGATCAACTCATCTAGTTTCAAATTTCCTAAAAATATACCCACTTCAATTGTAGGTATTTTCCCAAAATTAGTAATGGCCCTAAAAAGCCTTTCCTCTATAGGATTCAGAACTTCCTCGTCAACTTCCTCTTCTAGTCCCATTACTTCCTCTTCATTGTCATCCTCACTATTGTCACCTGCGGCAACATTTGCTCCTCTACAAAGCTCCTCTTGCATTGCTTGTACCTACCTCTGGAGGGCTCTAACCTCCTCAGGATCAATAGCTTTGGCCCTTCCACCACACTCTCTTCATGGAGGCATCTTCTAACTCGAACCCACAACCACACAATCCTGGTGCAAACTACCTCACAGTCGGTGCTCTGTCTACACACTCAGGAAAACCAGCTCTGATACCACTTGATGGGGACACAACCCAAGAAAAAAATGGACACAATAGAAAAGGGAAATTATATTAACTAAGAAAATAAGCTAGTGCAAATAGTACAGAGAAAATAAACTTCAGAACATGCCCTAAGGGCTTACAATAGCATAAATCTGGAGAATATTTCTCCTTTTAGCACCTCCTCTCAAACTCCACTCCGAATTGCCTTTTACAATGCCAGAAATCTCCTTAAATAGACCTCAAAGGGTTAAGGACTAGGAGTACATTCTAGAAAGTTCTATTAGGCATCCACCGACAAAATAGAAGGTTCCAGAAGCTACGTTAGAAGTCAGTGAAAATCTAGAAGAATCTAGAAACGGTAGCCGAACTTCCAGGAGGCATAACTTTTGAATCGTAGCTCCGATTGATGAATCGTTTACATTTTTGAAAAGCTCTCAAAGTGCTGTATAGCCCTATGGACAAGCTTAGCTTGTCCCCCATTTTTTGACCCTTTTCGAGGTCATTTAATGCCCCAAACCTGACTTTGAAGCATTCTTAAGAGGTCTCCAAAACTCGAAAAACTGCAATAACTTTCAAACCATGGGGCCTTTTGACCTAATTTTTTTTTGGAATGCTCTAAATCACAATTACATTCATCTGGCCAATTCACACCTTCTAGGTTACCAAAATGATGGCCAAATTGCATGCTCCTATTTTTTTGAGATTTTCAAACACATTGATAGTGGAACTGTGAGAGTTGGAACCTTTATTTGACCCAAATGGGTATCCAAAAATGTAAAGACATGAAACAGAAACTAAGTCTAAGTACATTTGTTTTTGGGTGACACAAGATTTCCCTTATACCTTTGGATGCTCCTGCATCATTTCCTTTCTTTTTTTGTACTATTTATAGCTACATTATTGCTCATCTTAAGAGGGGGTGTTAGAGTAAAGTGTTAATTTAATTTCACTTATTAAATTACCTTTACTCCCTTCTTAATATTTCACTTTATCAACTTTGCATTTCCATTTAATAATTAATTAGTAATTATTAAATGTCATTTTACCTCTTAGGTTTTCCATTTTAGGTTTTTGAACTCCTTCATAAGGATTGATTGGTTGTAAATTTATTCATTCTATTTTGTATAAATAAATACAATCTTCTTGTTTATTGTGGAAACTCTTCTCTCTATGGCTTTCTTACTTCCTTGTAATAGGTTATTTGCATGTAGAATATCTAGGGATCTATGGATTTTTTTCATTATCATATCCTATAGTGAGCTCTCTTTGAGTGTGGATATTATTTTCTTCATTCAACATTATTATGCATGGATTATAATTCAGATCTTTGGTTCATTATAATAGCTTCTAATCTCTCTTATTTTTGGCTATTAATAGCATGTGAAAAAAGAACTTGAATGCAAGTAATATTCCTTTCAAAAAATATAGAAATATAATATGATGAGGCATTTTGCATTAAAAAAATAATTCTTTAAGAAAGATACCTATTATATATGCATATTTTTTCTTACTAGTGTAAATTTCCCACTAGTGTTAACTCTTTGTCATTTATAAGAAGAAAATATCTTTCATAACAAGAAACTATTATAGTGACAATCTAGTCAATCACAATTTTAATCTCTTAGCCCCTTCATTCCAAATCATTTAAATTAGGGTCAATGTTACTAACTTTATTTTTTTCTTTAATTTGTATATCTAAAGATCTTTTTCAACCATTTAGGTGGTTTGTCTCTCTTATATATCTTCCTAGAGATTACTACACTAAGTGTTAGGCACTAGACTATGTGTTGAGTTACAAGATTATGTATCTTCAATGTTCTCTTCTAATAGATGATACTTTTGGTTTTTCATTGAGAACACATATTTATCATTAAGAATTTTCATAAATCTATTGCACTTTTACACTAATTTTATGAGTAATTCATCCCAATAATGACTTTACTTTCCTTAATTTATGGCAGCATCATGCCCAATCTATGTTATTGCCTTCCTAGAAACTATAACTCTTTTCTGATATGCAAATGCACATAGTGTACCTAGCCAATAGTATAATAGAACTCATTATCTTTTTAGTAAACCACAAGTATATTATGATATATCCACCAAATTAGGGATTATAATGAAGTGTCACAACCTTGCTTATGAATGTGGAGAGTTATTGTAACATTTTCATTACTATCATGCACAATGTTTCTTTACATGGAAGTGGATTACAATAAAGACCCTTCTCTGCTCTGATCTACATATTTGTTATTAATGTTAAACATATATGTTGTCTCTGCAAGTGTGTGAGTTATTTTCCAAAATATGTATTTAACATTCTAGGTCTCCTCATTATAAATATCCTAGTTTCTTTGGCTATTATTTCTTACAAATAAGTTGGTGGAATAAAACCAATTAGTGTGTATATGAAGGAAAACTTCTTGCAATGGCTTCTATAAAAATCATATTTTTAGAGTCCATAAAAAAGATTGACACATTCTTTTATGTTTTTGTTACTCCCAATGACTAATTCTTATATGGAATATTGAAGGAGCATACAAATTTTTTGTCAAGCACACCTTTCTCTAGCTTATTTGAGGACATAACAGTAATTATTTACTTTGGCTCAGTCTTTTACAAATATTGTGGAGAAACATTAGGATTGGAAGGCCAAGTAATATTTTATTACTTCAATGCATCATCGATACAATCTAAACACAAATTTATGGCGAATATCCATTTATCATCACAATTTTTCTCTATAAACTGGATAATCTACCTAAGTATTACATTCCTTTCTAATAAAGGACAATCACAAGAAGAGATCCATCCCTATGAAGATATATATATTTTTACTTTCATAACATCAAGATAAGTTTTCTTTCTTTCTTGAACATGGATTGATTTATTAGTTATTCCCTTATCACCTATTAAATCATCTAGTTTTTAGTTCTTATTAGCTATAGGGGTAATTTTAATGTTCATTATTTTGTTTTAAGTTTAGAAACTATAGAAGATGTTATTAAGAATTCTTAAATCTTCTTATGTTCAATCCCATCTCATCCTGTAGTTTCTATTACTGAGAATTATGGGACATATTTTCTCATTTATGAAAAACTTTGTTATAAAGATTGTGTGCATAGCTATTTGATTTTCACATACAAAGAATAGTTTTTTTTTGGCAAACACATTTTTGGTCAATATTTGTAGTGGTTAGTAAATATTTTTTTGGTGATATTTATTGTTTCACTACTTTTTGTAAAGGCAATTCATCAAGAACAAGTGGCAACAACAAAAGAATGAATGACCACATTCAAGCCATGTTCCCTATGGGAAAATATTAGTTCAAAGGAAGTGGCTACCATAGAACTAGTTGCAAATATGTCACATATCTATAATTTTATTAGACAAGCCACATAATAAATTTACTATAATAAAGGGAACAAACCACATGTAATAAATTTGACAATGAAAATATTCTCTTGATCTTTATATTATGCATTTAAAAACATTACTAGTCTTTAAAGGGTACTATCTCAATGGAAGAGTGTTTTATTTACAAGTATGAGGATGGTGGTTTGATTCCATCGTGCCCTAATATGATTCAATAAACTACCAAACAAACTACAAAATAAATTACCAAATCAACTAGCAAATCAACTCCCAAATATACTACCAAATATACTATCAAAGTAACTACCAAAACAACTACTAAATCAGTAGCCAAACATACTACTGAATCAACTACCAAATCCACTACCAAATATACTATCAAATAAACTACCAAATAAAGTACCAAATATATTATCAAATATACTACCAAATAAACTTCTATTTTATTACAATGAACTACCAAATAAACCACCAAATAAACTACTATTTATTAACAATCAATAATGAAATAAATGATCAAATCAATGACTAAATTAATGATTAAAATAGTTTTCTCATAAATTTGGTTACTAAAGTAATGACTGACAATAAACTACCAATGCCACATGATCAAAATTGGTCATATATCTAAAAGAATTATTAGTTTCTTTAGTGATGTATTATTGTTTTTGTACTAGTGAGATAAAGTAGGAGGAAATAACAATAGAGATGGTAGACATGATGGGGGCTGTGGTGTAAGGCAATTAGGATGGAGGCACTAGGTATAAAAGATAATAACACATGTACCAGTTGCTCCTCCTCTAGCAATATAGGGAATATGATAGGAACTACTACTACCCCAAGTAGTATAGGTGTTGTCAACTTAGGTCACAAGACCTCCTCCTATCAGATAGGAGAACTATGATGCAATTATTGGAAATATAGATGGAGTGACTGAGAGGGGGGGTGAATCAGTTACCACAAAAAAAATCCATAGACCCCTTAGATGTTTAATAAAACTATTTACTATTGTCACTTAGTAAACATACTGAAAATGTTGTAACTTGGTAAATGCACTATATGTTATACTTTAATAGATCTTAAACATTCATAGTGATTAACATGCAACTATATAAGAAATAACACGAACACATGGGACACTAAGATTTAACGTGGAAACCCAATATGGGAAAAAACACCAAGTAACTAGTTACTGATTTTCACTCCTTTGAAGTGAGCACTGTTAGGAGTCAACTTGGTTAAAGGTTACAAAACACACTGTTAGCTGTGACTTGGTTAGAGGATTTAATCACCCTATTAGGAGTGGCCTTTCAAGAGGTCTTAAAACAATTCAATAAAACTATCACCTTGTTAGAGGATTTACAATTGGCTATTAAACCAACTCTGAAGAGATTTTGGAATCACTACTACAATGATAAGAAACTAACATTGAAATCACCTAAATGAGATGCAACTGAATTGCTGATTATAGATATTTGTTTTGCTTCACACTAGATCCTTCTTGATCGAATATAACTATGATACTCCTCAAGGCTATCTAACCATTCTTCAAAATTGCTCACACTTTCCTTCTCAAACAATCAATACACTTGCATACTCACTCATACATTATAATCTCAACTTGACCTTATATTTATACCATACAAATTATCAAGTCAGCTCATTTACAAATTACAATGACTAATAAAAATCACCTTAGTTAGCTGGAATCAATAATTGAAATAATTAAACTTCATTTCTCAAATTAATGGAATCCTTCATTGGTCAACCCTGTTGGTAAACACTAATCAGAAATGATTTCCTGTGTTAACCAATAGAAGCTTGGTTAACATTGGGAACTTGTAAAATCCTTTAGCAATTGAGTGAACTTGGTGAACACTAACTCCTAACCAACCTTCCTTCATTAACCATGAGAACTTAGTTAACACTACTTTCTACCATAAATTCCTTCAACGCTTGAGTGAGCTCATTAGAAACTCTCTTCATAGAGTAATCTCTATGAATTCTTGGTAGACAAGGAAAATTCCCTTGCTAAAAAACTGAGCTTGGTAAGCACTGACTACCAAATAATATGACATTTTTGCAACATCAAAGACAACACACAATTAGACAATTGTATCCAACAATCTCCTTCTTTGGCATTGATGGCAACACTACATGTCATAGCGCAATGACATTTGAAAACAAGACTTTCTCTAACAGAAAATTTCTCCCTCTTAGATTTTATGCCACAAACTTCTCTAATGCATTAAGCTCCCTTTGTGAAGGAATTACATAGCTTCTTCTCCAAACAAATTTTAGAAAAATAGTAAACTCTCCCTCAAACAAATTTCAAAAAGATATGACAGTAAACTCTCCCTCTTTGACAAAACATGCCAAATACAACACATACCCAAAGAGTATTAATGTACCTTGAGTACTGATTCATATGCAATGTTCTCTTGACTATGATACATCAACTGATAGATCTTCAACTTGGTTCTTGTTGATGCATTACTAAAACTTTATTTCAGTGAGCTCTAGATAGGGGATGACCCCTAATTTACCTCTTAGATACAAGAATGCATCCTTAGGTAATGGCTTGGTGAATATGTCTATAATATATTCTTTTTTATGGACATATTCCAATATGATTTCTTTATCCTACATCAATTCTTTGACAAAGATGTATTTTATAGCAATATGCTTGGTTTTGGAATGCATCACTGGATTCTTTGATATGTTAATTGCACTTGTATTATCACAAAATATAACAACTAGTTCTTTGATCTCAACCTTCATGGCTTCCAACAAATATTTAAACCAAACAATATTAGAATTGTTTACTACTACTACAACATATTTTGCTTCACCTATGGATTGGAATGCGCAATTTTTCTTTTTGCTTGTCCAAGATACCAACCTTTTTCCAAGAAAGAATGCTCCGCCACTTGTACTTTTTTTTTCATCAATATTTTCTACCCTATTAGCATCAGTAAATATTTTTAATTTTAGATTTCCTCCAAGTTTATACCATAAGCCATAATCTTTAGTACCTTTCAAGTATCTCAAGATTCTTTTGATTGCCATCATATGATTTTCTCTAGGTTTTGCCGAGAATCTTACCACTATACCAACTGCAAGAGCAATATTAGGCCTTGTATGAACTACATACTGTAATTTTCCAATAATTGATGTGTATAAGTTTCGATCTAACTCTTTTGCATCATATTATTTGGTAAGCTTTAATCCAATACACATGGGGGTTCCAACTGGTTTAGAATCTTCCATACCAAACTTCTTTAGAATCTCCTTGATATACCTAGATTGAGTGATGTAGATACCATTCCTACTCTGTTATATCTATAGTCTAACAAAGAACTTAATCTCACCAAACATATACATTTCAAACTCTTTTTTTATTTTCTCTAAAAATTCTTTTCATAGATCATCATTCCCTATAAATAAAGTATCATGCACATATATTTCTACCAAAACAATCTTGTTATCTGGTCCTTCCTTGATGTACAAACTATTTTTATCATTAGTTCTCTGGAAACCAATCTATATAAGGTAGTTGTTCATCCTCTCATAACATGCTCTAGGTGATTGTTTCAAACCATAAAATTCTTGATGTAATTTGCAAACCATGTCCCTTCTGTCTGAATCAACAAAACCTTCAAGTTGTTCAATATAGACTTCTTCATCAAGAATACCATTGAGAAATGCAGATTTAACATCCATCTGATATACCTTAAATCCTTTATGTGTTGCATATGTAAGTAAGGTTTTGACACCTTTCAATCTTGTAATAGGAGAAAAAGTCTCACCATAATCAATTCCTTATTCTTGAGAATATCCTTTACACACCAATCTAGCTTTGTTTCTTGATACCTTACCATCTTCATTTAACTTATTCTTGAATACCCATTTTGTTCCAATCACATTTTTGTCTTTAGGCCTAGGTACAAGAGTCAAATTTTTGTTCTTCTCTATTTTCTCTATCTCTTCACTCATAGACTCAATCAAATTTTCATTTTCCAATTCATCTTTGACATTTCTAGGTTCAAAATCAGCAAGTAAACATGTACCTTTTAGCTTACTTCTTTTCATAGTACCTTCTGATTTATCTCTAATAATTTGGCTTGGTGCATGATGCCTCCTAACATACTTGGCCAATATAGGTTCTTTTCCTATTGAATGAATTGCATCATCCTCTTAAACTTTAACTTTAGGTTTTGGTTGCTCAAACTCGGTAGGCGTTGGCTTGGTAGCTTTAGAATGTGACTCGGGTCCTTATGACTCAGTTTGAACTTCTTGCAACTCAGTGATTGAGGAAGACTTGGGAGTGAAACTTTCCTAATTGACAGATGTCTTTGGTAATGTATTAGGTTCAATGTAAACAAATCTCTTGTAATCCTTCGGTTCCTTTTTTCTTTCTTCATCAGTCCTTTCTACAAACTCATTAATTCTCACATGTGCAATTTCTATGACTTTATGAGTAGACAAATTCAAACATCTATATGCTTTACTCTTGCAAGAATATCCTAAAAACTTAACTTCATCACCTTTCACATCAAATTTTCCTTTTCTATATTCTTTGAATATATAACATTTACTTCCAAATACTTTTAGGTAACTTATATTGGGTTTATAGCCATACCATAACTCATAGGGAGTTTTATATAAATCCTTCTTGCACTGTACTCGGTTTAAGGTATGAACTATAGTGATGATGGCTTCCTTCTAGTATTTTATAGCAATATTTTTTCCAATCATTAGAGTCCTTTCACAATCCATGATAGATCTATTTCTCCTTTCAACTAAACCATTCTACTCGAGAGTTCTAGGAGTTGATACCTATCTTTTGATTCCTCTTTCAATGCAAAAGTTATTAAATTCATTGGAGATGAATTCACCACCTCTATCTAATCTTAAGAATTTCAATATTTTTCCCATTTCATTCTCCACTCTTGCTAGATACCATTTTAATTTCTCAAATGCTTATGACTTCTCTCTTAAATACATAATAGTCATCATTCTAGAGTAGTCATCAACAAAAAGAATAAAGAATTTTTCTCCACTGTAGCTTTCTATTCAAATAGGTCCACACAAATAAGTATGCACAATTTCCAAAATACCTTCAAACTGAGAGTTTTTTCTTTTAAAACTTGTCTTTCCCATTTTTCCAATCTAACAATTCTTGCATAGACCAATATTAGGTTTCTTCAAACTAGGAATGCCTCTTACTTTCTTGAATTTTCTTATTTTCACAATGCTATAAAAATTTGCATGACATAACTTTTTGTGCCATAACCAACTTTCTTCAACTTGAGAATTAAAACATGAGCACTCACCAAGATCAAGATAAAATAGGTTACCTTTTGTTTGTTTGCCTGATCCAATCAGTTCTCCTTTGTCATCTAGTAGGCTTGCCTTGCCATGCATGAATTCCACCTTGAATCCAATGTTGATTAATTGCCCCACACTTAGTAGATTATGTTTTAGTCCTTCAACCCAATAGGCATTATCACATACAAGTTCTTTGGTTAATAAGATTCGACCTCTCCCTTTTATGCAACAAGGTTCATTGTTTCCAAACCTTACACTACCACCATCATAGTATTCAAAGTGTTCAAACTTTTTTTTGTCACCAGTCATATGATGTGAACATCCACTATCTATGATCCATGTATCATTTTTTCTCACATGAGAGATAAGTTCCATCTTATCTTCTTCATCATCATTAAATTCATCTTTCACAATAATGTAAACTATTTCATCTTCACTATTATCAGAATCCTTAGCCATAAAACATATCTTCTTACCTTTATCCTTGAATGATTTGAAACCCTTCTTATCATTGCACTTGTGACCTATCTTCTCATTCCTGATTTCTTTGATTGGGAACTTGGACGTAGTATGACCAATTTCTTCACATGAAAAACAAATTAGGGGAACTTTACCTTTGTATTTTCCTCTACCTCTAGAATATTTCTTTGTAAGTAGAGCTTCAAAAACTTCAAGATCACTGTCAAAAATTTCCTATGATTCTTCTTCACTTTTTGACTGAGTCTATTTTATTTTCTTTCCTTTCTCCTTAAGTGAAATCTTGGCCTCAAATGTAGATTCAATATTCTTGGAAGCTAGAACATAGTTATCATAGTTATCTAGCTCAGAGGTTTTCTATCTTCCTACTAGGGTAACCAAATTTATCTTGTCTCACATCTTCTTTCTTGAATAGCAGATACTTTGACTACATAAATAAGAAGTAATGTTCTAAAAACTTTACTTACAATAGTTTGTTCCTTGATCTCTCCTCTAGAAGCTTTGATTGCATTGATACTTGCTTTGATCCTTTCAACATATTTGGCAATGTTTTCATCTTCTCTTATTCTCATCTAATCAAATTTTCCTCTAAGGCTTTCTTCTTTGGCCCTTCTCACATTGTCATCACCACCATATATGTCTTATAGCTTGTTCCACATTTCAAAGGTGGCTTTACAATCTTTGATATCATCAAATTCCTCATAGCTTAATGAAGATGCAATGTCTATCATCATGGTGTTATGAGTCTTTTTCTTAGCAATGTCACCAACAGATAATGTACCAGAAGGAGTTGTGTATTCTTCATCAAGGTATTTCAATCCTAAATCACCAATGGAAGCCAGATGATTTCTCATGAGACCCTACCATGCTAAAAAGTTATCTCTATCTAATCTTTAGCTTAATTCCTTGAAACATTTCCTACAAGCACCAAAAGCTCTGATACCAATTCTTGGAAAAATAGATGGAGTAACTAAGAGGGGGGGTGAATTAGTTACCACAAAAAAAATCCACAGATCCCTTGGATGTCTATAAAACTATTTACTGCTATCACTCAGTAAACATACTAAAATTTCTATAACCTGGTAAATGCAGTGTATGTTATACTTTAACAGATCTTAAACATTCATAGTGATTAACATGCAAGTATAAAAGAAATAACATGAACACATGAGACACCAAGATTTAATGTGGAAACCCAATATAGAAAAAATTGATCAAGTAACTAGCTATTCATTTTCACTCTTCTTAAGTGAGACCTATTTAGAGCCAACTTGGTTAAAGGTTACAAAACACACTATTAGGTGTGACCTATTTAGAAGATTTAATCACCCTATTAGGAGTGGCCATGCAAGAGGTCTTAAAACAATTCAATAGACTTGTCACCTTGTTAGAGTATTTAGAACTAGCTATTAAACCAACTCTGCTAAGAGATTTTAGAATCACTACTACAATGGTAAGAAAGTAACAATGAAATTACCTAAATGAGATGCAACTGAATTACTGGTTATAGATCTTTGTTCTATGTCACACTAGATCCTTCTTGATTGAACATAACTATGTTGCTTCTCAAGGATATCTGACCATCCTTCAAATTTTCTCACACTTTCCTTCTTAAAAAATCAATACACTTACATACTTGCTACTACATTAGAATCTCAACTTGACCTTATATTTATACCATACAAATTATCAAGTCAGCTCATTTACAAATTACAATGACCAATAAACATCACCTTAGTCAACTAGAATCAATACTTGAAATAATTAAATTTCATTTCTCAAATTAACCAAATCCTTCATTGGTTGACCCTATTCGGTAAAAATTGATCAGAAATTATTTCCTATGTTAACCAACAAAAGCTTGATTAACATTGTGAACTTGCAAAATCCTTTGGCAATTGAGTGAACTTGGTGAACACTAACTCCTAACCAACTTTCCTTTGTTAACCATGAGAACTCAGTTAACACTACTTTCTACCATAATTTTCTTCAATGCTCAAGTGAGTTTGGTAGACACTATCTTCACAAAGTAATCTCTAGGAATGCTTGGTAGTCAAAAAAAATTGCCTTGCTAACCATCTGAGCTTGGTAAACACTAACTGCTAGTTGATATGACATTTGTGTAACATCAAAGAGAACACACAATTAGACAGTTGTATCTAACAATCTCCCTCTTTGGCATTGATGGAAACACAACATGTCATAGCATAATGAAATTTGAAAACAAGACTTTCTCTAATATAAAATTTCTCCCTCTTAGATTTTATGCCACAAACTTCTCTAATGTAGTAAGTTCCCTCTATGAAGGAATTACATAGCTTCTTCTCCAAAGAAATTTTAGAAATATAGTAAACTCTCCCTCAAACAAATTTTAGAAAGATATGATAGTAAACTCTCCTTCTTTGACAACACATACCAAATAAGTATCAATGTACCTTGAGTATTGATTCATATGCAATGTTCTCTTGACTATGCTGCATCAAGTGATAGATCTTCAACTTGATTCCTATTGATACATCAATAAAACTTTATTTTAGTGAGCTTTAGAAAGGGGGATGACCCCTAATTTACCTCTTAGATACAAGAATGCATCCTTAGGTAATGGCTTGGTGAATATGTCTACAATTTGTTCTTTTATATTGACATATTCTAATTTGATTTCTTTATCCTACACCAATTCTCTAACAAAGTGGTATTTTATAAAAATATGCTTGGTTTTGGAATGCATCACTAGATTCTTTGATATGTTAATTGCACTTGTATTATCACAAAATATAACAACTGGTTCTTTGATCTCAACCTTCATGCCTTTCAACAACTATTTAAACCAAACAATATTAGAACAGATTACTACTACTGCAACATATTCTACTTTAGTTGTGGATTGGGATGTGCAATTTTACTTTTTTCTTGTATAAGATACCAACCTTTGGCCAAGAAAGAATGCTCCACCACTTGTACTTTTTTTGTCATCAGTATTCCCTACCCAATTAGCATTGGTAAATACTTTTAAGTCTAGATTTCCTCCAAGTTTATACCATAAGCCATAATCTTTAGTACCTTTAAAGTATCTCAAGATTTTTTGATTGCCATAATATGATTTTCTTGAAGTTTGGCCAAGAATATTGCCACTATACTAATTGCAAGAGCAATATCAAGCCTTATATGAACTACATACTATAATTTTCTAATCATTGATCTATAGAAGGTCTAATCTATCTCTTTTGAGTCATCTTTTTTGGTAAGTTTTAATCTAGTACACATGGGAGTTCCACCTAGTTTAGAATATTCCATACCAAACTTCTTGTGTATCTTCTTGATATACTTAGACTGAGTGATGTAGATACCATTCCTGCTCTATTTTATCTATAGTCCAATGAAGAACTTAATCTCACCAAACATAGACATTTCAAACTCTTTGTTCATTTTCTCTGAAAATTCTTTGCATAGATCATAATTCCATGTAAATAAAGTATCATCCACAAATATTTCTACCAAAATAATCCTTTTATTTGGTCCTTTCTTAATGTACAAACTACTATTATCATTAGTTATCTCGAAACCAATCTATATAAGGTAGTTTTGCAGCCTCTCATACCATGATTTAGGCACTTTTTTTAAACCATACAATGATTTGTCTAATTTGTAAACCATGTCCCTTTTATCTGGATCAAAAAAACCTTCAAGTTGTTCAACATAGACTTTTTCATCAAGAATACCATTGAGAAATTGAGATTTAACATCCATCTGATATACCTTAAACCCTTTACATGTTGCATATGCAAGTAAGGTCATGACACCTTCTAATCTTGCAATAAGAGAAAAAGTCTCACCATAATCAATTCCTTCTTCTTGAGAATATCCTTTACTCACTAATCTAGCTTTATTTCTTGATACCTTACCATCTTCATTCAACTTATTCTTGAATACCCATTTTGTTCCAATCACATTTTTGTCTTTAGGCCTAGGTACAAGAGTCCAAGTTTTGTTCTTATTTATTTTCTCTATCTCTTCATTCATAGCCTCAATCTAACTTTCATTTTCCAATGCATCTTTGACATTTCTAGGTTCAAAATTAGCAAGTAAACATGTACCTTTTAGCTTACTTCTTTTCATAGTACCTTCTGATTTGTCTCCAATAATTTAGTTTGGTGCATGATGCCTCCTAACATACTTGGCCAATATAGGTTATTTTCCTTTTGAATGAATTTCATCATCCCCTTAAACTTCAACTTCAATTTTTGGTTGCTTAGACTCAGTATTCATTGGCTTGGTAGCTTCAAAATTGACTCAGGTCCTTGTGACTCAATTTGAACTTCTTACAACTTGGTGACTAAGACTCGAGAGTAGAAGTCTTCTGATTAACAGATATGTTTGATAATGTATCAAGTTCAATGTAAATAAATCTCTTTTAATCCTCTGGTTCCTTTTTTCTTTCTTCTTTAGTCCTTTCTACAAACTCATAAATTCTCACATGTGCACTTTCTATTATTTTATGAGTAGATGAATTCAAACATCTATATGCCTTACTCTTGCAAGAATATCCTAAAAATATACCTTCATCACTTTTCATGTCAAAATTTTATTTTCTACATTCTTTCAAGATATAACATTTTCTTCCAAATACTTTTAGGTAACATACATTGGGTTTATAGCCATACCATAACTAATAGGGAGTTTTCTATGAGTCTTTCAACTATACTTAGTTTAAGGTATGAACTGTAGTGTTGATGGCTTCCTTCTAGTATTTGATAGCAATGTTCTTTTTAATCATTAGAGTCCTTACACAATCCATGATAGATCTATTTCTCCTTTCAGCTATACCATTCTTCTTAGGAGTTCCAAGAGTTGATACTTGTCTTTTGATTCGTCTTTCAATGAAAAACTTATTGAATTCAATGGAGATGAATTCACCACCTCTATCTAATCTAAAGCATTTCAATCTTTCCATGTTTCCTTCTCTACTCTTGCTAGATACCATTTGAATTTCTCAAATGCTTCTAACTTCTCTCTTAAATACATAACAAGCATCATTCTAGAGTAGTCATCAACAAAAAGAATAAAGAATTTTTATCCACTATAGCTTTCTATTCCAATAGGTTCACACAATCAGTATGCACAATTTCCAAAATATCTTCAAATTGATAGTTCTTTCTTTTAAAACTAGTCTTTACCATTTTTCCAATCTAACAATTCTTGCATAAACCAACATCAAGTTTCTTATAACTAGGAATGCCTCTCACTTTCTTAAATTTTCTTATTTTCACCATGTTATCAAAATTTACATGACATAACCTTCTGTGTCATAACCAACTTTCTTCAACTTGAGCAATAAAAAATGAGCACTCACCAAGATCAAGATAAAATAGGTTACCTTTTGTTTGTTTGCCCAATCCAATCATTTTTCCTTTATCATCCAATAGTCTTTTCTTGCCATGCATGAATTTGACCTTGAATCCAATGTTGATTAGTTGCGCCACACTCAGTAAATTATGTTTTAGTCCTTCAACCCAATAGGAATTATCACATACAAGTTCTTTCATTAATGAGATTCGACCTCTCCCTTTTATGCAAAAAGTTTCATTTTTTTCAAAAATTACACTACCACCATCATATCTTCAAAGTGTTAAAACATTTTTTTGTCACTAGTCATATGATGTAAACATCCACTATCTATGATCCATGTATCATTTTTGCTCACATGAGAGATAACTACCATCTTATCTTCTTCATCATCATCAGATTCATCTTTCACAACAACGCAAACTATTTCATCTTCACTATTATCAAAATCCTTAGCCATAGAACATCTCTTCTTACCTTTATTCTTGAATGATTTGAAATCCTTCTTGCCATTGCACTTGTGACCTTTCTTCTCATTCTTTCTTTCTTTGTTTGGGCACCTGACAGCAATATGACCAATTTCTTCACTAGAAAAATAAATTAGGAAAACTTTACCTTTGTGTTTTAATCTACTTCTAGAATATTTCCTTGCAAGTAGAGCTTCAAAATCTTCAAGATGACTGTCAAAAATTTCCTCTGATTCTTCTTCACTTTTTTACTAAGTGTCTTTTATTTTCTTGCCTTTCTCCTTAAGTTAAAGCTTGGCCTCAAATGTAGATTCAATATTCTTGGAAGCTAGAACATAATTTTCATAGTTATCCAGCTCAAAGGCTATCAATCTCCCTACTAGGGTATCCAAAGTTATCTTATGTTTTGTCTCATGTCTTCTTTCTTGAATAGAAGATACTCTAATTGCATAAATAGGAATCAATGTTCTAAGAACTTTACTTACAATAGTTTCTTCCTTGATCTCTCCTCTAGAAGCTTTGATTGCACTAACACTTGCTTTGATCCTTTCAACACATTTGGCAATGTTTTCATCTTCTCTCATTCTCATCTGATCAAATTATCCTCTAAGGCTTTTTTCTTTGGCCCTCCTCACATTTTCATCACCACCATATATTTCTTTTAGCTTGTTCCACATTTCAAAGGTGGTTTTGCAATCCTTGATATCATCAAATTCCTCATCGCTTAAAGCAAATGCAATGTCTATCATCATGGTGTTATGAGTCTTTTTCTCAACAATGTCACCAATAGATAATGTACTAGAAGGAGTTGTGTATTCTTCATCAAGGTATTTCAATCCTAAATTACCAACAGAAGCTAGAAAAAGTCTCATGAGATCCTACCATGCTAAAAAGTTATCTCTATTAAGCCTTGGAATTTCTCTCTTGTAAGACATCTAGATCTTTAGCTTAGGTCCTTGAAACCTTTCTTGTAAGCACCAAAAGCTCTGATACCAATTGTTGGAAATATATATGGAGTAACTAAGAGAGGGTTTTAATTAGTTACCACAAAAAAAATCCACAGATCCCTTGGATGTCTGATAAAACTATTTACTATTGTCACTTGGTAAACATATTGAAACTATTGTAACTCGATAAATGCAGTGTATGTTATAATTTAATAGATCTTAAACATTCACAATGATTAACATGCAAGCATAAAATAAATAACATGAACACATGAGACACTAGGATTTAACGTGGGAACTCAATATGGGAAAAAACCACCAAGTAACTAGCTACTAATTTTCACTCTTCTGAAGTGAGCCCTATTAGGAGCCAACCTAGTTAAAAGTTACAAAAAACACTATTAGGTGTGACCTAGTTAGAGGATTTAATCATCTTATTAGAAGTTCCCTTCCAAGAGGTCTTAAAACAATTCAATGGAACTAGCACCTTGTTAGAGGATTTACAACTAGTTGTTAAACCAACTAAGTTAAGAGATTTTAGAATCACTGCTACAATCATAAGAAAGTAACAATGAAATGACCTGAATGAGATGCAACTAAATTTCTAATTATAGATCTATGTTCTACTTCACACTAGATCCTTCTTGAACTATGCTGCTACTCAAGGATATCTAACCATCCTTCAAATTCACTCACACTTTCCTTCTCAAATAATCAATACACTTGCATACTCATTCATACATTAGAATCTCAACTTGACTTTATATTTATACCATACAAATTATCAAGTTAGCCCATTTACAAATTACAATGACCAATAAACATCACCTCAGTTAGCTAGAATCAATACTTGAAATAATTAAACTTCATTTCTCAAATTAACAAAATCTTTCATTGGCCGACCCTGCTCAGTAAACACTAATCATAAATGATTTCCTGTGTTAACCAATAGAAGTTTGGTTAACACTACAAACTTGCAAAATCCTTTAGAAACTGAGTGAACTTGATGAACAGTAACTCCTAACAAACTTTCCTTAACCATGAGAACTTGGTTAACACTGGTTTTTTCCATAATTTCCTTTGTTGCTTGAATGAGCTTGGTAGACAATGTATTTGTAGAGTAATCTCCAGGAATGCTCAGTAGAGAAGGAAAATTTCCTTGCTGACCAATTGAGCTCAGTAAGCACTGATTGCCAACTAATATGATATTTGTGCAACATAAAAAACAATAGATAATTAGACAATTGTATCCAATAGAAATAGTGGCTACCAAGGCTACCTTAAAGATAGAAGTGACCCACCTATAGAGAAAAATATAGGGGGTGATAGCTATGGAAGACCAAACTTGGACAAAAGTAGCATGACTACAAGAAGAGCTAAAGTGAAAGAGGGAAAAGGCGAACAACACCCAAAAAGGATTGGAACTACTCTAGTCTTAGGTTGATTCAAGATATTTTTCATTCACTAATACATTTGAGCCATTTTATCAATGAGCTTTTGTCATTTTTACAATGCCAATGTTGACCCTAAAGTCAATTATCTATTACTGCAAAACACCCAGTCATTTATTAGGCATTATTAGTTGGTCATCACTACAATTGAGCCACCATACAAGCAAAGTTATCAAGTAGAGAAGTGAATAAGTTAAGTATGTGCAAATAAAGTTATGATTTCTAAGTGCACATAAGAATCATTGAACATTTTAGTGGTTTTCAAGTGATTCAGGAGGCAACATGCACTAGGAAATTCAAAACGTAGATTTAGTTATGGCTGACTCAAATTCATGTCAAGGGACACCATGATAGAACAAGAAAAGATGAGTTCCAAAAGCTATATGATTCGAGTAACATTGTATTTTTATTTTTTTTTTGAGTGACACAAAATCATAGGTAAACTAATTTTCTGAGTTGTAAGCATGCTTATATAATTGAGGAGTCAATCATGGAATTAATTATGTATGTAATTACATATCATTAATCCTTATGTTGGGTGATCAACCAATCAAAAAAATGAAGAGGTCAAGTGGCAAAAGTAATCAATCCTCATCATTGGTCAAGATCTAGAAGCTTCATTAGATGTTTATAAAACAAGGGTTTAAGACATGATTTCATGTAGTTAAAGTTGTAACATAGAGGATTGCACAGTTGAAGGTGAATCATAGGCTGAAGGACTAAGGTGACCTAGAAGTGAAAAGAGGAGATAAAGTATACCTATCACATTGAGATGATTACATATTAGAAAGAGAAGATCTATCATCAATAATCAAGTGTGAACCAAAGCATCATGATATTGATTACATTCTAACCATTGTATTAGGTAAATATCTAAATAGAATGGTCCTAGAAGGCCTATTATAAATATCCTAATAGAGTTATCATTTTGTTGTGATGTAAAAATAATTTAATCAATATAGACTTAATATTTTTGTAAGCTCTTAGCATGGTAGACCCCTCATATGGTAGGTCATCAAAAGCGATCAAAATTTGTATCCCTAACAAAAACATTTTATTGTTGTAGTAATGAAGGTTTTGTAAGTGTCATTCCCACTGTAGTTTTACCTTCACCTTGAAGGCTTTTTGTGTTACCATATCTGGATCCATGTGTTGATCTATTTCTTATATGTGTTATTCATGTTATTATATGTTATATATGATATTAGATATAGATAAATGATGTTGCATGGTTAAGGTTAAGATTGTGATGCGTGGTGAATTATGTATGAATGTGATTCATGTTATAAAAGTGGAAAAGTTTTATAGATCCTAATTACACCCCCCCCCCCCCCTGCCACCACCACTCTCAGCATAATACTTTCCCTATTAGATTTCTAACAACTGGTATCAAAGATAAGTTCTCTAAGAAAGAAGTCTAACCACCTAAGAGTCAAAGATCTTGAAGATGGAAGCCTGTAGACTAGGAAAGGTGATTGAGAATCAAAAGCTTGATTTGCAAGTTACATTTGAGAAATTCAAGGTTGCAAAGGAGGAACTAGAGAAATACTTGAAGAGAAGGAAAGAGATGAGAATTTAACAAAATGACACAAAATACAAGGAAGAAATCATTGAGGACTTATGTGATGAAGGAAAATCTAGTGAAACTGATGCAGCAATATTAGATCTATTGGAGAAGAACAACATCCTAAATGAAGAGGTAAGAGAAATGAAAAGAGAACATGAAACATAGTTAGTAAGGCTATGTGAATTTATTGAACAAAAGAAAAAGGTTGACAAAGACAAGCTAAAGGTTGATGAAGAAGAAAGGAAGATGGCTACAAGTCTTGATGAGAGGATCAATTAAGTACAAGGATGACTCACAATAAATTTGACATGTGGGTATGTGTAAGATCATGGTCAACCAAAATATGCTCTTAAGTGGCAATAAAAATGAGAAAATTAGGGTTATGTCAACTTGACGTGAAATTTTCTACTTGTTATTAACTTTACATCAAAAATTTGAGAGAAAAGAATCTCTGGAAAATTGAATCTAGTTTCTAAATTACTAGGACTTATCTCAAAAAAATAAAAATTGATTGGTCAAAATTTTGAATTTTAATGCAATATTACAAAAATTTTAGAACAAAAATAAGAAGTGGAAGTATGTCTAACCACCTTAATCAAAATCAAATGATAATATTTATTAATAATATTCTATATATAAGTAGTAGACTCATGCCTAGATGTGACACATATTTTTGGGCATTCTTATTCTAAATAAATAATAATTAATTAATTTTTTACTTTATTATTTTTGGAATAAACAAAACTCTCATGTTTGACCACCTTAACTAATTCAAAACTCTACAGAATTCAAATTTTCATTTTTTTTTCCTTATAGTAAAAGAAATATAGAATGTGATGCATCTTTTTGGTTTAAAAAATGTTGTACCATTTGAAAGTTATAGTTTGTTTTCAAGTAGTGTGTTAGTCAGTGTTTTATACGTAACTCCATTAGAAAATAAGTAATAATTAATTACTAAACTCATAATTTGGAAAACCTTACATTTATGGAAAGATAAGAACATTCTTAACAAACACTTTTCATTTTATTAAAATTTGTTGAAAAAAAAAGTTGTCAGCTACATGTTTGAAGTAAAAATCACATAAGAATATGCAAAAAGCACATTTTTAGGATGTTTTCAAAGTTGACCATATAGGTTTGGTATCAAAAGATGTAGTAGACCTTATAAAGATATTATTTTTTTTAATTTAATATCAGGATGGTTGGGAAAAAAGTTGGAATAGATTTTGAAATGGTTTGAGATATTTTAGAACTATAGATTTTTTAGATCGCCACTTTTTGGCACACCATAATCTTGCACATACCACTAGTTAATCAATTTTTAAGTGTTAATCATGGGATTTATAGGATAATCTAAGATCTAAAAAAAAATCAACTAAAAGCTAAGTTGAGAGTTGAAAAGGAACTCATTGAAAGGATGAACAGATTAGGAGAGGATATGAGATAGCTTGATGAAAACTAAAAGCACAGAAAAGACCTCATGATACTACTATATTAGGTTATATTGAGTTCATATGATCTACTAAGAAAGGATAATCATCAAAGTATGGAGAATAAAGGAATGCAAAATCAAAGAACAAGAAGCCTACATGTTATCACTATGGGAAACTTGGTCATATAGAAAATGTTTGCAAAATAAAAATTGGTTCAAATCCTAAGCCCAAATTCAATGGTAATTATTTCGATTGTAACAAGCATGGACATCAAGCACATGAATGTAGATCAAAGACTAATAAGAAACAAGCTACATCTAGATTTGATGGTTATTATTACACATGTAAGAAGTATGGTCACAAGGTACAAGATTGCATATCTAATGCAAAACATAGGTACACATTAAAAGGTCAAGGCAAAGCAAGTAGGAAAGGAAATACTATAAATTGGGGCTAAAATACTTGGGTCGATTTCCAATTATGTGGAAAGTATGGACATATTGTAGAAATTGTCCAAGGATACATCTTAAAGGAAGATCAGGAAATTGGAGAAATATTGATCAATTTTATCACTACTAGAATATATATTTTTTAATTGTTTCTTAGTCTGTGTTAGCTCTTCTTTCACAATAGTATTGTATTTTTCAAGTTCTACATGTTTTAACTTGATGGGTTCAAGTTCAAATGTCACTTTTATAAGATGGGAACATAGATCTATATTATCAAATTTTAGATCTGAATCAACTTTGTTATCATCTTTCTTAAAACTTAGCTTTAGTTCAATGATCTTCAACTCATGATTCAAAATCTCATTTTCTTTCATCAATATTGAAACTTGTAGGAATTTACCTTAGGGAAAAATCACCCAAGATCAAGGAACTCAAGCACAATCACAATAGTATACCAAAAGAGTATGATCAATATGAGAATCAATCCCTTAGAACATGTACATATACACTAGGAGAGCATGTATATAAAGGCCTCTAAGATGCATCTAGAATGGTTCTAGAAAGAATGAGCAGATAAGCATGAAAACTTAGCACACGTCCTCCATTGTGCATGAATATACATGCATCAATGAGAGGATAAATATGATGAGGTGTCTCACATGTAGAGATGTTGTAGACACCATGTACATAATTAAAGTGTTAATTCTTGTGTTGTCAACATGACAACTCACAAGAGTATGCATACTCCTAAGTGACTAACTAATAAATAATTAAATAATGCATTAACCTCAGTAAACTTAAGTAAAGTGTAAATAGTAAATACTTATCTACACCAACACCCCCCCTTAAGTACAACTTAGAGAAATTCACTTAAGCTTGCGTAAGCTAGGATGAAATGCATAATGGGTCCCAGCTATTAGGCCATATTGGGTACCCATGTACAAAATGCAATCTCTCATAAAGTGGAGAAAGAAGGAAAACCTCATGGTAAAAACCCTCCCCCAAAAAGAGAGATTAAAAAACAAGATGCATGGATGGATGAAGTAATCAAGACCCCTCCATTATGACATTTATCAAGTATATACAAAAGAGAAGTATGAGAAGGACAATACCCTAGAAGAGGAAAAGGTCCCCCCATAAAAGAAAAGAAGAAGAGAGAAAAGATAGTCCCCCCTCCCACCCCCCCCCCCCACAATGTAGAATTTGGCACTTTATAAGTAGTGCAATTACAATGCGTAATTTAGGGCTTATTTTTGAAAATAGTATTTTTGTCCACAGAACCTATAATCTGATTATAGATCTAGAATGTAGACAAAAAAATTCACTTTAAAAAAAAATGGAACCTAATTTGGATTCCAAATGAGCCCATAGGGAGCATGTGAATTGGCAAAAATTGAGATTGGTGAGTTGCAAAAAAAATTAGAAATTAAGATCTCAAACCACCTACACCAATGTGTAGATCACAAAATTCTACCGCAAAACAAAAAAATCATTTGAAAAAATGAGTCTGTATGAGGGAGATATCATTGTTTGAAAATCAACTCTGTTATTATTTTTCCTAAATCACTATCATCATGCCTCCAAAATCAAATGTCTCTAGATTTTCCCTTAGATGTCTGATTTGGATGAAACAAAATCTGATTTGGGGGTTTTTGACCTTATGAATATGATGCAAATATCTGATTTGAACCAATAAGCTTCAATTTTCACTTGCAAAAAATCTCTCCTACTAGCCTAATGGCCAAAAATAATTCAAAAAATAATGTAGATCCAAAAAAATGTAGAGATGTAGATGAAAAGATGCAGATCTAAAAATTAAATGTACAAATTTGAAATGATCATACTAGTTTCACAAATTGGGCCTTTGGGTTGCTAGTTTGCAAAAAAAATGTTGCCTCAATTTTGACTATGGCCCAATATAGGCAAATTTATAGTCAATTTTCACTAAATCAACATTTTGGATGCAATGTTGAGGTCTACTTTGGCTGTAGGTGCTCTCAATATTTCTGGATTTTCTAGATTTAGGTCAAGGTGCTGAAGCAAGAATGGTCATGAAGAGCTATATTAAGAGAGTGTCCCCAAGCTCTGATACCATGTAGGACTTTTCCTTAGGAAAAAATCACCCAAGATCAAGGAACTCAAGCATAAGAACATTAGTAAACCAAAAGAGTATGACCAATATGAGAATGAATATCTCAAAAAATGTACATGTGCACTAGGAGTGCATTATATAAAGGCCTCTAAGATGCATCTAGAATGATTCTAGAAAGAACTAGGAGATAAGCATGACAACTTAGCACACGTCCTCCATTGTGCATGAATATATGTGCATCAATGAGAGATAAATGTGACAAGGTGTCTCATGTGTAGAGATGTTGTAGACACCATGTGCATAATTAGAGTGCTAACTTATGTGTTGTCAACATGGCAACTCACAAGAGTATGCATACTCCTAGGTAACTAACTAATAAATAATTAAATAATGCATTAACCTAAGTAAATATAAGTAAAGTATAAATAGTAAATACTTATTTACACCAACAAAACTTCATCACTATCTTTTGTTTGATCTTTAGATTCCTTTCTAGATTTGAGATTATCAATCTTGTCTTTTAACTTCCTCATGTAGTCTTTTCCATCTTCATATCTCTCTTTTATGTTGTCTATTTCTTCAGTGAGAATATCAATCTACTCAAGAGCTTCTTCTAGATTCTTCTCTAATTGTTCAATATCCATGGGGATCTTATTCAATTTTTCAAGCCTCTTTTGAGTAACTGAACTTTGATACCAATTGTTAAAAATAAGGAATACTAAGTGGGGGGGTGAATCATTATTCTAGAAACTTTAACCAAAAATTGGATATTTTTAAATGCCTTATAACTTGCTTATGAAAGAAAACTAATTATACTGAATAGTAAACATAACCTATTAGAAATAGGGATACTAGGGTTTGAAATATTAAATTACAAACTTTAGCCCAAAACTAGATATTGTTAATTAACTTATAGCATGCACATGATAGTAAACAAATAGTTATAAATAATATACATAAACATGCAATAAGAGAACTCATAACAACATATTTGTTAACTAGGGAGACCCTAGCCAAGGGAAAACCTCAATGGGGATGGTACCCACAAAATGATCCACTAAACAAAAATGTCTTGTTATGGATGGTGACCCTATTAGGAGTCTATTACATATATATTGTGTCTAGGTCCTTGGTAGAGGACTAGGCCCTGTTAAAATCCTTAACCCTATTAGGATTTCTTCCAACCTTGTTAGGACTTGATATATATAATTATAGAATGTATTCAAGATTAGTCCACTACCCAAACATGCAATTATACAATGTAATTCATTTTTAAAAAGAGAGATACAAAAACATCTTTACAATGTTGATATATTCAATATATGATATTTCCTTTGCTAATCTTTTCATATCTATAATCATACATCAAAATTTTCATCAATGTAGTTCAATTATTAGTTTGCATATCACTTACAACTTACACACTTCTTCGCATATTAAAAACTTTCCTTTACACCTTTACTTTTTATAAAATGTGTGCCTTCAAGCATTTACATGCTTGACATAATACAAAATTAACTCTTTTTCTCTTAGGGTTAAAATATAGGATGTCATCCCTAATTAGTTAAATAATTATTTCAACAACAAAATAATTATTTCACTCATAATTACCCAATTACTATTATATTTTCTTTTGCTCTATTCACTGCCTTTATTGGTGTTTAATCCATAACTCATTTTGTACTATCTATACTAACTTGCACACTTACATGCATCATCCTAACATTATGTATTAGTTGTGCCTAACTACCCATGTGCCAATAATAAATCTTTCATCTGTACACATCAAAATTGTCCCTATTATGTTAGATAACTATATGATACTTAGACAATTTTCAATGTCTAACTATGTAAACTTCATCTATACATAGTGCCTTCTTCAAATAAGGTATATGTTTCTATAAATTGTGATTTTAACATTATACCAACTTATCCTACTTAGCCATATTGCCAAAAATATCCCCTTTTGGAATTGATGGCAACATATGGGAAATTGGCTAAGTTCCAAAATGTTGATCAGAAACTTTTACAAAATTATTATTTGAAAAAAAAACACTTACAAAACTTCAAAAAAATTTATCATTACATTTATAACCATCTCTCCTTATATCTCTTATTATAATACTTTGCATAAGTACTACTCCTCCTTTCTATATTATTGTTACTCCCCCTTACATTATACTTTATACAATTTTCTTATACTTCTCCCCTTTGACATCAATGAAAAAGGTGTCAAAAACTATATACATGTCAATATTGTAGAAATTTAACTCTCCATTTAGGTGGATAAGAATGAAATGCAATCCTCAAAACTTGTCTTCAAACTCTTCAAATTTTTCTCCCATGTGTCCTTAAATCACTCTGATTTTATAAGGAGAGCACACAACCTATAGGATACAATTTCTACTACATTCATATCTGAATAAAAAAATTTATCAAAGGATGTCTTGAATTTTAGACACTCATCTACTTGCTACTTAAGTGTACTTATCTTTAATGATAGGTGTTTTCTCATAGATGAGAACCTCTTTTCTATCCTTTCTATGTTTAGTTCTATGAGACTTATCTCATCATAAGCCGTGTTTGTCTTTCCTTCAATTCTGATGTTTTGTTATTGAAGTTGATCTATTAATGCCTTGACTTCATCATGCTTCCTTCTCAGCTCATCATCACTATCCTTTATCAAATTAAAAGACATAGCAAATTTGGCATAAAATCCCTTACCTTCTTTCTCACATCTTCGTAGCTCCTTAACCCATGCATCAAGATCTCCTAATTTATTCTTAATTTTCTAACACACAGTGTCAAACATTTGAGCATCATGATTTACTAGGACTTGGACTACTACCACATCTGACAAGTTAGAGCATTTAGAATCAAATTCTTGAATCACTTCCTTAGCTCTGTCCTTTGAATCAGGATCTCACATTCTCACCACAAGTGTGCTCTATAACTTTTTAGTCACACCCATAAGAGTTTTCTTCAAACTCTTTACTTGTTTATTCTTATTTATTATCTTGTTTAGACATAATGTCATCTCTGACTGATCATCATTGTCTGATCATGTTAATGTTGAAATGGTAAGAGATGTGCTTGCTGCACTCACCTTCTTTTCTTCATCCTCCTTTTCTTCCTCCTCTTTTATTGTCTTCTCTTCTTCTTCTCTTATTTTATGTTCTTCTTCTTCTTCTCTTCTTCCTCCTTTTTATTTCTCCTCTTCTTCCTATATATAAGAGGAGTAACTAAGAGGTTTACTACAAAAATAAATCCTACATCCCTTAGATTTCAATACAAATCAAAACCAAAACTTTGATGAAACTAAATTACTATTGTTACTCAGTTAACACAGAAGCACTTGATTAACACTAACAATTTAACTTGGAAAGTAATGAAGTTGATAAGTAAGAGATAATTTCCACAACAAGTCAAATTGTGATATTCCTATTAGGATTTAACTATGTGATTTTTGAGTCAAACTCATTGACCAATGTTTCATGAGTATTAATTTAACATGAATCCATCTCTCATGAAAATAAATGGAACACTTAGTACTCATTGGATCTAGGTGATTCTCATAGGTGTAAAGCACCATGACTTCTTGGGAGGTCACCCATCCTAGTACTACTCTAGCCTGAGCACACTTAACTATGAAGTTTCCTCCATGGTTAAACAAAATATTGCATCCCCATTTCCAAAACCTTCACCAATTGTTGTGCCTTATGAATCATTCATTAGAAAGCCCCTTAAGCTCATCAATTGATAAGTAGGAGATCATTTCCATAGCAAATCAAATTTTGATATTGCTATCAGGATTTAACTATGTGACTTTTGAGTCAAACTCATTGACCCGTGTTTCATGAGTATTGTTTCAACATGAATCCATCTCTCGTGAGAATAAATGGAACACTTAGCACTCATTGGATCTAGGTGATGCTCACATGGATGAAGTGTCAACTATTTCTTAGTAAATAATGAATATGTAGATCTTATGATATTAAGTGTAATTAACCTTAATTAACATAAGATCTACATGTTTAGTATTTATCAAGTAACAATTGATACTTCAATACTTGTTGAGTGGCAATAAATTTTTAGTGTTAATTGAGTGCTTCTATGTTAACTAAGAAACAACAGTAATTTAGTTTCAACAAAGTTTTGGATTTGATTTTTATTGAAGTATAAGGGACCTAGGATTTATTTTTGTAGTGACTGATTCACCCCTCACCTCTTAGTTACTCTTATATTTCCAACAATTGGTATAAAATATTTCAGTGCTTGTAGAGAAGGTTTCAAGGACCTAAGCTAAAGATCAAGATGTCTTATAGAAGAGAGCTTCTCAAGTTGAACAAAGATAACTTCAAGGCATGATAGGGACTTATGAAGCTACATTTGCAAACCACTAATGACTCAGGCCTAAAATATTTTAACACCAAGTACAAGGCACCTACTAGAACTTTGACTATGGAAGAAATTTATGAAAAGAAGAATCATAACATAATGATGATTGACATTGCATCTACTCTTAATTATGTTGAATTTGATGAAGTCAAATATTGTGCTACTATTCATGAAATGTGGGTCAAGATAAAAGATATCTATGGAGGAGATGACAATGTGAGGAGAGCCAAGATAGAAAGCATAAGAGGTTAGTTTGATCAGATGAAGATGAGAGAGGATGAAAATGTTGCAAAATATAGTGAAAGAATCAAAGCAAGTGTTAGTGCAATCAGAGCCTCTGGAGGGAAAAATGATGATGTAATAGTGATCAGAAAGGTACTTAGAGCTCTTCTTCCTATCTATTTAATTAGAGTCTTATCTATTCAAGAATTGAGATGTGATACCAAGAATGACATAATTTTGGATGCAATAGTGGGAAGGCTGATAGACTTTGAGTTATATAGCTTTGAAAACTATGTTCCTAACTCTAGAAGCATTGAGTCTACATTTATAGCTAAGATTTCACTAAAGGAAAATAATCTAAAAGTGAAGAAGGAGATAGTTCTAACAATGATCTTGAAGTCATTCAAGCCCTACTTGCAAGAAGATATCACAAAGGCAAAGGAAAGTACAAAAGTAAAATTCCTCTAATCTATTTTTCTTGTCAAAAAGTTGGTCACATTGTTGCAAGATGTGCAAAAAAAGAAGGCAAAGAAGAAAAGAAGAGGACAAAGTACAAAGGCAAGAATTTTTTCAAAAACTACAAAGACTACAAGGATAAAGGTAAGAATTCATGTTTCATGGCTAAATATTTTGATAGCAGTGATAATGATGAAATGGTTTATATTTCTATAAAAGATGATGAAGATGATAAGATGTCACTTATTTCTCATTTTAGTAAAAATAATACATGGATTACTGATAGTAGTTATTCTCACTATATGATTAGTGACAAAAAAAGTTTGAACACATGGTACACTATGATGGTGGGAGTGTTATATTTGGAAATAATGAACCTTGCTATATAAAAGGAAAGGTTGTATTACACTAACCAATGAACTCATATGTGACAATGCCTACTAGGTTGAAGGACTAAAGAATAATCTACTGTGTCATAGTTGAGCAACATTGTATTCAAGGTGGAATTCATGAATGGGAAGGCCAAGCTACTAGATGAATAGTTGGCTCTACCTAGATCTAAGTGAAAGTTCATGTTTCATAGCTCAAGTATAAGAAAGTTGGTAATGTCATAAAAGATTGTGTCATGTGAATTTTGATAAACTAATCAAAATAAGAAAAAACAAAAGAGTGAGAGCTATTCCTCATCTAATAAAACTTGATATGGGCATGTGCAAAAATTGTCAAATTGAAAAGATGGGAAAGACAAGTTTCAAAAGAAAGAACTATCATTCTGAAGAAGTCTTAGAGTCGGTTCATATAGACCTTTTTGGACCTATTGGCATAGAATGATATAGTGGAGATAAGTATTTCATTTTATTTTTTGATAATTACTCTAGGATGATGATAGTAATGTATTTGAAAAATAATTCTAAAGCTTTTCAAAAGTTTGAGTGGTATCTAACTAGAGTTGAGAAAGAAATAGGAAAGAAACTAAAATATTTAAGGTCAGATAGAGGAGGTGAATTTATCTCAAAAAAATACAATGAATTCTACACTAAAAAGGGAATCAAATGACAAGTATCAACACCTAGTACACCTTAGTAAAATGGTATAGCAGAAAGAAGGAATATATCTATCATGGATGGTACAAGAATCTTGATGATAGAGAGGAATGTTGTAATCAAATACTAGAAGGAAGAAATCAATATAGCAATTCATACATTAAACAAAGTATGGCTAAAAAAAGACTCAAATCAGACTCCTTATGAACAATGGTATGGCTATGAACCTAACGAAGTTAGTTCAAAGTATTTGGTAGCATATGTTATATCTTGAAGGAGGCTAGAAAAGGTAAATTTGATGTCAAGAGTGATGAAGCCATATTCCTAGGATACTCTAGCAGAAGAAAAGCATACAATGTTTGAATAACCACTCATAAGTGTTGGAAATATAAGATAGGATAAGTCACTAAGAGGAGAGGATTGAATTAGTAACCAATAAAACTTTATCTTAATTCACTAATTAACCCTTCATATATATTCTAATCTAATTGCATGCATGAAAAACAGAATGTATTAAAACATTCATAACACTTTGACACAGAATATGGTGACCCAAAAACCTTCTAATAGAAAGTAAAACTAGGGTGGGGATGATACCCACAAGCTTTAGTATTGCTGTATAAAGTTGGCCTATTAATACTTACAATGATCATGTTTGGTGATCTACCCTATTAGGAGCAATAAGGACTACTAGTTCCACCTTGCAAAATGATTTATAAATATACAATGAAGTATGCACTCGGTAAAGAGATTGAAAAAAGACTATTAAGTCTACCTTGTGAAAGGATTTAATTTTTCCACCTATTAGGATGAACCAGTGGTTGATCTTTGATTTGCAACTTGATTTACTTAATGAGATTCCTTTGAATGTAATGACCACATTTCTATGATAGATAAATCTTTGCTACTCCTTATTTGTTGTGGCCTTTTACTTTGCACTTCTACTCTTTGTATGTCACATCTAATAATCATGTTTCTTTTCTTTGGATGTGGTACAATATATTATATATATACCAATCCAAATTATAATTCAAAAAATTTAGCTACAATACAAGTTTTACCAAAATACACAAAGTTGGCCCAACTACAGGTATTCAAGTTTCGAAGATAAACTTGGTGAGGTTCTAATACACGAAATCCATTATCAATCCTTAGAATCATTATGCACTCAATAGACATAGAAGCTTGGTCCATACTAATCACTTCCAAGTAGTCTAAACTAATTCTAGATAGGTGACTTAGTGAATATTGTGAAAATTGACATATAAAATCAATCACTTGATTCACACTACATAGCTCAGTCAACACTATCATTGTGAGCTTGGTATAAACTGAATCGCTTGCTTGACACTGCATAGCTTCATCAACACTAGATTCACATTGCTGAATCTATGAACTTGATAAGTACTAAAGAACTCAATTTTTACTGAGAAACTTGATAAACACAATAAAGCTCAATTTACACTGATAATCACCAACTCGATAGAAACTGCTTGAAACAAATTGAATGATGTTCCTGGTACTCATTACCAACTATAGAACTTGCTAGAGCCTAAATTACTTTGTTAACATTGTTAACTTTATAATATGCTTGATAGTTGTTAGTTGTTTGATTAACTGTGTGTGTGTGTGTGTGTCATTAATAAAAAAACTTGACTAAAATGTCAACAATAAGATCATAGAAGTGCATAGATGAAGATTGATGAGTTTGTAGAGAAGATTGAAGAATAGAGTAGAAAAGAATCTAAAATCTATAGAAGTTTTATTTATTTTGAATCTAATAAATTTCCTAATGTTCAATCAAACACAATTATAAGTCAATAGACTTCACCTCTTGAGTCCCCAAAATCTCTAGTTCAACCCAAGTTGCAGCCAATGCAACCTAACTCATAGTCTGGAGGACCCAAGTTATAGATAGTGGGACCTAAGCATGATTTAGAAGATCATGTTAAGCATGGTGATCCAAGTGAAACAAGTGTCTAACTCTAAAGTATATGTACTTGCAAGATATGTTAGAAGGCATCATGCACCTAAGAAAACCATTGGAGACAATTAAAAAGGTACAATGACAAGGAACAAATTGAAAGGTACATGTTTTCTTACTAAATTTGAACCTATAACTATTACAGATTCTTTGGATAATGAATTTTGGATTAAAGCAATGAATAAAGAGATTTTAAAAATAGAGAGGAACAAAACTTGGACTCTTGTTCCTAGACCCAAGTGTAAGAATGTAATTGGCACAAAATGGGTATTCAGAAATAAGCTGAATATTTAGATGGAGAAGTTTCAAGAAACAAAGAAAAGTTAGCATGCAAAGGTTATTCTTAAGAGGAAGGTATTGATTATGGTGAAACATTTTATCTTATTACAAGATTAGAAGTTGTTAGCACTCTACTTGCTTATGTTGCACATAAAGGATTCAAATTATATCAAATGGATATGAAATCAACATTCTTGAATAGAATTCTAGAAGAACAAGTCTACACTAATAAAACCTAAAGGATACACAATGTATTATATGTTCTCAAACAAGCCCCCAAAGCATGGTACAAAATACTACACAATTATCTTTTAAAGATTAATTTTCAAAGGATAAATGACAACAAAATTCTATACATCAAAAAAGGACTAGAGAAGGAAATGTTGGTGTTAGAAATTTATGTAGATGATATATTGTTTACTAGTTATGATGACTTATGTAAATCTTTTTCTAAAGAAATGAGTAAGAAATTTAAGATGTCAATTTTTGGAGAGATTAGATTCTTTTTTGTCTTGTAGATTCAACAAAAGAATGATGGTATCTACATCACTCAATCAAATTATATTAAGGAGATACCAAAGAAGTTTGGAATGGAGGACTCAAGACCAATTGGAACATCTATGTCTACTGGACATAATCTTTCCAAAAATTATGATTTCAAGGAGGTGGATAAGACCACATATAGATCCATGGTTGAAAAACCATAGTATTTAGTGCATACAAGACCTGATATTGCACTAGCAACTGGTATGGTGGCAAGATTTTTAACTAATCCTAAAAGAAATAATATGATGGAAATAAAGAGAATCATGAGGTATCTAAAAGGTGCTAAAGATTATGGATTATGATATAAGAAAGGAGGCAAATTTGATTTGAAAGCCTTCACTAATGTAGATTGGGTTGGAAGTATTGATGATAGGAAGAGCACCAGTGGTGGAGTATTCTTTCTTGGAAAGAGACTAGTGTCTTGGACAAGTAAGAAGTAGAATTGCATCTCTCGGTCTACAATAGAGGTAGAATATGTTGTAGTAGTAGTTAGTTGTTCCAATATTGGTTGGTTCAAGAAACTCTTGGCAAGTATGAATGTAGAAATCAAGATCCATTAGGCATCTTATGTGATTACACTAGTACAATTGATATATCAAAGAATCCTATGATGCATACCAAGACCAAGCACATTTCAATAAAATATCATTTTATGAGATAATTGGTGCAAGACAAAGTGGTGAGATTAGAATATGTCAATACAAAAGAAAAAATTGCAAACATATTCACAAAGCCATTACCTAAGGATGCATTATTGTATCTAAGAGGTAAGCTAGGGGTCATTCCCCTATCTAAAGCTTTCTAAAATAGAGTTTAGTGATGCATCAACTGAGAATTTTTATAGATTAGTTAAGTTGACAATGTAATAAAATGGAAGATTGCATATGAATCTGTACATTAGGTACATTGAAATCCACTAAATATTGTCTTTGGCATAAGATGACAAAGAGGGAGAGTTTTCTATCATATCATAGAAATTTTGTGATTGTCAAAGAGGAAGAGTTTGTTGTCAAATCAATTGAAGAGTAAACAGGGAGAGTTTTTTGACAAAGGGAGAAATTGAAATTAGAGAATCATTCCAAAGGGAAAGATTGATGTAAGAGGGAGATCACATTGATAGAGGGATTTCTCATGGATGAGAATTAAAATCGAACTAAGGATATTATCCTTACTCTAATTTTACTCTAAAATTTCATTATATTATGACATGCTGTATTTCCATCAATGCCAAAGAGGGAGATTGTTGAAAATAATTCATCAATTGTATATTGTCTTTGATGTTACACAAAATGTCATATTTTTACCCATCAGTGTCTATCGAGCTCACTTAGGAAATGAAGATAGTTTCCTATGTCTACAGAGCATTCTAGTGTTTTCCAAGTTTAGAAGAGAGTGTCTATTGAGTTCACATAAGCTCCAAAGAGAAGTTCATAGAAGTTCAGTGTTGATCAAGCTCACTCAATTAAAAAAGGAAAGTTGGAATGGAACCAATCTTAACCAAGCTCACTCAATTAAAAAAGGAAAGTTGGAATGGAACCAATCTTAACCAAGCTCACTCAATTACTAAAGGAAGTTTTAAAAGTTGCAGTGTTAACCAAGCTCACTTGATTAACATAGTAAAATAATTTCAAAGTTAGTGCCTATCGAATTGGGTCAAGTAACAATGGATTTTCTTGTTTTGGCATATTGAGTTTAATGGATTTGTTTGGTAGTTCTAATTGACTAAAGAGATGAATATTAATTATTTTAATTTGTACTCAAGCCATTTTGACAATGTATATGATATAAGTATAAGGTCAAGTTGAGGATTGAAGAGTGAGAATGTGTGGAAGATAAAAGGATGCTTAGAGGAAGTGAATTGGAAGAATAAGCAGAATATCCTTGTTGAGATTGTTGGAATACTTTAGAATAACTAAGAGGGGGGGGGGGGGGAGGGGGGGTGAATCAGTTATTCAAAGTCTAGATGTATAACTAAAACTTTTCACAGCTTAGTGAACCCATAAAACATTATTAATCATGCATGCATCCATAAGATTGTGTAATCACTTAAAACTTGTAGGTTACTATCAAATCAACTTGCAAAAATGTAAAAATGAAACATAATAGATTCATCAACACACTTAACACAATTATTTATGTGGAAACCCAATTTGGCAAAAACCACCAGTAACATGCTACTCTTATTTCACTCTTCTGAAGTGATGCCCTATGAAAGGCCAACCCTATTAAAGGTTACAACACACATTGTTAAATGTTACTCTATTAAAGAATTTCAATCACCCTATTAGGAGTGAGCCTTGATAGAGGACTTTATACCATTCACTTGGAATGTCACCTAGTTAAAGGATTTACAAATGACTATTAGGTCAACCTTAATCCAAAGGATTTAACCTAGACTAATACAATTGTTAAAGAGTAACAATAAGGCTTGATCTGATACAACTTATAGCTTTATTTGCAGATTATAGATCATTGTTTAGTCCTCAATTCTACTTGGCCTTCATACTTTCTAGCTCTTGTAGCTTGTTCATTCTTCAAGCATTCATCTCCTTAAGCCTTTCTTGCTTAACATGCCAGTGCAGATTCTTCTTTTAGGTCACTTGATGAAGCAGAACCCTTGACTCCTTGTCTTCCTTAGGTTCTCATACATGACTACTTTTCTTTATGACTAGTCATTCCTATAAATAGGAAATTAAGATATTTTGCCTCTCATTCTCCATCATCCAAATTATTTTTAGGATGGATTAGGTAGGATACAATGAATCTATCCCACATTCCATCTCTCTTCTAGAAACTTCTATTTGAATCTTCTTTAAATTTTCCTTAAAATGGTTTACCTTGAAGTTTGTGCCACCAGCTCATCATCTTTATCTTCCACCTAGTTCACATAGTCCAATAAACAAACTTGTTAGCTCAGATTCATTGAATTCATGATCTTTTAAATAATGTAGCAACTCAACATTATCTTGCTTCTGATCCTCGACACGTACTACATTGCTTAGCATCTATTGTGAAATTACTCAACATGAACTAAAGTTTATTGGTGCTCGGTGTTGGCTCCTAATTTAACAATTTTGAAAATAACCAAGAAACCAAACCAATGCATCTAAGGCTAACAAATTCCTATGATAGATACACTTGACTATAGTCTTGGGCCAACTGTAAGGCATAACTCCTTCTTCACTTCAAGCTCTGCAAGACCTAGGCAAGTTAACCTTGAGGTTCTGATATATGGTACCAGTGCAATTAATACATAAATCTAAACCTATTAATAGTAGATTCAACCCTTTTTATCTTCTGATACTTATGCAATCACATAGAAATGAGATAGCTACAAATCATATCCTATGAATCCATAAGCTAAGTGAGGGTTAATTCCTTTTAGCCAACTACAAAACATGAAAAACTAAATTGATTTTGATTAAAAGATTTGTGCAAATGAACTTCATATCAACTTGCATCTGATTTAGTGATCAATGCCTTATCCATTGAAACATAGAGTCATTACTAGTAGGATGACCTAATTTGATTTTCTTACAATTAAGTTTGTCGACTGAAATCCAAAATCCCATTCTTACGAAATATCCCCTTCACACACCCAAAAACCCTATCAAAACACTAAAGCATTTACTTAACTCCTTGAGTCAAAAGCAACAATATATATGATATACAACTCATCCAAGCTGCCTTAAATTGAATAAACCTTATTCATTTAATTAAAAAATCAATAGCATATGAAAAATTAGGAGATAGAATAAGATAACCCAGATCATTCATTGTAAATCCCCTTTTATATTCATCCTTGGAAAGCCTGAATACATAAACTAGTAAAACTAAATGAATCTCTAGATAATTTAAATGATCTAGCATCAATTTCCATTATCTCATAATAACAACACATGAAATGAACTAAAAATATGCACAAGAGAAGATGTGTGGCCTTCACTGCTAGAGCTCTACTCAATAGATAGGAAGAAAAACCATCAAAAATCCTAGTTTCATAATAGAACACTGGAACCCTATTGGTATCACAGAGAAAACTACCAACCCTTAGAATGGATGAAAGAAAGAAAGATATAGACAAAGATGAATTCCTAGATCTAATCTCAGAATGACATGTGTCCACTTGGAATTACATTCCCTACAACTGAATAACCTCTCTCTTCTTTCTACCCATTTGATATAATATGGTTTTCATCATTATTCTATAACTGATTTGTAAATATCTCTATTTAAATGGTGAAAACCATTTTGTTTGCCAAAATATTTGAAAACATCTAGAAAGTAGATAAAAATTCTATTTAACTAACTTAGATGTGATCAAGTTTGACCCCAACTGCATTTTCACTATCTTTTACCCATATTGAAGTCATTAGCTTACTAGAAATCACAACTAAACTTTGATACTTGAATGCAGTTGCAAGTTAAGAATCTAGGACAAAACCTCCTATAACTTGAACAAACTACTTCTTGTGCAAAAACTAACCTTAGAATCAGAAAGTTCATCTTCTCCTAATTTCAACAATATATATTATCGCTATACTACCCTTATGGAAACCCCCTAAATTCTATTTGAAAATCACTCCCCTATTATAACTATCTAGTCTGCACTACTTAATTTTCAAAAATTTAAAAATTTCCTAAAGTTTGACTTTAGAAAATAATCTTTTGCAATTTAAAAAACTTGTACATGACATTTTTGAGAAAATACTTTTAAAATTTGACATTTAAAAAATATTTTATTTTTTCCCTCTTCCTTCAATTTTGGGGTCAACCCTTCTTTCACTGACTGCCACATGTCACATTGTGATTGGCCCATTTGATCACCACATCATTGCCTAGAATGTCATGTCACTGCTCAATTAGATCTTGCCTTGTCACCATCATGTGGCACTCTCTAAATGGTCTATGATTCTCATATGCCATGTCATCATCGGCTCAAACCCACCACCACATGTCATATTTTTGCATCCCTACATTCCTTAACGTTCGAGCACTTCCATCTTGTGGGAATGTACCCACCACAGGATGCGGACATGTGTTAGCATTTGGATGCATCTCATCATATCAGCTCATCATTTTGTGCATTCAAAATTATACCACGGCAGCCTCCAACTAGCTGACCATGGGCCCCACAAGAGCAACTCGCCTTATCTCAAAAGGTGTGGGCCTTTGAGATACTTACAATTAGTGTGATGGTATATTTAAAAAGCATAAAGAATTCCGACAACAAGAATGTGGGATAAATGGTTTGAATGTGCATTCTTTCTTTTGCATGATCTACCTCATGGGCTTCCTACCTACTATCCTCTACTCACATGCTACCTTCAAAACTTTATAAAACATGCTACAAGTTCCATACCTTTCTTAGCACATGGATGTCCCTATTCTTCCTTGGTTGCAGCTTGTTTCTTAAGTGATTGTGACTACACCTTATGACCTAGAGTTTTATATGTGCAGGTTTAAACTTTACACCATGAATGGATTCTTTTCTTGGCACTAGGTCTTCCCTTTCATCATTGGAAGCTCCCTTTCCATCAATAGAAAATTGTCCTTCCTTTCCACATACTCGTCAAGGTAGCTCCTTTCTTTGTTTGTACAGGGTCCCTTGGAGTTAAAAGATGCCTCTTTTTCAAACTCTCTCCTTGCTCTTCCTAATTTGACATGGATTTGGATAAAAAACATTGCCTTTTTTGATGCGTGAATCTTCCTTCTAGCTCCCCTACTACTTCAACTCTTCACAGACTCATTTGATATTTTTTAGGGGTAGGTACAAAAACCTTTTTTTTTATGCATGGGGCTTCTAGTTTTGTTCTGCCTTCATGGAGGGACAATAGTCTACTCCTTTGTTGTGGGTTGCCTTATATTACCTTTTGCATCGACTGCCATGTAACTATGAGCTCCCCCTTTGTGGTTGAAGTGTGAGTTTTTTTTACTGCTATTTTTTCCTTTTCCTAATGTGGGCAACTTTCTCTTAACATTTCATTTTGTCTTCAATACTTTGCCTCCCCATTAACATGGCAACCCTAAAAAATGGATCCTTACCTCCTTTGCATGGATAACCTTTTAGAATTCCTCCATTCTTGATTAAAATATATCAATTACAAAAGCCTTCGGTATGGACAAAATAATCATTCATATGGAAGTTGTATTCATTCCCTGAAGAAGAAATTTGATAAACCCTTGAATAATGTTGAACAAGCATGTGAACTAAATATCCCATTCTTTGATATTGCTCATACTCTTTAGCACAGTTGAATAGTTCAATACTTTGTTGGAGCAATTAGTTTCTTCAAAGGAAAAAGTATGTACACTTTCATCTACTTGTGGTCTCTATAGCATAAAGGTTCCTTTATTTTCAATGTGGCTACTCTTAACATAGTGTTTCCCTGACTACTGTCTACTCCAAATTCCTTCACACATAGCATTTTTATCAACAACTGGTAAGAAAATTTGGTCCAAAACATATCTAGATGATAACATTTTCATGTAAAGATTTATACCCTCATTGACTCTTCCATGCTTGGAGAAAAAACTAAAAAAAAATTATATGTTGTCACAATGGGAAGGCAACCTCTTTCCATCATCATTTGAATTACTTTACTTGCACCAGAAAAATTCTCTTGTTTGCACAGTCTCTTCACCATTGAGTTGTATGTTGAAATATTTGACCTGTAGGTAAATGCATTCATTTCACTTAACATCATATATGAATCTTGGGGTCTCCTAGCCTCTATGAGGGAATCAACAATGGAGTTGTATGTGATAACATTAGGATTACAACCCTTTTCCTTCATGGTTTCTGGTAATTTGAGAGCATCTTCAATCCTTCCTATCTCATAGTGGCCATCAATAATAGTACTATATGTCACAATAGTTGGAAGAATACTGAGGGATACCATTTGATGAAAAAGTTTTTGTGCCTCTTCAAGCCTCCTAATTATACACCAACCATTAATGAGAATATTATATGTTACCATGGAAACTTCCAACTCAAATCTCCTCTCGTCAAAATACAATGTGGCAAGGCCCATTTTCCCTTCCTTGGAAAGAGCATCTAGCAGAATATTGAACATTTACAAGTTGTATTTGAAACCAAACTTTCCCACCCTCTTAAAAGTATAGATGGCCACTTTGACCATTCTAACCTTGGCATCTTATCAATCTGACAGAATTAGTTGGGGCCCCAAAGTGGGTTCGGCTAAAAAAAATTGTTTCTGAATAATTGAATCCTCAAATTAATCCACAGAACATCTCAAACTAATTAAAATCAAATGTGACCACTAAAAAATCATTTATGAGTCATTTTATCACTCTTTTGCAAACTGTCAATTTTTTATCAGGAGGTCCTTTGACTGGCCTTAAAAATTGATACAAATACATGACTGGGCTCTAAAATCAGACATGCTAATTCTTTGTCTCGCATATTCTTACCCTGTCAAATCTCATCTCATGAAAAATTCTTAGTCAAAAGATATTGACTGTTGAAGTTTCCCTTTGAAAACTGCCTACAAGAAAACATGTTAGAAAACATTAAATTATTTTCGAATTTGGCTTTAAAAATAGGGCAAACTGACACTTGGGGGTATGAAAACTAGTGCATTGGTTCATTGTCACAAGGAGAGTATAAATCTATGATTCAGACTCATGAAAAATAATAGGACGCAAATGGAAAGCAGTCAAAGTGAGCTACTCAGAATTTGCAGATTGAAAATAATGTTAGAAAGCAATTTTTTGCAAATGGAATTGACTTGGAAAAGTGTGTAAAGGGATTCATCAAGACTTGAAAATTGGCACATTTGAAGCATTTTTAGAGGAGAACATAGTGGTATAATCCATTTGATCTTACCTATCATGGATTTCAAGTTATGACACCATGAATAGGGGTTCTGACAAATCTACCTTTCTTGACACCAATAAAAAGTTAGAAATTGCATTTGAAAACTAGTCAAATAGATTTGTCAAAAGCTCAAAATTGAAATGTAGCAAGCCTCTGACCTCTAAAATAAAACACAATAGAAATTTTATCATTTTGGTCAAATAGGTCAAAGTTATAGAAAATCAAACAGGGCTTCCCAGAAATTAGAACTAAGTGCATCAATATGAAAACATTAAATGACCAGCTTTGAGGCATTCAAAACCTAGTCAAATAGACTTGAAATTACTCAAAATTTGAAACATAGGTTCTCTAGTATAGACACTAGACATTCCTAAAGTTTTGTATCATGAATCATTTCTAGATGTGATATATTCAATGACAAACATGGCCTCCTATCATTGTTTGACATGGCTGAAAATGCAAATTTGATAATTGCTCAAAACGGAATTTCACAGAGTGGCTCAAAATGACAATTTTTCATCATGAAACACATAGGCATACTAAATTCAAGGTGCTAGAAGCATTAAACACCTCTTAGGCCTTAAATGGATAGCAAGGTATATATGCATCAAAATGTGCTTAAAGGGCCTAATTTTCTCAATGGTACTCAAAATTGAGGCTACAATTTTGAGTGCCAACACTCGACATCAACTAAACTTTACTCAACATCCACTGTTCTGCTTGGCATACACTAGAATGAACATTTTTTCAAATCCAACTAATTTTCTACTCGGTTTGTACTGACTTTTCTCAGCACTACTATCCACTCAATCAAACTTGGTAGACAAACTTTGTGTAACTTATTCTTCTAAACTTTTTTAGTGTAACTAGTCTTTGTAATCGTATGTAGATTATCAATACATCATGTCATCATTGTCTTAACTAATTCTTGTACTTCTTTACATAATCATAACTCAAACTTTCCTCTAGGTGCTATTGTTACATCTTTTGATTAAATCTTCTTCATCAATCATCTAACTGATAGTACTTAAATCTTATAAGCATTTGTCTTACCAACAAATAGCAAGTTTGACATCAGTGACAAAACAATGATTGAAGTATATTGGTCATACTTGTATGTTCTCAACAATCTACCTTTATAATCTCCTACTTTGATTAGCTTCTTCAATCCATTCTCAACAATGTCCCTCTTTGGAATTGATGGCAAACCAAATTGATCAACCAAATAAACCAAATGGTAAACACCTTGTTCAACATAACTAGCTAGGTTAAAATAGTAAGACAATACCAATACCAAAAAGAAAATAATTCCTTGTATTGAAATCTCTCCCTCTATCAATAACTTCCACCTTCTAAATAGGTTACAAAACTCTTTATAAATCCCTCTGAGTTTCATCTTATATCTCCCTCTAACTAGGTAGATATTTAGGATTTCTCCCTCTTTCTTGTATTTCTCTATCTCCCTCATCATACCTATGTTCTCCTTTGATCAACAATATTATGTTTAATATTTCACCCTCTGATTAGCAATCTCTCCCTCTTTCTTCTCTCTTTCTTGGAAATTATCTCTTGATATCTTCCTCTTGATAAGTAAATATCTCTCTCTTTGACAATAATGCTAAATATTTATCATTTTAACATGCAGATATAAGCTTTTTAGTTTCTTTAGTTTCTTCCTTTGTCAACTAGCTTGTGACTAATTTGAAGTTTCAGCTTTTTTATTACTTTAGGCAACTCCTAAAGTAAGATCCTTTGCATCAATTTGTAACATATGAACATCATCGTGTTTGATGTAGGCCACTCCCCTTTGTTACCTATATAGCCTTTGATAGGGGTATCACCACTAGTTTACCTCTTAGATAATCATCAGCATCCTTAGGTAATGCTTTTGTGAAGATGTCAACAATTTGTGCTTTAGTGTTAACATATTCCATCTTCACCTCTTTATCTTGAACTAACTCTCTCAAGTAATGATACTTGATTACAATGTGCTTAGTATTTGTGTGCATCACAAGATTCTTTGATATATTGATAGCACTTGTATTATCACAATAAAGTATCACTAGTTTTGTGATCTCTTCCTTCATACCTTTGAGTAGCTATTTGATCCATACAATATTTGTGCAATTCACACTAGCAACAATATATTTAGCTTTCACACTAAATTGCGAGGTGCAATTTTATTTCTTTCTAGTCCATGTAGCCAGTCTCTTATATAAGAAAAATGTTCCTCCACTAGTGATTTTTCTATCATCAATGTTTCCAACCCAATCAGCATCAGTATAAGCTCTTAATTCAAATTATCCATTCTTCTTATAGTATAGACCATACTCTTTTGTTCCTTTCACATATATCATTATTCTCTTCATAGTCATTAAATGATTCTCCCTAAGATTTGTAGAGAATATTGCAACTATCCCTATAGATAATGTAATGTTAGGTCTACTATGTACCACATATTGTAGTTTTTCAATCATAGACCTATAGAGTGTTGGATTTACTTTAGCTGAATCATCATTCTTTGAGAACTTGATTCCTGTCACCATAAGTGTACTAACTAGTTTTGAATCCTCCAATCCAAAAGCTTTTAGTATTTCTTTGACATATTTTGATTGAGTGATGTATATACCATACATCACCTGATATACTTGCAAACACACAAAGAATTTGACTTCTCCAAACATAGAAATTTAAAATTCTTGCTTCATTTCATTTGTAAAAGCTTTACACATGGCATCTTGTCCTCCAAATATGATATCGTCAACAAAAATTTTAGATAACAAAATACCTTTGCCTTTCTCCATCTTTATTTTTAAATTGCTCTTATCATTAGTCCTTTCAAATCCAATCTTCACAAGATGCTTATGAAGTCTCTCATACCATGCTCTTGGTACTTGTTTCAAACCATATAGAGCTTTGTGTAATTTTCATACCATGTTCTTATTATTTACATCAAAAAAACCTTCTAGTTGTTCTATGTAAACTTCTTCCTCTAATATGCCATTCAGAAATGTATATTTAACATCCATTTGATAAACTTTGAAACCTTTGTATGTAGAATGAGAAAGTAAAGTTCTTACTCCTTCTAATCTAGCAATAGGTGCAAATGTCTCTCCATATTCAATTCCTTCTTCTTGTGCATATCCCTTGCAAACTAGTCTTTCTTTGTTCCTTGTGACTTCACCATTTTTATCTAGCTTGTTTCTGAATAGCCATTTGGTGCTAATCAATTTTTTGTCTTGTGGTCTAGGAATTAGACTCCATGTTTTTTTTTTCTTAATTTGTTCAATCTCTTCTTCAATGGCCTTACTCTAGTCTATATCTTCTAAAGCATCTTTTACTGATTTGAGTTCCTTTATGCTTAGCAAACATGTATCATTTCTCAATCTATTTATTTTCATTGGTCTATATCTTTATCTACAATTATTTTGTGCAATAGGATGATATCTCTTCACATATTTGGACAATCTTGGTTCTATTCTTGTTTCTTCACTTGATCTTTCAATCTCAACATCATTGTGTGCATCTCTGTCAGGTAATTTTGCATCTCTATTGATCTTAGAATCAGAATGTACTTCTTCTTCATTCTGTAACTTGACATCTGAATGTAGTTTAGTTCCTAAATGAAACTTGGCATTGATAGTATGTGACTCAACAATCACTAAGAGATTTTGTTGGTTTGTAGCTTGATTTACAACATCTTCTTCAGCAAACATACCTTCATAAGAGTATACAAATTATTTGTATTCTTCTGGTTCTTTCATAATTTCAGCCTCATATACTTCTATTTATTAATCAAAGTTTATATTTTCACTTTCCACAACTTTGTTAGTGTTATTATTCAAACACTTGTAAGCTTTACTTCTCCCGGAATAGCCTAGGAATATACCTTCTTCACTTTTTGCATCAAGTTTACCATTCCTAAAATCCTTAAGAATGTAACATTTGCTTCCAAATACCATAAAATATTTTACATTGGGTAAGTTTCCATACCATAATTCAAAAGGTGTTGAATGAGTACCTTTTTTGACTTTTACACAGTTCAAGGTATAGACAGTTGTACTTATAGCTTCTCTCCAATATTTCAAAGAAACATTCTTTTCCATCATGAGTGCTCTAGAATAGTCCATTACATATCTATTCCTTCTTTCAGAAATTCCATTTTGTGGAGGGGTTCTAGGAGTATATGATTGTCTTTTGATTCCTCTGTCATTATAGAACATCTCAAATTCATTTCATGTGAATTCTCCTCCTTTGTTAGATCTTAAACACTTCTAATTTTTACCTGTTTCCTTTTCAACTCTTGCCAAGTACTACTTAAACATTTGAAATGTATCAAATTTCTTTTCCAGAAGCATAACTATCATCATTCTAGAATAATCATCAACAAACAACATAATATACTTATTTCCTTGTAGCTTTGCACATCAATTGGTCCACACAAGTTAGTATGAACAATCTCTTGTATTTCTTTAGAGGTGCAAGTTTTTCTCTTAAAACTTGACTTTGTCATTTTCCCTAACTGACATTGTTTGCACATTACATTATCAAGCTTCTTCAACTTAGGAAAATCTCAAACTTTCTTTATGTTACTAATACTAACCAAGTTATCAAAATTGGAATGACATAAATTCTTATGTCATAGCCATACATCATCAAACTTTACAACAAGACAAGTAGCATCCTCTTTTTTCAAGATAAAATAGATTACTTCTAGGTTGATCACCCTTTCCAATCAATTTCCCATTTGTTTCATATATCTTAGCAATCTTGTTTTCAAACTCAACCTTACATCCCAAATTATTTAGTTGTGACACACACAACAAATTATATTTAAGTCCTCCAACATAGTAAGCATTGTCACATAAAATCTTATCTGTGAGCTTAATAGAACCTTTTCCTTTTATCAAACATGGTGCATCATTACCAAATCTTACACTATTTCCATCATAACAATTTAGGGTAATGAACTTACTTTTGTCTCTAGTCATGTGATGTGAACACCCACTATCAATGATCCACCTGTCATTTTTGTTTACATAGGTTACAAGTACATTTGTCTCATCTTCATCAAATTCATCCTTTATTGCAACATATACCACCTCATCATCATGTTCACTAGATGTTTCCTCTTTAGTAATGTAGCATGGCTTTATTTCTTTGTCTTTGTAGTCCTTGTTGTCTTCATCCCTTCTACTTTTGTATTTGTCACCACCTATGTAGTTCTTCTTCTCTAGACATCTAGTATCAATATGACCAACTTGATTTCTATTGAAACAAATGATAGGTAATTTACCTTTGGACTTACCTTTACCTTTGTGAACTCTTCTTACTATTAGTACTTCAAGTTTTTCAACATCCTCCTCATTTGTATTACTATCACTAGATACATATTTTATCTTTTTCTTCTTCTTCTTTTCATCAAGTTCCTTCAATGACACTTTGGTTTTGAAAGCGGATTCAATACTCTCAAGTTTTTAATTATCAAAGTTAGATAGCTAAAAAGTAGTAAGTCTACCTACTAGTCCTTTAAGTGATAGATCATTCTCTCATATACATCTCAGTTCTTGAATTGTAGAAACTCTAATAGCATATATAAGCAGTAGTGTTCTTAAAAATTTACTTAACATAGTATCATCATCTAGTTTGCCATTAGCTCCTCTTATTGCATTAACTACTTCTTTTATCTGTGCAACATATTGAAAAATATTTTCACCTTCTTCCATTCTCATTTCATCAAACTTACCTCTAAGGCTTTCAACTTTAGCTCTAAGAACATTGGTGTCTCCTCCATAGATGGTAGCTAGGGCATCTGACATTTTCTTTGCACTGTGAAGATCTTTGATATCATCATATTCAACATAACTTAGGGTAGAGTCAATCTCTAGGATTGTTTGGTTATGTTCTTTCTTCTTTCTCATATCCTTAGCACTTGGGGAACCAACAGGGTCAACATGCTCATGGTAATGGTAAATTGTACATGATCTCCAAGTCCTCCAAGGTGTAGCTTCATCAAACTTTTCCATGTCAAAAAATTATCTATATTGAGATTGAATGCATCTCTTTTTGACATATTGATCTTTGTGCTTCTAGTACCTTCAAACTAGTCTTCTTTAAGAAGATGGCTCTGATGCCAATGTTGGAATACTTTAGAATAACTTAGAGAGGGGTGAATTAGTTTTTCAAGGTCTTCACAACTTAGTGAACCCATAAAACATTATTCATCATGCATGCATCCATAAGATTATGCAATCACTTAAAACTTATAGGTTATTGTCAAATCAAATTGCAAAAATGTAAACATGAAACATAATAGATTCATCAGCACACTTGAGACAAAGATTTATATGGAAACCTAATTTGGGAAAAACCACTAGTAACATGGTAATCCTTTTTCACTCTTCTGAAGTGATGCCTTGTGAAAGGCCAACCTCTTAAAGGTTACAATCTAAACTATTAAATATGACCCTATTAAAGGATTTCAATCACCCTATTAGGAGTGAGCCTTGTTAGAGGACTTTAGACCATTCATTTAAAATGTCACCTAGTTAAAGGATTTACAAATGATTGTTACATCAACCTTAATCCAAAGGATTTACCCTAGACTAATACAATTATTAGAGAGTAATAGTACATCTTGATTTGATACAACTTACAACTTCATTTGTAGATTATAGATCACTGTTTAGTCCTCAATTCTACTTGGCCTTTATACTTTTCATCTCTTATAGCTTGTTCATCCTACAAGCATTCATCTCCTTAAGCCTTTCTCACTTAACATGCTAGTGTAGACTCTTCTCTTAGGTCACTTGATGAAATAAAACCCTTGACTCCTTGTCTTCCTTAGGTTATCACACATGAATACTTTGCTTCATGACCAACCATTCCTATAAATAGAAAATTAAGATATTTTGCTGCTCATTCTCCATCATCCAAATTAGGGTTAGGATGGATTAGGTAGGATACAATGAATCTATTCTAGATTTTATCTCTCTTATGGAAATTTATGTTTGAATCCTCTTTGAATTCACCTAAAAATGGTTTACCTTGAAGTTTGTGCCACTAGCTCATCATCTTTATCTTACACTTAGTTCACATACTCTAAGAAAACAAACTTGTTAGCTTAGATGCATTGAATTCATGATCTTTTAAATAATTTAGTAGCTTGGTATTATCTTGCTTCTGATGCTCGACACATACTACATTTCTTGATAGCTATTGTGAAATTACTCAAGATGAATTAAAGTTTATTGGTTCTTAGTATCAACTAAATTTTACCTGGCATCTACTATTCTACTTGGCATACACTAGAATGAACTATTGCTTAGATCCAACTAATTTTCTACTTGGCTTGCACTAACTTTGCTCGACACCTACTATCCACTCAGTCAAGCCTTGCAAAAAAACTTTGTGTAACTTGTTCTCATAAAATTTCTTAGTGTAACCATCCTTTGTAACCTTAAGTAGATTATCAATACATCATGTCATCAATGTCTTAACTAATTCTTGTACTTCTTTACATGATCATAACTCAACCTTTCCTCTAGGTGCTATTGTTACATCTTTTGATCAAATCCTCTTCATCAATCATCTAAGTGATAATATTTAAATATTATAAGTAGTTGTCTTACTATAAAATAGTAGATTTGACATTAGTGACAAAACAATGATTGAAGTATATTAGTCATACTTGTATGTTCTCAACAATCTTCATTTACAATCTCCTTCTTTGATAAGCTTCTTCCATCCATTCTCAACAAAGATGCAAAGATTAATTTGATCAAGAAGGATTGAGTATTCAAGCTAGAATTAAGATCTGATTCAAGAAAGATGGTTACATAAGCAAGTAGGTCAAGTCATGGTTACTCTCTAACCATTGTAGTAGTGAATCAGATCTCTTAACAGAGTTAGCCTAATACCTATTTTGTAAATTCTCTAACAAGGTGGCATTTCTAGATTGAAGTATCTAAATACCTCTAATAAGGCCATTCCTAAGAGAGTCGCACCTAAAAATGTGTTTTATAACCTTTAATAGGGTTGGCTCCTATTAGGGCTCACTTTAGAAGAGTGAAAAATAGTAACTAGTTGTAATTGGTGGTTTTCACAAATTGGGTTTCCACATTAAATATTAGTGTCTCTTGTGTTCATGTTATTTCTTTGTGTGTATGCAACTAATTTAATTAACGTTAATCACACTTAATATCTTAAAATCTACATGTTTAGTATTTACCAAGTAACAGTTCATACTTAGTACTTGTTGAGTGACAATAAATTGTTAGTGTTAACCGAGTGCTTCTGTGTTAATTGAGTAACAACAGTAATTTAGTTTCAGCAAAGTTTTGGTATTGATTTGTATTGACATCTAAGGGATCTGGGATTTATTTCTATAGTAACTAATTCACCCCTCCCCTCTTAGTTACTCCTCTTATATTTCCAATACTTCCTTCTTCTTTTCCTCAACCTCTTTTCTCTTCTTTTCTTCATTTTTTTTTCTCTTCTTATATTTATCCTATTTCTTCTTCTCTTACTCATTCTCTTTATTTTTCTTCTCCTCATCTTCTTTATTTCTCTTTTCTTTAGTTTCTTTCTTCTTTTCTTCTTCTACTTATATTTTCTCCTCTTCCTTTTTCTTTTTCTCTTCTTCCTCCTTCATTTTATTCTCTTCATTTTTACTCTTTCTTTTCTCTTCATATTCATCTTCTTCCTCTTTTGAACTAGAATAGATGGAGATATTTCCAAAAATGCTTGTATCATAATCCTTAAAAGGTTTCTCAATTGTATCAACAATGACTTTTGTGCCACCAATCTTCATTGTGTCTATTCTAATTTTGATCTAAGGCATTGTTGTTGCCTTGTTTAGGTCTACTATCATTTGAAAAATGGCCTTTTCTTTCTCCTCTCTAACTTGATAATTTCCTTCCATTATCGTTATGTTGTTTTCTTCTTCCTAATATAAGGTTCAGGATTCTTAAATAGGCTAGCCATATGCTCATCGCTTCTACTTGGCATAGTTTCCTTATCTAGTTCTATATGATGTTCTTATCCTCATCAAACACTCTATTCCTTTTTTTAGTTAGCCTCTCTTAGAGATATTTTGGGATCTTGTCTTTTACATCCTTAAATTTCTCATTAGACAATATTATATGTCTAATAACAACATTTTCTAATTTCAATCTAGCAATGCCTATATATAGATAATAAATCTTATTTAACTAAACAAAATAGCCTTCATGGATGATTTTGTTGTTTGTCTTTTCAATTTTGGGCTTCCATGCCTTTATCCCTAAGGGCACAACTCTAGGTTTCCTCTCTACCTTCTTCTCTAGCTCTACTTGACCTCATTGTTTATTGTTAGGCACACTAGGCATTAATTCCTTTTGTTTCTTTCCTAGTCCTATAGCCATGGCTTTCATTCTCTTCTTCTTGGGAGACTCAAGTGGCTCTTGCTTCACCTTTTCCAATTTGACTCACTTTCTCTTTACCTCTACAAATTCTATTTGTTTTGATTCCTTTTCTAGTGGAATTACAAGTGTGATGGGCATCTATTACCATGATACTACTACATAGGGATAAATTGGTAATATAGTAGGTGGTGTAGCTAATATTACTCCTTTAGATGTTCCAACAGATGCCAAGGGTGGAATTTACTTTATTTCTTATTTACCAATTTTTCTCATTCCAATGATGGGCTACCTTACTATAGTAGCTTCTTCTAGTGTCATCCCTACTTGTTCCATAATCTTCCTCATGATTGATTATACTTTCTTCTTGGCTAAATTTTACAACTAAGCTTTAATAGCTAATTGAATCAGCTTTTCACAAGTTCCTAATCTGTAAAACTCCTCATCCTTTTCTAACTCATGAATAGCCTTGACATATTCTTATGTTTTCTCCTCAGTAATTTCATACCCCAATGCTTTAACATACAACATTCTAGGATTTATTGCCTCAATGCATGTGAAGTTTGTGTCCACCATAAAGAAAATGACTTCTTTGAACTTCTCTATCATAGAGGGTGGAATTATGAATCTATCCCTCATATCATTCTAATAAGTCTTCATAATTAAATCTACATTGTTGTTAACTTTCCCAATAAGATGTCTCTTATATACTTCAAAGATCTTTTCCATAGTTCTATCATTGCTCATCAAATTTGATGCTTGCATGAATGGAAATATCTTGATCATATGGAAGAACATATGAGTGGTCAAGTATTGAAATATAAACTAATTTTTCTTGACTTTCTTGATCTTTTCTAGGTTCTCTATCAATTTCACTCTTAGGATTTCACACAAATAAACTTTATTTTTGTCAACACAAATCTTGTAAGATACTTGTATAAAGCTAGCTTCCATATCATCCTCTCTAGAGTTGTAGTTCATCCTTGTTGTTATGATACTACTTAGGAATCTGATGTCATATTTCTTAATCTTACTAATCACAATTCCTCTACCATTGTATGTCAATTTAGTCTTGTTGAGTACTAACTTCTTGACATTCTTGTAATTTACTGGAATATTACCTTCATTGCATAGTCTAGTCACCTCATGAATAAGGTTAACTAATATTTCAACCACATTATTTCCTAACCAAAACTGTCCATCACGAATTCTACTCAATATTACCCTAGTCCACTCTTCATTATCAAATTAATAGTAAAATAGAAACTTTACTCAATCATTATCCTTAAAGTATTCATCTCCTTGTTGATAACTCATATCTTGGTTGTAAATCTTATTGAAATCCTTAGAGATGTGTTCTTCTCCTATAGTTTCAAAATTTGTTCTAAGATAACTACTCACATCTTCCAGATGAATAATATTTTCAAGCATTTTTAACAACATGGTGCTAGGATCATCAACTAAAGGTTTCATAGGGTTTAATTTTATCTTAGGTCTTGTTTCATCTTCTGCATTATGTAACAAAGACTTATCCATTCCAACACTTGAGTTCTTAACACAATTCATAAATCAAATCCTTTCTTAAGAGTAAAATACCTTATTTTGATGTGTAACTTAGGGATTTTTGATATTTACACATGAAATACTTCAATTTTCCTACAAATTTTTTGGAAAATCTCTCTGATTGCCCCTAAACACTTCATACAGTCAAGTGGTACACACAATCTTTCTTGCATGGCTTATATCTCATCAAAATGAACCTTTCATAAATTTTGCAACTTCTTAATCCATAAAAAGTTGTTTCTATTCACTAGTAAACTTGTTTTCATTCACATAACTTCATAAGATCTCCAAATGACATGCACTCTTAACCAAATCTTCCTCTTATCTTCTTTTACCTCATATTAACTTTGCAACTCTTAACTTGATTTCTAACCTTAGTTTTCACTTTCTAATACTTGATCTTCAATAAAAGGTGCTTAATTCAAATAGGATGAATCATATGTAATAGTTGACCTTAATCTTTCATTGGGTGCATCAAAATACTTCTCTTCTAATACTACATGTAAACTTGATGGATAGATTTTTCTTTGACAAATACCTCTATGAATTCTTCCACATGTTCTCTCAATTCATCTTTCTAACTTTTGTTGATATTATCATTCCTTCTATCATTTTTGTTATTATTCATTCTAAAATTTGGATTACTATTGATGTTCCTAATGTCCATTCTAAAAAATCTTTCTATATGACCAAAATTGTTGCATAACTGACATATTGGTGCATTTCTTCTCTAATTAGGTCTAGACTAGTTAATACGTGCTTTATAATTTCTAGTGATATTTCCAAAGTTTCTACAATTGTAACACACAATGTTATTCCTTTCTCCATTAGATATTTCTCCTTCATTAGATCTACTAGATGTCATTTCATTAGATCTCCTTCTCCTATGACCTATAGGATCAGTATCTCTAAACATTCTACAATTGTTATTATTACTATCCAATTTAGCTTTCCTACAATCAACTACTTTATGACCCAAACCATGACAATTATAACAATAAAAAATTGTAATAGGTTTGAATGACTTACCTATAAATTCTCTCTTCATGTGACTAAATTCATTACATATAAAATATTTACCTTTGAATTCATACCTTACTTCCTTAGGTGATTTAACTTGCTATGTTTTCATAGGTTTGTCAATTTTCTAAGGTTGACTTGCATGTTCAACTTATTTTGGTACATCTTTATATTGACTTGGTCCAGTATCCTTCTAATAATTCTTCTTAGTTTCAAGATGTCCAATAAATGGATATAGTTCCTTTCTTTTTTGATATTTCTTTGTTGATTTTTCTCCAAAAGACTAGTCTTATCATAGGAAGGTCTCTAAAAATATAGTTTCTCATCAATTTTCTCACTACTAGAGTATAACTTATCTTATTGTTTCTTAGGTTTATTTAACTCTTCTTTCACAATATTATTTTACTTCTCAAGTTGTACATGATCTATTTTGATGGATTCAAGTTTAGATGTCACTTTTTTCAGATGAGATCTTAGATTTGCATTTTTTGATTTCAGATTCGATTCAATCTTGCTATCATGTTTCTTCAAACTTAGCTTTAGTTCAACAATATTCAACTCATGTTTCAAAATCTTATTTTCTTTCTTCAATTTTGATACCTTATCACCATCATTTGTATTCTCTCTAGGTTCCTTTATGGATTTGTGATGATCAATCTTGTCTTTCAATTCCCAATATACTCTTTTGCATCTTCATATCTTTCTTTAGGGTTATCTCTTTCCTCAATAAGAAGATCAATCTACTTAAGAGCTTCTTCAAGATTTCTCTTCAAATATTCCACATCCATAGTGATCTTACTCAATTTGTTAAGCCTCTTTAGAGTAACTGGGCTCTAATATGAATTGTTAGAAATAGGGAATACTGGGGGGGCTGAATTAGTAGTTTACAAATATTATCCCAAAACTGGATTTTTTTAATTGCCTTATAGCTTGCATATGAAAGTAAATAAATAGTATTGAATAGTAAACATAACCATGCAATAAAGGAACTCATAATACCTTAATTTTTTAACTAGGGAAATCGAGGCAAAGAGAAAACCTCAGTGGGGATGGTACCCACAAAATTATCCACTAAACAAAAGTATCATGTTAAGGATGTTGACCCTATTAAGAGTTTATTACATAAATATAGTGTCTTGATCCTTGTTAGGGGACTAGACCCTATTAAAAGACTCAACCCTATTAGGATTTGTTCCAACCCTATTATAGTTTATATATACAATTATAGAATCTATGCAAGATGAGCCCATGACCCAAACATGCAATTATACAATGCAGTTTATTATACAAAAGATATAGCTATAAAAACCTCTTTACAATGTTGATATCTTCAATATCTAATCTTCTATTTTCTTCTCTTCACATAACTCTGATCATACATCAATATTTACATAAATTTAGTTCACTTATCATTTCACATATCACTTACAAGTTACACGCTTCTTCACATATTACAAACTTTCCTTTATACCTTTACTTGTTACAAAATATGTACAATTAGCCTTCAAGCATTTACGTGCTTGAAAAATTAAAAATTAAGTCTTTCCCTCTCAAGGCAACATCTATTAAGTCATCCCTAATTATTTAAATAATTATTTCATAATCAAAAAAATTCTTTAACTCATAAGTACCCAATTATTGTTAAGCTTTGTTCTGCTATATTTATTGTCTTTATTGGTGTTTAACCAATAACTCATTTTGTTCTATCTTTACTAACATGTACACTTACATACATCATACTAACATTCTATACTAGTTATACCTAACTATGCACATGCCAATAAAACACTATCATCTGTACACATCAAAATTGTCCCTATTCTACTGAATAACTATCTAATACTTAGACAATTTTCAATGCCTAACTATGTAAACTTCATCTATACATAATGTCTTCTTCACATAAGGTATATGTTGACATATTTCCAACATAACAATGCAATAAGAGAACTCATAACTCCATATTTTGTTAGCTAGGGAAACCCTAGCCAAGGGAAAACCTAATGGGGATGGTACCCACAAAATTATCCACTAATCCAAAGTATCTAGTGAAAAGATATTGACCTTATTAGGAGTTTATTTCATGCATTTAGTGTCTCAGTCCTTGTTAGAGGATTTAGGCCTTGTCAAAAGCCTCAACCATGTTAGGAGTTGGTATATATACATATACAAAGTGGTGTACAAGTTGAGGCCACTGTCCAAACATATAACTTAGAAATGAAGTTCTTCAATACAAGAGTCAGTACATAAACATATACAAATTGGTGTACAAGCTGATCCCAATGCCCAAACATGTAACTTAGAAATGAAGTTCTTCAATACAAGTGATAATTACAAAACCTCTTTACAATGCTTATATCTTGAATATATGATCTTTTCCTTTGCTACTTATCAAGAAACTCTCAATAATTTTTATCATACATCAAAATTTTCAACACATAAAGTTTACATAGTCTTCCTTAGAAGCACACTTAACTTTGCATTACAAACTTTCTTTTTATACCATTGTAATTAAAAAAACATTGTCCAGTCAGCCTTTAAGCTTTTACACACTTGGCTAGATACAAAATTAACTCTTTCTCTCTTAGTCTTAACATCTAGGATTTCATCCCTATTTATTCAATTAATTTCTTCATAAATAAAATAATTCCTTAACTCACAATTACCTAGTTTATCTTATGCTTTTTTCCTATTTGTATAATGTCACAACTGGTAAAATTGTTATATCTTCTTATGTACTTACCGTACTGACTCACACACTCGTACATGTCATCCTGAGATTCTATATTGTTTATATCTAAATGTTCAAATTCCCATAATGTCTCATTCATTTGTACTTATCTAAACTATATATGCTCTGCTAGATAACTTAGCTAATACTTAGACAATTTTCTAAGTCTAATCACAAAATGTTCATCTTCAAGTTTTCCCTTCTTAATGGTAGATATATGTTTCCATAAATGAAAACTTCAACTTATCTACTTATCCAAATTTGTAATAATCTTCCCCTTTGGCATTGATGACAACATACGGGAAGATTTTCTAAGTCTAAAATGTTTGAAAAAACTTTATAAAATCTTGGCCTTAACAAAATTTATAGAACTTCAAAAGTTTGCGCATCATCATATTTTATAACCATCTTTCCTTATATCTCATATAATATTTTATCTTCCCCTATGACTATAATACTTTGTATGATTATTGCTCCCCCTTCCTACATGAATCATACAATTTTCCTATATTACTCCCCTTTGACATCAATGACAAAGGTGTCAAAATTTATATACAAGTCAAAATTGTGGATCTACTCAGGTGGATAGGCATGAATGCAATTATTAAAACTTGTCTTTAGGGTCTGAAAGTTCTTTTTCCATGAGTCTTTGACTCCCTTTGATATGATGAGAAGAGCGCATAGCCATAGGGTGCAATTTCTACTCCATTCAAATCTGATTAGACAATTTTGTCAAAATATGTCTTCCCCTATAGACATTTCTCTAGCTTTTACTCAAGGGTTGTTATCTTCAAAGATAGGTGCTCTTGCAAAAGTGAGAATCTTTTTTAAATTTTCTCCCTATTTGTCTTAATAAGACTTATTTCATCATAAGTCTTCCCAATCTTTGCCTCAATATCTTCTATCTTTTTCTCAAGCTAATGAAGTTGATTTATCAGTTCTTGGATTTCTTCATGTTTCTTCCTTAGGTTTCCATCATTGTCCTTAGAAAAATTGAATGATAATGAGCACTTAACATAAAGTGTCTTTCTGTCATGTTCACATTTTCTTAGTTCTTTTATACATGCATCAAGAGATCCCAAGTCATCTTGAATATTTTGACAAACTATGTCAAACATTTTTGCATCATGCTTGGCTTATGCTTGAAATTTTTTAATGTTTGAAAGGTTAGTGAACTCTACAACAAAGGATTTCACTAATTTCTTGGCTCTCAACTGCAAATATTGTTCTATCATTTGTGATGGAACTATATTCTACATCCTAACCAACACTTTAGTTAGATTCTTTTTAAGACTACACACTTTCTTGTTCTTCTCTAGTAGCTTACTCAAAGATGATATGAGTGCTTTCTTATTATCATCATTATCTGATGCTATTTCTACTTCTTTTTCTTTCTTTTCTTGACTTTTCTTTTCCTCATCTTCTTTCTTTTTGTCTTCCTCTTCCTTCTTCTTCTCCTCTTCTTTCCTCTTCTTGTGTTTCTCTTCATTCTTCTTCTTTTCTTCCTCTTCTTGCTTATTCTTCTCCTCCTCTTCTTTCTTTCTCTTCCCTTCCTCTTTTTTCTTCTTCTTCTTCTCTTCCTCTTCCTTTTTCCTCTTTTCTTCTTTTTCCTTTTTCTTCTTATCTTCTTCTTCTTTGTTTTCCTCTTCTTCTTTCTTTCTTTTCTCCTCTTCTTTCTTGTTCTTTTCCTCCTTTAATTTATTGCTTTCTTCTTCAAGTTTCTTCTTTTCTCTCTCCATTTTCTTTTGTTCTAACTCCTTCCTCTTTTTCTCTTCTTCAACCTTTTTCTTTTCTTTTTCTTCTTCTTCTCTCCTCTCAAAACTAGTGTAACCAATCAAATTGCCAATATTTATACCATAATCCTTGAAAGGATCTTTTGATGTGTCAACTATTACCTTGGTCCTATCAATATGCATAGTATCTTTAGAAATTGTTACCTATGGAGTAAGAGATACCTCTGTCATGATTATATCCTTCTTTTCTTGACCTATCATTATTTTTTACAATTGTTTCATTTGTTTTCCTTGTTCACTTCTTCATAATTTCCTCCCTTGATTAGTATGGTCCTTTTCTTATTTCTTAAGTAGGGTGAAAGGTTACTCATCAATATTTGCAAATTATTTTTATCTTTAACTTCATAATTTTTCTAAGATGATTCTCTCTTATCTTTTTTTCTTCTTCTACAACCCTTTGTTTTCTGTTGACAAGTATTTTATTCAAGTCTGTTAGGATAAGACCTTGTATATCTGCAAATTTCTTATAAATAATAATCAAACATCTTATTACAGAATTTTTAACTCAATTCTTTCAAAGCTTATATACAAATCATAAAATTTGTTAAGTTGTGCAAAGTTTCCTTTTTTCTCAATTCTTGGCTTCCATCCCTTCTTGCCAATGGGTGTCTTGGTTTTTATCCTTTTTACTTTAGCTTCCTTCTCCTTTTTTCCCTCATTTGATGACTCTAATTTATATTCAACTATTAGTGATTTTCTTCTTGGAATAAGAGTTTTTCTTCTCTTTTATGGTTCTCTAGCCATCTATTTGACTCTCTTCTATTTTTTTGGAGGTTCTATTTGCTCCTTTTTAACCTTTATAAGTCTCATGGATTTTATGGTGCTTGGAGGAGTGGTAGTCTATAACTTAACAATGTTGACATCCTCTTCATTCTTCTTATGTACAATGGTAGGTTACACTTGTGAGACTACAACATATGGCACACTAGTAGTTTGTGAGGAGGGTTATGTCATTACCACTCCTTTTGTTGCTCCTACTACTACAAATAGTGTTGTAATTAGAATTTCTATTTCACTACATGCCTTTAGTTCTATGGAAATTTCCATAGTTCCTCTTAGTTCCTCTTTTTTCATACACGTTTCTTTTAATATGGTTTCAATTTTCTTATCAACCTTCTTTTTGATGTGTTACTATATAGATCAATCTACACTTCTTTCATCTTTTCTTCATATCCCCCATCTAGGACACTCTTTATCTCTTTCAAATTTTATGATTGTCTTTACATATCCATCTATCAGATCTTCTATCATCTCATAGCCCATAGGATCAATGAATTTGACTCTAGGTTCTATATCCTCCATGCATGTTACATATATTTCTACCATAAAATAGATATCATCTTTGTACTTTTCTATTGAGGAGGGTGGAATTCTATATCTCTATTTCATCTCAAACTAGAAACTATTCATCATTCTTTCTATATCCTCAGTTATTCTTTCTTAAGAACATCTTCTGTAATGATGTGTTATCAAGTTCATTGTGCACTTATTTCTATTCCATTCATAATCACGTATTCCTAGAAACTTTCTCATAACTTGGAAGAATATTTTTCTGATAAGGGATTCAAATATGAATACTACATTTTTTTTTTCTTAATCTTCTCAGCATTATCCAAAATTTGTTTCTTTATAATTTCACACATTTTCACTTTTTATTTCTTTACAAACATGAGATATGTTGCATATATAAATCTAGTAGATATAGATTGTATCTCAACTTTGTAATTCATTTTATATCCAATGTTTTTTCTCAACAAGCTGACATTTGTTTCCTTAATCAAATCTAATCTCATGTTCATGTTATCCAATTTAGTTTTTAGAGTTGTCTCCAATATCTTTTTGACATATTTCTCATTTATAGGGTTGCATCCTTCATTACTCAGACCTGTTAACTTATGAATCATATCAATATCTATCATCACAGGGATATCTCCTACCCAAAATATGTCCTCATGGATTTGACTTTGAATTATACTAGTCCACTCATGATTTCCAAATTCAATATAAAACACATGTCTAATGATGTTGAACTCATCCAAATGTTCAAAGCCTTGTTTCAAGGATAGGTCATTTTTGCATACTAAGTTCATCTCCTTATGTATGTCCTCATCACCAATTCTCTCAAACTTATAATGAATGTAGGCTCTAATATCTTCTACATACAATACATACAAGGGAACTTGTCAAAATTCTCCTAATGGGTTACCTTCCAAAGACACATTAGGGTGTTTCTTAAACTTGTATCTAGGGTGTTCATTCACATCACAAACTATTGGTTTAGTCATTGTTTCATATTTAAACATTAGAATTTCAACTATGTGGATGATAAATTACCTCAATTTCACATAACTGGGGCTTTCTACACTTTGTACTTCAAATCGCCTTCAACTTGCTTTCAATTATTATCAATTCAGTCCTTATAGCTCCTTAACTCTTTGCATGATCAAATGATGCATAGGATTATATTCACATCCCTTAAATTTCACCAAATTGATTTCCACATTAGTTGTAAAAGTATGCAATTTGTAAAAATTTGTTATTGATTACTTAGTAAACTTGTTTTATTTTGTACATATGCATGTGATATCCAAATGATATGTGATCATAACCATAGCTTTGACTCATCATGTAGTACCACATATTAACCGTGCAAACTTTAACTCTCCATTTGCTATCTTCTCTACCTTTCTGATGCTAATTTAGTTATAAAATATGCTCAATTCAAATAGGATGAATCACAAAAAAAAATTGACTTTAGTCTTCCTTCAGGTGTATCAAACAATTATTCTTCCAATACCACATGCAATCTTGATGGATCTTTTTCTTTGACAAATACTTCTTTGAATTTTTCCACATGTTCTCTCAACTCATCTTTTTGGCTATTTTATTTTCTATTGTTTCTCCTTACATTTTTGTTGTTGTTCCTTCCAAAATTTGGATTCATGTTGATGTTTCTCATATCCATTCTACAAAATCTTTCTATATGACTAAAGTTATTGCATAGTTGGCATACTAGTGCATTGTTGCTTTGATTAGGTCCAGACTAGTTAATAAGTTTTCTGTAATCTCTAACAATATGTCCAAAGTTGTTACATTTTTACAACACAATGTTTTTTCTTCTTCCATTTTTTTCTTAAATTTTATCTCCTTTTTTCTCTTGTAAGGTTAGCACTTCTAAACATTCTATTATTGCTACTATTACTATCAAATTGAGGTTTCTTACAATCAACTTCTCGATGACCAATACCATGATAATTATAATAATAAAAATTAGAAATAGGAATTACCTATATAGTCTCTTTTCATATGACCAATTTCATTACCTTCAAAGAATCTACCTTTGAATTCATACCCTACTTCCTTGGGTGATTTTCCTTCCTCAGTTTTCTTAGGTTCATCAATTTTCTCAGGTTGATTTTCTTGCTCAACTTATTTTAATGAATCTTTCGATTGACTAGATTCAATATTTTCTTGCTCATCTATCTTATGTTTCAAATGTTTAATAACTAGATCTAGTTCCTTTCTTGCTTTATATTTCTTGGCTGACTTTGCTCCAATTTATTCAAGACTAGTCTTATCATAGGAAGGTCTCTAAAAATATAAATGTTCATCAATTTTCTCACTACTAAAATATAGCTATTTGAATTGTTTCTTAGTCTAGGTTAACTCTTCTTTCACAATAATATTTTACTTTTCAATTTTTACATGTTCTAACATGATGGATTCATGTTCAGATGTCACTTTTGTAAGATGGGATCTTAGATATACATTCTTAGATTTTAGATTTGGCTCAACTTTTCTATCATCTTTCTTCAAACTTGGATTCAGTTCAGTGATCTTCAACTCATGTTTCATAATCTCATTTTATTTAATAAATATTGAAACTTTATCACTATAATTTTTCTAATCATTAGATCCCTTTATGGATTTGAGATGACCAATCTTGTCTTTTAACTTCCCAATGTAGTCTTTTGCATCTTCATATCTCTCTTTCAATTTATCTCTTTCTTCAATAAAAATATCAATCTACTCAAGGGCTTCTTCTAGGTTCTTCTATAACTATTCCATATCCATAGGGATATTACTCAATTTTTTAAGCCTCTTCTGAGTAACTAAGCTTTGATACCAATTGTTAGAAATAGGGAATACTGAGAGAGGGGTGAATCAGTATTCTAGAAACTTTAGCCCAAAATGGATATTGTTAAATGCCTTCTAATTTTCATATCAAAGAAAACTAATTATACTAAATAGTAAACATAGCCATGTAATAATAGAACTCATAACACCATATTTTGTTAACTAGGGAAACCCTAGCTAAGGGAAAACCCTACTGGGGATGGTACCCACAAAATGATCCACTAATCAAAAGTATCTAGTTAAATATATTGAACCTATTAGGAGTCTATTACATGCATATAGTGCCTCAATCCTTGTTAGAGTACTTAAGCCTTGTTAGAAGCCTCAACTTGGCACATATACATATACAAAATGTTGTACAAGTTGAGCCCATTGCTCAAACTTGTAACTTAGAAATGAAGTTCTTTAATACAAGAGATAATTACAAAACCTCTTTACAATGTTGATATCTTCAATATCTGATCTTTTCCTTTGATGCTCATCACAAAAATTTCAATCCTCTAATCATACATCAAAATTCACATCACATAAAGTTCACATAGTCTTCCTTAGAAGCACACGTAACTTCACATTACAAACTTTCCTTTTATATCATTGTAATTAACAAAACATTGTCCAATTGACCTTCAATATTTCACATGCTTGGCTAGATACAAAATTAAATATTTCTCTCTTAGAGTTAGCATGTAGGATTTTTTCCTTAATTATTCAATTAATTATTTTGTAAAAAAAATAATTCCTTAACTCAAAATTGCCCATTTTCTATTATTCTTTGTTCCTGTCGATGTACTACCACAACTGGTAAAACCATTATATATTCTTACATGCTGACCATACTAACTCACACACTTGTATATGTCATCCTAGAACTCTTTACTATATGTACCTAACTTTCCACCTACTCATAATATCTCAATCATTCATATTTATCAAAATTGTATCTACTCTACAAGATAACTTTGTTGACATTGAGACAATTTTCTAAGTCTAATCACATAATCTTCATCTTCAAGATCTTCCTTCTTAATACTAGATATATGTCACTATAATGTTTGTAGTCAAATTGTGATGGCAATTTACAATGGTGGTCTAATTTGTAGTGATTTTCATATTAATTTTTTTGCAATTTTCCCTAATTTCATCGCAATACAAACATAAGTGTCATAATTGTGACACCCGCATAACTATAAACTAAAAAAAAGACATAAATTATTCCCCATTTGTTTTTATTATGGAGAGTTCCACACAAAAGCAAGTAGAGAGTTGCAAAAAAGGGTGGAGAGCTTTAAACATCATCATGCCTATGCGCTTTATGTATTTCAGTCTTGTGATATGTCACTTTATTTCATTTTCATGCCCTTGCTCTGCGATTTTGTTTATGTGATCTCTGCATTTCATTTTTATGCCCTTATGATGTCTATATTTCATTGCAATACCCCTGCTCTATGTTTTTTCTCTATGATTTGCTTGTCATGCCCTTGTCATCTCTATGTTTGATTACTATGCCCTTGCTCTAAAATTTTGGTATCATGTCCTTTCTCTACAATTTTGTTGCCATGACATGCCCTTTCTCTATGATTTCATTTTTGTGTTGTGTTCTTTCTCTACAATTTCATTCCCATGCCCTAGGTCTATGATTTTTTTTAAGGGTATGTAAATGTTGGTTTCTTTTCTTTCTTAAAAAGTATCACTTTATAAGTCTTTCTGAACATGTATATTTAGAGATCTTTTTTAAGGTTCTTATTACATCTTAGCTACACAAAAAAAAATTGATCCAGCTACATACATATTGACAATCCAAATAATAAAAAGAAAAAGCTTACTCAACCTATGATAAGTGACTTACCCCAAGATCCTCTACAAAAATAATGTAGACCATGAAAAATGGGCAGAGTTCACAAGAAATTTTACAAAAACATATCATAGTAGATATTTTTAGAAAGAAACAAGCTGCAACTAGTTAAATGAGTCTAGTTGTTGATTAATTGTGTTGATATATACGTATATTTAACTAGGTTATGGATTTTTCAAGGGAATAAGCCTCATGATTATGCATATGTGCTTGATGCATTTCATTCCTGTGATATATCTCTACATTTTTTTGTCATTTCCTTGCTCTATAATTTCATTGTTGTGATTTTTGCATTTTATTGTCACGTCTCTACTCTATGATTTGGTTTTCGTGTCCTTATGATCTTTTCATTTTGTTGGTGTGCCATTTCTCTACGATTTAGTTGTCATACCCTTGTCATCTATGTGTTTCATTGTCATGCCCTTGCTCTATGATTTTGGTGTCATGCCCTTTATCTACAATTTTGTTTCCATGTCATGCCCTTGCTCTACAATTTCATTGTCATGTTGTGCCCTTGCTCTATGATTTCATTGCCATGCCCTAGCTCTACAATTTTCTTCAAGGGTATGCAAATATTGGTTCCTTTTCCTTCTAAATAGGAATCTTTTTATATCTCCTTCTAAACATGTATATTTAAAGATATTTTTTAAGGTTCTTATTACACCTTAGCTACACAACAAAAAAATTGATCTAGCTACATACATATTCTAGAATCCAATAATGAAAAAATAAACTCACTCAACCCATGATAAGTGACTTACCTCAAGATCCTCAATAAAAATAATGTAGACTACGAAAAATGGGCAAAGTTCACAAGAAATTTTACAAAAGCATATCATAATAGATATTTTTGGAAAGAAACTAGCCATAACTTGTTAAATGGATCTAGTTGTTGATTAGCTAGGTTGATTACAAATTTTTGTAGAACTGTCATCAAACTAGGTACAATAAAATGAACAATTAGTTGTTCCTAGCTAGTAGGATCAAATACAGTTTTCTAAGGTGATAAAATTTCATATGGAAGGAATTGAAGAATAACTTTAATGAAGAGTTGAGTGTAAGGAGTTCAAGAAGAAAGCTCTGCTTCTATGTAAATGATAAAATCATGAGGCTCATTTCCTTGTAGAAGCCTTTTCCACAATGACATTACCTCTAAACCATGCAAAGGATATTGAATTGGTTCCCAACCTTGAAACACTCTTATAAATATTTGATACTTAAGATCATCATAGGGAGACTATGCCAATACTTGAAACACTCCTATAAACATTTAATATTTGGACTCTAAATTCTCAAAGACACTTGCAAGTGATTCCAATGTCATAGTACCAACCACAACACTTTCTTTGATTCTATCTAGTGGCTCCCATAATATCCACTATATTGACTAGCTGTTGTTTCTACCATGTAGTCTCTTTCTAAAGTTGGTCCTTCTCATTCTCTTTCTACGGCCACTCCTTGGCTCTCACGCCCTAAATTTTGATTATAAAACTTTTGAATATCTACCTCTACCTTATCTAAAATCAACTTCATAGTGTTTTGTAACTCTAGCATAGGTGTTTGATCATCAATAGCTTTCATTTCAGCATTCAAGTTTCAAGATTGGTCAACACCCTCACTTGCGACCTCTCATGTCAAGCACTTTTTGTATTGTTTTAACACCATTTTCTTGCTTTTGAGATAATAGTTCTTCAGATGCATTTTCTTGTAAAACAATTATTTTGTTGAACAATTATAAGCCCTTAGAAAGTGCATTCTTGTTTTCATGTATGTATGTATATATGTATGTATGTATATATTTGCATATGTATATATGTATATGTATGTATGTATGTATGTATATAGATAGATCTTGTGGATTTTAGATTATGGATTGTAAAAAAAACATGATAGTAATCATTCCCCATTTGTTTTGATTGATTGTGGAGAGATGTGCACAAAAGAGGGTGGAAAGCTTTGGACTAAGGTGGAGAGCTCTGAATATTAGTGGAGATCAATGGGGATCTAAAATTATTTTTTGTTCCCTTGTGATCTCTGTTCCCTTCATCTATGATTTTCTTCAAGGGGAGAAGACTTACCTATGTAAATGTTCTATTCTTTTCCTTCTAAACATGAATCTCTTGTCATGTATGTAAATTAGTTCACTATGTAAACTAATTTACATGCATACATACACACTTGCATAAAACTTGTGCTAAATTAAATTAATCATTAATGTCTTGAATTCACACAAGCAATTATCCTTGAATCAGTCAAATTTATTCATACCAAACTAAGTATGCAGAAATCTATAATTATAGATTATATTATCTCTTGGTGATTGAGTAATGATCTCATGCATAATATCATCTAGATAATTATCAAATGCATTCACATTAAGAAATAATAAAAAATTGAGCAGATGATCCATTTATGTTACTTCAAACTCATTTTAATTAGCATTTTTTTAACATAATCAATAGTACTAGAATTATACATCTACAGCTAGTACTCTTGTTTATTTTATTTAATCATATACATTTAAGACTATTATTTTTCTTAAAACTAGACTATATATTTGTTATCACTAAAAAAAAAATATAGATCTCTAATAGTTATCTTTTTTTATTTCAGCATCTTCATATTTAACGTGAAGAGTTTCCACTACTGGATAGTGGAATGGCCACAATAAGGAGCCACATAGCTCATGAATTTTTCCACCAAATTATATTTTTATTATATATTTGTCCTTCAAAGATATTATAGGTGAATGCTCTTTTGATTTTCCATATATTTAATAATCCGTTGCTTCTCATTTGAGGTAATTTTCTATTATGAGATAGAGACATCTATCATAAGGATGAACATGCCAATTTTGATCATCCCACTTTCAAAGTTGATTCTATTATCAACTTAATGATACTACTTGCAATTGAGACCCTAATTTTTTGCAATTTGCTTGATTAGCCATTCACACAACCATCTTCCTCCTACCCCTCCATAGCATGCAACCCTTGTTTGAAGTTATATCTTAGTCCCACCATTTTAGAAGACCAAGTCTAGTGATTTTCATCTAGCAAATTGATGATATAGAAATTGAATATGGAGGAGGATATATTGGCATCACAAACAAATCATCCCATATCCATAAACAATGTCTAATCTTCTATAAGTCTCTCTCCTCTAAAGACCCAATACATGGGGCCATTATCATCATGAGTAGACTCACTCTCCTTAGGCAAATTCAATCAAAACTATTTATACCAAACTAAGTATGCATAAATCTACACTTCAAATTATATTATGTCTTGGTATAAATTGAGAAAAGGTCAAATACAATTTTCCAAGGTGATAAAATTGCATATATAGATTAATGTACATATGTATGTATGTATCTCTGCATCTCATTATCATGCCCTTGTGATCTTTGTATTTGTATGTTTGTATCTATGTATATACATATATATACATATGTATATGTATATATATGTTTATATATACATATGTATATGTATATATATGTTTATATATACATGCATACACACATATATGTGTGTCTATGTATGTATGTATATAAATAGAGAGATCTCTGTATATATACATACATACATAGATAGACACACATATGTGTGTGTATGTAGGTATCTATACACATACATATACCTAAAGAGAAGCTTCTCTATATATACATACATATATAGACACACATATGTATATGTGTGTGTGTATATATATATATATATATATACATACATATATATAAAGAGAAGCTTCTCTATATATACATATATACATACATACATAGACACACATATGTGTGTCTATGTATGTATATATACACATACATATACATAAAGAGAAGCTTCTCTAATCACCTATTGGGGAAATATAAAGAGATACATGTTTAGAAGGAAAAAAAAAGAAAATTTACATAGGTACCTCTTCTCTGAAGAAAATTGTAGAGCAAGCACTACTACATTTGGGACCAAACACTACAAATTATTCCACTGTCACAAATTACCATCATAGTTTGACCCCAAATTATGTAGTGTTGCAATGGGCACAAATATCACAAGGGTATAACATAGGGAAAAAATCACAAAGAAAGGGTGTCGAGATCACAAGGGCATGAAAAAAAAATGTAGAGATCACAAGGGTATGACAGCAAAATCCTAGATCTCCATTGATCTCCACCAATGACATGAAAATAGAATGAAGAGATCATAAGGGCATGAAAATGAAATGAAGTGATAACAAGGTCATGGAAATGAAATATAAACCCTCATTTAGAGCTCTCCACCCTCGTTCAGAGCTCTCCACCCTCTTTCACATGCAACTCTCCACTATCAAAATTGTTAGAGTTTTAGGTGACACTACAACACCTCCTAGATCAAATGAAAGACCAAGATAACTTCCACAAGAGATTGGAAAGACAATTTCATGAAGATGTAAGAATGCTATTATTGATAATGAACTTGATTGAAATCCAATAGTTTGATTTAAAATGTACATAATAGGCCTCCTTATATAGGAGAGGCAATAAGAGACAAAGATAAGGAGAAGATAAGCTATCACCCACACAAGGTGGAGTCACATGTCCACCAAAGGTGGATCATCCTCCATTATTCAATGAAGCATGTGTGATGATGAGGATAATACTATGATATGTGCACTAAAGGTGGAATGAGATAACAATTGTGACCACCTAGAGTGGAATTCTCCTACACCATGTGTTTAATTGAGGTACAAACTCCTAAGTGTCTCAATCACAAACTACTATGAAATGCATTATCCTAAGTAAGTGTAAATAGTTAATATTTAATTACACCAACACCCCCCCTTAAGTGTAACTTAGGGGAATCAACTTAAACTCACAATGTAATATGGGTCCCAAATACAAGGCCATTTTAGGCACCCATGTGCAATATGCAAAGCAATACGTGAAATTTAATCTCTCATAAAGTGGAGTAAGGGAGAAAACCTCATGGGAAAAACCCTCCTCCAAAAAGAGAGATGAAAAAAAGATGCATGGATGGATGGAGTACTCAAGGCCCCCAAAAAATTGCATACATCATGTCCCTATAGGAAGGAAATAAGGAGACATGATATCCCTCCATAATGAAGAAGCTCCAATGTAGATGAAGAGTACCTGCAAGAAAAATATAATCCAATGCCTACAAGAAACATTTCTCCCTTTAGGAAGAGATAAATGCATCAAAATATGAAGAAACCAATCCATGTAAAAAGTGAGAAAGGAGGAAGAAGATCTCCATGTATGCATCTCTAAAGACTAAATATGTTTCTTCAAGCTCAAAGATTCTGTCACACCATCAAGGTGACCTATGAGATGTGAAAAAATAAGAACACATGAAGAGTTGGGAAACCCAATCTCCAAAGAAGGTGAAGAAGTATCTCAAAGAGAAACCTCCTTAGATGTATTAACTAAATATACATTATGAGACTCATCTGAAAGAGAATTCAAGAATTTATCTTACACTGCAAGATCTAAAGCATAAAGATCATCCTACTGAATAGTAGAACTCATGTCTAAAGAAGTAGGAGGTGGAGGAGTAGGAAGTTCAAAACTTGTCTCAAGAATAAAATGATTCAAGTGTCCAATGTTCTCCTCACAAGAATTATTCACCCTTGATAAAGGGTTAGGTACACCATGAATATCATCATCATTATCAACAAAATATGAAAAAGAATACAAGTGTGATGTATGGTCAACAACTCCCATAACTATGACATCTTTAGTCTCCATGTCCCTAATATAGACATAATCAAGAGTGAACTCACCAATTTTATCTTGTACCCCATGAGTAATTTGGTAAATGGAAAGGATATTAGTGGTCAAGGATGGTACACAAAGAACATCATTAAATGTACCCTATCCCATAGGAATAGAACTTTTCCACAAACCTTCATGTATGTATTATTACCCATCAATATAGATGGAGAAGTACAAGGCTCAATAGAATAAAATATATCCATAGAACATGTTATATGATGTGATGCACCTAAATCAAGAAGCCATTTACCTTGCTTAGGATGTGCAAAGCAATGAGTGTTTTTCCTTTGTCTCTGGATGATGATGTAGATGTAGAATTTTCCTGATGTGTAGAAGAAGGAGAAGACATTGATGAGGCCAACTAGATATTGTTCTTTTGAATAATGTGAGTGACTTCATCAATCTTCTTATGGAAACATTTATGCTCATCATGTCCTAGCTTTTTGTAGTAAGCACATTTATCTCTCTTTTTGCTAGATGTTTCCTCTCTTGAAGAGGACTTGGATTCAATATTATGTTGTGAGGGACATTCATCACCTTTTCCATATTTTTGAGGATACTTGTGTTGTTGGTTTCCCTTTCCTTTGGGAGCCTTTATAGAGGAGTCATTTGTAACCAACACTTGATATTTGGAAGGCTTCAATTGACCCATGTATGCTAACTTTGCTTGTTCCCTTGTGAGCTAAGCTACAAAATTATCAAGGGAAGGAATTTTGTATGCACTACCAAGAGCATCCACTGTAGCATAGAATGTGGAAACAAAGGTTGAATATTCTGGATCTAGCTTGGAAAGAATAGATAATATCAATTTCTCATCATCTTTAGTAATACTTCAATTAGAAAGTTCCAATCTAATGGAATTGAACTTAGAGAAAAAGTCTTGAATATTGTCAAAATCACATGGACTTAGACCTATAAGCTCATTCTCCAATTTGAATTTTCTTATTCTATCAAGTTTTCCAAAGATTCCTTCTAAAGTAGTCCACAAATCATGAGGATGTGTGTAGAATGCAATATGATATAGTAAATCATTAGAGATGTAGATCTAAGAAAGCCAAGTGCTTTATCCCTTCTATCAAAAAGTTTCCTTCTTTTTGCAACACCTATAGCTAGTTCTAGATCCTATCTAAGAATCATTCTAAGAAATCCAATACTCATCAACTGATTAGAAACTACTTGTTTCCATTCATGATAGTTATATAGAGTGAGTAATGGAACTTTTAAAAAATTCATAATGAAATCAAATGATAACTTAAATGAATTGATAACTCCTTTGAATTACTGACTCAATTAAGAAAATTGAAATCCAAGTATTCAACAAGTGCAAATATAGCCAAAAAAGACCTATTTGTCAAAGTGATATGTCCACTACAAACCATCAAAATCTTATTATAGTTCTATAAAGTAAAGGAAAAATCATGCACTTTCAAAAATAATTGTACCTAAAAATGTTACTGAATGTGCCCAAACAAAGCCTTGAAAGATGCAAAAAATGGGATTTGCAATTTTAAAAAAAAATTAGAGATAGAGATCCAAAATCACCTGTACCACTATGTAGATCATGAAATTCTACCCCAAAACCAAAAAAACATCTTGGAAGGAGTCTGTACGAGGGAGATATCGCTATTTGAAAATCACCTTCGAAATTATTTTTTCTAAATTGTCACCACTGCTCCTTCAAAAATAAAATAGCTCTAGATTTGGCCTCAGATGTCTAATTTAGATGAAACAAAATTCAATTTAGGCATTTTTGAACCTCCACTATATAATGCCAATCTCTAATTTGCACTAGCAAGCTCCAATTTTTTTCTGCAATAAAATGTCACAAAATATGACTTCTGAAATCTCCTCCAAGTTCTGATGTCCAAATTGCCATTGCTACACCAATAACAAGTCAAGCCAAGATTTCACTTCTTGAGAAGAGGTCTTCACACCTTGAGAGCTCTGATATAATGTTAGAGTTTTAGGTGACTCTACAACACCCCTAGGATCAAATAAAAGACCAAGATAACTTTCACAAGAGATTGGCAAGGCAATTGCATGAAGATGCAAGAATACTATTATTGATAATGGAATTGATTGATTTAAAATGTACATAATAGGTGTCCCTATATAGGAGTGTTGATAAGAGACAAAGATAAGGAGGAGATAAGCTATCACCCACACAAGGGGGAATCACATGTCCACCAAAGGTGGATCATCCTCCATTATGGAATGAAGCATGTTTGATGATGAAGATGATAATGTGATATGTGCACTAAAGGTGGAATGAGCTAAAAACTACAACCACCTAGAGTGGAATTATCCTACACCATGTGTTTAATTGAGGTGCAAACTCCTAAGTGTCTCCATTAAAAACTACTATGAAATGCATCATCCTAAGTAAGCTTAAGTATGTGTAATTAGTGAGTATTTAATTACACCAAAAAAAAATGGTGAAGGATTTATGTCATACTTTCATTTTTCTTATATATCTAAAATCAACTTCACATTGTGTTGTAACTCTTACATGGGTGTTTGATCCTTGATAGCTTTCATTTTAGAATTTCAACATTTAAGTTTTCAAATTTTCTCTTTGTTATATAGTCCTTTCCACCAAAAAACCCACTTTGTTAATTCATAAAAATTAGGATTTGAACAAAGCCAATGATAAACAATGATGCAGGAGCATCCAAAGGTATAAGGACAATCCTACGTTACCCAAAAACATATACCTAGACATAGTTTTTGTTTCATGTGTTTTCATTTTTGGATACCCATTTGTGTCAAATAAAGGTTCCAACTCTCATAGTTCCACTATCAGTGTTCTAGGTTAGAGTTTTTAAGCACCTTGGGATACATTTAAGTGCCAAAAAAAATAGGACTATATAATTGAGCCATAATTATGGAAAATTAGAAGGTGTAAATTGGAGGGATGATTAAAATTGTAATTTGGAAGATTCTAGAAAGAAAATCAAGTCAAAAGGCTGTACGGTTTGAAAGTTATCACAATTTTTTAGTTTCTAGAGATGTCCTATAAATGCTTCAAATTTAGGTTCAAGGAACTAAATGACCTTGTATGGGCCTAAAAAATTAGAGATGAGAAAAGCTCTCCATAGGGCTATAGAGCACTCCAAGAGCTTTCCAAAATTGTAAATGGTTTGCAAATCAGAGCTATGGTTCAAAAGTTATGCCTCCTGGAAGTTCAGCTACCATTTCTGGATTCTTCTAATTTTGCACTGACTTCTAAAGTAACTTCTAGAGCCTTCCAATTTGGTGGTGGATGCCAACTAGCACTTTCTAAAATTTATTCCTAATCCTTAACCCTTTGGGGTCTATTTAAGAACATTTATGGCATTGTAAAAGGTAGTTCAGAGTGGAGTTTGAGAGAAGGTACTGGAAGAAGAAAATTATCTTCAGATTTATACTATTGTAAGCCCATAGGGCATGCTTTGGAATCTATTCTCTCTGCAGTTATTGTATTATCATATTCTCATAGTTAATAAAGTTTTTCCTTTCCTTATTGTGTCCATTCTGTTCTTGGGTTGTGTCTCCATCAAGTGGTATCAGAGCGGGGTTTTCCTGAGTGTGTAGACAGAGCACCGATTGTGAGGCAATTTGCACCAGGACTGTGTGGTTGTGGATTTGAGTTAAGAAGATGCCTCCACAAAGAGAGCATCGTGGAAGCCCAGAGCTATTAATCCTAAGGAGGTTAGAGCCCTCCAAAGGTAGGTTCAAGTGTTGCAGGAGGAGCTTCATAGAGGAACAAATGTTGCTGTAAGCAACAAAAGTGAGGATGACAATGAAGAAGAAGACATTGGACATGAAGGGGAAATTGAAGGGGAAGTTCTAAATTAGGTAGAGGAGAGGCTTTTTAGGTCCATTACTAAGTTTGGAAAGAGACCTACAATTGATGTGGGTGTGTTTTTAAGAAATCTGAAATTGGATGAGTTGATCATCTGGATCAATGAACTAGAGGAGTACTTTGAGTATGAGTATATTAGGGATCTAGATAGGTTTAATTTTGCAAAGGCCAAACTGAAAGGCCATGTCAAAATTTGGTGGAAAGAGGTTCAACTAGAAATAAATAGAAGAGGAAAGGAGAAGATCACGAGGTGGGATCGCATGGTGGACAAACTAAAGAAGTAGTTCATTCCTGTTGACTATGAGCTTGATTTGTTAAGAGGATGCATGGGTTAAAGCAAGTAGGAAAATCAATCCAAGAATATAAGGGGGAGTTTTATTGACTTCTAATTAGAGCAGGGCATGGAGAAGCAAATAAGGAGAAGGTTGCTCGTTATATAAGTGGGTTGTGACCCAGCATCTAGGAGGAATTAAGTCTCGTAAGAATGAACAACATTGAAGAGGCATACTAGTTTTCTTTGTGAGTTGAAAAGAAGATTAAAAAAAGGTTTGAAGGGAGACAAAGAGGGTGTGATCAAGGAGAAAGGGGCAGTGGTAGGTCATCTATAGGTTGAAATAAAACCCAAAAGAAAAATGAATATGTGGGTACTAGCAGGAACCAGAGGAATGAGGATTTCAACCACTCCTATGATCAAAACTTTGGAAATCAAAGAGGAAGAGGTAGAGGAAATGGAAAAGGTTCAGGAAGAGGAGGTTTCCATGGTACCTATTTCAATTACAATGAAGAAGTTCATCATGCCTTTGAATGCCCTCAATGACAAGGAAGGATAGATAGGAGAGCTGAGGGTCAAGCTAGGGTTGCTCATGTGGATGAGGATGCACACTCATCACATTCAAAGGATGCAAAAAGAGGAGAGACTTTAGTAGATGAAAGGGTCCTACTAAGTGATGAGATTGAACCAAGACAAAGGAGGATTCTATTTCATACCAAGTACAAGTGTGAGGATAAATGTTGTGATGTTATCATTAATGGTTGTAGCACTGACAACTTGGTGTTAGAGGAGACGGTTTCTAAGCTAAAGCTCAAGAGGGAGAAACACCCCCAGCCCTATCAAATTTCTTGGGTGAAGGATGATCATAAGGTCCTAGTAAGTGAATAATGTTTAGTGAAGTTCAAAATTGAGAGCTACCATGATGAAGTTCTCTATGATATTATTCCAATGGATGTCTACCATCTATTGTTGGGAAGACCATGGTAGTTTGATAGGCATGCAGTACATGATGGTCGTGCAAACACATACTCTCTAAAAAAGGATGGAGTTTTCCAAAAATTGAAGCCCATGATAAAGGAAAGGCGAAAAGGTATGTAGCAGTTCTAGGATCTATCTTGTTGATGGAAGAAATTTTTTGGATGGCATGAAACATCAGCATATGTGTTATGATTTGATTGCTCGATAAGATCAGGAAGGTATTACTGAAATACCAGTTGAAGTTTTAGATTTATTAGGTGAGTTTGGAGATATCATCTCTGATAATATTCCAGAAGGATTGCCACTAGTAAGGAAAATTAGTCATTAGATAGATTTAAGCCCTGGAGCTAGTTTTCCTAAAAAGGTTTCTCATAGGATGATTCCTACTAAAACTAAGGAGCTAAACAAATAGGTTTAGGAGCTATTGAGGAAGAGTTTGATTTGAGAGAGCCTAAGTCCATGTGTAGTACTTGCAATACTAGCACCAAAGAAGGATGGAGAGTGGAGAATGTGCACAGACTCTCAAGCTATAAATAGGATAACCATCAAGTATCGATTTCCTTTACAAAGAATGGATGATCTTATGGACTACTTGAGTGGAGCTCAGTACTTCAAAAAGATAGATCTCAAGGGTGGTTATAACTAAATATGGATATGAGAAGGAGATGAGTGAAAAATTGCCTTCAAGACCAAGGAGGGTCTTTATGAGTGGCTAATCATGCCCTTTGGATTGACAAATGCCCCAAGCACCTTAATGCGGCTTATGAATGAGGTACTTAAGAAGTTCTTGGGAAAATTTATTATTGTCTATTTGGATGATATTTTAATTTTCAGCAAGACTTTGGAAGAAAATTTATTGCATATTTGTAGTGTCCTTGAAAGGTTGAGGGAAGAGAAACTATTAATTAATCTGAAGAAGTGTAGCTTTGCTAAAAAAGAGTTAGTCTACTTGGGGTTTGTTGTATCACCTGAAGGTCTCAAAATGGATCCAGAGAAGGTAAAAGCCATCTTGGAATGGCCTACTCCAAGGTCTACTACCAAGGTAATATCATTTCATGGTCTGATTAGTTTTTACAGGAAGTTCATTAAGAATTTTAGTGGCATATGTGCACCCCTAACTGACACAATAAGAGGGGATAGAAAAGAGTTCAAATGGAATGCGGCAGCTGCAAGAAGTTTTGAATTGATGAACAAGAAGGTGATAGAACAACCTATGTTGGCACTTCCTAATTTTAGTAAAGTGTTCTAGGTGGATTGTAATGCTAGCGGTAGTGCTATTGGGGCTGTATTGAGCTGAGAAGGTAAGCCTATTGCATATTTTAGTGAAAAATTAAATGATGCAAAGAAGTATTTTGTTTATGAAATGGAGGCATTATTCATTGCCAAAGGAATTTTTTTTATATACTGATCATCAGGAATTACAGTACCTAAATAGTCAAGGTAAATTGAACCAAAGGCATATGAAGTGGGTAGAGTTCTTGTAGAGCTATACATTTGTGTTGAAGAATAGAAGTGGAAAGTCTAATAGGGTTGTAGATGCATTGAGTAGGAGGTAGTTGTTGCTTATAGTAATGCAGGTTGAAGTAGTTGGATTTGATGAACTCAAGAATATGTACCCTAAGGATCTTGATTTTTCTAAAGTGTGGAAATCTTGTAAAGAACCTGTTGCTGTAGATAGAACCAAGTGTCTAGACTACTTGATTTATGATGGTATGTTGTTCAAGGGCAGTCAATTGTGCATTCCAAGGAGTTCCATGAGGAAAAATTTGATTAAGGAGAAACATAGTGGAGGGATGGCAGGACATTTTGGTCAAGATAAGACCATCGCTATTCTTAGAGAACATTATTTTTGGCCTCAAATGTCACAGAATGTGAAGAAGTTTGTACAGATTTGTCAGGTTTGTCAAGCAGCCAAGGGAGTTAGTCACAATACTGGACTATATCAGCGATTGCCTATTCCATCAAAGCTATGGGAGGACATAAGTATGTATTTTGTTCTTGGATTATTGAGCACACAAAGGGGTAATGACTTAGTATTTTTTGTGGTTGATAGGTTCTGCAAAATGGCACATTTCATTCCATGCCACAAAACTCATGATGTCGTCCATATTGCAGACTTTTTTTTCAAAGAGGTTGTGAGACTACATGGTCTCCCAAGGAGTATAGTTTCTAATAGAGATACTAAATTTGTGGAGTATTTCTAGAGAACATTGTGGAATAAGTTGAGAACAAACTTAAAATTCAGTTCCACACATCACCCACAGATTGACATCCAGACAAAAGTGGTAAACAAAAGTCTAGGCAATTTGCTGAGATGTTTAGTTGGGGATAAGCCCAAGGGATGGAATTTGATTCTACCACAAGAAAAATGTTCTTACAATAACTCTATAAATAGGAGTATTGGTAGATCATCACTCCAAATTGTATATCAAAGTAGCCCAAGGACTGTACCAAAATTGAGAAAGATGGAGCAAGGGGAGAGGACAAGTGCTAAAGCAAAAAAATTTGCTGAACAGATCAAGCACCTACATGAGGAGGTCCAAGCACACATTATCAAGATGAATCAATAGTATAAAGCTAGGGCTGATCAAAGGAGAGGATAGAAGGAGTTTCAAGTAGGGGATCTAGTCATGGTATAGTTAATAAAGGAAAGTTTTTCAGTAGGTACTTATAATAAGCTAAAGATGAAGAAATTTGGCCCTTGCAAAATTCTTAAGAAATATGACTCAAGAAATGCATATGAGGTGGAGTTGCCAGATGGAATTCATATTTCTCCTATCTTCAACATTACAGACTTAACAGAATATCATGATGATGGTGCAGATGAGCGGTTGATGTTGGAGCCATGTCTAATTCCTACTTCTAAGAAGGAGGAGATAGAAGAGATTTTGGATAGTCATGTGGGAAGGAGTACCAAAAATAGGAAGTATGAAGAGTACCTAGTTAAGTTGAAAGGATGGTTGATAGAGGACTCAACTTGGATATCAGTAGCTGAGGTTTCCCATTTGTGATTTCCTCTACAATCCATAAAGTGATAGGGTCACTTTTCAATCTACCCTAAGTGTCTAATGCAAGAGCATCTAGAAGTATAAGGGCAATCCTATGTCACCCAAAAAAAAATATACCTAGACATAGTTTTTGTTTCATGTGTTTTCATTTTTGGATACCCATTTGGGTCAAATAAAGGTTCCAACTCTCACAATTACACTATTAGTATTATGGGTTAGAGTTTTTAAGCACCACGGGATATGTGTAAATGTCAAAAAAATAGGACTATGTAATTGAGCCATAATTATGGTGAACTAGGAGGTGTAAATTGGAGGGATGATTAAAATTGTAATTTAGAACATTCCAGAAAAAGAATCAGGTCAAAAGGCTACATGGTTTGAAAGTTATCGCAATTTGTTGGTTTTTGGAGACCTCCTAAGAATGTTTCAAAGCTAGGTTTGAGGCACTAAATGACCTCATACAGGCCTAAAAAATGGGGGATGAGATCATTCATAAGGCTATAGAGCACTCTGAGATCTTTCCAGAGTTGTAAACGGTTTGTCAAGCTACAGTTCAAAAGTTATGTCTCTCAAAAGTTTAGCTACCATTTTTGGATTCTTCTAATTTTGCACCAACCTCTAAAGCGACTTCTAGAGCCTTCCATTTTGACGGTGGATGCCAACTAGCACTTTTTAGAATGTATTCCTTATCCTTAACCCTTTTGGCCTATTTAAGAACCTTTTTTGGCATTGTAGAAAGCAGTTTAGAGTGGAGTTTAAGAGAAGGTACTGGAAGAAGAAATTATCTCTAGACTTATACTATTGTAAGCCCATAGGGCATGTTTTGGAGTCTATTCTCTTTGCACTGAGTGTATTAACATATTCTCATAGTTAATAAAGTTTTCCCTTTCCTTATTGTGTCCATTCTATTCTTGGGTTGTGTCTCCATCAAACAAAGCCCATATTCTAGAATCAAAATAATAAAACAATAAAACTCACTCAACCTGTGCTAACTGACTTAGCTCAATATCTTGCACAAAAATAATGCAAACTAGGAAAAATGGGGAAGAAATTTAGAAAAACATATCATAGTAGATATTTTTTGAAAGAAACAAGTCATAACCCAGTTAAATTGGTATAGTTGTTGATTAGCTAGGTTGATTACAAATTCATGTATAATTCTCATCAAATTAGGTACAATAAAATGAACAGTCAATTGTTCTCAGCTAGCAGGATCAAATATAGTTTTCCAATGTGATAAAATTGCATATGAAGATGTATGTAAGTATGTATGTATGTATGTGTATATGTATATATATGTATATGTATGTATGTATATATGTATGTATGTATATGTAGAGAGAGAGAGAGAGAGATCTTGTGGATTGTGAGGATTAGTGGAGATCTAGGATTTCATTGTCATGCCCTTGAGATCATCTTTGTATATATATATATATATATATATATATATATATATATATATATGTATGTATGTACGTATGTATGTATATAAATATATATATACATATTTATATATGTGTGTGTGTATATGTATGTATATATGTGTATAAATATATTTACATATTTATGTGTGTATTTGTGTGTGTGTGTGTGGGTGTGTGTGTGTGTGTATAAATAAAGAGTTCTTGGCACAACAGAAAAATAATAAAACTCACTCAATAGGTAGCATGGCCATGGGTATTGTCACAAGCTTTTAAACATAACTATATAAGGAGTGAGTTAGTACATATATATGTTAACCTTACATTAACCATAAATTATAACACAAAGGTTGCACAAGGGTATTATAGTATCATAATTATACAAAACTTCTTAATTCATCTAAGTGGGTGTATGATGGAAAATATTTGTACTAGGTGAGTAAAGTTCACCAGTGGTTATAGGAGTATAGCTGCATCATAAAAAGTAAGAACCATAACTACATATTTGTTAGAGTTAGTAGTTCAAGGGTCTTGATCCCATGGATATGGGTTTGTAGATAGCCTGGTGGGAAAAGTACACCTCCAGTGTGAAGACACCTTAGACATAGTTAGGTAGCACTTAAGTATTTTAAGATATTATATGTACCTAGTGTACCTAGCTTTTGAAAATAGAAGTCTAAAATCTATGTTTCAACATTGACTTTACTAGTCTATTTAGACCCATTGATTATTGTCACAAACTTTTAAATAGAGCTATATAAGGAGTGAGTTAGGATATATATAGGTTAACCTTACATTAACTATAAACTACAACATAAAGGTTGTACTAGCATATTATAGTATTGTAATTATAGAAAACTACCTTATTTTTCCAAGTGGGTGTATGATGGTGAAGGATTGTATTAGGTGAGTAAATCTCACTAGTGGTTATAGGAATAGAGCTACATCAAAACAATTAGAAACTAGAACTACATATTCTTTAGAGTGAGTAGTTCAAGGGTCTTGATCCCATGGATACAAGTATGTATGTAGCCTGGTAGGCAGAGTATGCCTCCAATGTGTAAATGTCTTGGAAATATTTAGGTAGCACTTAACTATTTTAAGATATTATATGTTAACTCACGAGTCTTACATTTTAAGTCATTATATGTACCTAGCATACCTAGATTTTGAAAATAGAAGGCTAAACTTGTGTTTCAGCATTAACTTGACTAGTGTATTTAGACCAATTGATTATTGTTACAAGATTTTAAACATAACTATTTAAGGAGTGAGTTACCATGTATATAGGTTAATCTTACATTAACTATAAACTACAACACAAAGGTTGTACTAGGGTACTATAGTATTGTAATTATAGAAAATTGCCTAATTTGCCCAAGTGGGTGTATGATGGAAAAGAGCTATATTAAGTGATTAAAGCTCACCAGTGGTTATAGGAATACAACTACATCAAAATATTTAAAAACCAAAACTACATATTCAATAGAGTGAGTAGTTCAAGGGTCTTGATCCCACGGATAAGAGTATGTAGGTAGCCTGGTAGGCAAAGCATCCTTGGACATAGTTAGTTAGGTAGTACTTAACCATGCATGGATGGATGCATGGATGGATGAATGGATGTAACTATTCTCTACTTAATAGTGTCATCCACATGGGGTAGTTGATCTTGCACCTTCTGCAATACTTCATTTCTATTATTTGTGCTCTTTGAATCAAAGGTATATAACTTGATCACTTGTAACTATAATTTTCAAATAGTAAAAACTATATAATATAATGCTATGGTTCTCTTTGTAAGTTTATAAAATTAGAGATTAAAAATTAATTGCATTTATGTACATCTTTTTCAAGTTTGATATTCCTCTTCTTCCTGACTCACAGTCCAAAACTAATTTTTCAAAACACATACTAACTAGTTGGAGATTGAGCCAAAAAAATTGCAAGAATGATTGTGCCAAAAGAGCTAAAAAATATGAATGATGCACGATAACATCTTTTTTATGCTTTTTTTGGCATAGTTGCTCTTACATTTTATGATTTTCGGTGAGAAAAAAATTCCAAACTAATTAGGTAGGTGATCCAATATTAAATTATAATTGGTTGAGGCATGTTTAAATACCTTATTTCACATGTTATTGAATGTTATGTGTTTATATGCTATTGTTAATGAATGTTAAAGTATGAACTAATGTTAGATGTTAGCTTTGGGCATTATGAGATTATTTTATGGATGCTCATAATTGTTTTTTACTTCATGTGACAATGAATGAATGGTATTTTTATTAATGAATGAATGTGAGATCCATCTCTTCTTACGTACACTTTTTAGGCTATTGTACTAGTTCTTAAGCTCGAAATAGATAAATCATGATTTAAAATGCAAACTTGGGTGCTTAACTGTTGGAGTTATTTAGAATAATTGAGAGGGGGGTGAATTAGTTATTCAAGGTCCAAATGTACAAATAAAACTTTTCACAACTTAGTGAACCCATATCCATAAAAAAAATTCATCATGCATGCATCCATTAGATTATGTAATCACTCAAACTTGTAGGTTACTATCAAATCAATTTGCAGAAATGTAAACATGAAACATAATAGACTCAATAACACATTTGACTCAATGATTTAATGTGAAAACCCAATTTGGGTAAAACCACCAGTAACATGCTACTCATTCTCACTCTTCTAAAGTGATGCCCTGTGAAAGATCAACCCTATTAAAAGTTATAATGCACACTATTAAATGTGACCTAGTTAAAGGATTTCAATCACCTTGTTAGTAATGATCCTTGTTAGAGGACTTTAGATCATTCACTTGGAATGTCACCTAGTTAAAGTATTTTAAGATGATTTTTAGGTCAACCTTAATCCAAAAGATTTACCCTAGATTGATATAAATATTAGAGAGTAACAGTAAGGCTTAATCTAATAATAACTTACAAGTCCATTTATAGATTACATATCTCTATTTTAGTCCTTCCTTTTGCTTAAATTTCACACTCTTCATCTCTGATAGCTTGTTCACCCTTCAACCATTCATACGCTTAAGCCATGTTGCTTAAATTACCAATGTAGACTCTTCTCTTAGGTTACTGAATGATGCAATACCCTAGACTCCTCATCTTCCTTAGATTCTCACACATGACAACCTTTGTTTCTAAGTAGCCATCTCTATAAATAGAGAATTAAGATATTTTGTTGTTCATCCTCCATCATCCATTTTAGGTTAGGTTAGATTAGGTAGGATTCAATGAATCTAACCCTTATTTCATTTCATTCCCTTCTAAAAACATCTCCTTCAATCCTCTTTAAATTCACTTCAAAATAGTTCATCTTGAATTCTATGCCACCAGCCCATCAATCTTTTCTTCCACATGGTTCACACAATCCAAGAAATCAAACTTTTCAACTCATATTCATTAGATTCTTGATCTTTCCTATAATGTTGAGACTTATTATTAACTAGCCTTTGATGCTTGGCACATACTATATTGCTCGACATCTGTTGTCAAAACACTAGGCATGAACTAAAGTTTACTAGTGCTTAGCATCAACTAAACTTTACTTCGCATCAACTATTTCACTTGACTTATACTAAAATTGACTTTTCTTGGCTCCACCTAATTTTATGCTTGGCTTGTACTAACTTTGCTCGGCACCTACTATCCACTCAGTCAAACTTGGTAGAAAAACTCTATTTAACTTGTTCTTCTAAAATTAATCAGTGGAACCAACCTTGGCAATCGTATGTAGATTATTAATGCACTATAATATCACTATCATAAGTGAGTTTTCTATGCCTTTTCATATCATAACTCAACCTTTCCTCTAGGTGCTACTGTTACCTCATTTGATCAAATCCTCTTCATCAATCAAATAAATGATAGTACTTAACTCATATAAGCAATTATCTTACTAGAAAGTAGCAGGTTTGATATTAGTGGCAAAAAAATTATTGAAACACATTTATCATACTTATATAAATATATTTTCAGTAATCTCCCTCTTTGGCATTGATGGAAAACCAAACTAACTAGACTCAATTAGTAAGACCGACAAAATATCAAAAAGAAAATAATTCCTTGTATTGAAATCTCTCCCTCTATCAGCAACTTTCACCTTTTGAATAGGTTACAAAATTCTATTATTCAACAAACAATCAACACATCCTTATGACTCCTTTAGAATTACTTCTAATATCTCCCTCCACATTATTGCCTTCTTACTAGGTAGATGTAGTCAACCAATACACTTTCTCTTTTAACAGTTCAAATTTCTCCCTCATACTCTGCATTAGGATTTCTCCCCCTTTTTTAAGTTCCTTTATGTACTTTCAACAATGTCTTCCTCTTTGATAACAATCTCTATCTCCCTCATAGGATTTCTCCCTTCAATATATCTCAAGTTTCTATTCAGTTTCCGTATATATCTCCCTCTTTGACAACAATTCCATAGACATGTCATCTTAAATATGTAGATATGAATATTTTTTAGTTTCTCCCTCCATCACCTTGCTTGTGACTAATTTATAGCTCCAACTCTTTGATTACTTTAGGTACCTCCTAAAGTAAGAACCACTACATCAATGTGTAACATATGTCAATCAACTTGTTTGATGCAAGGCACACCTCATGCTTCTTAAATAGCCTTTGATAGGGGTATCATCCCTACATTACCTCTTAGATACTCATGAGCATCCTTAGGTAATACTTTTGTGAAGATATCAGCAATTTGTTCTTTTGTGTTAACATATTCCATCTTCACCTCTTTATCTTGAACTAATTCTTTGAAGTAATGATACTTGAGTTCAATGTGCTTAGTCTTTGTCTGCATCATAGGACTCTTTAATATATTTATAGCACGTGTATTATAACAATAAAGTATCACTAGTTCATTGATCTATTCTTTCATACCTTTGAGTAGTTTTTTGATCCATACAATATTTGTACAATTTACTACAATATCAACATATTCAACTTTAGCATTAGATTGAGAAATGTAGTTTTATTTCTTTCTAGTCCATGTAACTAGCCTCTTTCCTAAGAAAAATGATCCTTCACTGGTGCTCTTTCTATCATCAATATTTCTAGCCCAATCAGCATCAGTATAGGCTCTTAATTCAAATTTTTCATTTTTCTTATAGTATAGACCATGTTCCTCTATTCCATTAAGATATCGCATTATTCTCTTTACTAAAATCAAATGATTCTCCCTAGGATTAGCAAAGAATCTTGCAACTATCCCTATAGGTAATGCAAAATCGGGTCTACTATGTACTACACATTGTAATTTACCAATCATAGACTTATATAATGTTTGATTCACCTTAGCTAAATCATCATTCTTTTACAATTTATCTCTTATCACCATGGGTATATTTACTGGTTTGGAATCTTCCAATCCAAAAGTTTTTAGTATCTCCTTAACATACTTTGACTAAGTGATGTATATACCATATTTCATCTAATGTACTTGCAAACCCACAAAGAACTTGATCTCTCCAAACATAGACATCTCGAATTCTTGCTTCATTTTATTTGCAAAAGCGTTATATAAAGTATCTTGACTTCCAAATATGATATCATCAACAAAAATTTTAGATAACAAAATACTTTTGTCTTTCTCTATCTTCCAAGTATAGATTTTTGTTATCATTAGTCCTCTCAAATCCAATCTTCACAAGATAATTATGAAGTCTCTCATACCATGCTCTTGGTGCTTGCCTCAAACCAAATAAATCTTGAAGTAGTCTACATAACATTTTTTCTTTCTTAGCATCATCAAATCCTTTTGGCTATTCTATATAAACCTCTTCCTCCAATATACCATTCAAAAATGTATACTTAACATCCATTTGATAAAATTTGAAACCTTTGTATGTAGACTAAGCAAGTATTATTCTTACTCCATCTAATCTTGCAATAGGACTGAATATCTCTCCATAATCTATCCCTTCTTCGTGTGCATATTATTTACATACTAATCTAGCCTTGTTTCTTTTGACTTCACCATTTTTATCTATCTTTTTTTTGTATACCCACTTACTAGCCATCACATTTTTATCTACTAGTCTACGAACTAGATTCCATGTCTTATTTTTCTCAATTTGTTCAATCTCTTCTTCCATGGCTTTACTCCAGTCAAATCTTCTAAGCCATCTTTCACTATTTTAGGTTCTTACATGCTCAAAAAACATGTATCATTTCTCAACTTGTTCCTTGTCACTTTTCTAGCATCTTTATCTCTAATGATTTTTGTAACAAGGTGATGTCTCTTGACATAGATAATCTTGATTCAGCTCTAGCTTCTTCATTTGGTCTCTCAAATTTTGAATCACTATGTACCTCTCTATCATGTAGTTCAAGATTTCTTTCATGTACACTAAACTTAGAATCATAATGTGTCTCAACTCCATTATGTAACTTGGCACCTAAATGCAGGTCAGTTCCTAAACACAACTTAGCATTCATAGTATGTGACTTAGCAGTCACTAAAACTTGTTATTGGTTTGCAACTTGATTTACAACATCTTCATCAATAGGCATACCTTCATAAAAGTGTAGAAATAATTTGTATTCTTTTGGTTCCTTCATAGTTTCAGCCTCACATACTTTTGTATATTTATCAAACATTCCACAACTTTGTTAATGTTAGTATTTAAACACTTATAAGCTTTACTTCTTGTGAAATAACCAAGAAATATACCTTCTTCACTATTTGCATCTAGTTTACTATTCCTAAAATCTTTGAGAATATAGAATTTTCTTCCAAAAACCTTAAAATATTTTACATTGGGTGAGTATCTATACCATAGTTCAAAAGGTGTTCAATGAGTACCTTTCTTGTCTTGTATATGATTCAAGGTATGAATAGTTGTACTTATAGCTTCTCTCTACTATTTCAAAGAAATATTTTTCTCCATCATGAGTGTCATAGCATAGTCCATTACATATATGTTCCTCCTTTCAAAAATTCCATTTTGTGGAGGGGTTCTAGGAGCAGATGCCTATTTTTTTATTCTTTTGTCATTACAAAACACCTCAAACTCATTTGATGTAAATTCTCCTCCTCTATCAGATCTCAAAAATTTTAGACTTTTTCCTTTTTCCTTCTCAACTCTTGCTAAGTACCACTTAAACATTTGGAAAATATTAGATTTCTATTTTAGAAACATAACAGTCATCATTCTAGAATAATCATCAACAAGAAACATAATGTATTTATCTCATTTCTACCTTTGCACTTCAATTGCTCCATATCAGTCAGTATGAACAATCTCTAATATTCCCTTAGAAGTATGAATCTTGCTCTTAAAAATTGACTTTGTCATTTTTCCTAACTAAACTTTTTTGCACATTATATTGTAAGGCTTCTTCAACTTAGGAAAACCTCTGACTCTTCTCATGTTAATGATACTAGCCAAGTTATCAAAATTATCATGACATAACTTCTTGTGCCATAGCTACACATCTTCATATTATACAACTAAACAAGTAACATCCTCTATATCAAGGTAGAATAGATTACCTCTAGTTTGATCACCTTTTCTAAATATTTTTCCATCAATATCATATATCTTATCAATTTTTTTCTCAAACTCAACCTTACATCTTGAATTATTCAATTGTGACACACTCAACATATTATAGTTAAGTCCTTCAATATAGTAAGCATTATCACATAAAATCTTTTTTGTGAGCTTGATTGAACCTTTTCCTTTTATCAAACATGGTGCATCATTACCAAACTTTACACTATTACCATCAAAATAATTCAAGGTAATGAACTTAATTTTATCTCCAATCATGTGATGTGAACACCCACTATCAATGATCCATCTATCATTCTTGTTTACACAAGTTACTAGTGCAGTTGCCTTATCCTCATTATATTCATTCTGCATTGCCACATACACCACTTTATCATCATGATCTTTAGATCCATCTTTTGTTTCCTCTTCAGCAATGTAACAAGACTTCTTGTCTTTGTCTTTGTAGTTGTTTCTATCTTCATCTCTTTTACTTTTGTACTTGTCACTACCTCTATAATTCTTCTTCTCTAGACATCTAGTAGCAATATGACCAACCTCATTGCAATTTAAACACATGATAGGTAACTTACCTTTAAAAGTGCCTTTACCTATATGAAAAATCCTTGCTAATAGTGCGTCAATTTGATCTACATCTTCCTCATTTGTATCTCTATCACTAGACACATATTTTTCCTTTTTATTCTTCTTCTCATCAGGTTCCTTTAATGATGTCTTAGCTTTGGAAGTAGATTCCATATTTTTAGGTTTATAAATATCGATGTTAGATAGCTCAAAATTAGTGAGCCTACCTACCAAACCTTCAAGACTTGGAGTATTCCCTGGTATACATCTCAATTCTTGTTTTGCAAAAACTCTAATAGTGTATTTAAGCAATAGTGTTCTAGGTACTTTGTTTAGTACTATATCATCATCTATTATAGTAGTATCTCCTCTTATTGCATTAACAACATCTTTTATCCTCAAGCAATATTGAGCAATATTTTCACCTTCTTGCATTCTCATATCACCAAACTTACCTTTGAGACTCACAACTTTGGCTCTTAGAAAATTCTTGTCACCTCCATCCCACATTTTCTTTGCACTATCAAGAATTTTTATATCATCAAACTTAGTATATCTTAGGGTAGAGGAAATCTCCGACAATCTTTGGTTGTGTTATTTCTTCTTTTTTAGATCCTTAGCAATTAGGTCTCCAGCAGGATCAATATGCTCAATAGTAATGGTAGATTGTGCATGATCTCCAAGAGCTCCTAGGTGCAACTTCGTTAGAGTTTTCCATGTAGGAAAGTTATATCTATTAAGCTTCAGTACTTCTCTTTTTGACATCTTGATTTTTGTGCTTCTAGTACCTTCAAACCAGTCTTCTTAACCAAATGGCTTTGATACCAATTGTTGAAATTCTTTAGAATAACTAAGAGGGAGGTGAATTAGTTATCCAAGGTTTAGATGTACAAATAAAACTTTTCGTAGCTTAGTGAATCCATATCCATAAAAAAAATTCATCATGCATGCATCCATTAGATTATGCAATCTCTCAAACTTATAGGTTTCTGTAAAATCAATTTGTAGAAATGTAAACATGAAGCATAATAGGTTCAATAACATATTTGACACAATGATTTAATGTGAAAACCCAATTTGGAAAAAACCACCTGTAACATACTATTCATTCTGACTCTTCTAAAGTGAAGGCCTATGAGAGGCCAACCCTGTCAAAGGTTACAATGCACATAGTTAAATGTGACCTAGTTAAAGGATTTCAATCACCCTATTAGGAGTGATCCTTGCTAAAGGACTTTAGATCATTCAATTGGAATGTCACCAAGTTAAAGGATTTACAAATAACTATTAGATCAAAACTAATCCAAAATATTTACCCTAGATTGATACAAATATCAGAGAGTAATAGAAAGGCTTGATCTTATAACAATTTACAACCCCATTTGCAGATTACAGATCTATGTTTTAGTCCATTCTTCTTGGCTTTCACACTCTTTAGCTCTAATATCATGTTCACCCTTCAATAAATCATACCCTTAAGCCTTCTTACCTAACTTTCCAATGTAGACTCTTCTCTTAGGTCACTGAATGAAGCAATACCCTAGACTCCATGTCTTCCTTAGGCTTATGCACATGACAATCCTTGCTTCTAACTAGCCATCTCTATAAATAGAGAATTAAGATTTTTTTTTTCATCCTCCATCGTCCATTTTAGGGTTAGGTTAGATTAGGTAGGATTCAATGAATCTACCCCTTATTTCATTTCATTCCCCTCTAGAAACTTCTCTTTAAATTCTCTTTGAATTCACCTCAAAATGGTTCATCTTGAATTTTATGCCACTAGCTCATCAATCTTATCTTCCACATGGTTCACACAATCCAAGATATCAAACATATCATCTTAGATTCATCATATTCTCAATCTTTCTCATAATTTTGACACTCAACATTAACTAGCTTCTAATGCCTAGCAAATAATATATTTCTCGGCATCCATTGTCAAAACACTCAGCACAAACTAAAGTGTACTAGTGCTCGACATCTACTAAAATTTACTTAGTATCAACTATTTCACTTAGCTTACACTAAAATTAACTTTTCTCAGCTCCAACTAATTCTTTTCTTAGCACCTACTATCCACTGAATCAAGCTTTGTAGAAAAACTCTGTTTAACCTATTCTACAAAACTTAATCAGTGTAACCAAGCTTTGCAACCTTAGGTAGATTATTAATACACTATAATATCACTATCTTAACTGAGTCTTATATGCCTTTCATATCATAATTCAACCTTTCCTCTAGGTTTTATTGTTATCTCATTTGATCAAATCCTCTTCATCAATCAAATAAATGATAGTACTTAACTCATATAAGCAATTGTCTTACTAGCAAGTAGCAGGTTTGACATTAGTGACAAAACAATGATTGAAACACATGTATCATACTTATATCAATCTATTTTCAACATTAACTTAATTAATAGCACACCAAGTGATAGACCTTGTGTGGTGAAGGATTATATGATTTTCTACATATTTCACGACATAGTAGTGCATTGTAGGTTCACATACATTCTTAAGTAGACATTTGTGAGCACTAGGTGTTGAACGCTCCATGCAAAAACATGTAGAAGAAAAAAAGGTCATGATAAACATTTTTTATTAAATGTTTTCCAAGAGCATACACAAGTTCCTCAAGGTGACTTCACATTATTAAATTTTCATGTTTGCCAACACTACTCTTCCTCCATATCCTACATAAATAAAAAAATGTTGCCTCCAACATTACAACCATGTGATAAATGGGAATAGCACATTCACAAGCCATAACCTAGTTAAATTGGTCTATTTTATTAGCTAGGTTGATTAAAAAATCCTATAGAACTATCATAAGATTAGGTACAATAAAATGAACAATTAGTTGTTCCCAACTAGCATGATCAAATATAGTTTTCCAAGGTGATAAAATTGTTTGTGCAAATGCATCACTTGAATGCCAAGAATGAAGTGCATTTCACAATTAATAATGAATGGTTGAATATAATGGCTCCATACACTTATCCAATAATGGAAACCAAGGATGTAATCATTCATGTATTGGCATGCTCTCCCTATGAGGATCCCAGGTATCTGCTATCATTGTTAATTTGGGGATCACTGTATGATCTAGAATGTAATGAAGTAGTGAAGCTAGTAGTAACTTCTCCTATGTCTCCAGAAAATGTAGCATAGGTTCAAGGTCCCTTGGCTCCCAAGAATTTGCAGTAGCTATTCTCACTAATAGAAGAATAACTTTAGCTAAGAGTTGAGTGTAAGGAGTTGAAGAAGCAAGTTCAACTTCTATGTAAATTCCATAATCATGAGGTTCATTCCCTTGATTAAAAATTCCTATAGAATTTTCATCACATTAGGTACAATAAAAGGAACAATTAGTTGTTCCCAACTAGAAGGATGAAACATAGTTTTCCAAGGTGATAAAATTACATATTCACATGCATCACTTGAATGTCAAACATGAAGTGAATTCCCCAATTTATAATGAATGGTTTGATATAAAGGCTCCATATGATGGCCCAATAATGGAATCCAAGGATGTAACCATGTATGTATTGGAACAATCTCCCTATGAGCATTCCAAGTTTCTACTAGTGTTGCTGCAACAGAAAAGAAAATGCAGATGTGATACATATTTTACTATAAGCCATATGGAGTACTACATAAAATAAGAAAAAAAAAGAAAAAAAAACATGACATTAATTATTCCCTATTTGTTTTGTGTAAATGTCATAATCACAAGGCTCATTCCCTTACAGAAGCCTTTGCGACAATGACATTACCTCTAAACCATGCAAAGGATGCAGATATATGTATGTATGTATGTATGCATGTATGTGTATATATATGTACCTATGTATATATGTGTGTATGTATGTATGTATATATGTATGTATATATATGTATGTATGTATGTATGTACATGTATGCATGTAGGTAGGTATGTACATATATATATAGATTAGGAAAAATGGGCAAAGTTAATGTCATTATTAATAGGCATTACATTTCCCCTACATAGATAAATTATACACACACACACACATATTGCCCATTAACTCTGCATTATTTTTGTGCAGGATCTTGAGCTGAGTCACTTAGCATGGGTTGAGTGAGTTTTATTGTTTAATTATTTGGATTTGGGAATATGTATGCAACTAGATCATTTTTTCTATTGTGCTATGATGTAATAAGCAACTTAAAAAAGATCTCTTTGTATACATATGTACATGTATATGTATGTATGTATGTATGTATGTATGTATGTATGTATGTATGTATGTATATGTATGTATGTATGTATGTATGTATGTATGTATGTATATGTATGTACATGTATGTATATATGCATGTATCCATGTATGTATGTATAATGTGGAGATCTAGGATTTCATAGTCATGCCCTTATGATCATTGCATTTCATTTTTGTGCCCTTTTGATCTTTTAATCTTCTTGTCGTGCCCTTCTAATCTTCGCATCTCATTCATTTTATTGTACCTAATATACTGATAGTTCTATAGGAATTTATTGTCATGCCCTTATGATCTCTACATTAAAAGTATTTACTATTGTTCTTAATTTGGGCATCACTATATGATCCAAAATGTTATGAAGTACTGAAGCTGGTAGTAACTTCTTCCATGTCTTTAGAGAGCATACCATAGGTTCAAGGTCCCTTGGCTCCTAGGAATTTGTAGTAGCTATTTTCACTGCTAGAAGAATAATTTTAGTGAAGAGTTGAAGAAGCAAGTTCTATTTCTGTGTAAATTCCATAATCATGAGGCTCATTTCCTTGTAGAAGCCATAACCTAGTTAAATATACATATATATCAGCCCAAATAATTAGTAACTAGACCCATTTAACTAGGTTATGGCTTGTTTCTTTCTAAAAATATCTGCTATGATATGTTTTTGTAAAATTTCTTATGAACTCTACCCATTTTTCCTAGTCTACATTATTTTTGTGGAGGATCTTGAGGTAAGTCACTTAGCACCTTAGATAAGATCTCTATGTATATATATACATACATTTTTTTATGTATGTATGTATGTATGTATGTGCTCTTGTGATCTCTATAAATCTATGTGTGTGTGTGTATGTATGTATCTACATATGTAAATGTTTATATATGTTTATATGTATGTACATATGTATATAAATAGAGAGATCTTGGCACAAAAAAATAATAAAAAAACTCACTCAAGAGGTAGCATGGCCATAGATGTGATAGCAATGCTTATTGGTAAGTAGATTCCTCTTTTTCTCTCTCATTTTTCATGTGTTTATTTCACTTGAACTATTATTTCTTATGGGGCATTTTCTAATATTGGATTCTTTTTATGTACGAGGAAATGAGGACATTCCTAGAAGTGCCCGTATGATGAATTTCTCATGAGCAATGAAGATGGACTTTCCCTAAGGGTAGAAGGAGTAGAACAAGGTGGTGAGGACATTCTAGGTACTTTAAAGATTGATCCTTTCTTAAAGATTTTAGATGTTAACGATGAATTTATATTGTGGGGGTGGGGGGGGTGGGGGGAATGAGCTTCCACCTTCATGTGGTTAGCCCTGATTAGTAGAGAATATTAAACTATTCTTCAAACCAAGTGAAGCACAACATTAAACTATGATTGTATGATGACTAATTGTGTGAATCCCTTGCTTTTAGGCAATGTAGAAGGACACCATAGTTCAATATCCAATGTCAATTCATATGCACACTACATTAGGAGGACCTAAAACACACAATGAGTTTGCATTTTTTTTAGAGGTCTTTAATTAGGTATTTTAAGTTATACACATGAACCAGAAGATGGGAAAATGATGTCACTTTTACAGGTCTAGAACCTTTTTAGACTTTAAAGATTAACCCTTTCTTAAATGTTTTAGATGATAATGGGGAATTTAGGTGTTAGGGGGTGGTAAATAAGCTTCCACCTTCACGTGGTTGGCCCTACTTAGTAGAGAATATTAAACTTTATTTGAAACCAAGTGAATCTTAACATTAACCTATGATTGTATAACAACTAATTGTGTGAATCTATTGGTTTTAAGTAATGTAGAAAGACATCATAGTTCAATAGGAAATGTCAATTCATATGCATACAACATGAGGTAGAGCTAACAAAACCCAACAAGTTTTCATTTTTGTTAGAGGTTTGCATAGACCTATTAAATAAATGTAAATTTGTTCGATTTTTTCAGCTCCTTCTTTTGTCCATGCATATAGAACACAGTTGCCCATGCATTCTCAATTTAGAGTGGTAAAATCTTTTTTTGGATGCGAAAAAAAATGACATACAGTAGAAGATGAAAAAATGATGTCACTTTTACAGGTCTGCAACCTTTTTTTGTACTTTAAACATTGATCCTTTCTTATAGATTTTAGATGTTAATATGGAATTTAGATGTTGGGGAGAGGGGGGGGCAAATGAGCTTCCACCTTCACATGGTTGGCCCTAATTAGTAGAGAATATTAAACTATTCTCAAAACCAAGTGAAGCTCAATATTAACCTATGATTGCATGACAATATTAAACTATGATGCAAAGAGTTAAATCATGCAATCCCAATCAATCAGGACCAAATTAAAGAGAAAATCAGAAGAATCACAAAAACCTTTTAAATCATAAATCGCATCAGGTCATTAATCACATTTTAAATCAACAAGACCTAAATCAACTTTAAAAGAGGAAGAAAACAATTCAAATTCATAAATAAAATGCAAAAAGGGAGGAAGAAAAGACAAAGTGTTGAAAATAAATCATTTAGTAAATCAATAAAATCACTTTATCCTCATAAGATGAAAATCTCCCTTTTATCATTTAAAAGAATTTGAAAATACCTCATATTATCCCCAAAACCAAGTCTATTGGACTCTTCCTCTTGGCCTTTTATGAGATATTTTGAGTTTCACTTTCACCCCCAATCAAAAGTGAAAATCTTGGTTCTTACCCCAACCCCTTCTGAAATCCTATAAATAGGAGTGAAATCTAAGAGACAAGGGACCCAAGTGTTAATTCATCTACACTATAGGCATATTTAGACTCATTGTTTTAGCATTGTCATTATAGAAATTTCATAGCATTATTATTATTATTTTATGTCATTTAGCATCATTTTGTATCATTTAGCTTCATTTATTACATATTTAGCTCATGGCATGATTGTTTCAAGAGCATTTCTAGGAGTTGCATCACACACATAATCCACATTATAGTCATAGATCTTGCATTCCTCATCATAGATCTACATTTTTAGCAATATCCTATTCTAGAACTATCACTAAAAGGCTAGTCTGAGAGCTATTTTAGTGGTTGTAGTTAGGGAGACATGAGAAATTTGTAGAGATTACTTATTGCTGTTGATATCTTGGGACTAGCATAGTTTGTCATTAGTCCATTTGTTTTCTACATTAAAGTCTCAAGAATACACATTCTTTTATCATGTACAAAATGGCGCCCACCATGGGGCTGAACTAAAAGCCTCTCTACTTTCAATTTTTTCAATCTACTCCTTTTTTAGTATAGATTTATATTTTTCTTGCTATCTTTTGTGTAGATCTAGTCAAATACAGGTTTTACTATGTCCGGGAGGCCTCATGTCAACAAGAACAGCATTTCAAAGTCTTTCCCAAGCATAGAAGAGCCAGATCTAGGTCTTCTGATGCTTTTGAGAAATATTCTAATGCTTCTAAACTATACTTTTGCACATTTAATCTTACTATAGCACTTATACATCATTCTGTAATGCATTTACTTTATTCTATAATGAATTTGCATATTCTTATAGTGCTTTTAAAGGGTTATGTGACACATTTATTCATCTCTTTAGAGCATCTGAAGCATCTTATAGCACATTTGATATTCTTATAACACATTTGCATGATAAAATAGAGCATTTTCATGATAAAATAGAGCATTTGCCCAATAAAATAGAGCACTTTCATGATAGAATAGAGCATTTTCATAATAAAATAGAGCATTTGCACGATAAAATAGATCATTTGCATGATAAAATAAAGCATTTGCATGATAAAATAGTGCATTTGCATGATAAAATAGAGCATTTGCATGATAAAATAAAGCATTTTCATGCTAAAATAGTGCATTTGCATGATATAATAGCACATATAAGGTTTCATGTGATGCATATGAGCATTTCTATAGTGCATTTGATAAAAGTTGCAATTTTATGTGTCTAACTTCCAGATTTGAATATTTTTTACTTACAGGTCTCTTTTGCATCAACAAACAAGCCTTCAAGCTATAGATAGCACGTAATAGGAATGAAGACCCTCATAAATGTGCCTAGCCCTTGCTAGCTTTGAATTAGGTAGGTGGACCACTGCTCTTGTCAATTAAAAGTGTGGCATTTCTAAGCTTTCAAACATAGTTTAATTACATCGTTCAAGCTTGCTGATCTAATAAAGAAGTAGGCCAATGCTCTCAACTCTTTTGAGATGATCAGAATGCCTAACCTTTTATAAAGATTGGTTATAGTTGAACGAAGAAAAGAACCCACACATAGTCTAACTAGGAGCCCCCCTATTTTCCATAGCATAAGGGATGGAAATAAATCATTTGTGTTTGACATGTTTGGGGAGCCAAAATAGCAAGGATATGCTCTCACTCTCTCGAGTGATCAGGTTCCTAGACCTATCTATTAACTTCCATTTCTCATTTTTCACTAGGTAGAATAGTCTTGACATAGAAGGGCTACATCCCGAGTTGCCTTAGTAGGGCCAGTGAGAGGGATTGCCCCTAGTCTTGCATTCCTAATTGAATGCAAGCTACCCATGTTTGGCACATAGCCTTCCTCTAGTAGTCCCACAAGGGATTGCACCAAACCTCCATGGTATTGGTGGGAAGCTCTCTATTATAGGAGAGGTAAATCCAAACATAGTTGAAACATTAAGACCTACTAGTCACTGGCCTTAGATAACCTTCTTAGGAAGCCATCTTTTTCATTTTCTAGGTGCGTGTGATTTTTCATTTTGTTTTGATCTCACTACTATTGTTCTTGAGTGCTTTCAAACTTAATAATAAACACCAATGTGAATCACAAACTTTCTAGAAGGACAAACCTCAAATTAGTATTAAGAAACCATCAGTAAAACGAAGACATTGTTGGACAATCCTTGAAATTGTGTATACACTACATAAGACAATGCTTCTAAATATTCCTATAATGCTTCTAACTACTGTTATGATGCATATACCAATGAAATAGTGCATCTAAAACTTAAAACAAGGCATCTGATTCACAAAATAGTGCATACAAGAATTATTCTAGCACATCAAAGCATTAAAATAGCACATATGAACAACAAAATAGCGCATTTGATTACTAAAATAGTGCATCTGAACATTCCTATGATACATCTAAGCAAAAAAAAAAATAGAGGCTAACTAAAAACATAATACTTGCAAACAAACTGTAAATTTGGATACCCTTTTCCATGCTGGTATCTTACAAAGTTTGAAATTTTTCATATCTAACCGAAAAAAACATCTCTCAAAAACAAACAAAACCACATCATCATCAACCCAGCAATTACCTCACTTTGTACATCAAGACAGGAACATTCAAAAACACATATCTGTACCTAAATTCACAAAAGAGGACCTCATCCTATCAACATCAGCAATCACCTTATGCAAATTAGCTTGTTGCTATGAACAAATCATGGTCAACAGAAACTTTCACTTCTTGAAAAATGCTTAAACACTAAAAGGATCCTACTCACCTTTCATGCCATCGTGCAAAACAAGTGTACCAAAAAAACCAAAATGGTCACCCATATGAGTAAGTGCTAGAATAGCAAGTAAAACTACCAAACACACAAAACCTTTAAACCTCTCAAAATCTACTACAACAACGGATTGCACGTAGAATGAAGTTACTCCTGAGTCACCCTTATTTGATCAAAATTTAGAATCCCTAGCCATAATAGGCTCATTTCACACCTGGGATGATAGAAGCATTAAATCTAAGATTGAAGATTTTCAACAAATTCTTAAACTTGTTGATATCATGGACAAGATTCTAGAAAAACACAAATTAGAACAATACATACTCGCATTAGCACAACAGGGTACAAAATTGCCATCCGATTTTGATGTGACCAATTTGGAATGAGAACAAGAAGAATCACCCTTAGATGTAGTCACACAAAAACTACAAGACCTACAATTAGAAATGGAAAAAATGAAGAGAGGAAAAACACAACCCATAGAGTTTAGCCTTGAAAAAGTATGTCCCCTACCATTTGACAAAAACATCACCTTCACACTTTTTCCTCCAAATGTGCAAATACCAAAGTATGAAAAATAGTTAGGCATGTTGGATCCACAAGACCACTTGAGATAATTTTACATGCTAAGTATGGAGTTTTTCCATGACACAATGTACTTGATGCATCTATTTCCTAGGAGCCTTGGAGGGCAAGCCATGGAGTGGTTTTCCAAGTTATCCTCCAATATTAAAACTTTCAACCAATTGGCCTACATTTTCATCACCCAATACTCTTACAAAATTGAAAGAGAGGTTACGATGATCAATCTATGCAACACAAAATAACTCCTAGGATAATTGTTCAAGACCTTCTTACAATGATGGAGGCACATGTTCGTTAAGTACCATAGAGACATACCAGATAAGGAAAAGATGGATATTTTTATCAATAGTCTCTCCAAACTGATGAATTATTTGCTCCAACTTCAATGGCCTAAAGATTTAAAGACCACTTTAGAAAACATAACCAAGGTGGAAGAAACCTTGGTAAACAATGACATAATCAAATTATCTAAAGATGGTAAAGGCTTCTCCAACAACTCCACACACACACACACAACTCCTCCAATCGGTCCATAGACAAAAAGAAATCGTGGTGGAGAAACAATAATAAAAATTTCACAAATGAGGGGATAGTTGAAGCTAATCATGTCAAAACACACACTCAACCCCCTTTAAATCAATTGGGTCCCAATGTTGCACCTCAGAAAAACAATATTGGTCCATTTTACCAATGTAGCACAAAGACTCCCTCAACATCCAACCAGCAAGTCGCTTACAATCAAGCTCCTCCACCATGAAGATATCAATCTTCTGATATACCTAAGGAGTATACAGCCATCAGGGTGTCCTATGAGAGTGCTTTATGAACACTCTTGGCTGATGACCTCATCATATTACTTGAGGTTAAACCATATGAACCCCAATTCAAGCCAAAATGTTGGAATGAGAAACACACTTGTGCCTATCATCGCAACCAAGGGCATCTAATGAACAATTGCCTCGCCCTTAAGGGAATGATTCAAAAATTAATAAACAATGGAACCATTGAAGTAAATAATCTCAATAATAATGAAGATCATACAGCCTTTAAGAACCCCTTTATGAGTCATGAAAAGGGGGAGTCCTCTAAGGCTAATCAAAATGTGCCTCTGCAAACTAAAGTTAATTATGCACACCACTATGACAATACCATTGGCATGATTTTTGGATTTGATGACACCATAAATGTCATCATAATCAAAGATAAAAATAAAAAATAGTCCTCAAATGCCATCACCCGAGGTCAAGTCTCCAAAATTACCCTACCAGGACGAGTGACAAATGTTGACTGAGCAACTCCAAATTCCTCCATGCCCAAATATGATTTGGTTAACCAATTGATTAAGACTTTGGCCCACATCTCCATTTTCAAACTACTACAAATTTCCCTAGAGCATAAAGAGATACTCACTAAAGCCTTAGTGTCAAATGACCTAGATGTGAGTAGATTCCAAAATATGGTCAGCAACTTAGTCACTCCTCATTGCATATCATTTTAAGCGCAAGATGACATGTCTATCATACAACCACAAAACTCTCCTTTGCACATAGAAGTATTCATCCATGGGAACTTAGTTAAAAGGGCATTGGTCAATGGTGGGGCTAGTTTAAATATCTACACACTCAGTTTAAGAAAAGCCCTTGGGTACACAGAGGAAGCTGTTGACCCAAGAAAAAATATCACCATCAAGGCCTATGATCATGAAGAAAGGTCCTCCAATGGCATGGTCATATTACCAATTAGAGTAGGGCTAGTCGTGAAAGAAACCATCTATTAGGTCCTAGATTTGCAATTAACTTACAACATTATATTGGGAAGACCATGGATCCATGACATGCAAGCTGTTCCCTCCACCTACCACTAGTGCCTCAAATTTTTGTACATGGGTCAAGAGATAACCATACCCAAAGATCAACATTTTGCACAGTAAATTTTCTCACTTGTCCCTCATAACAAAGAAGAAGTTGATACACCAAAAAATGCCAATAGTCAGCCCATAGTTATAGGCACTTCACACTCAACTAACCAAACAAGAAACCACTTATCAACATTAATTAAGGGTAAAGAGAAAGTGGTTTGTTCATGTCCTTCTATTCCTTCACCACCATCATCATCATCAAATCCCAAACAACTACACTATGGAGAAATGGATAAATTGATGAAGGAGTTTGATGGAAAGTGTAAGTTGTACTGCAAAGGGGTAGGTGAGTACTCAGTCTCCCTATTTGATCCCCCACTTTCTCTAAGGTCTCATGGAAAATTGACTTCCATCAAACCATATCATATACATTTTGTCAAAGCAAGGTGCACACCTCCAAACTTAGTGGAAAACATTAGTCAATAGAACATTGACATCTTCTCCCACCTACATGGGAAAGGCTTTGATCTAATGAAAAAGATGGGATACACAGGAGATGGTCGCTTAGGGAAAGGCAAAGGAATCATAGAACCTTTGATGGCATTGTTCAAGTCCAATAAATCTAAAACAAGGGTAGGGTATGACGAACAAGACAAGGCACAACCCTCCTTTACCTTGGTATGGGTACCCAAACCAAAGGATAGTCATACCTCGGTAACTATTGATGACATACATAAGAATTTGGTCCTCTCCAGTTCACATTCTGTAGAAGAACCACCCCTAAATACCTCCAATAATGAAGATGATGATGATTCCACTAAGTGGGAATTCGAGTCACTATCTGAGGAATCTCTCCATGAAAAATAATGCAATGTCCACATACCCACCCCTAACAATTTTGCCACACAAAGAAAAATTCAAAGTCCAAGAACCACTTCTCCAAGAAATAGAACATATAAGGGTAGCTTAGAAGATGATGAACACATTGAAGGATTTCACTTTCCAACTTTATTCCCTAACTTCTTTATAGTGGAAGTCAAAAATGATTACTATGAGCATCTCACAAGCTCTACTTTCCCTGACACTCTAGAAGAAGCCCATGTCATAGATCTAACAAATACAACATATGAGCCATCTAACAAAGTTATGTCTTTAAACCCCGTTGAACCCTTCCCATGCTATGAATCACTTTCCCTAGTCCATCCCAAGCTCATTAACTGGGATACAACTAAACCCTATCACCTCCCTAATTTTGACATTAACCATGAAGCTTCCATTTACCTTAAAGTGGTTGAACCATCTTGTCAACAATGAACAAAAGAAGAACATATGGTTGGGTCGGGTATCAATCACCTCAGTCACACTAGGACAAGGCAAGTGCACCACAACTTTGGTAACCACCACCAAGTTGTGGCTAATCTTGATAAAAAAAATGGAAACAAATAGAAGTGACATATCTCAAGGTGAAAACCCAAATGATGCACCCATACATGGGGTAATTGATACCTTACCTAAACATTATGAGGAGCGATCTTCTATTTTGATTGAGCCTATGGAACTGCTCAACATTAGCACAATACAAGAACCAAAGCTCATTTATTTAGCACAATCTTTGAGTCCAAAAGAAAGGAGGGCACTCATTGACTTCTTCAAAGAAAGATAGATCAACTTTGCATGGTCTTATGTAGACATGCTTGGCTTAGACCCAACCTTAATCCTCCACCATCTTAATAGCTCTCTGAAGGTTAAGTCGGTCAAACAAAAACTCAAAAAGAATGGATCTGGCTCTTAGCATATGCATCATGGATCTCCAACATTGTCCCAATATCAAATAAGAATGGTAGCATATGCATCTATATCAACTTTTGGGATTTAAACAAAGCATGCCCTAAAGATGACTTTCCTCTCCCTAATATTGACACCATAGTCGATCTCATAGTAGGCCATTCCATGTTTTCCCTTATGGATGGATTTTCAAGATACAATCAAATCAGAATAGCACCAGAAGATCAAGAGAAAATAGCTTTTACTTGTGCATGGGGCACATTTTGTTGGAATATAATGCCCTTTGGGTTAAAGAATGTTGGGGCAACCTATCAATGGGCCATGACCACTATTTTCCATGATATGATGTATATCTTCATGGTAGATTATGTGGATGACATTCTTTCGAAATCCCATAGTCGGGAAGAACATCTTCGCATATTGGCCAAAATATTCACCCACCTAGAAGCATTTAAGGTTAGGCTCAATCCCAAGAAATGTGCTTTTGGTGTCAAATCAGGCAAGCTCCTTGGATATATTGTCTCAGCTAAAGGGATAGAAGTTGACCTCGAGAAGGTACAACCCATAGTTAGTATGCAACCTCCAAAGAACCTAAATTAGTTACGCTCCCTTCAAGGTAGGCTTCAATTAGTGTGCTAGTTCATTTCTTAGTTGGTGGAAAAGTGCATACCATTCACACACCTGTTACATAAAGACATAAATTTTAGGTGGGATGATCAATGTCAGAAGGCCTTTGAAACACTTAAAACCTATTTGATGAATCTGCCTATGTTGGTACCCCTAGTATCACACAAGCCATTTCTATTGTATATTTTTGTAACAGATAAGTCAATTGGAGCCCTCCTAGCACAATAAAATGACCAAGGAAAAGAATGAGCCATTTACTACATCAATCACACCTTAGTCAACTATGAGCTTAATAATTCTTTCATTGAAAAGGCTTGCTTGGCTGTAGTTTTTTCCTCTCAAAAACTATGTCATTACCTCCCAACGCACAAATTTAAGCTCATATCCAAGATTTATCCTCTCAAATACCTTCTCAACAAGACAACATTGATGGGTAGATTGGCTAAATGGGTAATGATCCTAAGTGAGTTTGACATTGAGTATAAGGATAGGAAGGCAATAAAAGGATAGGTCATTACTAATCAATTGGCAGATGCACCTATAGAAATTTCCATTCCTATCTTAGTTGTGTTGGAGTTGAGGAAAGCCAACTCTAAAGATGCCCAAGATCACCTACATGCGAGAACCTATCAAAGAGAAGCCATGAAGAGGAAGAGCATGGAGCAAGGGCAAAACCCTAAACGGACATGAGAGACCACATGAATGCAAACACAAGAAAAATGTATTTACAATATGCACAATGATCTTATGTGATACAATGAGGGAGAGCCCGCTTATAAAGAGCTCATGGAAGCTTGTAGAACAAGCTAGAAGGTGGTAGAAGATAAGATTGACAACTAGAAGGGAACAAACTCCCGTGTTGTCAACAACTAACCACTACATGCATTAAATACAAAATATTAAATAAATGCATGACCTAAGTAAGCTTAAGTAATAGAATAAATAATTAATTATTAATTATTTACTCTAACAAGTTGACTTCCCTAATATGCACATCCTTCAGGCAGAGCGAGTCACATGGAAATTTTATTTTGATGGTTCCTACACACACCATGGGTTAGGTGTAGGTATTTTGTTCATCATGTCACTCGGTGCTACCATCACCAAATCATACAAACTACTCTTCCCTACACCAACAACATGGCTGAATATGAAGCCTTGGTCTTGGGTCTCAAGCTAGCTTTGGAATGGAAATTGATAGCTTTAGAAGTTTATGGAGACTCCCAGTTAATCATCAATCAAGTTAATGATACTTATTAGACAAACGATGAAAAATTGTTGCCTTATAAACATATAGTTGATGCACTCAAGGCATGTTTTTTTCACATTACTTTTGAACAAATTCCTAGAGATGAGAATAGAGTAGCAGATGCTATGGCCACCTTGGCCTCCTTACTTTAGCTCCTAGAATAGCATGAGCGGTATGAGTTCCTAGTGGATGAGGTGGTTCAACCCACATTTACTCAACCCCATTCCCCTAGCATTTTCCATCTAAACACCCCTGATTCCCTTTGGTATGATCCCATTATCACTTACCTTCATGACAACACCCTACCATGTGACCTCTCATGTAACCAAAAATGAAACTTCCTTCACCAAGCCTCCTATTTCACCTTGGTGGCTGATACACTATATAGGAAAGGTCTTGATGGTACTTTATTTAGGTGTCTCAAAAAGGATGAGTCTAGAGTCGCTCTGCAAGAAGTCCATGCAGGGGTTTGTGGGTCACACTCTAGTGGGTTCACATTAGCCAAGAAGATTCTGAGAATGAGCTAACTTTGGCCAACCATGGAAAAGGATTCTATTGATTTTTTCAAAACTTGTAAAAAATGCCAAATCCATGGTAACCTTGTTCACGCACCAGCCCAAAAGCTAAATCCTTTAGCTATGCCATGGCCCTTTTATCAGTGGGGTTTTGATTTAATTGGAGCCATCCATCCACCCTCCTCTAATTGGCATAAGTGGATTATCACCTCCATTGAATACTTCACAAAGTGGGTCGAAGTGGTGCCACTTGTGGACTATATGAGAAAAAAAAATCTCCTCTTTCATTCTCAATTAGATCATTTGTCAGTTTGGCATACCTCATGCAATTATCATAGATAATGCCTTGTATTTTAAAAACCAAATAGTTGAATTATGTGAAAAATTTCACATTATATGCCATTCTTCATCTATTTATTATCCCCAAGCTAGTGGCCAAGCAGAACCTACCAACCAAACTATAATCAACATCCTCAAGAAAATAGTCAATGATGTTGGAAGGGATTGGCACTTACAATTAAACCCCACCCTTTGGGCCTATAGGAAAAGTGTTAGAATGCCTACCAACATGACACCTTTCTCTCTGGTTTATGGTTGTGAGGCTATTCTCCCTTTAGAAGTTGAGATCCCATCCTTAAGAGTTACTCTTCAAGATGTCCTATCAAATGAGGATTACAGAGTGGCCCATCTAGAATAGCTAGAGTTGTTAGAGGAGCATCAGTGTATGACCCATGACCACCTCAAAGTGTATTAGAATAGATTATCAAGGCATTATAAAAAAAAGGTCAAACCTTGTGTTTTTTAGACTAGTGACCTAGTGCTTCAAGAAAATCCCAAGAACCAAGCAACAAGAGAAAAGAAAGGGAAATTTGAGCCTAATTGGATTGGTCCTTACCTCATCACAGAATCCTTTGGGAGCGGTACCTATCAACTTTCAAATTGTGATGGTACTAACTTAAAAAAACCTATCAACAACATCCATCTTAAACAGTTTTATGTCTAGAAGCTTTGGAAAACATCAAAAATACCAAAAAAAAAAATTGGTGAAAAAGAAGTTAGAACATCACTTTTGGTTTGAAAAGGGGCAAGAGATAACACTTTTAGGCTTCTAACACAAGGCCTTCAATGCTGCAAAAGGGCTATAGTTGAATAGTTGATTTACTATCTCTAAGACACATTTTGGTTCTTTGTGGCTTCCCATTGCAATAAATAGAAGATGCGAATAAGAGAAAGGGGTAGCACTTATAGTTGAATTTTTGGAGGTATTTGGTAGAAAATTATTTGTTTATCTGGGGTTGAGAAGCTAGCATTATCTATTAGGCTAGTATCTAGAATTAATTTCACACATACCCCCTTGAGAAACATTTGTGGGTTACAATTCTGAGATCTTTTGGCATCAAGAGAGGATTCATAGCAGCAAAAATAACCAGTATGGCAAAAATAGTAAGGCAAGGAAAATAGAGCTCATAATGGCAATAATAATAACAATAACAAGATCAAATCAAAGCCCTTTTCCTAGAGTGAATGTGCACAATAGTGGAAATAGCTAGTATGGTAGCCCAAATCGGAAGCACCACAAATTCAGCAACACAAAGAGTCTAATTATGTATTGAGATACCATAGACATGAATTGTAAGAAAATCAATACACATCTCTACCATCCACCTCACCCAGTGATCCCCCATACTTGTCATAGCCCTCAGTCAGCCCATTCGGCATTATAAACTTCTTCATTGCCTCTTTAGGTACCTCACATGGTCCTGGTCACCCCCATATTCCACCAAATCTTGCTCACATCCTCCATTTCACCCTAGCAATCCAAAAATTTCCTAGAAATACCAAAAAAATTCAAAAATAGCTCAAAAATGTCAAAAAAAAAATTAAATAGCTTAAACATACCAAAAATTATTCAAAAATGTCAAAAAAAATTCAAAAATAGCCTTAAAATGTCAAAAAATCCAAAAATTGCTCAAAAATACCAAAAAATCTAGAAATCTATCAAAATGTCAAAAATAATTCAAAAATCATTTGAAAATTCATAGCTAACCCAAAACATTCCAAATGGGGGCAATTCGTGTCAACAACACCCCAAAATTCCTCTCAATTTCTCAATTTCATTGCACAATAAGACAACAGCTCCCAACATGCCCTATTACTGTTAAGAAGAGGCATGGTAATGTCTTGAAACATAATTCTGGGCTTAGGAAAATCTAGCACAACTCAGATAGTGGAAGAGATGCTACAAAGCTGACCATCGCCTTCCTTCCATGTGGCCATTATTAATGTAAATCAAGAAGGATTTTTAGTCTTGTTTAAGTTGCAGTGGCCACGATTAGTCTAGCCTCCTTCAACAAATATGTCAATGCTATCTTGAGAACACAGATATCTGTCGAGCTCTTTCACCCTCACTCAACTAGAAATATAGAATAAGTAGGCATAAGCATGTGAGCTTGGCCTTCCCCTCTAGCACCTTTTTCAAGGCCCAAGCATCCTTTTTGGACCACTCCAATGCTTTTTTAGGCCCAAAGCACCTTTTTTAGGCCCCTCTAGCACCTTTTTCAAGGCCCATGCATCTTTTTTGGACCCCTCCAGTGCCTTTTTATGCACAAAGTACCTTTTTAGGCCCCTCTCACACCTTTTCCAAGGCTCAAGCATCCTTTTGGATCCTTCTAACACCTTTTTCAAGGCCCATGCATCCTTTTTGGACCCCTCTAGTGCCTTTTTAGGCCCAAAGTACCTTTTTTAGGCCCCTCTAGCGCCTTTTTCAGGGCCCATGCATCATTTTTGAACCCCTCTAGTGCCTTTTTCAAGGCCCATCCATCCTTTTTGGACCCCTCTAGCACCTTTTTAGGCCCAAAGCTTTTTTGTTAGGCCCCTCAAATGCCTTTTCATAGGCCCCATTTCATCATTTTTCAAAACCCTTGATGTCCTTTGGGTCCCCAACATGCCTTTCTCGAGTTAAAAATGTCTTTTCAAGGCTCTATTTTGCATACTTGAGACCCATATGTCCTCTTTTGGGCCCCAATGCCTTTTTATAGGCCTCAAAAATCCTTGTCTCATCACACTCCTAGAGAAATGCCCTCCTATTGGCATTATTATTGTATGTACTAGTTCTCCATATGCACATAGACATTATTTCTAGCTCGTCATAGTTATTCTCACTCTACGGATGGTATTGTTCTTATTTTTACGAGAATTAAATTGTTCCAACATTTATCTAAAAAACATTAAAACATCCAAATATTTTCCTAACAAAAACACAACAACATCCAAATATTTTCCCAACAAATCACAAAAACATACAAATATTTTGCCAAAAAAATTGCAAACACATTCATATATTTGAGAAAATCACAAAAACATTTAAATATTTGCAAAAATCACAAAAACATCAAATATATTTCAAAAAGTACCAAAAACACACATGACAATGCATTACAATCAACATCAGTTTCCACAACAACAAACATCCACTATTTATTCCCCTACAATAGCATTAACTACATTACATCCCAACAATGTCTAGTGGATTATTTATTTTGGCCTCCAAGGGGAGGTGGTATAATAGGGTGTCAGATCAATGGTGTCTCTTCTAGCCTAGCCCCAGATGAAGAAGCTCCTGGTGTCAACTCCAAATGTGTCCATACTACTTCCATAGGAATTGGACAGCTTCCACCACACAATTGTGCATTTAATAGAGTTGTAAATTCCTTATCTATAAATTGCGTCTCCCATCGATCCTCATGAGGGAATGCCTAATAATAAAATTCCATCCAATCAGCAGCTTCCTGGTGTACCTTGGCCATCCACTGCATTTCCATGAACACATTCTCCACTAACTTGCTTACGCCCTGTGTAGTGATTGCTCATTGGGCCACATCCCACTCCTATTGGATTTTATTAGTCATCATTTGCCAACACTCCACATCCACTTTTTCCTCACCCAAACACTATTGTAGTTGCCTCACCTTCCCCTCACTTAATGCTAACCATTCCTACAACTTCAATGCCAAGGTGTTGGCCTTCACAATTGCTTCCCTAAATGACTTAGACTAAGACTGCAATAACACTAGCTCATTTTGTGCACTCTCCACACCTACTTGCACCATCTTCATTAATTCTTGCAACCACTACAACTTTGATCATTAAGTCCACATACATCACTTCCCTCTTCTTGTGCATGTTCCACATGCAACTCCATCTCTAGTGATTGCAGCCACACCCACTCTATGTCTATCATTTCCTACAATCACTTTGCCTCAATTTGTGCTCCATCCTCCCAAGCCTTCTCCATCAATCCTAGCAAAAATGTGACCTCATATTCTACATTTTTTTCTTCCACTCTCTCTATCACCAATAGTTTCTATAATCCTTCCACATCCTGTGATGCTTGGTCACTATCCCCCACCTCTAGTTGTAGCTCCCCTAAATTTACAATGCTCACTCCCTCTTCTTTTGAACCTCATCCCAGTGTCCCAAAACTAATCCACTATAGCATTCCACTTGGTACTTCACCACCACTAATACCTCCCACCTCCTTCATGGTCTCTCCCAAAGACTTTTTAAGAGACTTTATTTCCCCTGCTTCCTCCTCTGGTCCTAACATACTCTTCATATTTTCAGATGGACTATCCTCGACCTACATCTTTGACCCATCATTTGTTGTCTCTTGTAGTGCTTGTTGTGCTATAGTCTCAAATAATATCATTAAAGCTAATAAAGGGATGTTGTCCATCTCCATCCCCACCTCTTTAGGTTGTACAAGCCTTTGCCCAGGTTGGCTTGTCTCACCTAGACCAAAAATCACCACCTAGAGTTTTGGTTGCTCCACCCCTTCCTTAGAAGATCGCTTAATGCATTTTTCTCTCTACCCTTGCCTCATCCACCTCCCTTGTTTAGCATCATTCTCTCATTGTGACTGATCTAGTGAGCCTGACATACTTTCACTTGCACAATTCCCACAACTTTTCACTGTCCCTAATAAACACATTCTATTCTCTGCTTTACCTTGATTCATTATCAAACTATCCACCTCCTTCTAGCCATCATTCACTTGAACCTTTTTCTGCACTAGTCTTCCTCATAACCACTCCTTGCACCCTACCACACTAGCACCTAGTACATTTGATCTTTAGCTCTGACATTTTGTCACCCAAATTTTTGCTGAAGCACACCACCTGTTAGGTCCTACTGCTAGATCACCACTGACACATCCCATGCCTTTTTATCTACCTGATTCAACAAAGTTACTCCCCAAAGAATCGAAACAAAACAAACAAATCAACATGATACTATTACACACAACTAGAAGCACACCTAGTTCACACATAATGGTTTTCTATTCTATCATGTGCTTTTAGTATCTTGGTGATGTGTTCGACTAGAGTTACCAGGATAAAGTCATGATATTTTCTTGGTTTTTTACTACTTACTTCCTATGATCCTTTGGTTTTGCACATTACTTGTGTCCACTTATAAGAGCCTCCTCTCAGATGGAATGTCATGTGTACCTTGACCAATTTTGTGGACTACCTTAGGTGAGGTCTTTTATCTAACATGTGACTAGTTGGCATGCCTTTTTTAAAATTTCCTATGGCTATAGCTTTTGTTTCTGCATGATTGTCATGTTTTCTTGTACATTGTTCCTCTCTGTTGGTACTTCTCGGCATGACAAAGTATTCATATACCCATAGTTGAGTTAGTGGTGGTTGTACTCAATCACTTTTATCACATGCTCTATGATGACAATTAGTTTTCCTTTCTTTAAAATATTGACAGATAGTTGCATTCATCTTGTTTGCATTTTTCATCTTGCATTCCTTGTGATACAAATGGTTGGTACACAATTAGGTTACAATTCATCGACATCACTCAGCAATTTCATGATTGGTTATAAACAACATGTGCAACACCATCAACAAGCATATGAGCACTCATGGACTTTGTTTCTTTCACCTCATCCATGCTAGCATTACATGTCATAAATTCAGCATCAAATTGCACCACCTCACTTGCTTCCTTGCATGGCTTTTGAATCTCAAACAAATTTCATTTAACCACCTTCCATTTTCATTTGATTCATTGCATCACCTTTTCTCATTCTCCATCTCTTTCATTTCACCATTTCATACATTCATTTAGTTGCTTTTGAATTGCAAAAATTGACACTCCAACTCAGAGCCTTTGAATCTCAAACAATTTCATCACATTTTCATATTATTTCATTTCATTACATCATTTCATATTCCACATCATTTCATTTCATTTCATATTCCATTTCATTTCTTATCATTTCATTTCATTCCATTTCAATACCCATTTCATTTCATTTCCTTACATGTTATCACATCTCATTTCATTTAATTACATTTCATTATTCATTTCGTTGCATTACATTACATATCATGTTATCACATCTCCTTTCATTTCATGTCATTACATTTATATTACCACATCACATTTTCATTACATCATTAGTAACCTACCATGTACTCTAAATAATGATTCATCTACATTAATCGTTCACATTTATATACACATTTGCATCCACTACCACCTTAATCCTCAAATAAAATCATCACATGCATACAAAAAATCCATAATATAACAAGTGCGCAGGTCCAAACATCAACGAGCTTGAATATCTCATAAATAAAAAATATTGAATCATCAACATCAAAGGTTCATCAACATCAACATCAACAGGTCCAAATCATCAACATAAAAGGATCCTCATCATTGCTAGCCTACATGATCAGTCCATAAAACATACACAAAAGATCCATAAATCAACCCAGTGTGACACTACACACATCATCTATCTATGTTTGATCTAAAGGTCCCTACTCCCTGGAGGTACTCATCCCATCTTAAACACTTGAAAACTAAACAACAACATCAATTTTTCATCACAAGCGATCATCCTACATTAATCAAATCTCAAAATCTAGCTATTTAGCTAATGGTTCTATCTTGAACTAGTTATGTGTCTACTCTGCATCCTGAGATGGACATGTCATTTTTCCCTACTTTGTATTTTAAGGGGGGCACTTTTTCTATCTATCAACATTACTTGATTGATCCTACACATCATTTTGTGACTACACATTCCCTATCAACTATTCTCATCAAGCATTTTCAGAAATAAAATTGGAACATCCCTATTTTGCACATCCATTTTTCCAATTTCATTTCTAAGGAGGCATCCAAACCGAGACATCAAAATGTTTTGAAATATCAAAAATCTTCTACCGGAAAAAATTTCAAACATCAAAAAAGCCCTACCACAACCAAATTTCAAACATCAAATCAAACTAGGGCATCCAATCTGGGCCATTAAATTTTTTTTGAAACATCAAAACGATCTACCTTAGCAAAAAATTTGCAAACATCAAAACCAAAGTATCGAAATAAAATAATTGCAATCCAACCATCAAATCAATGACAATCAAAACATCATCAATGATCAAATATCAAATCATCGACAATTAGACATCAACCCATCAATAGACAGAGATCACGACAATGAAAAAATGATAGAATATCATCGAACAGGCATCCAGTCATCAGAATTTGACCTAAACTTAGAAAATCAAGATAGTCTTTGAACAAAGATGCTTTGCATATTAGCTCAAAGAGGGGCATTTTTAGACACCCAAAATTTGGCAAAGACTTAAATCATGCAATCCTGATCAATTAGGACCAAATTAAAGAGAAAATTAGAAGAAGCACAACAAACTTTTAAATCAAAAATCACATCAGGTCATTAATCACCTTTTAAATCAACAAGATGTAAATCAACTTTAAAAGAGTAAGAAAACAATTCAAATTCATAAATAAAATGCAAAAAGGGAGGAAGAAAAAGATGAAGTGTTGAAAATAAATCATTTAGTAAATCAATAAAATCACTTTATGCTCACAAGATGAAAATCTCCCTTTTACCATTTAAAAGAATTTGAAAAATCCTCATATTATCCCCAAAACCAAGTTTGTTTGACTCGTCCTCCTAGTCTTTTATGAGATATTTTGAGTTTCACTTTCACCCCCAGTCAAAAGTGAAAATCTCGATTCTTAACCCAAACCCTTTCAAAATCCTATAAATAGGAGGGAAATCTAAGAGACAAGGAACCCAAGTTTTTATGCATCTACACTATAGGCATATTTAGACTCATTATTTTAGCATTATCATTATAGTGATTTCATAGCATTATTAGTATCATTTTATGTCATTTAGCATCATTTTGTATCATTTATCTTCATTTATTACATATTTAGCTCTTGGCATGATTGTTTCAAGAGCATTTCTAGGAGTTGCATCACACACATAATCTGCATTATAGTCATAAATCTTGAATTCTTCATCATAGATCTGCATTTTTAGTAATATCCCATTCTAGAACTATCACTAAAAGGCTGGTCTAAGAGCTATTTTAGCAGTTGTAGTTAGGGAGACATGAGACATTTGTAAAGATTACTTATTGCTGGTGATATCTTGGGTCTGGCATAGTTTGTCATCAATCCATTTACTTTCTACATTAAAGTCTCATGAATACACGTTCTTTTATCATGTACAATAGATTTTAGATGTTAACATGGAATTTATATGTTGGGGAGGGGGGGAAAATGAGCTTCCATGTTCACATGGTTGGCCCTAATTAGTAGAGAATATTAAACTATTCTGAAAACCAAGTGAAGCTCAATATTAACCTATGATTACATCATACCTATTCAATGTTTAACGCCAATTTTTAATTATTATTAATATAGCATGTTGTTGCAATTGCAACAAAAACTTTCAATGACTAGATGTTGATCCTATAGCATTCTTGTGACATGATCATCTTAATTGTGACAGAGATCTTTGAAGGATTTCCATGGGGCCCATAGCATTTTTGTCTCACAAACATTACAATTGTTATAGTGTCTTTGACATATTTCCATCACTATTGTGACGATGAAAATGAATAGTTTGTTAGTACATTAGCTCAATTTTTGACACCTTTGGCCTTTGCAATTTCTACAGTCACCCTTGCCATTACAACTTATGACAGAAAAATTTTGATGCTTGTCTACTAGGAGCTAGTCACTCTTAATGTTAGTTGGGTGATGGGTTATTGTTATAATTGTGATGGCCTATCATCACGATTCGAGCCCAAATGTAGTAGTGTGTTTCCATTAATGACAACTCTAAATTATATACTTAGCCAAATTTCCAATAGATTGTTAGTATTGACCAAGTTAGCATTATAGCCAAGTTGAAGAATAAAAGAAGTATGACTATTGAGTTTTCTAGAGAAGGTCAAGATAGCTATAATACACCCAATATGTGTATGAGATATTTATGAGGCCCTAAAATTTAATTTTTTGACCCTTATAATGAATCTTATTAGTCATTTTGAATACCTTGCATTCAAGATTTCAAGAGCTAGCAAAGTTAAGTAATTTGTATGAAGATCTAAGTGTGTATTGTTAGCAATTAGGAATGATTTGAAGGTTGTATTGACACCGAGAAAAGTAGATTTCAAAGTTTAATACCCTAAACATGAAAGTGGAATCAAGTTTGACTATAGAGAAAAGAGAAGCATCAAAGAGTAGTGATGTGCAATTGATTCACAATGAAGCTATTAAACCTCCAAAATTTAAAACATATCCAAAGATTGAAATGAAAGGCGATACATCTAGTGCCCTATAATCAATCTTTCTTAGGTTTATTATGACTCATGATGTTAGTGTTAACAATTTGTCCTACCACCTAAATGCTTAAGTCTTGAACTTGCATATATATTGAGCTACGTATTTTGAGTTGTTGTTCATACATATTATAGAATGATTTCAATGTAGAATATTAAGTACAAAATGCATAAAACAAGGATAAGTTTGAGAAATTTCTATTCAAATTTATACATAAGAGTAAAACAATTTACTTTTATTGAAATATGTTTTAGAACTACTTGATATGGGATAAGATTTTCAAATTTTAAACAGTACTAGATACAATGCATTCAGCTACCACATAAGTCATGGAATCTCCTAATATACTATCTAAATAAACACATTACATAAACAATTTAGTATTGGAGAGATAAAAGGAAAAGCCTCCATTGCCTAAATTGAAGGCCATTGATCTAAATTTTGAAGAAGACTCGGGTTTGCATCTTTAACTTTGAATAGACTTGCAAAAATGTAAAGAAGAGATGGGTCAATTTATAAGAACTGAGCAATGGAAACAATTCCACAAATTTTTGAAATACTAATTGTTCCTACAATGTACTCATTGAGATAAATGCATTAAAAGATGCAAAGGAGAAGGAAGAGAATCAATTTTATTCTAATGTTGTTTGCTTTGTGTGTAGATTCAGGTATGGAAACCAAGTAGGTTGTTGAAGGGACAGACATACATACAAGTGTGAAACTTTCCAACTAAATTCATGTAGAGGCAAATATTGATTAAGTAGGTTGTAGAGGGGGAATATGTATACTATAAATGTGGGACTTTCAACCTGAGTGAAAGATACATAATGGATTACTGGTTGTTGAGGGACATGACAATTTGTAATGAAACCTTTCAGCTTAATTTATTAAACTACATAAATTTTGTATTGCTACAAGAAGTTTTAATTGCTAAAGTACAAGAAATATGCTACCAGATAATTTTGAGCAATTTCCATTCAAATTTATGCATAAGTACAAAACAATTTACTTTTATCCAAATATGTTTTAGAACTACTTGATATGGGATAAGATGTTCATATTTTAAATAGTCCTAGATACAATGCATTCAACTACCACACAAGTTGTGGAATCTCCTAATACACTATCTAAATAAACACATTGCATAAACAATTTAGTATTGGAGAGATAAAAGGAAAAGACTCCATTGCCTGAATGGAAGGCCATTGATCTGAATTTTGAAGAAGACTTGGGTCTGCATCTTTAGCTTTGAATAGACTTGAAAAAAATTTAAGGAAGAGTTGGGTCAATTTATAAGAATTGAGCAATGAAAACCATTCCACAAATCTCTACAATACTAATTGTTCCTACAATGTACTCATTCAAATAAATCCATTAAAAGATGCAAAGGAGAAGGAAGAGAATCAATTTTATGCCAATGTTGTTTTCTTTGTGTGTAGATTCAGGTATGAAAACCAAGTAGGTTGTTGAAGGGACATACATACAAGTGTGAAACTTTCCAACTAAATTCATGTAGAGGTAAAGATTGATTAAGGAGGTTGTAGAGGGGGCATATGTACACTATAGGTTTGGGACCTTCCAATTGAGATAAAGACACATAATGGATGAATGGTTGTTGAGGGACATGACAATTTGTAATGAAACCTTTCAGCTTAATTTATTAAACTACATAAATTTTGTATTGCTATAGGAAGTTTTAATTGCTACAAGACGAGAAATATGCTATAGGAAGAGTGTTACAAGTAGATACTTTAGATATTGCATTATATCCTTGAACATCAATTAAAGGACTATTTTCATCTTGTACTTATATGAAAGAATGGTAAAAGGAAAGCAAATTTCAGAAAATGATACAGTTATATAAAAATGATTGATAATCATAATGACAATTAAAAGATAATGAAGAAGAAATCATATGTATATCAAGTTTATTACAAACATGGCATCTTTCAAATGATTTCCTATAGCTTGTATAAGCAATTGCTGTATTTTAAGAAAATATAGTCATCAAAGGACCTTTTTTCAATTATCAAAAATTGTAACATCTTCCAAACATTAAAGAATGATACAATTGCAAATGCAAAACAAAAGAGAGACTTAACAAAGTATAATTTGTAGAGCAATAATCTAGACAACAGGAGCAAATATATATCTACATGACAAAGTAAAAGCTACAAATATAAGGAATTGTTGTGAGCTTTATATTTAGTTAAAAAAATCACTACAATCTTTCTTACATGAAATATTTCTCCATCATGACATATGAATGTTTATCTATTGGTCAATCAGCAAGTGTTCATGATTTAGTGGAATAAAAGCTTCAAGAGCATAATTAAATGATCAAAGAGCTTTTAAACAACAAAAATTTCAGCTATACAAAGGAATACATCAAGACAAATAAAGGTTGTAATATATGTCAACAACAAGGTCATCAATAACATATGGAAATATATGTGTTTTCAATGAATATTTCTCAATAAATACAAGTTCATCACCAAAAGTGAGAGTATTTGTTTGTTTCTAGTCAAGAATAACATTCTAAAAAGAAGACCTCATATCTGAGAGATGTTCAAAGAATATAAAATTTCCATGTTTTTTGTTTAGATAACATCACATTCATCATTATGGGTGTAGGCTTGAGTCTCCAAAATTATACCTAGAGTTGTCCAATTAGAACAAATAATGAAAGACTTTCAGATTTTTGTAATTTAGAGCAATAGTAGGCACTTCAAAACCCCCTTGACATCATGACTAAAATACTATGACATGAAATAACATAATATTTATTTATTTAAAATAACCAAACCAATAAGCAAAAAGTGTAGTCATATTCTAGGGAATTTTCTGGGCAATTGAGAAAGAATCATGAAAAATAATTTTGGGTTTCATCCACAATAGTGTGAATTAGGTAGCAACGTGGGAAGAACCATCAAAAGATGAACAGGTGAATAGATTTAGTTGTTTTTCTAGTGCAAAATTCTCTAATTTTTCATTATAGCTAAGATATAAATTATGAAAAATAAGCATATATCTCAAAATGACCAGCTACAGGTGAAAAATAGATGTAAATATTTCTAAGAAGAGGTATACAATAATGAGAAATAATTGAAAGCATCCTCAAACTCATTACATCAAAATCTCACATGGAAACAAAGAAAAGTTCTAAAAGTATAAAAATCAACTCACAACTATAAGAAATACCATCATGGTGGCCAAAATAATAGCAATTCAAAACATCATTTAGCTGACTTAAAGAGTTAGCAAGAAAATGTAGAAATGGTCTCCAAATAGGAAAGGACTCAAATCCGGCACCAAGTATCAAAGATAGGGCACAAAAAATTGTAGAAATTCTCCAGATCTTCTTATCATGGCGGGCTAGGGTTTCTTTAACCCTAGGAGAGCAAGGCAATTGATCAAGAGTGGAACGAGAAGATATGTCTTTGTTCTCTTTTGTCTTTGCATACAAGTTCAGTTTAATAATATTTTGGGTCCATAAATGAGAGGAGTGCAATTTGTATATATGAAAATACTATTTAAGTCTCATTATTGCTTTTTATTTATCAATATTGATTTTTCTATTAATACATTTAATATGGATTCAATAATATCTCTTTATTTAATGTATATTAAATAAATTAATATTGATAAATCAAAAATAATAATTAATTCTTTGTGTAATATAATTGTAAAATTAATTTTATCAAAGTGATAGATTTATAAAGCATTTGATATATTTTATTTTTTTTAATACAAAGAATTATTATGGTGAGTTGAACTTGTTGTTATATTTTGTGATAGCTAGAAGAATCATTCAATTCAACAAAGAGTTCCACTTTCAATGGAGGACTTTTTCTTAGTCAACTAGACGTCACTTCGAGTTCTTTTTTAGTTTGAGAGTAGTTTGGTTTTCTAATGTTGTTGAGAGCATTTTAGTGTTATTTTTGGCAAGTTATTGAGTAGTTAGGGCCAGTTATACATGCAGTTTTCTTTGCAAGGCCTTTTTAGACACATTTTTACATGGAGATCAGCAATTTGGCATATGATTTATTGTGTCTTATTTTTCACATCCGACCAAGGGTTTTTGCATGAAGTTCTAAGGAGATAGAGGCATATTTTAGTTGGCTATTAGTTGGATAGGTGCTTGAGAGAAGATTTGATGAGTTTCTTTACATATTGGAGCATTTTTTAGCCCTTTTTTGTGCATTTTTCTCAAATTTGAGTTAGGGTTTTGAGCCCTATTTATTGTATTTTAACTTCATTATGAGGTCTCTTCTCTCTCACTCAAATTTTTTGCACATTGCAAATTTTTGAGTTCATTGTACGAGCACTTTGTACCAAAGATTTTTTCAGCACTGATTATATAAATTCAACAGTTCCTTGTCATTAATTCTCATGCAATATTGTGGGTTCTTTTCTTTTATGTTGTGCTTAGCCTTCATTTAAGTTATATTCTTTATTGCATATTTGAATCTCAATACTTGTAATTGTGAGTCTTTGTTTGTGTCCTTATTCTTTTTCGTAGAAATTTTGTAAAGCTTGGGTTTTCCTTTCAAAGAAAAAGATTTTGGAACCTAACATAGAAGCACTTTTGTAATTGCATTTTGTTTGGCTATTATGAATCATTCATATTCTGGATAATTTGTGTTGATCTAATTAAAGTTTCATACAAATCATTGGTGTATCACCTCATTTAGGTTTAATCTTTATTTTTTCATTCATTTTTTTATCCTTTATCCAACATTCAATTAATTTTTAGGTGATCACTATATAGGAATCAGCCTACCTCCCAAAGATTCATCTCTCATTATATGAAAACCCACCGCCTGAGAGAGTTTCCATGTTTTAGTAGGATAGCTATATATTTTATCTTACTAAAGGTGCAATCCTAATTGGTAATAGTTAGGTCATATTATATGTACAAGATTGGTTAAGCAAATGATTTTGAGATGAGGAATGCATATGAGATATTGTGCATGGATGGGAAACTAAAAGAGGAGCACAAGAATATTACTAAGGTAGAATTCACTTATGCCCTAGATTTTCCCCAGGTTTTCAATGTGGAGTGGATTAAGGTTTTTCTAAGATGACGTTGTGGCTAAAGGGTGGACTAGTGGATATCATGCAAAAAATTGTTCATTGAGTGAAGGGTTACCCTATGATGGACAAAGTGAAGACCATTTGATGTTGAAGAAAATATGCAATTAAAAAAAACACTATGGTAGTGTGGAACAAGCATGGAATTAAAAATTCCACCATCAAGAACACCAAGACAAAGTTTGTTGTGAGGGAGATATCTCACAAGTTTTATCAATCAAACTAGCCAAACAATATCCCATGTGTTGTAGTTGATATCATTCAAAAGATTGTGAAGAAAGGTCACTTCTATGACCTATCTGACCTATAATTGCAACAACTAGATGAAAACCTGAGAAGCATCAGAAAGGCTAAGAATAAAATGTGTAATTTTGGTTCCTTATTATTTTGCACATACTTTTATGTGCAAAATCATTTTCCTACCAAAGTAAATATCAAATGGAGTAAGAGGAATCCAGTTATCCAAAAAATTAATGAGTTTATTGATTAGTTTAGAGATAATTTCAAATTAGTTTTAGATGGTTTTTTTTAAGAATTTAAATAGAAAATGAAGAATAGGTCAAGTATGACAAAGTCATTGGTTGACAAGTAGTATGAGAACATTTTTTTTGGTAGACACAGATAGGACCTATATCCAAGATGTTATTCCTAGAATTTCATGGCTAAATCCATTAGCTTATAAAGTAAGCATTGATGAAGCAACTATAGCAATCAAAACATTTCTTATTGAACACATGGACAAGGATTTCAATCCATTCAAAATATATGAATCTAAAAATTTTAAAATCATGAGGGAGACAAAAGTCCCTAAGCTAGACAGGTAAACAAAAGGGATGATTAAAAATCTGGGGAGAGTTATGGGTGAAGGTGTTGGAAGTCTATTGGGAAAGTGAGATACTAGGGGGGTGGTGAATCAGGATCTATAAAAAAATTATCCTTCTAAACAATTATCAAACTGATATATTTCACCACTATCTCTATCTCATCAATATCAAACAATTATCAAATAGTTTGTTTCCCCCTCAGTCTCTTCTTTTGACCTTGTTTGGCCTCTTTTTTCTTTGATTTTCTTTTCATAAGAGTCTCTCGCTTTATTACCTTGGTGATCTTTACATTTCCTTTCTTGGTCTCAAAAGCTACAGGATAAGTTTCCTTTGATCCTTATCTGGTTACTCTTGGTTGAGAAGTAGGTGGAGTAACCACTTTCTTCAAACTTCTCTTAACCTTAGATCAAAAATTGCTATCTTCTTTCCTTTTGGTTCCTAAGTCTCAACAACCACCAAGTCTTTGCCCTTAGACTCATTTTCTTCTTCACTCTCTTGGTATTCCCCTTTACCTTATCTAATCTATAGGTGTGCCTCACCAAGTTTTCCCTCTAAATCTTCAATCATTTTCTTTCTCTTTTGGTCCATCTTGGGAACCTTTGTCTACATCATCATCTTTATCTTAGTAGTTTCATCTATTTTCTTTTGACAATAATGTTCTCACAACTATAGACACATCATCAAGTAAATAGACTTCATATTTCATAGGCTTCAACCATACAACCCACGGCATAAATGTCTTAGCATAGGTGTAATTAGTGTCACCATAAAATAAATGCGATCATAGTATTGATCCAAAACTAACTTAGGGATTCTCATCTTGTTCTTCATCTTCCTCTTAAACTCATCAAAATAACCATCCAAAATTATTTCAAAATTCTCACCTAATTTCTCAATGTAACTATTAATCTACTCAATAAAAAGCCTGGTTTTGTCCCATACTACTTCAAAAATGGTAAGAAATGAATTTTTTACATAAATTTAATATGCACAAAAAAAATGTGAACCAAACTTACATGAAGTATTCTTCACTTTCCTTCTAGCTCCCAAATTCTTTGCCAGTATTATCAACTACAACTTAGCCAAATCATATTTGGTGTCCTTTTTGACAATCTGGTAACCTAAATCAATAGCTACACAAGGTACACTATTCAGATGACTTTACTGATAGAACTTATGATAAATCACCCTAACTATGAATTGTATAATAAGATCATTAATACTATCAATTGACATCCCTCAGCCATTCTATTTAGCCTTTGTGTGTTCCTTTATCACATTCTTGGCTAGGCATCGCACATTCTTCACACGATCTAGGATAGGGTAACTAGTGACTTGTCAAATAGTTATTTTTTTTATATTTAATAGCCTATTTTCTAGACATAACTTCAAATCATGAATTTAGCTCAAATCTATTTTGATCCATTCAACCTTTTAAAAAAAATTCAAAATCTAGGGTACAGGTAATCCCTTTCTCGACAACTACCCTTTTTCCTTCCTTCATAACTCCATCTTTGCACAATTTTTCATAAGCATTCCTCAATTGAAAATATTTGATTTCTCCCATCTTTCACATGTAATAGGATTTCACATTGTGTACCATGATCAAACATGAAGGGATAGATGACAATGCACTAGATGCATCTCTAGTCATCACGATATCAGGATAAGCCTTGAACTTTGGTTAGGGGCATACATCATATCTCACAATTTAGGCATTACTACCCTTCAATCCCTCCTTTCCACTCATAGATGTAGTAGATGCTTTTTTCAATTAGGTTTTTGAAACTTAAAAATAATTTCACAAAGAAACCAAACTTGACTTAAGTATGTTTTACAAACTTTACTTACTTCTACTCATTATTTTCAAGGGTACACATAAAATATTTTTAAACTTCTCACAATTTTCTCTTAATCACCTTGGAATAGCTCTCCAAACTCTAAATCATTGGGTGACTAAACAAATGAACAAAATACCCTTGTATTTATTGTTTTGTACATATAGTAGGTATACACATAGTGTATGACACTTGTCTCAACATCAAATGACAACTCGGCATTCATTCTTCATTCACTAGCATGGTCAATATACCAACTTAGTCTTAACTTCATTTTAGTTCTCAATCACAACTTAGTCAACATTATGACTTGGTCACTATAGACATCAACACTAATGTTCGACATCAATTATGCTTCAACTCGGTATATATGCATTTTCTTGGTTCACACTTTATAACTATCCAGATGCATCTTATCTAATGCAGATATGGACTTCACTTCATCAAATATTAGGAATTCACATATGATATATCTTTTAAAATACAGTCCCTCACATACCTTCTTTTCTTAGTTTGAGGTGGTGTGATAACCTAATCAATTAGATTGGGTAATCTCAACATAAGAATTTTTACTATTGTTGGCTTCATTCTTATTTCTTCATGTTTGATTCATCTCATTTCTTGTCTATTCTACATCAACTTTTCCTTTTCCTTTGTTTTTTTCATTGCTAGTTGTTGGTGTTCAGGTCTTGTAGTTCTTTCTCACATGTTCAATCTTGTGACAACTATAACAAACTAAACTTCCATTCATCCAAATCTTAGATTTACCTCTGAAATGTGTCCTAATGCAATTTACTACAACATGACCAAACTCTCCACATAGCTAACAATTGTACCATGTGTTGTAGTCTTAATTGATTTTATTTCCTTTCTTGGGTGCATTTTCTTACTTCTTAGGTGTCCAATTAGTTTTAGCCTTTAATCTTCATTATTGAGATCTATTTCATACTTCTAAAAATTATAGTAGGACCTTCAAATCTAGGTGCAATGAATGTATTTCTAGCTTTTGATCTACACTCATGTCTTAATGTCTTTGCTTCTTAAAATTAAAATAATTACCAATGAATTTAGGGTTAGGTTTTTTCTTACCAATCTTGCTTCTATAAATTTGTGTTGTATGGCCTAGATTTCCCCAACTATAGCATGTGGATTTTTTCTTTGGCTTTGCATTTCATTGTTCTCCACTCTTTCATGATCATCCTTCCTAAAAAGATGATAGATTATTGGTGTAGCCTGGTGTAGCCTAAAATAGATCTATCATGAAGTCTTCTTTGTGGTTTCATTAGCTCTTCATAATATCTCATAGATTCTTTAGGTTTGTTCAACCTTTCAAAGAAATCATTTCCATGTCTCATTTCTTTCTTGAGATGCTCATTCTCATATTTTAGATTAGCAATCTCCACATGCTTTCTATTGAACTCTTAAGTTTTAAGGAGTAATCTGTTAGCCATATCAAACTAATTTTGATGAAGCATTTGTACTTAATTATTCTTGTCATCGAGTCTTGTAGATATATGATTTTTGTCATCTTCAACTTTATTTTTTTGTTAAGAGACTTCACACAATTTTACTAACTAGTTTTCATGTTCTCTCTTTAGTACTCTTACCTATTTATTCAATATGTTGTTCTTTTCCAATAGATCTATAATTATTGCATCACTCTCACTAGAATTTCCACCATTAATTAAACCTCCAATGTCTTCTTGATATTGTGTATCATAATGCATGATTGCCAAATATTTTCTTTTCTTTAGGGATTTCCTCGATTCTCATATTTTTTGTTTAATTTGTTGCAGTTGTATCTCAAGCTTTTGGTTTTAAATGATCTTTCCCATATTGCAGTACTCCATCTCCACTCTTAAGTGGTTAGACTTCTACTAAGAGAATAAAGCTTTGATACCAATTTTTTGAAGTCTATTTGGAAAGTGAGATACTAAGAGGGGGGTGAATTAGGATCCATAAAAAAATTAACCTTCTCAACAATTATCAAACTGATATCATTAACCACTAACCTTTATCTCATCAATATCATAAATCATATAAACATATATTGCAATGATGTAACATATCTAATATATTGATTACAACCATTAATATGAAATTAAGTGATACAGACATAACATAAAGATTTGGTTACCCAAAATCCCTCCAAGGTGAAGGTAAAACTGGGGTTAGGATGAGACCCACAAATATTCACTACTATAGTAAAAAAATTTACCTATCAGGGCTACAATTGTGATCACTTCTGATGATATACCCTGTAAGGGGTCTACCTTGCTAAGAGATTATGAGACTTATTCAATCTACCTTGTTCAAAGGATTTAAAACTTACAAATAAGTAAGCACTCTACAATGAGATTTACATAGGCCTATTAGGACCACTTTATTAAGAGATTTACCTTGATTTATTTTGCTAAAAAGGATCCTTCAGTTAGCATTATAATGCTTAATTACAAATCTCTTCTTTCCACTATCTAATCCTTCTTTGATATAATATAACTTTGTTCTACACTTCATTTTTGTACTTGGTCACTCTTCCTTGCTTCATCTTCAAACTCCTCTTAGGCATCTAGACTTCTCTTCATTCACGTACACTATTCTCTATATCATATTAAGGTTTGGATCCTCCTTATATAACAAGTTGGAGATGGTTCTAGATCAAGATCAATGATCCAGGTTTCTCCCTTTTACCACTTAAACCTTCCATTTTTCTAATTGGTTTAAGACATTTCATAAGGATCAATGATCAAACTCATAATGCATAATCAACTCCTTAAATTACTCCTTGATCATCAAAACATGCAATAAGTCAACCAAAAACTATTTGCCTTAGTTTTTGTGTAATTCCAAACAAATATGTTAGAACTAGTTCACTTGGCTTTTGAACACTCTGACACTTAGTCATGACTAGTTCTTAATGTCATTCCTCAACTTTTGAACATTCAGCATTCTCTTTATAACTCAACATGAGCTAATTCTATTTTTCCTCACACAAAGTGACTACTATCTTGACATGTATATTAGCATATGGTGATAAAATAATTTCTTAGCCATAATAATTTCTCATCTTTAACTCAAATATGAAAAATTCTAAATATATTTCTCAACCTTAGTAGAATAGCTTGGTCACATTGATGAAAAACCAACTCTTCCAAATAAATAAGTGTGTGACACAAATAGACAACAAACTATAGGGATGAATAGAATGATTCAAGTAGGAGGCAACCTTATAAAGCATAGAAGGAAAAGGTCAAGATTTATTCAGTGATCATGAAGAAGGAGGAAATGAAGAAGAAGGAAATGAAAAGGAGGAAGTTGAAGGAAAAGGGAAGGAAATAGTTGTGGCCAAGGAGATAGTTGTCATCGAGCCACAAACTAGTAAAGGCAAGAAGAAAGAGTTGAGATTTACACCTAATACTCAAAGAGTGACCAGATAGAGAACCAAGGCAACTACTACTATAGTTATCAAGGCACAAAGGAAAGGAGTAGTCAAATTCACTAAACTAACTCAAGTCAAGAGTTTAGTAAAGAGGATGTTTTCTCCAAAAAAGGCCTAGCTGAGAAAACTACTAAAGAAGCCAAGGAGAAGACTTGTAGTTTCAAAGGAAGACAATGATGATGAAAGAATTGAATATGAGGATACAAGCTAGTTTAGGGTTTCTCTACACAAAAAATCCTAGAAAATAGAAGAGGTGTGTGAAAATATTAGGGGAAGTGTAGGATTGTCTAGATTTCATTTTATAATGTTTGATAACTTGAGTAAGGGGGACAAGAATAAAGTAAAAGAAGCATTGTTAGATATTATGGTAAACTTCAAATACACACCATTAGAGTTAGGAAATATGATACCCCATGATCTCTATGATAGAGTAGATGAGATTTAGAACTTTGTATTAATGAAAAAATGAAAAGTTAGAGATGGAACACTTGCCCAAGTGATGCTTGAGCTAAACAAGAAAAAAATCTCAAAATTCATGAGAGAGTTCAATAATAGATTTGTTCCTAATACAAGGGCTTTCCTTATTGTCAAGAAAAAACTCAAAAAATGTATAGAGAAGAGAAACTTTATGTAGAAGAAAATATATGGATTAATTCTTGACAATGAACATAAAGATGAGGAAGAACAGGATGAGCAGGAACATATAGAATGTTAGAAGCAATAGTCCACCAAGATAACTAAGAGGGGGTGAATCAGTAATCCAAAACTTAAAACATTTATCTTCTTTAAAAAAACTTAACCATTCAACCAAAGTAAATAGCAACTATAATAAAATGCACATAAATAATCACACTAGATATGTTGACTATTGAAACCCTTGATCAGAGGGGAAACCCTGGAGGGAATGATTCCCACAAGATGATGTACTAATATAAATATTCCTTATTAAAGGATGGACCCTATTAGGAGTTTATTACAACATTTATTACACAGAGTTCTTATTAGGAGACTTTGAATCCTCATTAGTAGATTTCAACCCTATTAGGAGTTGTAGTACAACATATGCAAGAAGAGCCCACTGACCAAACATGTAATTTTAACTACAAGAAGAGCTCACTACCCAAACAAGTAATTTACTATTATCTTCTCCTTCCTTTGTCCTTCCAATGAAACCAATCATTTCTAGACTAGGTCACGAACCTAAGATCCAAATATCAAACCTTGGATCAGTTAGCAAAACCTCAGCAATGAAGTGTTGTTCACTTTCACACTGCTCTACTCAACTTTGCATTCCACTCTTTACTGTTACTTTCCAACAATTCAAATCCACACTTATGATAAAGGAAAATATCCTTCCTCTATACTGATTCCATAAAATAATTCCCTGAATCAGTTGTTTAGACCTTCTCAATTAATTATTAGAGGACTACATTAAGAACATTTTACATTTAGTTATAATATAAATATTTTTCCTTGCAACTTAAAAAACTTTTTGTACATGAAATATTATGATGATTGAGCTTAGCAACATCACACAAACATGTCTACTTCATGTCCTCAATTTCAATTCCTAGAATAACAACTCTGCTAAGAGATAAACAAGTTTACTAGAACATGCCTCTGTAAATTCTATCTCAGAACAGACATCACCAAAACTTACATCACTTCTTCTAGACTTATCCTTTCTTCTTCTAACATTAACTTCATATACCAAATACTCAAAAGTATCTCCCATAGCCTTGGGTGGTTATAATACTTAACTAGCTATCTGAACCAACTTAATCTTTTCATAGTTCTTCTATCAGATACCATAGAAAACTACAATGTTGACATCAATAACAAAATCAATCATGAATGTAACATATCATCATAGTAGTACTCCCCCATAGGAATATCATCAACATTCATGCTTCCAACTAATCTTCTAATAATATTCCCCTTTGGCATTGATGGCAACATAGATGAAAAAATCTAGTTCCAAGAATACCAACAAAAGACTATCCATCTTAAAATCCTCTTCATCAATCATTCTCCCTCATTGATATACCTCAATATAATTTCTACCAAACTATCTTTCCATGTTGTGTTTACTGTGAACATCTTCCTTAGCATAAGGTTTTTCATGCAATATTCTCCCCCATTGACATCAATGTCAAAGGTTTTAGCAACCAACATCTCTGCTTCACTCTCTGCAACATTTGATACTTACTAGCTCAAGTGTCAAAAGACACTATCCAAAACAACATCAACAAGAGTTCTAGATGACTCTATTCATCATAGATACTTCCCCATACAAGAAGAATCAGCATTCAGTCTAGACAAAAAATGGTGTTCTATTACCTTGGACTGATACACTCTTGCACCTTCTACTCTTATGTAGGAAGGGGCATAACCCCAAGCATACCTTGCAAATAGCCAAAAGTCTCTTTTGCAAGAGACTTAGTGAAAATATATGCAATCTAATCTTTACTACTCATATACTCTAATCTGATTTCCTTTTCTACAACTTTTTCTCTCAACATGTGTTACTTGATAGAAATGTGTTAGTCCTTGAATGCACTAGATTTTAAAAATATTTACCATGTTTGTGTTGTTATAATGTATAACAATAGGTTCATTGATTTTTATCCTTATATCCTTTAGCGTCTACTTCATCCAAATGACTTGATCACAATTATTTGCTACTATAACATACTCTACTTCTATTGTACTCTAAGACGTACAATCCTACTCCTTGCTTAACCAAGAAACCAATATTCCTCCAAGAAAGAAAGCTCCTCTACTGGTGCTTTTTCTATCATCCATATTGCCTACTCAATCTGCATCAGTATAAGCACTTAGAGTGAAATCATTAGATCTATCATTCCATAATCGAAACTCAAATATTCCCTTCAAATATCTAAATATCCTTTTGATTTTTGCATATTGTGCTTCTTTGGGATTAGCCTGTAATCTTGCAACAATTCTGACTACATTTTCTATATCCAACCTTGTGTAAGTCAAATATTGCAAATCTCTAATCATAGATCTATACTTTTTCTACTCAATAGTAGGTGTCTAATCCTTTGTAGATAACTTGTGTCTTGTTACAATAGGTGTTTCAATGGGTTTGCATGTTTCCAAATCGAACCTTTTTAGTAAATTCTTCAAGTACTTGGTCTAAGAAATAAAGATTTCTTCTTTATTCTATACAATCTACAATCCTAGGAAATATTTCATCCCTCCTATCATACTCATTTCAAACTCTTTCTTCATCTCTTCTACAAAATTTTTACTTTCTTCATCATTTGCTCCAAATATAATGTCATTAACAAATGTTAGCAAAATCATTAAACCATCATCAATTTCTTTCCAATACAGATTACTATCTGCCATACCTTTTCTATATCCAAGTTTTATGAAATGTTTGTCTAACCTTGCATACCAGGTTCTGGGTGCTTACTTCAATCCATATAATTTTTTCCTTAATCTGTATATTGTGTACTTGTCATCTATCAAAGTACATCCTTTAGGCTACTCAATGTATACCTCTTCTTCAAGCTCTCCATTCAGAATTACTGACTTGACATCCGTCTAATATACTTTGACTTTCTTCTATGCCACATATGCTAAGAATAATCTTACTACTTCTATTTTAGCGATTGGAGCATAAGTATCCTCATAATCTATTCCTCCTTGTTATGAGTAACCTTCACGAACCAATATTTCTTTGTTTCTTACAACTTCTCCTTGCTCACTCATCTTGTTCATGAATACCCATTTAGTTTCTATCACATTCTTGTCTACTAGCATGGGGACCAATTCCCATGTCTCACTCTTAACTATATGATCCAATTCCTTTTTCATGGTTTGTTTCCAATAATCATCTTTACATGCTTCATCTACATTCTTAGGCTCTACTTGAGATATCAAGCATAGTTCTTCATTTACTCTACTTCTCGTCATCACACCTTTATCTTTTCTTCTAATGATCTGTTTGAATGGGTGATTCTTTATCATATTCTTTCCTAAAGTAGGAGTTGCTATCTCAACTATTGGCTCTATTGAAGGTTCTGAGCTTTGTTCCTACCTTGGCTCTCCCTCCTTCTACAAATCATTGTTAGTCTCAAGAAATACTTCATCATTCCTTGGCTTAGTAACATCATCATTTGAATTGTAATCAACTTTTCTTTCTTGTCTCCTAAATTTCTCATCAATTCTCACATTTGCACTTTTCATTTCAATGAATAACCAAGAAACATACCTTCATCACTTCTAGTACTAAAGTTACCAATATCATCACCTCTCTTTATGTAGCACTTAATTTGAATGTTCTAAAATACTTAATTGTAGGTGAGTGACCAAACCATAGTTCATAAGGTGTCTTTTTTGTGTCCTTCTTGACTTGTACCCTTTTCATAGTGTAGATTGTTGTATTCATAGCTTCTCTCCAAAATGTCTTGGATACATCATTATCTACTAACATAACTCTTGTTTCTTCTATAACTGACCTATTCCTTCTCTCTACAATGTCATTCTATTTAGGGGTCTTCAACTCAACTCTTTCTTCTTCTTTAGGATCAGATCTCTGATTCCCATGCAGTAAGTCATTATTAATGATAACTTCCACATTTTCATGGTTAGCCTCTAGATCAACTATATTTGATAAAGCTATCTCTTCTAATACTTCCTCTTTCTTAACCAAATTATCCTTATCACAATCATTCAAGAATCTTTCCATACTTGCTTTAAAATCTTCATCTTCATTAGAAAGAAAACTCTTTTTAGTTTTTCTTACTTTCTTAGGGCATGTAGATGTGTAATGACCAAAATCATTACATATCCAACAAGAAAAAAATTCCATATCTTCTTTTTCTCTTTTCATAACCAAATCAATACCTTCCTTTATCTTCATGTCTTCTTTGGATAACTCACCAAGAGTTTCTATCTTCCATGCCAAAATTTCTAGTATCTCACTTTGAACCATCTTCTCTTGCCACGATCTCCCAAAGTTGTTAAGCTTTATCTGCAAGGACCTAATGCTCTTATACCAATTGTTAGAAACAATAGTCCACCAAGATAATTGGGCAAGGGTGGGGGTGTGAATCAATTATCTAATAATTAAAACATTTATCTTCTTTAAAAAAACTTAACCATTCAACCAAAGTACACAAAAACCATAATAAAATGCACATAGACAATTACACTAGATATGTTGATAGGGGAAACCCTTGATTAAAGGGAAAACCTTGGTGGGAATGATGCCCATAAGATGATGTACTAATATAAACATTCCTTGTTAGAGGATGGACCCTGTTTGGAATCTATTACAACATTTAGTACATAGATTCCCTATTAGGAGATTCCAACCCTTTCAGGAGTTATGCCAATCCTATTAGGAGTTGTAGTACAATATATGCAAGAAGACCCACTACACAAACATACAATTTCAACTACAAGGAGAGCTCACTACACAAAAAAGTAATCTACTATCATCTTCTCCTTAGAACTTATAGAATAGGTCATGAACCTCAAAGCCAAATATCAAACCTTGGATCACTCAGCAAAAGCTTAGCAATGAAGTTTCCTTCACTTCTGTACTGCTTTGCTCAACTCTACATTATGCTCTTTACTACTACTTTTCAATAATTCAAATCCACACTTAGGATAAAGGAAAATATCCTTCCTTTATACCAATTCCATAAAACAATTCTTTGAGTCAGTTCTTTAGGCCTTCTTAATTAATTACTATAGGACCATATTAAGAGCATGTTACACTTAGTGATAACATAAATATTTTGCCTTGCAAATTGAATAACTTTTCATACACACAATATTATGACAATTGAGCTTAGCCACATCATCAACCAACATGTCTTCTTCATGTCCTCAACCTCAATTCTTAGAATAACAACTCTATTAAGAGATATAACAAGTAACAACTCTACTAAGAGATATAACAAGTTTACTAGAACATACCTCTATAAATTCTATCTCAGAACAAACATCACCAAAATTTACATAACTTCTTCAAGATTTATCCTGTCATCTTCTAACATTAATTTCATATATCAGATACTCAAAATCATCTCCCATAACCTTAGGTGGTTATAATACTCAACTAGCTAGTTGTACCAACTTGATCTTTCTAGTGTTCTTCTGTTAGATACCATAGAAAATTGCTATATTGACATCAATGACAAACTCAGTCATGAATGTAACATATCATCATAGTAGTACTCCCCATAGGAATATCATCAACATTCATGCTTCCAGCCAATATTATAACATAGAATTGGATAATATGAAATACATTAATGATGGCAAAGAAAATTTTGACAATTCACGCTATAGTACAACTAAGTGAAGGGAATACTAAATAGTTGTAATAAATGATGAACCTTAATTGAGCCCAAACAAAAATTTATTGATTGAGGAAAATTTCATAGTTGAGCCTGAGAAGAAGAGTCAATGTCACATAAAAACTAATTTAGTATAGATATTAGCTCATGAGAGATTGAAGGACCCTAATCCTATGATTGTGCAAGTAAAATACTACCCTAAGAATGATGCACATGAATCCACACAATAGGTAGTATCTACAACTATTACCTCTAGTATACCAATTTTTTCAATTATTCAAGATGAAGGACAAGGAGATGTAAGTGAGAGTCATGTCAAGTAATAGAATATGTCAGCCAATAAAGAGAAAAATGCACAAGTGTTAGAACAATAGAATGATTCTAATGAGGGAAAGGTCAATGTGAACATTGAAGAGGAGAAGAATGTAAAGAGCTAGAACGATCAAGTGGATCAATCCACTATAGGTGAGAGACCAAATATTATAAGACCATAGACTAAGGGAACAAATGAGGTTGTGTAATCAAGTTCCACTAGTGAAGTCACTACTAATACTGATAAGGAAAAGGGGAATGCACTTTAATAAAAACTGACTACTCCTGAGGAACAAATAGAAAATGAGTATCACACTCAAACTATGGAGACATAGATCGAGCATAGATGTATAAAGTAAAGGTCTATTAATAATAATACCAAGCTCCAATGCCCCAAACTCAAAGGGGAAGAGAATAAAAGAAAAAAATAAGACCTCTAATGGGAATTCAAGGTAATCTTATTACACTTGATGAATTGATTATGATTCCTAACTAGGACACAAATAATTTAACCTATGATTAGATGAAAATACTTGTTATGATTTTGTAATGCATGCCCCATTTCTACTAGAAATGGGGACCTCCTAGTATAATTCTTGGCTTTCCAAATCCCTAGTCTAGGGTCTGAGCCTTTTTGAGGATCCTACCTGGTGTTTAAGCCTAGTGTGGCTCATTGTTTGAAAAATCTAGTTGTCAAAAACTAGAGGTTTTGAGTGAAAAGTGAATTTTGGTACTGAGACATGCACTAGCACACCTAGCACCTAGACACCCTTCAAGGTGTGCTAGTGCACTAAGTCCACTAGTGAGGAGCACTTCCCTTTGGAAGTGCACACATGCACATGTGCACACCTCCAAAGGTGCACTCAATCCTTGAACCCCTTCTCCTCCTTACTCACTTTCTCCTCCATTCTTCTATGAGTGCACCTGTACATTTTTGGTCTCAAATTGGTTTTAACAATTGAGTGTCAACACACTTAAGAAATTTCTAAGTTGATGCCAAGTATAATAAAGATGCCAAGCTACAATATGTACCGAGCTATAAATTCAATAGGTGTTGAGTTATTTAGATGCCTAGAAGATGGATAGTGCTAAGCAAGTTTCAAGTGTCCAGCGAAAATTGATGCTAAGCTAGTATATGTGCCAAGTAAAGTATAGGTTTCAAGCAAGACTAAATTACTATAAGATTGAGCAAGATAGAATTCCTATATGTGTTGAGCATCAGTAATCAGTAAGTGTCGAGTAACATAGAATCAGCATAAGATTTTGTGCCCTCATAAACTCAAATGTAAACCATTTTTGAGCTAACATATGATGAATCTCAAAGGATTAAAAGATAAGATCAAATATATTACATTCCCTATGCAATCAACATATAACCAATCATAAAAATGGAAAGAACATGCAACCAATCAAAAAAATGGAAATATTTGAGTGGAAAAATGGATGAATCTTGATTATAGATTCATACCTAACCCTAAGTCATGAAACCTTTTTAAGGAGGTCGAAACCCCATAATTTAGAAGAGTATGCATGAAGGGAATGCATGGAAGGAGTGAATACTAGCAAAGTTTGAAGGAACTAAAAAAGGTGAAAAGACATAGAAGAAGGACAGCATTGCAGTATCAGTCAATAGATCAGTGAACATCATAACAAAGCATTAGCACTTCAAACAGAATTATATCAGATCAAGAAGGATTAGATCAAATTGGATAGAACAAGGATCTAAAATCAGCAATTGAAGATTATAAATTATTAGGTCAACACATTCTACAATACTTTTCTAGCTATTGTATTAGGAGAATGAAAATCCTATGAACATAGGTTGATTTAATAGCCATATTGTAAATCCTTTAACAGGGTGACATTCCAAGTGAGTGTTTGTAAATCCTTTAGATAGGTCACATTTAACAGTGTGTTAGAGCCTTTAACAAGGTAGGCCTTTCACAAGGAAAACCATTGATGATGGTCAAAACTTTATAACCTTAACAAATTACATATTGCTATAGTGATAAGTTGTGGGTGTCATCCCCACCCCAATTTTACCTTCTCATTTTGAAGGATTTTTGGGTGACCAAAATATTGTGTTGTCCATTTTCATGCATGCCTTTACTTTCATGATAATTAGATATGTTACATGCATGTATTGATTTCAGTTAAAAATTTTAGAGGTTAAAGTTTATTACTTCTAATTCACCCCCCCTCTCAAAAGTAAATCTTTCCACTTGTGAATTCCAACACACACCCAGAGAGGTGCACACAAAAACACCAAGTTAGAAGGTGCGCAAGTGTGCACCTTTTTTCACAAAAACTTAAAATTAAACAAAGCTTCACCCAAGTGAAAGGTGTGCACATGTACACCTTTATAAAGGTGAAACCTTCCCCTATACAAAAATAAGTGCACACCACAAAAGGTGTGCTATTTGCATGCCATTTTTTCTAAAACTTGGCATACTTGGAACATATCAAGGGTGTGCACCTAGTGCACCCCATGAAGTGTGCTAGGTGTGAATCCTTAGTGGTGATGGTGTGCTGAAAGGGAAAGGTGCATCTAGTACACCTTCAAGGTATGCAAGGTGCACCAATGTTTTATTCTTTAGAGGTGTAAATTAGGTTTTTAACATGTTTTAATAAGGTTTTACATTATGTATCATTTTTTTCATAATTAGGGTTTGTTTAAGGTTTGATTTTCAGCTTTTTGGACTAACATTTGCTTCTTTTTACAGATAAAAAAGGCATCCTTAACTTGTCAGGGTCATACCTTTTGACATAGAGCTAGAATTCAAAACCATTTATATCATTGGAAAGAAAGAACCAAAAATCTACTTTAGGTCCCTAAAATAGTGAGTCTTTAGCTACCTAGTTTTACGGATTGATAAAAGTTTCAACTTGAAATATTAAGTAGAAGACCTCCAAAAAAACAAATTAAAAGGACCCATAAAAGCTTGTTAAAAAACATATGTATAATTTTCAAATATTTGATTATTTTTGATAATTTGGATCATCTGGTCTCTAGCTGGGAAGGATCAAGCAATCAAAAAGAAGAAGAAATCAAGGAATGGACATCGTAGTACAAGAAGTGCACGATAACACAAAGGTGGGGCACATAATGTGCAAGTGCACATATTTTCATAACATCTTCATTATCAGCAACAATAGAGATCTCACCTAAGCTAGTAACCTTCACCTTCAAAGGAGTCATGAGTGCCTTGGGATTTTAGATAGAAGAAGTAAAAGGAGTTCAAATATATGAAATGTTGATCTCAAATTGGTTTTGACTAATGAGTGTCTATACACTTAAGTCATTTACTTAGTTCATTCTGAACAAGTAGTATATGATGAGCACAACATGTATAAGTTAGTACATGCTGAGTCACTCATGTTATGATTCACTCAAGTGTTGAGCAAATAGTGTATGCGAACTGGTTCAAGAGTTGAGTAAGTAGTACATGTTGAGTCATTCAAATGTCGATTCATAGTATAGAAATTAGTATATGTCAAGCATCAAAAACTTTTGATGTTGAGTAACACAATTTTTTATAGTTTTTTGTATTGGCACAAACTACTATGTAAACCATTTTTAGCTAACTTGTAGATTGAATTATGATATTTTGTGAAAGGATGAATCTTAAGTTGGAATACCTATGAAATACATGCATCCAATTAGGTAAAGGGAAGGTTTAAGTAGAAAAATGGATGAATCAAAGCTATTGATTAATACCTAACCCTAAGTCACCTAGGTCTTCTTAAGGAGGACAAACCCTAAACATTCTATGTGCGTGTGGAAGGAGCGAAGAGAGAATTTTGCATGTAAAAATGGAGTATTAATGGTGGCTAAGGAGTTGTGAATTGAAATTACATCGTAGAATCAATTAAAGGAGAACAGAGGAAGGAAATAGAAAATAGAAAAGAGACATCTAATCATAAAGGATCAAGAATACATCATTTTAGAGGTGATTTGTCATCAAACAACAAAGTGCTAACCATAAGATCAATGCTAAGACATTCTAATACATGAATCAGTTAAATCTCTTAACAAAGTAGTCTTAACAGGTTGTATTGAAATTTTCTAACAAGGTGCTTACTTTATTGTGAGTTGAAGTCCTTCAATAAGGCACACTTTTAATAGGGTGTTGAAATCCTTTAATAAGATAAAACCCAATAGTCTTTGTAAGCTTTTAACAGGGCATACATTTCATAGGGTAGATCATGTCTCATGATCAAACATTGTAACCTTCATTAGATACACTTCATTACTACAATAGTGAAGATTTGTGGGTGTCATCCCCACCCCAATTTTACCTTCTCATTGGAGGGTTTCTTGGTAATCATATCTGGTGTCATATATGAGTTAATTCTTACTTGTTTACATGGTATTTTAGTTTACTTATTGAATGTATGATATAGATGTGTGGTGAATGTTTTATGGGTCAAATTTTAAAGCACTGATTCACCCCCCTCCCACCCCAGAAGTTTACTTTTCCTATTGTAAATTTCAACAATTGGTATTAGTGCATTAGTTCTCTAAAAGAGAAGCTTTGCATCTTTGAGAAAAGATTTTGAAATGGAAGTCTACAAGTCAGGAAAGATCATAAAGAATTAGGGAGTTGAAATACAACTCATTCTACATTAGCCGAATGAAGCAAAAGAAGATTTAAAGAAATTTTTAAAGAGAAGGAAGGAAATTTTCATTGAGGAGAATGACACACAATATAGAGAGATGGACACTACTAAGATAATTTCTAATGGAGACTCCAATGAATTTGATGCAACAATTGTAGATCTAAACAAAAAGAACAGAGCTCAAGCAAAATAAATTGGAAATCTCAAGTTAGAGCAAGAATCACAAGCCATACTACTATGTGAGGTGACTAAATAGAAAAAGAAATCTATGGAAGACAAAGCCATGATTAAAGATGACAAAAGAGTCCTAACCAGTAGATTGGAATAAAATCATTAGAGGCAATGAGGATTGCTAACATGCAATTGGACACTTTTGGTCAAATGATGAATGCCCACTATGAATTGAATGTCAAGGACATTAAGATAACAACATTGAAGTTGCAGAATGAGAAATTGAGTAATGATCTAAAAAGAGAAAAAGAATTAGATGAAAGTTTCAATAAACATAGTGAATCCATCAAGTACTTTGAGCAATTATTGAGATCCCCTAGATCCAATAATGGTACATGTGGATGGGTATACACAAGTACTGAAAAAGGAGAGTCATCCAAAATTTCTAAAGGAAGGAGTAACAAATGTAAGAATACCAAACCTACCTACCATAATTGTGGTAAGAAAGGACACATTACAAATGTATGCAGGAGAAAAATTTTAATCTAAATGTTAAACAAAAGAGCATGGGAAACTATCATAAGTGAAATAAATAAGGTCATCAAGCACATGAATACAGAACTAAGACCATGTACACTCAAAGATTTGAAGGATATTGTTATAGCTATTAAAAGTATGGACATGGAGCTTTTGAGTGTAGATCCAAACCCATGTGGTCATCAAATAGGCAAAGGAAGGTAAAGAACAATGGCAAGTCTTATAACTAGGATTATAATAAAAGGTATAGTTGTCACTATTGTCAAGAGTGTGGACACATTCCTAAGAATTGCATTAGAATACACTTTAGAAGTGACTACAAAAGGTGGTTGAGTCAAACATGCTTTAACTATTTGAAGATCAGTCACATCAGTCGATATTGTCCAACAAGGTCAAAGGCACCAAGTTGTGAGTTAAATAAAGGAAAAGCCAAGGTAGATATTGAAAATGTAAAAAATTAAATGAACAAGACATGGAAGAAAAAGGAGGATTGCAACACATCAAGTGGACAAGGGATCACTTCAGCCAATGGGTAAGGTGATCACACCTCATCAAACTAAGCAATCAAGAGGTATGTGGAACTGATATTCAAAAGATATATCATTTATTAGTTCCAAAGGATTTAGTTCTAAAAAGTTTTCATAAGTATGAATAAAGATGCAATGTATTATTTGGAATCAAAGAAAAATCTTTAAGTTTTTCATGTTACTATCAAGCATGAAAAGTTTCCTATGATTGCTAAGTAAAATGCTAGAGGATGCTGAGCTAATAGACTAGCTAGTTGTTGTCAAGCTTGTAATGGTTTTTGAATGAATGAAAAGACTAGTAGATACTGAGTGAGCCAAAAATTAGTTGATGTCGAGTTTATAGCTATGTAAGAACTCAACATTAATTACAGTATTTCAAAGGGTTATTTGATCAATTTTTTCTCATTTAACATCATCTAAAATCAATAGAGAGCAAGAAGAGCTAAAGGTGATCTGGAAATGTATTCAAAGTGATTGCAAGAGACTTGAATAGCTATTTGACATCATTTCATCAGATTTTGCAAGGTATTTATTGTGTGCCAAGCTACGTTGTTTCTAATTTTGTAAACCCTAGTTTTATAAAATGGCATCTAGTTCTTTGAAGGAAAAAGGTGTAGAGGGAAAAGAGTTTTTGAATGTTTAGTTGGTTAGCAAAAAAGTAAAAAAACCTATTTTCAAATTCATATTAGACATAGCATACAAACAAGATCCCTCTAGTGCACTATCTATGATACCACCAAAAGTTCTAATGATTCAAGATGTTAGAAAATGCTATAATTGTAAAATTGGTAGTATTGGTGACATGGAGATTAGAGAAGCATATGATAAACTATGTGAAAATGGTATTTAAAGGGAAGAATTCAAAATTGTAGAAAAGAAAGGGTCAACTTGTGCCCTATATTTCCCTAACATTTTCAAAACTAAATGAATCAGGATTGTTTTGAGTAGGATTCATGATAGTTCATTGTGGTTAGATAATGGGCCAATCAAATTCACAAAAAGAATGATCCATAGCATAATAGGGTATCCAACCCTAGATCAGCCAAAGACTATGAGGAGCGAGTCCAAAGAAGTTATTGAAAAGAATACGAGAGCTATGTCAAACAAGAGAGCAATGACCATAGACACCATCATAGATCCTCTAATAGATTTTTTAATAAGAGTAATTACATGTAAGTTTTATCAATCAATTAGATTTAACTATGTACCTTGTATTACAATATATTCATGTTATAAGATTGTGAAGAACGATCATGCATATGATCTTGCTAAGCTACAACTACAACAATTGATTGAAAACCTAGGAGAAATAAAGGAAACAAAGAGTTCTCAGTGTAAATTTGGATCTATTTTGATATGTATCTTATTTTATGTTCAAAACACATTTCCTAGATTTGGCACTATGGCATGGAATACAAATAGATCTATTGTAATTTAAATAGGAGAATTCATTAAACAATTAGGTGAAAATTTTGAGTCAGTAATGACCAGTTACTTTGCAAACTCCAAGCAATTCATGAAGAAGCGATTGAGGATTCTAGTATCATTAGTGGAGGAACATTATTATGATTTTTTTTTTTCCTAGTTGATGTTGATTATACATTTGTTCAAGGAGCAACTCCAAGAGTAAGATGGCTAAGGCCATCAGGCTATGAAATTAATGTAGATGAGGCCTCTTACAAAAGAAATAGACAAAGATGCCAAAGCATTTGGTAATTATGAGATGGAAAAATCGAAGATTACTATGGAGTTAAAGACTACCTCTATCATAAAACAAAAGGAGAAATTAGTAAAGAAATTAAAAGAAAAATTTGGTGAAGGTGCCAAGTAGGAAGAGGATGAAAAGGAAGAAGACACTTAGATTAAAGCACCACTTGCATTGACACGAGGAAAGGGTGAAGATCAGAAAAATGAAGAAACAAAAATTGTAGAAGGTGCTAAGGAAGAAGAAGTCGAGGAAGCACATATTCCTACTAATCTGAAGAAGAGAAAGGCTAAGGCACAAACAATGGCAAGACCCAAGAAGGTTGCTAAACCAAGCCAGTCCAAACCTAAACCAAGCTAGTCCAAACCCATAGCACCTACCACAAGGGCTAGTGCACATGTCACTACAAAAAATTCCAAAGAGAAAGCCAAACCTACAGAGTAGGAAGGTTGAGCATAGAAAATACCAAGGAGAAAATACATTGCTTGAGCTGAATCTTATGAGAAAAGAATTGAATCTGATGACAACAGACAATTCCAAGTAATAAGTCATAATCCATCTTTAGATTTAGACAACCTATGTGAGAATGTTATAAATAATGCAATTTTTTTAGGTTTTTCTCACATTTACTTTGAAAATCTTGGAAAAGTTGAAAAGAATCAAGTGGAGGAGGAAATATATGCCATGATTGCTAATTTCAAGAAAGCTCCTCTAGAGATTTCCAACTCCAAACCTAAAAGCCTATATGAAAGAGTTTAGCAAAAATGGCACTATTATTTAAACTTAGAAATGAAAATTAGGGAGAAATCCCTTGCTCAAGTTATGCCTAAACTTAGAAAGGAACAAATTTCTAAAGCCATAAAGAAATATGTTGTTAGATTTGTTCCTAAATATAGAGTCTTCAGCATATTACAGAATAACATAGGAGATGTTGTAAAGAAGACTACATTAATGGAAATTTACATATGGGTTAGCTACATCCAAAGTAGGAGAACAAAAGTGTATTAAGGTTAAATATGATGAAGAAGATGACAATAATGAAAACATAATTGATGGAGGTACTGAAATGAATGTAGATGATCAGGAAACAACTAAGAAAGAGCAGCAACAAGAATAGAGTGTACAAGATACACAATTTCCAAATGTCAACCTTCAACAAATAATAAGTTTGAGTACTAAAATTGTCATAGTGAAGGATTTTTTTTATATCACTACTTAGAACATCAATCCCCTAATAGAGGAAGACTTGAAAAAGATACTTGATCAATCTATACTACATGCTAAATTGTGTGACAACCCTATATTGGTGAGTGTAGATGAAATTCAGAATTTAATGACTAACACTACAAGAGAAGAGGTGAAAACACAAGAACCACCTATAATTACCCTCAAGTCACTAATGTACAATCTTCAGATAAAGTACCAAAAGTTACACCAAAAAATTTTGATGTAGTTGAAGAGGATAAAGTGGAAACTCAAGCCACTACTAAAACACAAAGTTAAACAAGTCAAATAAATTCATCTACACCTCTAGCACAAACTCAAGGTGTAATTCAAGCTGATGTGGTAGAAAAGGAAAAGCCTAAAGAGAATGAGTTAACACCAAAGCCAAGGAAGCTAGCAGCAATTTAAGATCTGGTAACTATACCAAAATCTAGCACCCCTTCCAGTCACACTCTTCAAAGGTCAAGCATAGATGCAACACTTTTGCAATTCTTAGTGTCAAGCCCAAGTTCATCAAAGATAGAAGAGGTAATAACATATGGAGATGCAAGCCTAGATGAAGAAAAAAAATTCCAAAATATTGTTATGCCACAATGACAATAAAGCATATGGGTATACTTCAAGAAGCCCTAGCTAGAAAAAAAAAATCAAGAACTACTCAGAAGGGAGCATAGGTAGAAGCAAGCTTTTCTTGATATTAAATACATCTTCCTAGATGCATTAAATCTACGTACTCTAGATGAAACAAAACCACTTATTAAACAATTAACAAATATAGTGGAAAAGGTAAGTGATGAAGGCCTTGATACTAATGAAAACTATTAGAATGGTCTAAAAAGAAATTATAAAGTGAATGAGAAAATATCCAATAATATAGCTCTTACACAAGTTGCATTGGTAACTAAGGAGAAAGTGTGAAGAAGTTACTTGAGAAAATTTTCTCTCTATGCACTAAACTATGTAATCCTACACTCTTCACACAAGAGACAAGGAGTCACATTTTGAGATTGGAAAGTCAAGTAAATTCAGTAGGTGAAAAATTGTCCATGACTCTAGCTTAAAGTGAGAAGAATTTTAGGACTTTATTACAAACCTAGAGTTAGTTAGTAGCATTATCTATAGATGAAGCCAACATAAGGGCTAAACTAATAAGAATCCAAACTACATTGACTCCTCACATGGAGATTTTGCACGAGTTAGGCTATGCAAATTAAGTCTTTGGAGTTAGCTTGTGACAATTGGGATGTAGCTCTTAAGATTATCCTTGAGGTCCATAAATATTTATTAGACAAACAAACTATTAATGTATAGCCCATTGCCATAAATGTCAAAAAGGGGGAGAAATTTAGCTAAAGCAGAGGGGGAGAAAGAGTGTTAAGCTAAGGAAGAGGAAGAGCACGAGGGAGTACAAAGAATAGCAAGCACAACAAGCAAGTAAAAGAGTGTTAGTTGAGGTACATCTACTCAGTAGGAGTAACATTTTGAGTATAGGACTAGATCTAACAACTCAAGAGGAGTTATAAGATTTTGTGGTATAAGTTGTTGCAAAATTTTGATATTTTGAAATTTTATGCAAAAGTTCAAAAAGAGATGTGTTATGCTTGTAAGAATAAAAGTATTAATACATGACCAAGCATTTTTGACACTCATGTCAAAGGGGGGGATTGTTGATCTTAGATTGGTTTTGACTAGTGAATGTCTATACACTTAATTCATTTACTTGATTCATGCCAAAAAAGTAGTAAATGTCGAGCACAACATGTATAAGATAGTGCATTTTGAGTCACTCATGTGTCAATTCACTCATGTGCTAAGTCACTCAAGTTCTGAGTAGATAGTGTATGTCAAGTGGTTCAAGAGCTGAGTATAAGTGTATGTCAAGTCATTCAGATGTCGAGTAATATAGTTTTGTCATAGTTTGTATTGGCGCAAACTACTATGCAAACCATTTTTGAGCTGACTTACATATTGAATTACAATATTTTTGTGATAAGCATGAATCTTAAGTTGGAATCCCTATGAAGTATATGCATCCAATTAGGTAAAGGGAAGGTTTAAGTGGCAAAATGGATGAATCATAGTCATTGATTCATACCTAACCCTAAGTCACCTAGGTCTTCTTAAGGAGGACAAACCCTAAACATTCTATGTGTGTGGAAGGAGAGAAGAGAGAAATTTGCATGTACAAATAGAGTATTCATGGTGGCTAAGGAGTTGTGAATTGAAATTATATTGTAGAATCAATTAAAGGATAATAGAGGAAGGAAATAGAAAACAATAGAGAGACATGTAATCAAAAAGTATTGAGAATACATCAGTTGAGAGGTGATCTATCATCAAGCAACAAAGTGTTAACTACAAGATCAATGCTAAGACATTCTAATAGGTGAATTAGCTAAATCTCATAACATAATAGTCCTAACAAGCTATATTGAAATCATATAATAAGGTGCTTTCTTTATTGTGAGTTGAAGTACTTTAACAAGGTACACTTTTAATAGGGTATTGAAATCCTTTAATAGGGTAAGACCAACAATCTTTGTAAGCTTTTAATAGGGAAAACCTTTCACAGGGTAGATCATGCCTCATGATCAAACATTGTAACCTTCATTGGATACACTTTATTACTATAGTAGTGAAGATTTGTGGGTGTCATCCCCACCCTAGTTTTACCTTCTCATTGGAGGGTTTTTGGGTAATCATATCTAGTGTTATATATGTGTGAATGCTTACTTATTTACATAGTATTTTAGTTTACTTATTGAATGTATGAGATGGATGTGTGGTGAATATTTTATGGATTAAATTTTAAAGCACTAATTCACCCCCTCCCCTCTCAGAAGTTTACCTTTCCTATTGTAAATCCCAACATGAAAATTTTTGGCTATAAATAGGGTATAAATCATCAAAAAGGGGCAAAATAAGTACATTAGAATGCTCCTAGACCTTATTTGATAAAAAATTAGAAACCATTTTGCAACTAAGAACTTTGATTTTTTGGCAAATTGAGCACCTTGTACAAATAGCTTCTAGGGTGTGCAAGCTTTCAAGCTTCTAAGGTGCTCTAGGTGTGCTTCTTCCAAGGTGTGCTAGAAGTTTTTGAAGAATTCAAAGGTGCACTAATAGTTAAATGCCAGTTCCAAATTTAGAGATTTCCATGCACCAAAAATGCATTATGACAACAGTTTACCTCCTACAAACATCTAGAGAAGCTTAAGCCTCTATTTTTGGCATCTCTAGAGACTCCTACATCATCTAATGGCTTTTTTCTTCTTATTTTCTCATGCTTTATTTTTTTCAAGACATGTAAAGGCTCATGCATCCCTTAAATGATATAAATAAGGATGGAGTCCTACTTAGCATCAGTTAGAGAGTCAATTTTTACATAAATAGATTTGTCTTATTAGTTTAGAAGCATATGTTTGCATAAAGAGATCTCTCACTCTCAACACAAATTGAGAAGATGATTTCTTATAAATTTAGGAATGTAACATGTATTCCACATTGTTATTTTGATACAATAATATATGTTATTTGTGCTCTCATCTAGAGTGTAGTTATTCTTGCCTGAATGTGTTATATTTTTTGAATGTATGTTCATGGAGTGTAATGAAGCCAATATTTTTATTGTGTTATTTTGATTGAGTGATCATTTAATTCTAGTGTTTTCTTCAATTTTACAAATTTTGTTGATGTACTTAGTTCAAGAAGAGATCATGTTATTGTTCCTACATATCTTTTTGTCTCACACGAGTACACTTTTTGTGGCCTTGTGATCTAATTAGAAGTGAAACATCTTACACTTACTAAACTCCCATCAATGATTGCATCAGTGGAATTAAGGAAGTGTTTCTCCTATTTTCATTGGTTACCTACTGATCTTTTCAAAGGCTTAACTCATAGATGTATTTTTTCTATTGGTTATATCCATTAGGGATTTACTTTCAATTCATTTTCTTAAACTTCTTGTTACCCTATCTTCATTGTTTTATTTTTGTAACCCTTGGTTAAATTAGGAATTCATGTAGTTTCATTGTTAGATTACATTCATTTAAAAATAGAAAATACCAAAAACATATCTTTTTTGTGGTTAATTTTGAAACAGTAAAAAGATTGATCATCTTATCCAAAATTGGTTCAAACCAACAAAGGCCTCCTCATGAAGAGTCACATTTATCTTCTATTGACCGAATTCGAGCAAATCGCAAGTTTGCCTAGAACCTTGGAGTTGATCCCAGATTAGCTTTTCAAGAAAGGAGTTTGAAAGGATTCCTACCATTAAGCATCATGAAAAATAATACCTTAACAATACTAAGTGATTTGTTACAAAGAAAATCTAGACAAGAGCAAATGAGGAGAGAACATTAGAAGAAATAGGTATTGCAAGAGATCAAGGATATATTTCTTGAAACCATTGATGTTGAGAACTTGAATGAATAGGCCCCAATCATTGAATAGTTAATTCAAATTATGTACATGTTGCATGAACCTAATATAGGAAAGAGAGAAAAGATAATACAGAGGCCACATAGGAAATTTGAGAATAAGGTGATGGAGAAAGTTGGAATAGAAATAGTAGTCAAACAGGTTAAAATTTCTACTCCTATAAATAATGTTGAGAATTTAATTTTGAATGTAAATACATTATTTAAGAAGTTGTGCCAAGTTTCCTCATTTACAAAAGAGATAAGAGAACAAATGGACAAGATTGGTGTTGATTTACAACAAAGTGGCAACACACTGACCTTGGATGCAAGTTCAAGCTTAGTACATTTTTCATTTTTGATATTTTTACAAGGAAGACAATCAGAGTTAATGGTGGAGAAGTGTAAATTAAAAATAGGGATCACAAAGATACAAGCTTCGTTAACACCTAATTTGGAGGTAATGCAAAGATATTTGCAAACTACCAAGGATCTAATTTAGAGTAATCAAAACTTGTCCATTGTAGATAATTTGGTAGACCTAGCTGCTAGATTGGAAATTAAATGTCATATTATTGAGACACTCAAGACTAACTAGGATACTACAATAGACCTAATCTTGTAAAGGTACAAACTATTTTTTACTAAGTATGGTCTCATTCCTAATCCTTGGCTTACTATCAGAAGGCAAACATGAAAAAAACTAGGGAGAAATAATATTGTGTAGAGATCAGAGATCACAAGGGATAATTTTTTTCTACCAAGGAACATAGTAATATATTTAGCTAACAAGATAAGGTAAGGAGTATACTCAAAGGGGGATTTCTATTTTTGAAGATTAATTATGAATGCACTACTGATAATGATAAGTGTGTTTTCCATTAATGCCAAAGGAGGAGATTTTTGACCCTAAAGGAAATTGTCTATTAGTACAAAACACTTAGTCATTTACTAGGCAATGTTGGTTAGTCATCAGTATGACTGACCCACCATACAGGTCAAGTGATTAAGTAGAGAAGCTAATAATTTTAGTGTGTATTAAGGTAGTTATAGTTTTCAAGCACACATAAGCATATCTGAGCATTTTAGTGGTTGTCAAGTGATTGACAAGGAAACTTGCATCAATTAATTCAAAAGGTAGATTCACTTATGGCCAAGTCAAGTTCATGCCAAGGGACAACATGATAGAAAATGTAAAGCCAAGTTCCAGAAGCTATATGAATCAAGTAACAAAATTTTTTTATATGTGTTTGGAATGGCACAATCTCATAGGTAAATTGTTTTGACAAGTTGGAAGTGTTCTTAAATGAACAAGGAGTAAATTATAGAGGTAATTATGCATGTAATTATAGATCATTAATCCCTATATTATGCAATAAACCAATCATAAAAATGGAAAGGTCAAGTGGAAAACTTAATGAATCCTAATCATTGATCAAGATCTCTATTTTTCATTAGATGGTAACAAAATAAGGGTTTAAGATGGAATTTCATGTTGTTGAAGTTGTAAGAGAGAGGATTTCCTAGTTGAAGGTGAATCAAAGGTTGAAGGACTAAGGTACCTGAGCAATGTAGAGAGGAGATAAAGTATATTTGTTTCATTGAGGTTGCTACATATTAGAAAGAGAAGATATGTCACCAAAAATCAAGTGCAAACTAAAGGATCATGGTATTGATTACATTGTAACCACTATATCAATTGAATCTCTTAATAGAGTGGTCCTCATAGGCCTATTTTAAATCTCCTAATAGAGTGTTCACTTAATTTTGATGTAAAAATAATTTAGTCAAGGTAGACTTAATGGTATTTTAAGATCTTAGTAGGGGATACCTCTCACAGGGTAGATCATCAGAAGTGATCAAACTTTATAGCCCTAACAAGCACACTTTATTGCTAAAGTAGTGAATATTTTGTGGGTGTCATCCCCACTATAGTTTTACCTTCACCTTAGAGGGTTTCTTTATTATCAAATATGGTTTCTTGTGTTGATCTATTTCTTATATGTGTTATTCATGTTATTAGATGTTAAATTTGATATTACATGTTGATATATGATGTTGCATGGTTAAGGTTAAGGTTGATACATGTGATGAATAAGTATGAATGTGATGCATGTTTGAAGTGATAAAACATTTATAGACCCTAATTCACCACCACCCCCACCCCCTACCCCACCCCCCCCCCCCCCCCCCCCCCCCCTCCTGGGCATCTTATTTTCCCTATTAGATTTCCAACAACCAATCTGTCAAAAAATGACAAATCCCAGAAACTTCCTTTCATTGTAATTTTTTTGTCAAGAACAAAAGCAAAAACCAAGCATCATATTTTTGATGAAATTCATCAAAAAATTATTATTTCTTTGAATTTATTATGGGTCATGTGTCTAAGACAAGAATATAAAACTTAGAATGAGTATCAGTCAAGTGCAACAAATTTTGCATTGGATATACATTATTCTCTTTGACATATAGATTGAGATGTTTCATCACAATACTAACGATGTCCAAAATTGCCTTCAATGAAACACACATGTTACCAATGACACCTTTTTTCATAAGTTTCATTTAGTTTCATGAAAAGTGCAATGAAATATTTCTTAGAGGTCTTAGGGCCCAAGGGACCAAAACAATTTCTTGGAATTTTGCAAAAACTAGTGACACTTTCACATCTCATCAATAGTTAAAGTTAAGGCATTCAATACAATATTCACTTACACATTTGAAAAAAGAGGGAGATTCAGTGTTTAAAATCTTGAGATTCTAAGAGTAGGTATGAGTGGGATTTTACAAGTGTCATATCATGTGTGAAAATTAATTGAATCTTCAAAATATAAAGTTCAATCCATTTTTTACATATGATATGATACTTTTTAGATCCCACTCATACACCTTGTTAGAATCTTTAGATCCTCGACATTGAATCTCTCTCTTTTCCAAATATTTAAGTAAAAATTGTATTAAATAAGTTCATTTTCACTATTTATGAGTTGTTTAAGTGTTTCTATTTTTTATGGTTACATGATTAACAAAAGTCTCCAATAAATTATTTTGGTCCCTTGAGCCTTCAAACCTCCATTCCTACAACTAGAAATTATAAAACTAGGTTTTTAGGGATCCCAAAAAATGATGTCATACTTTGGATTGTTGGAATAATATTTGCAACTTACACTATATCAATATTTATTATATATCACAACTCTATTGGAATAAATCCCTTTATGTTGTTTGAGGAAAGATTCCTATTAAAACCATATGAATTTTTCTTGTCATGCTAAATTGACTAGAAAATATTTAAGTTATAGACACACAACTATTTTTAATATTAGACCTCAGATATCTATAATATAGGTTAAATTTTACAGATAATCAAGGCTTCCAAGGCTCTCAAATTTTAAAGGCATATTTCTAATCAAGCGGTTGCCATGGACATTGCTATGAACCACAGACAACTGGCATACAAAATAAGAAAACTTAAGAAACAAATTTTTCATAAAAACATACATTCATGTTGTACAACTTACAAATAATTAAGAGCAACACATAAATTAGTGTTTTTTTGTAATAGGACCTTCAACTTGATTCTTAGCCAAATCTCAGTATGCATAAAAACAAAATATTAATAAAAAATTTCCTTAGATAGAAAATAAGATGCTCAATTCAAAAATGACCCTTAGCCATTTTCTCAATGAAATTTTTGAAATATACATATAACTAAACAATTCTTCCAATTTCCCCAACTCTAGAGGAATCTAGCCTACACATTTATACAACTTGAATTGATAACTACAAAATGGAAGTCTCCAACCATACATTTTTAATACATTTAAAAACTTCTAGAAACCTACAAATTTCCTATGTAGGTCAAATTTCCCAAGTTGGGAAGAATTGGTCCACTAAGATCATTATCACTTAAATCCCTACAATAATTTAATCAAACAACTTAACTTTTACTAGACAAAATTTATAGTTGAAAATTGTTGATTCCTAAGGTGTGTTGTCTATTAGTGGCAAAAATTTAGTCACTTATTTGGAGGATTTGGTTGGTCATCACTATGACCGATCCATCCTATGAAGGTTGAGGTATGTATACTAGACTTGTTTATATTTCAGCTAAATTCATGTTGAGCAAGTCTATGGTAATTGAGTACTCCTATACATGCCTCATGAGATAGAAGATATTATAAGCCAAGCTATACATAATCAATTCATGTTGAGTGATAAAATAAGTTCCAAGCATATATAAGTGGAAGGATAGCACAAAGATTAGTTATGACTGAGCATCAGAGTGTTCATGTGCCAAGCAATCTACTTTTGACATATTTGTTTGGAATTGCACAAACACTAAGGTAAATTATTTTTGGCATTTATAATGATTGAGGAATAATTAAGGAGATGATTATGCATTTTGTTATGGATCATTAATCCCTATGGAAGGTGTTTAACCAATCAAAAAATTGGAAGGTATAAGTACCAAAAGGGAGAAATTTGGATCATTGATCTTGATCTAGAACATTCTCTAGTTAGTTATAAAAGGAGGATCCAAACCCTATTTTCATATGAGTATGTGAGTGAAGGTGTATGTATGGATGCTTGAGGTGAATTTTGAAGGATAATTATATAGGGCAACCAAGCAGAGCAGTGAAGGGCCAAATATTGAAACATAAGATTAGAGATCATATTAGAGATTGGAAAGAGGAGATTCATAATCAACATTTTAAAGTGTAAACTAAAGGATTTAGTAATGAGATATTCTATCAAGTGTTTCAAGATAAATCTCTTGAAAGAGTGGTCCTAACAAACCTATTGTAAATCTCATAATAGAGTTCTTACTTGGTTGTAAGTTTAAGTCATTTAATCAATGTAGACTGAATAAGTCTTGTAAGCTCTTAATAGCGTAGACCCCTCACAAGATAGATCATCAGAAGTGATTAAACTTGTAGTCCTAATAGGAAAATCTAATTGTTGCAGTAATGAATATTTGTGGGTGTCATCCCCAACCCAATTTTACCTTCACCTTGGAGGGTTTTTGCGTTACCAAATCTAACTTTTCCAATAGATTTCCAATATAAAACATGATCAATATTTTCCTTATAACTTCATCTTCTATTTTAGAACCTCCACAGTCTCTAATTCTTGTAACATTCTCTCGTATTCTTTAAAAATAACCTTTTACAATTTCATCTTCCAACATCTTAGCATCTTGAAATAAACATTTACAACTTTAGAATCTAGCCTTTTTCCCATGATCATCATGTTGAAATATTTTTTAATTAAAAAGCCAAATCTCATTAGCTAGTCTCAAAGATTTTGAGTAACCATATTCTACCTTAAGAAGGGTCATCAATATTACTTCACTTGCAAGCATAATGTGCATGGATAGATCTTTCTCTATTTCTTCACAACCAACAATTTTATCTTCTTTAATTACAATCTTCTTATTTATTGTAATTAACCAGAATTTTGGACCCATGTATAGAAAATGCATTTTCATCTTTTCTTTTCAACTATCATAGTTAACTCTATCATACTTTGGACTTTTATTTCTAAAAGACAGCATAGATCTCCTTAAGATGTTAATATTTTCCTTCAAGGACCTAATGCTCGAATACCAAATGTTAGAAAGTAAAGTCCACCAAAATAACTAGGGGGTTATCAGTTATACATTTTAAAAAAATCTCAATATCTCTATTAACTCTTAAACATGTAAATAGTGGATGCAACAACCATAGAAGATAACCATGCATGATAAAAACTAGATATGGTAACTAAAGAAACCCTTGATTAGAAGGAAAACCCCAATGAAAATGATGCCCATAAGATGATGTAATAATAGGAGTCAATGAAATACAATCAGTACATATGAGTCCCTATAGGAGATTTCAACCCTATTAGGAGTTGTACCAACCCTATTAGGAGTTGAAAGGAGGACAACTAAACCCATTGTCCAAAAGCCTCAATAAATTTCTTACTAAATAATGCAAATATGAAGTAACAACTATCCAACCATCAACTTACCTTTCCCACTTAGTTCCTTTTAAGCTTTTCATGCATTAATTGAACTAATATCTTCTCTGATCAAGAGATATTTGCATATGGGTTCACTCAAATAATAACTATATACACTAGATCTCACTTTCAAGTTCACATAAGAAAAAATAATCTCATTGATCACAAAACCACACTCTAACACAAGGAAATAATGTTTCCTATATACCAAGTCCTAAAGAATAATTATTGAGTTGACCTTGAGGCTTTCCAAATTTACAATAATAATATAGGACAATCTTAAGATATTATAATACAAGTTACATCCTAATTTTACATCTTTTCAAGATTCAAAGAAAATTCTCAACTCACAAACTTTATAACTTTCTACACCATGATCTTTGGAATATTCCCTCTTAATCACTACATGTATTTCCATCCCTATGAGGAGATAGGATCAAAATAATAGTACCCACTTTCTAGAAACATTGTCTAATAGTTGACTCTACTAAAATCCTCATAACTATGTCCAGTGTTCAAATATCCACACAAACTCTTAGTTGTAGAATTTAGAAATCTTGTATAACATAAGCTCAAGTGTGCATAAGTTGATCTTCAATCCTCAAACCATGATAAATGTTTCTTCCTCTATAACTCTTCTAGTCTTAACAAAATAACCAGTATGTTGACATCAATTAAAAATACTATCTTGAATGCAACACATAACCATTAAATCATTTCTCCAAAAATGATAGTATACTCCCCATACTAATATCATCAACACTCATGCTAACAATCTCCCCATTTGACATTGATGGCAACATAGATGAAAAACATTTAGGTACCATGAATACCAAATATATTTCTTCTTCATCTTCCTTTTATCCCCCATTCATGTTTCTCATGAATGTAAACATGCATCTTAGTCTCAAATATTTTGTAAGGAGTTTTTCATGTTTCAATCACAACCATATAGTAATCAGCATGCATAAGGAAGGTGTTAATATCCTACATACATCATCATCCATATTCTCCCCATTGATATTAATCAATATATCAGAGATAATGTTTTTCATGTACACATATTTCCCTGATAGAATGTCACTCTCTTTCAAAGGATGTTTTTCATGTACATATCTATCCCCCATTGACATCAATGACAAAGGTATCATTATGCTAATTCTAAAAGTTCAATCATTTCCAAAACAATATATTCAAGCTCTAGTGTCCAAAGACACTATTGAATACCAATACCAAGAATCCTTGATGACTCAACTCAAAACATAGATACTCCCCCATAGAAGAAGCATCAAGCATATAGTCTAGATAAGAATAGTGTTATGCTACCAATTGAATTGATGTAATCTCTACATCAACTAATCAAAAGTAGTTTGGGGCATAATACCAAGCATACCTCTCAAGTACTCAAATTTTTTCTTACCCAAATTTTTTTTAAATATGTCTTGTATCTACTCCTTTGTCCTTACATATTCTAATCTAATTTCTTTATTTATAACTATTTCTCTCAAAAAGTGATGCTTAATAAATATATGTGTTGTCTTTGAATGTAAAACTAGATTCTTTGACATACTCACTATACTTTTATTATGACAATGTATGATAATAGGTTCAGTAAACTCTATCTCAATATCCTTAAGAATCTTCTTTACACAAATAATCTGATTACAATTATTTTTTGCTACTACATACTTTGCTTCTGGTGTGCTCTATGAAATTAAATATTGTTTCTTTCTTAGCCAAGAAACCAATCTTCCTCCTAAGAAGAGTAGTTCCACCATTGATGCTCTTTCTATCATCTACGCTTCCTACCCAATCAATCTTACTGTATGTAAATAATGTAAAATCATGTGATCTATTCCATAAACCATAACCAGGTGTGCCTTTCAAATATCTAAAAATTTATTTTAACTTTTGCATAGTGTGTCTCTTTCTCATGTACCTAAAATCTTGCTATAATCCCAACTGCATTAGCTATATCAAATCTAGTATGTGTCAAATACTCCAATCCACCAATCATAGATCTATATTTTTTCTATTTAACACTAGGGGATTCATCTTTGCAAAATAGTTTAGAATGAGTTGCCATAGGTGTTCCAACAGATTTATAACTTCTTAATCCAAATCTTTTCAACAAGTCTTTAAGATACTTAGTTTGTGACATGAAAATTCCATCTTTGTTTTGTAAAATCTATAATCCCAAAAAGTATTTCATATCTTCAGTCATACTCATTTCAAATTCCTTCTTTGTTTTTTCTGAAAATATCTTACTTGCTTCATTTTTACCTCCAAAAATTATTTCATTTAAAAATACTTCAACAATCTATAATAACACTATCATTCTTTCTTAGATACAAGTTACTATCAACATTACCTTTCACAAATCCCAAACTTGTCAAATTTTTGTCCATTCTTTCATACCACTAGTATAAAACAAACAATATACAATTGAATAAACTACTAAAATTTGTAAATATATGACCAATTTTGATCATGTGACCAGTGGTAGTTTATTTTCAGTCATTACTCTAGCTACCAAATTTATGACTAAACTATTTGAATAAATAATTTGGTCACTAACTTGATCATTGATTTGGTTGTTGATTGTTAATAAAAGTAGTTTATTTGGTAGTTGATTGTTATTAAATAGCAGTTTATTCACTATTATATTTGGTAGTTGACTGGATAGTATATTTGGTAGTGGATTTGGTAGTTGATTTAGTAGTTTCTTTGATAGTATATTTGGTAGTGGATTTGGTAGTTGATGTGGTCATTTATTTGGTAGTATATTTGTCAATTAATTTAGTAGTTGATTTGGTAGTTAATGTGATAGTATATTTGGTAGTTGATTTGATAGTATAGTTGGTAGTTGATTTGCTAGTTTATTTGGTAGTATATTGGGTAATATATTTGGTAATTTATTTGGTAGTTTATTTATTCATATTAGGACATGATGGAATCAAACCACCATCCTCCTACTTGTAAAGTAGGTGCTCTTCCATTGAGCTAGTACCCTTTAAAGAATAGTAGTGTTTTTAAATGCATAATATAAAGATCAAGAGAATTATTTCATTGTCAAATTCATTTTATGTGTATTTTTCCCCTTATTATAATAAATTCATTATGTGGCTTGTCTAATAAAAATACAATATTATGTGACAAAAAAGAATAATTTGATGTTGAGACTATTGTGATATGTCCATTCCTTGATGTTTTAAGAAGAGGTTTAAAAAGAAATTAAGATAAAATATTCTTTTAACATAAAAGAACACTAACATAAAATTAAAATAATCTAGAACAACACATGAAAGTAAAGCAAAAAATATTTTACTCACTTCTCATTATTACCTTTGGATTGTTGGCAAGTGAATGCACAAGAATATCAATACTTCTAGAATCTTGTTTAACACTATTTTCAAACTTTTATCAAATGGAATGTAATGAAATACTCTTACCTTGAACTAAATTCTTATTAGGAGTCAAAATACCAAGTTAAAAACTAGAAATGTGTCATGCTAGTCCCCATGATCACAGTTTTACAAACAAGAAAAAAAAGATAATATCTAAACTAAATACCCACACAATCCAATTGAAACAAAAAGTATATTAAGATTATATTTTAAAAGATAATAAAGCATAAAAGTAGTACCTCAACTAAAGTAAATCTACAAAGTCAAATTAGAAGCTCCAACATATCTTTTATTTGATTTTACCTATACAACTAAAAAAGGAAAATGTTACTCCCCGTACTAAAGAAACTATAGTTTATACAAACTATAAATAAAAGATAAGATGGGAAAATAGAAATCTATTTAGCCCTTGCCTTATATAAGGTAGGGAACTAATGTTCAAATTAGCCCCCTACCATGAGGGCATTAATTGTTTTTAAAACAAAAATATATTCATAAAAAGGTTTTGGGGCATTGTATTTTTTTAATATTTATCATATTCTAATTTCTTAATTCTCATTGGCTGCAAAGCAATTTCTCGAGAAAAAAAATTCTCTTTTAAATGAAAAATACTAGAAAAAATCTTGGTGACTTTAAATACCTTCTAAATCTAGCATCATGCTATAGAGTCATAGCTGCCATGATAGAGGACCTCTACACCTCATAGTGGGTAATGGAAATTTGAATGGGTGATCTTGATCTGGGCCCTATGTGAAAACTTCATCACCTAATTCTCCCCCACCTACCTCCAAAAGATCTTCTTTCATTACCAACCCAAAGAAATAATAATGAGAAGTCTAACCTAGAGTGACATAAATCCATTGATCAAAATATTAAGAGTGATTATACTAGTAATAACTTCCTAAATATCATCCCCTATGAGAGAAAACCCATCCATTAGCCACAATAAAAGCCTAGCCTAGAGTGAATACTCCTCTTTGCAATGCTCATCCAAATGGCACCTAGTGGCCGCACCCAATCAGGCAACCAGCTACTAAATTATTAACATAACACTCACCCACATGAAGAGCCATAACAAAGAGTATCCAACAATTCCTCCAGCTTGTGAATTCCCTTCCAAATTTACCATATCCAAAGTTGCTATGTTCATCAAAAACTTGGGGCTTGTAAATCACCAAAACTTTCTAGTCTTTAGCAATAAAGGCTCTAGATAAAATAGTTAAAAATATTAATCTTTCTTTAAAATTTTTATCTTTAAAATTATTGTATTTTAAAATAAAATTAATAAATTTAATATGGTTTATAATTTAATTTTTAGGTTTTTTTTTTTCAAAATAGTTTTTAATTTTATATTGAATTTTAGATTCAAAATTAACATAAAATTTGTATTTTGTATATTATATTGGTCTTTTTTTAATTCTAATATTTTCTTCAAAATAATCAATTATAAGCTTATTAAAAAATAAAATTATTTCTTATATTTAACACTAAATTAATATCTTATATAAAATACAAATACTTTTCAACTTTTGTATCTTATATCTAACTTAAAATTATATATGTTAAATTAAATCTCATCAATTAATATATAAACCTTTAAAATAAGTTTTTAGATTATTTTTAAAAATAATAAATCTACGCATGTATAATTATTTTAAGACAACATTTTTTAACAATCTCTTGAACTAGTTTTTGATATAGAAGTGAGACAAAGGCTAGGCTACTCTGTTAATCAAATTTTTAATGTTGGCATGACATGACTCCACTACATCTACCACAAATTGTTGCATCAAAAATTGAGTACCATGCTTAGCATGGGAGGCTCGAGATGCTAATAGTTGTACGATTTACTTTTAAAAATGTTAGAAATGTTAAAAGCTACATGCTCCAATTTTTACTTGTATAAGTATTAAAACTATTAAATAATTATATTTGTAGAAACAAACTATGTTATTAAAAGTTGAGTGATTCTATGATACAAAACCTTACATGTACCAAATGAGGATATCTTTAATTTCTTCAAGTAATTATTTAGCTTTCTAACTATTTTTAATCCTTATAGATTTACTTTTCTTATTTCTAATTATGGTTTATAATATATAGACATGTCGATATAGTTGTATGTTAAATTGTATAAATATTAAAGTCAAGTTTTATAAAACTTAAAATTGTGTATTCATATTAGAAAAATAATCTTTTTTAAAATTTAATTTAAGTATCTTAAAAATGTAGACACCATAGAAAATATCAACCTTAGCAAATATACAAAGTGCAATGTACAAATATTTTAAATTTTTGTAAAGAAAAAGTTAAAAAATAAAAACAACTAGCAAAAATATCATCAACCAATTAGAAACAAGGAATAGTCTTTATAAAATAAATATAAAAATAATAAATAACAAAGTATTACAAATATAATTTAATATTTTAATAATGTAATCAAACAAATTGTAGAAAAAGTGGTGAAAACACAAGAGATGAGACTAACAAAACATGAACTTTACACCTTTATCTAAGCCAACAAAGACTCAATCCACAAACTTAAAAATTAAATCCATCCTGATTTATATATTAATTGCATATTTGATTCCATGTTTTGAAAAAATAAGTCATCCACTTTTCTTTTCCAAAAGGTGGGGACTCAGGTTCCACAAGAGCTCTTGTCTTTTTAAGAAGCATCTTTAAGTGTATCATAAATTGCATCCACAGGATAAAATTTATAAATCCTCATCAATGATCCTACATTGTTGATGAACCATAAGTTGAGATATTCAACCATAAAAATTTTCAAACAAAGAAATCCTCCTAATGCTAGCATTCTATCTCTAGAAAATATAATGAAATCCAAGAGTTGCATATCAATCTAAACATCAAGAAGGTCACCTGTATGTTGTAGATTTAATGTATTGTCAAAGAAGGGAAACCTCTAATTGAGAGTTATATACAATGGAAGAATCCATCTATGGGTAAACATCTCACTAAATGGTTATCCTGTGTTTAAGGAAACATTAATTATTATCACATTGTGCTCTCTTATCCTGACAAAAGAAGTCATTGTCCTAATACTAATATCCAATCCTATTCTACACTCTCTAGGCTTGATCCTTAACACTTTAGCTATAAGGAAATCTACATTGATTGAACTATTCCTTACCCACTTTCTTACCTCATCTGTGGCTATTGCTTTATTAATAATGGGTTAAATCTAATGCTCAATTAGATAAATTCTTGCAGAGGTAGTACAAATTCATTTGGGTGCAATGTACAAGGAGGATTTAGGAAAAATTAAATAATGATCTGAATAAGGGGACTACCAATAGTTTTTGGAGCTTGAGAAAGACTAGTAGGGTTCTTATACAAAAGCTCTAGTCACCCCAATTACACCTGATAAGCAAAACCTTGCATGTATTCCTTGTACTACTGAGAACTCAGAATATTCTATGTTTTTAAACCTTAAACAAAGATGTGAGTGAAAAAAAAGGGGATAAAAACTCTGTAGCAATTTTCTAATTGGAAAAAAAAAAGCACAAATTGATTATTGTTCCATGTTATGGGGAGCATTCCATATTTCATCTGGGGTAAGAGGTTCTTTTTAAATAAAATAAATATACAAAACTCATGTTTTGTAGCCTCAATTACTAGATTCACATGAATGGATAATAAAGTGTAGGGCCAAAAAACATGAGTAAATATGAAATCTTCCTAATTCTTAAGGATTCATTATATTATTGTGTGAACAAAGACTGTTGAAATATTCAAAATGGGAAGAGTACTTCTAAGAGGGGGCATGAATCAGAAGTACCACACTTTAGCCTTTTCAACTCCTTTAAAAAAAATAACTAAAAGTAAACTACATGCATGTAAACATATTAAATAAACATAAAGCAAACACATGCATTAACACACATAACACTAGATTTGGTAACTCAAAAACCCTCCAGGAATAAGAAGGTAAAACTGGGGTGGGGATGATACCCACAAAAATTACTATAGCAATAATTGTTTGACCACTTCTGATGGTCGGCCCTATGAAAGGTCAACCCTGTTAAAGGCTTTACACTATGTTAATAGTAACCTGGTTAAAGGATTTACAAACACTTTACATGAAGTGTCACCCTATTAAAGGATTTAGTCACCTCTTCAAAGGATCTACAAAGTAGTTGTTAGGCTAACCTATCAACATAGGATTTTCACTATCTAATACAATGGCTAGAGAGTATTAGAAATCTTTGACCTGATTCCTTACAATCTTCAATTGCTAATTTTAGGCACTTGATCTGCTCATTCTGATGTGATCCTTGCTTGATATGATATTGGTTTGTATCTCTTGTTCTATTCTAATCAACTAGATATGTAATTGCTGCTCAATTCACTAAGTTTTTGATGCCCTTTTTGTTTACTCTTATTCTACAATTTTCTATTTTACTTAGCAACTTCCTTGACTTCCCTTCAATTGCATAAAATTGTGGGGTCTAAGCCTTCTTATAAAGACTTTGTAGACTTAGGGTTAGGTATGGATCTACAATCCATATTGAATCTTGAGTTCCCACTCATTTCTTGCATTTTTCTCATTAGTTACATGCCTTCTCCATTTTTTTGATTGGTTGCATGTTGATTGTATAGGAAATATAAAAGATTCATTCTTATCCTTATCATCCTTATCATCCTTCTATGTTAGCTCAAAAAATGGTTTACATCTAAGTTTGTGAGGGCACAAACTCATATGTTGATTCTCTGTTACTCGGCACATACTGGACTACTAGTGCTCATCACATATACTATTATGCTTTGCTTGGTATCTATTGCATTATGTCTTGTTTGACACATGTATGAATCTAGCTTACTTGGCATATGTAGCATTCTAACTTTCTCAGCATCAATTGTGACTCGGCACCTATATATCACTCAGTACCTATATAATGCTCAGCACCTAAAGTCACTTTGCACCTATATAATGCTTGGTACCTGAAGTCACTCAGCGCCTTTATAATGCTTGGTACCTAAAGTCACTTGGCACTTATTGGAATTCTGACTCAGCACAAACTATGGCTTGGCATACATAATGTACTCGACTTCAATGTAGAAAGTGGTTAAGTGTGTTGACACTCAAATGTCAAAACCATTCTAAGACCAACAATCTCCCCCTCTGACATGAGTGTCAAAAACACTTAACTAAACATTACTAATCTATACATATGAGTACTCTATCCAATCTATTCTACATATGTACAAAATTTCAAAAATTGTTCAAAAATACCTTATAACTCACTTGAGTTGATTGTGCCATTTCATTCTTGTACCCCAAAATTATGTGCTAGATGTGCCTAAAGCTCTTTGTCTTTACCTTGTACCTGTGTGTTGAGTAGTTTTGTTGACTCTATCTATACTTACTGGTTTTATTCATATTTCCCTCAAAACATTATTTCTCCCCATGACACAATGTAATCAAAACTTAATATTCTCCCCCTTAGATATATCTTCCTTATTGTTATTCTCCCCCTATCATCCTTATTATTTCTCCCCCTTTTTAACACTTATGTCAAAGGGCTCTAAGGAGTAATACCATATTTTGCAAAAAATGTGTTGTTTACCTCCATTATTATTTTCAGAGTTGCATCGCAATTCTCCAAAGCAATATCTAGTGACTTGTGGTGGATGGCAATCTTTGCAACAAGATGTGCAAGTCCATCTAATGTAGAAAGATTAGGATTGTTCATTAATACAGTTTCAGCATAGACTTACTCTTTATGGAGGACCTCCAAATGTAGGGTTATGGAGGATTGAATCTACATTAATTTGTCCTTTATATTGGCTTCTTCACTTGCTAATGCAACTAACTCTCTTTGAGTGTGAAGTGATTGGGAAAAATGCTTCTCACTTTGAGCTAGATCCCTTGGCAGTTGCATGCTAGAAATCTTCAAATTTCTCTCCAAGCTCAATATCCTTTGATTTGTCTCTTGTGTGAAGTTGGAGAAATCACACAGGTTTTTGTACAATGAGAAAATATTCTCAAGTATAGCTTTGACCTTGTCAATTTTCTTGGCCAATTCTAGCTATTCAAGTGCTATACCACTTGATATTTTCTCATTCATCTTCCCCTAAAATTTCCTGTTAGACCATTCCATAAGTTTAACATTTGCATCTTGGTCTTCACTAGTCACCTGGTCAACTATATCAGGTAGTTGTTCTATTATGGACTTTGTTTTATCTGGTGACTGCAAGATGAAGACATCCATAAAGATGTCCTTAATCTCATGGAGTGCTTGCTTGTGTTTATACTCTTTTCTAAGTATTTACTGCCTCTTTCTTCTATTTAAATCATCTTGCATTTCTATGATTTGATCCATGGTGATGGTCTTTGAGTCATAGGTAGATATGACTATGTCTTCATCTAGCTCAAGGTCTCCATACTGAAGTACCCTAGCCACTTTGGTTGAGCTCAAGCCTAGTGTTGAGATTTGCAAAAGTATGGCTTCAGTGCTTTAATTTTGAAGGCTCTTTGTAAGAGTGCCTATCTTTGGTACTTCTACCAATGTTTGAATAGTGGCCTGCTCCTTTTCCTTGGATATATCCTCCTTCTCATTAGACTTCCCTTCTTTTGTGCTTGGCTTCTGTAAAGTATCACTTGCTATTGTAGGTGGTGGAAGCATCAAAATTTTAGTGCTAGTAGATGTATAGTTTTTTGGTGTTTTAAAACTACTAAACAACACAAGGTTCAATACCAAATTGATATTACTTATACAACCTAAGGATTAGCCAATTCCTATCAATAGTTACATGTGCAAACCACTTGGACCCAACTTCAACAAAACCAAGGGTGGTTTTATACTCTTTAGGCTCTAAAAAAGTAGGTTGGGTATACCCAAGGGATGATTCAAGGTTGGAAGCTACTGTATGAGAATTATTTTACTTTCATTCTAATTTTCATCTCATATTCTCAAATACATGCATAATTCTAACATCTTGAATAGACACATCCCATATAACAAATTTGTTCAAAATTATTCTATAGATTTGCAAGAGTTCCTAGCAAAAATGGCTAACTAAGGCTAAAAAATTCCATGCAAACAAGTGCTAACCATCATTTAAAATCTTCAAAAAATGTAAAATAAAGCTGATTGTGATTTTAGAATTGATGCTTCTTCATAGTATATCTATTCTGCATTCTGAGTAAATTTTGATCAGTGCCTAATCCATTGGGATTCAAAGTCTACTTCAAATTATGGATCTAATTTGTTGCTTTACAACAAGAATTATCAGCAATTCTTACTGAATTTCATTCTTATAGACATCCTTTCTATTACCATGAAAACCCTATCAAATTCATCAAAAGCATTTACTTAATTCATTGAATTAATAGTAGTAATGAATTAACACACAACCTAAATGAATTGTATTCAATTGAGAAAGATTTACTCACACAATCTCAAAATAACCAAGTAATATCAAAGGAGACAACATTCAATAAAAACTGATATGGGGATAGCTCAAAACTTGTATTAATTTTCCTTGAAAATTTATATACAATTGTAGTAAACATAGGATGACCTTAGAAAAGGACATGAAGATCATTCCATATTGATGTATTCTCATAATATATGCAGAGAAAATACATTATAAAGTTTTTCTCAAAGATTGGACCAAAAGCATCCTAAGTGTAATACTAAAAATGCATTAGAAATTAGACCCCTCTCTAGCCTTGGAATCTCACTTATATAATGTGAGATGCAACAAGCTTCAGGCGTAGAGAACTGACAGGTGTCCTTAAAATATATTTACATTTGTATAATAGAAAAAGCAAAAGCTTTATATAATAAGAGGGTAACGTCATATCACTTTCTTGGTAGGACCCCCTTTTCTGTTACATCTTCAGGATACTACAAACTCTATGATAGGCTCCTTTGTCATCTGATTCATCAAAGTATGTAGACATTAGGCTTGCTAATGATGAATTCTACTTTAATCCTTACAACTTTACTTTAATTTGTTCTCTTCATTGTCACCATAATGAACTATTAAAACAACTTTTATCTGTGAATCCTCTTGTGCCACATCATCAACTAGGACTGTGATGCTTTCATCCTAGGTTGGTTGCTCCTTTTTGTTTTGCTCTACATGTTCTAATGCATCATTTTCTTGGATTTCTTCCTAGTTAGTAGTTATAACTAGTTAATTTATTTCCATAGTTGAGAGCAACTTCTCTATTTTATCTCCTTCATTCCTAGGTGTTGATGGAAGTGAATCGATGATTTGTAATTCATCTTCATGTATCTCTTCATCATCAGTTTCAACTTCCTCTAACTATTCATGAAAGATAATATCTACCATCCACTTGTCATAAATTGTGTCATCTAGCCAATCAAATTGAAGAATACCCTATTATTTCTTGATGATATATTCACCTTCTTTATCAATAGTAACAAAATCTTGCTTCAAAGAATCAAAGAATAATTGAACCTTTACCATTTCTTCTGTAGTTGTGGTTCACCATGCATGCCTTGTTTTATTTATAACTTTATTCATTCTTAAACAAAACAAATCATCAAGTTCCTTAGCCCATTCATCTTTACTTTTCAAATTACTCCTTCTATTTAGGGCATGAGGAAATAAGCTAAAATTTTGGCTCTTATATTTGTCTAAGTAGCCAACTATTATTCTTTGTAGACAAACCCTCCTATTATCAAAATTTGGCAAATCAATGACAATATCATAAATTCTTTCAATTTGATCATGAGATGATCTTATGATAGAGTAACATAAGAGTGTCACTTCTTTCCTTCTCTTTTTTTTCCCCCATTTATTCACAGTAGGCTTCAAAACCTCCTCATTTGTTTTCAATTCTTCCCAAATGTTTACCACCCTTGTTAATTGGTCATAAAACAATGGCCATCCAATCTTATCTACCAAGTATGTAAGAGCCTTTCTCAATTTATCCCCATATTTTGCATTTAACTCTACATGCAATGCCCACAACTTTCTTTTTTCTTATTTGAAATCTTATGCTATGCAATATTCTTGCATTTGGGGTGTATCTAGTATTTCTATGAGGGGGGTGGATTTGAAAAGTTCAACTAGGGGGCAAGGGTATGTTATTCTCGGCCTTGTGGACCTTCCCAATAGCTTGTTCTCAAGCTTAATTCTCTTTTTTACCTCCTTATTGTAGTCCTCAAGAATTGTTTCATATTTACTTTTTAGTTTGAACATGGCCTATTCTTCCTTCTTAGTAGTAGCCAAAACAAATTTGGATGAATCTACATTCCAATGTGCTACCTACACATGAGAGGTATTAGCCACTCTCCTCACAATGATGTTTCATGTTAGTCCTGATTTGTCTAGCTATGATGAAATAGCCCTAGATCCCCTTCTCAGTGACCACATGACCAGATTAGCTTAATCTTCATTGAATAAAGTCCCTATAAACTCATTTTTAATAGGGTCTTGTAATTCCAATTTATTTTAAATATAATTAAAAATCAATGCATCTACAATATCCCAATTGGGTAACAATAATATATTGGAAGCCTTTACCATTTGCCTCCCCTCTTTAGGATTTATGTTCTAGAACTCTTGCATCATTTGTTCCTTTATTTGGTTTTGGATAGAGGCTTCATCCATTTCTTGATGCTTTGATTTCAATTTTTTGCATCTTTCCTCAAAAATATTCATATTTTCCCTCCATGCAAATTGATGGAAAGCCCTTGATCTTACAAAACTGTCATCAAACAAAAATTGATGACTTGCCTATTCCAACATAGGGTCTAATTCCCTCCCTCTATAATCTACAACTATCAATTCAAAACTTGGTACTAGAGGCTCCTAGGGTTCTCCTTCATTTATTTCTATTTGTGTCACAAAAATTCCCCCTTGTAATCCCAACTGTTCAACTTGCTCTTCAGTGAGCTATTCCTCTTCAATTCTCAAAGGGGTCTATGAGGGTGAGTATTCCTCAACATGAGGATCCTCTTCCCTTATTATCTTTCTCCTTTTTAGGGAGGGTTTAGAAGGCCTCTCTTCCATGACATCATTGGTGGACCCAACTATTTTCTTTCTTTTTTCCATAGTGGTCCTTTTATTTTGAATAATAGTATACCCTAGCCTTTTTTGGATAGTTAATTGACCTACCCCTATATTGGGAGTAAAGCCCAATCTTCTCATTACTTCCCTAGCCTTATCCAGGTAAACTCTAATAAAGAATTGCTTCTTTTCATTTATTGCCTTGATTATTTCAAGAAAAGTTTTCATAAGTTTATTTATCTTATCTACATTTGTAATTGCATTGTCCAAAGGACTATAATCTACTTTAAAACAATGAATGAAATCCAAAATTTTAAAGAAGACTCTCCACTTCTCTTTTCTAGTCTCTTATTCTTGCAAGGAGTACTCATTCTTTATTATATCTTCTAGAAAATAGAATTCATGCTCAATTTTTCCAAGCTGAATTCTATGCCTTAGAGAAAAATTATAAAATCCCTCAAAATCACAAAAATAGGGGTGAGAAATGGCCATCTTGTAGGGATCCAAAATTTTGTTTAACAAGAGCCAACCCCCTTTTGTGATTAGAAAATGATGGCCTACTATGCAAGTGGGGAAAATTGACCCTATTGATCTTTTCAACAAAAATGTTTCCTTTACTCCTCCCAACTACCACAAAAACTTAGCTACTCCTACCTTCAAGGGCACCTAGTAAGGTAATACATGAGGACTTCCTTTAAAACCATAAATTCTTAAAATAGTAGAAATAGAGTATGGGATGATATCTCCCCAATTATGTGAAACTTTTAAACCATTGGGATTATCCATGGGCCTAATGAGACCTATTAATGCCTTGGGGATTCTAGGATTGTCACTTAATAAAAGGCATCTTAGCTTGGAAGCAAAATACTTGTCAAATATGACAAAACGCTCGTTCTTTGCATCCCAAGTCATATCTGCACTCCATAATTGGATTGGCAATGCTTCTCCATTTTCTTCTCTATTTAACTTCATTTCTTTACCATATTAAAATATGTGGCTCCCTTAAACAAAACATATGCATCAACAAAGAATAATGACCAACAATTTTTTTTGCCTTGCTCTAGGTAATCCCAATTAATCAACTGTGGATTTCCTCAGCTAAGTAAGAAGCAAAGTCAAAAATGATATCCACACAAAAAGATGAAATCTAAATAACCATATACATGAAAACCACAGGCATAAACTCCTCTTCATCTCTCATAAAAACTCTACACAGGGTCCTATATATCTCTATAGCCCTAGAATTGAAACATGCCCTTTTGAAAGGTTCCCTAGAGGTTGTTGTTATCACTGGCAGGGTTCCAATTTTACCTATATGTGCCTTCAATGCACCTTGCCTAATGGCATCTTTCTTGGATTTGTATTCCTTTCCTAACCCTTCCAAATCAATGGGCACATGGTAATCTATGAGAGGCCCTAAACCAAAAACTTCCCTAATTTCATCTAGGCTGACTATAATTAGGATTTGGCCATCACTTCTTCTTACTACTCTAGTGGCTTGTTCATAGTTCTTTGCCATAGCTTCAAGAAGATCATAGTCCATGAAAACACTAGGAACTACCAGCTTCCCTAAATCAAAATTCTAGATGTTGGTATGTGGGGCAAACAAGTTCCTCTTTGAAAACCATTTTTTAAACAAATCTAGACCAGTTTGAGACATATTGGCATATTGGACCCAATTACCCTTGTCATACAATCCATCTGCTATTCTCAACCTAGGGTTTAAGGAAGTAAGTTTTTTTAACTTGCATAGTTTTAGTAGTGGAATTGGGAAGTACCTCAAGTAAATCATCATGGAAATTCCTATCCAAGTAATTCTCTTGACTAGAAAATCCCTTCTTTGGAGGCATTTTGAACTAAAATTTGTAGATCTAAGACACTATAGAGATTATAATTACTTACTTGATTCTTTGCTTATTTCTCATTGTAATTCTACATTGTCTTCACAAACACTAGAAATTTTCTTCACGTTCTTGTTAGGTCACAACCTTCTTAGTAATGACTTCTACTTAGGAAAAGCTTGAAATCCCTATTCACATGGGATGAGACTAAGAAAATATTTTGTATTATACTTTTTTTTCTTTTGCATGCAAAGCTTTCAATCCTCATAAATGCACAGAGTAGAAAAAATAGAGTGGCATCATCTTTCCTTTTATATTTGTGTTCTTGACTTTTGAAAAATCCTACGATCTAGGGATAAAAACAAAGCTGACTCCTCTTTCCTCTTAACACACTGGTAGTCAAACCAATGAAATACTTTCATTTGTACCTTTCCTTCACTATTGGTGTTTCAGTCTGGACCCACTGATGACTAAGGACACATGTCATCAAATCGTTACCTCACTATACATAACTTTCGAGCATCTTGCTATAGTGAAGTAGTGATAACCATTGATTATGCTTTGATCATGTGGAGGACATTTTATACATCACTTAAGAGAAATATGATGGGTCCCTCATTCGCTACCTCACTATACATAACCTTCAAGAAACTCTTCACACAGAGATAGCGAGGGCCATAGATTGGAAGTTAGACTGAGGGCATGGAAATTGCATGAATTATACACAAGATGTGGTGGGTCCCATACATAGAATAAAAAGTGTACATCTATCCATACCGAGATAGCGAGAATCATTGATCCTAGCTTGATCTAATGATTAGAATTCCTTATATGTTTTATGAGTGGGGAGTGGGTCCATGTTATTGATGACATGAGAAAATCCTGCATAGCTGGCATATAAAACCATATTCTAATCCTAGTCACATTTCCATGTTGCTTGGGTCCCACCATGTATTCATTTCACAATAGTTCGCTATCTTGCTAACGGTGAGATGCATAATTTTTCCAATAGCAACATAGTGAATTATTGGAGAAACTATTATTTCAGTGATTTCTTTTGCCCACTTTTTACTGGGTTCCTTTTCCTGCTTTGGCAGTACTAACAAAATGCACGTGACTGAATACTTTAGATGCAATACAATTTTTTATCATCACACTTGCATCTTATGGCCCCATACTTTAGTTTTGTGATATTCTCTACCTTGATATACATAAAAAGTCCACAACTCACCATAATGAGATAGTGACGACCATAGATCTTACCAGAACCAAATGGTGAGGAACATAAGAGACAAAGGCCACTTGGGGGTGTGGTAAATTTGAAATGAATACAAAATATTTGTAAAATTTTATTTAAAAGACTTTGTGCTTGAAAATTTTTTAAATGAACAATACATAGGGTTGAACAAATATTTTCAAAGGCTAACCAACCTGGAGGACCAAAGACCAAAAACCCTATTCACCAATAATGGATTCAAATCTGATTTTTTTACCTAGGTTAAGGAAAAAAATATCATGGAAAAATCAGACCAATAGTGGCTCTATCTGGGGACATTAAATTATGAAATTTCAAATGACAGCTTGAAATTTTTAGGAGAATCAAACCACCTAGACTCCCTACAAACTAACCACTTCAAGAGAGCAACAAAACATAGGAAAAATTATATATAGGAAACTGGAAAAAAACAAAAGAATTTACAAATGTACAAGAAAGACCTAAACTATTGTTCATGGAAAACAAGTATTTCAATAGAAATACCTCTTCAAGAATTTTCCATGAATTGGTAGTTCAAGAATGTTGTCTGATAAATCCTCGAGAATATATGAATCTTCTCCCCATGTATTTTTAATCAAATAGGGACCTAACCATATGGGATCAAACTTCTCATGTTTTCCTTTATCCTCAATTCTGGCATTCTACATTAAGACTAAATCTCTATTTTCAAACTTTTTACTCACTGTCCTTGTATCATATAATGTCTAAACTTGTAATTGTAGCTTTTGATTCCTAAGAGATGATTCTCTTCTAGTTTCTATTAACCATACAAGTTCATCTAGCCTTTCTTGCATATCATCTCTAATATTTTCATCATGCAACTAGATGTAATTATAGAGTCTTACTAAGTTATTCTAAGGCATCCTAGCCTAAATTCCATATACTAGATCAAATGGGGCTACTCCAATGGCCTTCTTCATAGTCACTCTATCAGCCCATATTGTTTGTTGCAACTTGGAATTCCATGCCTTCTTGTTATCATCTAAGGTCCTCTTAATAACTTTTAACAGGCTTTTATTTGTGGATTCAACTTGTCCATTTCCTTGTGGATGGTATGGGGAGGATGTTGATCTTGTAATTCCATATTTGTCACAAAATTTTATGAATTCCTCAGACCTAAAGCACTTTGCATTATCTGTTACAATTCTCTGAGGGAAACCAAACTTGGAAATAATATTATTTAGCAAAATATTGTTGACAACTTTACTAGTTGCATTTCTTGTAGGGATGGCTTCTACCCACTTTGTGAAACAATTAGTAGAAACTAAAATCCAAGAATAGCTAGTACTAGATTTAGGAGAAATCTCACCTATGAAATCCATGCCCCATTGTTGGCAAGGTCCTTGAACCTCAACTGGCTTCAAGGGAGTATTACCTCATAATTTTAGTTTTCTAGCAAACCTCTAATATGAATCACATTTCCTAACCATGATTTGAGCACCTTTAAAAAGGGAGGGCCACTAGAAGCTAGCTTGCATCACTTTTTGTGCAGTGGTTTTAGCCATATAATGTCCCCTATACACTCCAGCATGCATTTTAGTTAGGACTTCTTTAGTCTTTTCCTGATCAACACATTTAAGTAATATTCCTTCAAAATTTCTCCACCACAAGCTGCCTTGAATAATTATGTACCTAATGGCTTGTAATTTAGTGCTCGTCTTCTCATTTTTAGTCAAATAAGGTGGAGCTTCCATATGTTATAGATAGTGGATAACATTTCCATACAATCACAATGATCCATGTCACATAAATCAGATTTGAGGTCATCTATCACCATATTTATCTGATTAGCATCCAAATTAGATTGAGCCATGAGTTTAGCTAAACCTTGACCTCTTGACAACTTTGTTAACTATATCTCAATGTTGAACTCTTGGATCCTATTGATCCACCTACACCTTCTTCCTGATACTTCTTGTTGAGAAAAAATATCCTTTACAGTAGCATTGGACACAAATGAAATGACAATAGCTCCTATCAAATAGCATCTGAATGCCTTAATAGCCTTTACTAAATCATATGCTTGTTTTTTATTTATCTCATATTTTAGTTCAGTAGGCTACAATGACTTGCTAAAGAAAGCAATGGTTTGTTCATATCCCTCCTCATTATTTTGCAACAAAATTGTAGCTACAATGTGGAAAGATGCAAAAGAAAATATGTGCATTGGCTTAGTGTAGTTAGGGGTCCTCAAGACTGGGGCATTCTTTATAGCAGTCTTAATATCTTGAAATTCCTACGAAGGTTCACCATCCTAGTTGATAGTAGCCCCTTTATAGCGCATTTTAGAAATAAGTCTACTAATCATAGCAAAATTTGTAACAAATCTTCTTAGAAAATTAACTTGCCCAAAGAAAGATTGAATCCCTCTTACATTCTTTGGCTTAGGGACATTATCAATGGCTACTACTCTTTCAGGGTCTATTTTTACCCCATCCTTTGATACTATATGTCCCAATAACTTGCCTTCAATTACCCAAAATGCACACTTCTTAGGGTTTAATGACACTCTATATTTCAATGCTTTAATAAAAATATTTTCTAACTGCCTACAGTGGTCTTTAGCCTTTTTGGAGTAAGTTTTGAGTTCATCCTGATACGCAACCATAAATTTATTTATGTACTCATGGAAAGCCATATCAATTGCTCTTTGAAAAGTGGCACTAGCATTAATCAATCCAAAAGGCATCCTCACATATACATAAGTCCCCCAAGGAGTTGTAAATGTTGTCTTGAATTTTTCTTCTTCTTTCACTAGGACCTAGTTATATCCTAAGAATCCATCCATCATTGAAATACATTCAGACCTTGTTACTTGCTGCAACATAGCTTCCATATTGGGTAACCCATAATTATCTTTCAAGGAAGCAATGTTCAAATTTTTGAAATCTATACAGAGTCTGATATCTCCATTTTTTTTTATGACAGGTACTAAATTAGAGACCCAAGTGGAATGTCTGATAGGTTTAATTATTCCCTCATCCCTTAACTTCTTTAGTTCCTCTTGCATTTTAGGGGCCAATGTAGGATTAATTGGTCTCTATTTCTGCCTAAAGGGTTTTACATTATCCTTTAAAGGTATGACATGTTGAAAAAGATCTTCTCTATAAGCCTTTAAATCATCATATGACCAAGCAAAGACATGTCTATATTTTCTCAATAGGTCAATCAAAGGCTTTCTAATTTTAGCTCACAAATTCTAGCCAATATAGACTTTCTTAGGGGCCTCATTAGTACCCAAATTTATCTCTTCTAGCTCTTAAGGTTTACAGTCTTTAGCACTAGGCCTTACCCTATCTTAGTTATCAAAAATGTTCTCCAAAACAAGCAAACCTTTAGTTACTTTATTAGTTTTTAATTTTATAACCTCTTGACCAAAAATTGTTTCCTTCCCATCTATGGTTTGAACCAAATCACTACAGTCCAACTCTTGTCCATGGTATTTGTCCTCATTTAGGAAGAAATTCACAATGTCTTTATCATCTTCAAACACTTGCCAATGCTTAACATTATTATGTATTGATGGCCTATTTTGAACATCAATTTGTGATATTCCTACAAATGATACATCATGGGGTTTAATTGCTACATTTTCTAATAAGTTAGCCATCTTATTCTAAGTTCTATCTCTCGATGATATACCAAATGCATCAAAAAATTCAATCTAATCCCAAACATCTTTTCTATACTATTTCAACCTTCTATTCTTAGAAGCATATGTTCCCTTTATCTATGAGATAATCAATTCATAATCACCTATGACATGTAACTTCTTGATCCAATGATATGTAGCAACTTTCAACCCTAATAAAAAGGCTTCATACTCAACTGTATTATTAGTACATGAAAAATTCAAGGTAAAAGAATATTTGAAAGTGTTTTTCTCTAGAGAAACAAAAACTACCCCTACCCCTGCACCTTCTTTAGAGTTGACCCCATCAAATAACATTTTCAATAATATTGGTGAGTCCATACAACACTCAACTTCATGTTCAATAATAGCAGGCAATTTCTTGACTTCTTAATCAATTAGGCTCTGAATGCATTCACACCAGTATCTAAAAAGAAAGTAGCATCTTTGTCAATTTCTTCACCCAAGATATGCCTAACCCTTGGCTCTATATCTACTTTAATAGCCTTATCACCTATGTGAAAATTTGCATAAGTTAAGTCAAACTACAGGCTACCTCCCATAGCAGCACTCCATTTTTTAGAAAGAAACATTCCATAGTGTGGAGGTATATCAACTACAAGGACTAACATGGTCAACTCTACCTCAGGATATGCAACTAACTTGAATGGAAAAGCATTTATAGTACCTATGACTAGGACTTCCCTAGCATCCATACCTCTGCATCTACCTTGTTTAATGTCTACTTTCAACCCTAAGGCTTCCATTACTTTGAAAGGCATTATGGTGTTAGAAGCTCCTAAGTCTATCATACAATTTTTTAGGGTCTTTCCTTTTATAATTATACTGAGAAAAAATGGGTGAATATCTTCTATGTATTCTACTAATGAATCATCCAAGAACATTTGGAGAATTTGGGACATGATACCACTATCTTCTATTACTAAGGGGATCTATTGGGTAGCATTTTATTCTATATTATTATTACTATTTCCTATCCCTCCCAACCATGATAAGGCTTTACTCTTATGCTCTTAGACTCTAAATATTTTAGACAAAGGTACCTTAACAGTGATTTGTGACAACACGGATCTCATATCAATTGGCTCAGACATAGTGGGTTTCACAATCATACCTAGAGTAGGAGCCTTCTAAGCAGTAGGGATTACTATTTGCTTGGAATTATCAAATCTTGATCCCTTCTCTTGTACAATTTATTTTGACGTCTCATTATCTTGGAATTGCACTTTCTTCTTGGGCTCCCACTTCTTAGTTTTAATATCTTTAACCTTGACTATCTCTACACTAGCCTTCTTGTCTTCATCTTTCATCTTATGTGTGATATCTTTTATGAATATACCAAAAGGCTTCCCAATTTCATTGTTCACTATTTTGTTTCTCAAATTATAATTTTTATGTACTTGGGAGATCATTTATGTAGTGATCCTATCAATTTCCTCTTTAGAAGGCATTCTTAAACTTACATAACCAACTTTAGAAGATGTAACACATACCCAAACTTCGTCATAGCCTTCATTGTCTAAAAAAACTTATTGATGATGTAATTGATAAGAAATTTTCTTATTCTCTAGATCACTTTTTGTTTCTTCCAAATTAGGATCAACATAATCACTACACATGCTTACCATATTACAAATTACATCATCATGACTCTTTTCTTCTTCCTCCTCCTCAGTTTGTAAACTATGATCAGAAGAAAATGACTAAGAAATTGTACAATATTCTACAGAGTGGGGTGATTGAAAAATAATACACCATGACACATTATCATTCATATTTATTGAACTTCTTTGCAAAGGATCTAGTGTACCCTTATCTTTTACATTTTGAGTCTAGTTAAGGATTGGCTTGCCATCCTTCCATTGGGTGGTATAAGGGTAATTATGCATTCTAGGTTGGCTATTGAAATTGCTATTATTAATAGGGGTTTTCTTAGCAAAATTTGACTTTTTGAAACTATTAGAATTCATCTTTTTTAGCAATTCCAACAACTAGCCTATTGTAGGTTTGTCTGGTTTCTTTCCTACAGGAGTTTTATCAACTTCCCTTTTGTTGTTATTTTTGGGATTGAACAACTTTGGATCATCTCTTCTACCCAATTTTCTAGATGCTTTCCTATTATTCTCTATATTTATTGCAACCTTATAAGCATCCCTTAAAGTTTTAGGATCCTTATCCCTCAACTGGTAAGCCATTTTGCTAGCAAAAACATTAAAATATGTTGTGAGACAAACATCCTCATTCAACCTCATAACTTGAAAAATTTTGTACATACCTTTTTGGAATCTTACATTGAAGTCAAATGTGGACTCACTAGGATTATTTTTGATGTTATTGAATTCATTTAACATGAATCCTGCATTAGTGTTGTCTCCATATTGTTCTTTGAATAACTTTTCCAAGTCACTCCAAGAGGTAATATTATCATCAGGTAACCTTCTAAACCGATCCCTTGCATCCTCAATTAGTGAATGAACAAAAAATTTCATGACCACATCCTCATGTTCAACTTCATAATCATTTAACATGTCTATGAAAACTCTCAAATGTTCTTCATGAGTAATAGTATTATTTCCAGAAAACTTAACCACTTTATCTCTTAAATCAAAAGATATGGGATGTGGAGCACCAAGAATACCTACAAATGATATTTGTCTGTACTTTTCAATGTATATAGGTTTATTCTAGAAACTAGGAACATTTGAGGTGCTTTCTATGTTGGCTTGGTTAAGAGGAACACTTTGGCATTTTTGAGTTTGAACAATAGGGGCTTGAGTATAAATGGTGGATGATGAGGTAGGAGTAGATTGAGGTACTCCCTGAAATGAAATCATTGGACCATTAGTAGGTACAAAAGTTGCAGATGGGGTGGAGAGATTTGGCCAAGAAGCCAATGCAGAATTAGATTTTATGAACTAGATTTTTCTCCTAATTTCTGCAACTTGAGCTTTATTCTCCACCTTTTGAAGCTCTTTTGCAAGATCTTCCTTCTCTTTTCTAGCCTTCTCCATATCTAGGTCTAATTTTGACATGGGGGGTTTTATGGGTATGCTTGGTTGAGCTTGAGGTTAATTTAATTGGACTCCTATAGCTTTACCCTTTCCTTTGTCTACAACTTTCACAATGGGCTCTATAGGATTTATTTGGAAAAGTTTATAATCTTGCATTTGAGCAATAATTGGTTCTTGCTTTTGACTCAAGAATTTTTCTTGTTTTTGAACTTTAACTCTGAGATTGTCTACATCTCCAAAGAAATCAGCATGGAGGATTGTCATTTTTGCTTCTAACTTTTTATTTTGTTCCTTCAAGGCAACCATTCTTCTAAGTAGAGTGTCTCTTTCTATTATAGCATCCAAGTTGCCTTGCTCCTTCTCCAGATCTATAAGATTTGCTTTAGTATATGGGACTATTTTACGATTAGAAGGATCTCTAAAAGAACTCATGAGTCCTAACCTATGATGAATTCTAGCTATGAGACCTGGTCTAGGGGATATATTCCCTACTAGTGACATATCCTTATCTTGATATGTTCTTTCATCTGGTATTGGGGTAGTAAATATACCTCCTAGGAGTCTTTTGGTTTCTTATTCAGAGCTCAGTGGAGAAGACTCTCTCCCTAATACTGGTTGATATTGGGAACTGAGTGATACACTACCTCTAGGTTTCTAGGTGGTATTTGGATCTATCCTTTTCTTATTTAGTTTTTTCCTACCACCTTTAGGTAAATTAGTAGACATTAGTACATTAGCATTGGCTCTTATGTAACCTCTTATGTTTTTTCTTTTGTCAGTCATTTCACTATATATAAAATAAGCACTAGCTTCAAAACCTTGACTGAGTCACCACCCTTTTCTTGGGAAAATACATTATTACAATTATTCTTGAATTTAAGGAAAAAACATAAATAGAAATCAAAATATCTAACACAAATGGACAAGTGGGGAAAATTGACCCTATTGATCTTTTCAACAAAAATTTTTCCTCTACTCCTCCCAACTACCACAAAAACTTAGCTACTCCTACCTTCGAGAGCACCTGGTAAGGTAATACATGAGGACTTCCTTTAAAACCATAAATTCTAAAAATAGTAGAAATAGAGTATGGGATGATATCCCCCCAATTATGTGAAACTTTCAAACCATTGGGGTTATCCATAGGTCTAATGAGGCCCATTAATGCCTTATGGATTTTGGGATTGTCACTTAATAAAAGGCATCTCAACTTGGAAGCAAAATACCTATCAAATCTGACAAAACTAGCATTCTCGACATCCCAAGTCATATTTGCACTCCATAATTGGACTGTCTGTGCTTCTCCATTTTCTTCTCTATTTAATTTCATTTCTTTACCAAAATATGTGACTCCCATAAACAAAAACATATGCATCAACAAAGAATAATAACCAAAAGTTTTTTCCACCTTGCTCTTGGCAATCCCAATTAATCCACTATGAATTTCCTTAGCTAAGTAAGAAGCAAAGTCAAAAATGATGTCCACATCAATAGATGAAATCTGAATAACCATATACATGAAATCCACAGTCATAAACTCCTCTTCATCTCTCCCAAAAACTCTACATAGGGTCCTATATATCTTTTCAGCCCTGGAATTGAAATATGCCCTTTTGAAAGGTTCCCTAGAGGTTGTTGTTATTGCTACCAGGGTTTCAATTTTACCTATATGTGCCTTCAATGCACCTTGCCTAATTGCATCTTTCTTGGATTTATATTCCCTTTCTAACCCTTCCAAAACAATGGGCACATGGTAATCAATGAGAGGCCCTAAACCAAAAACTTCCCTAATTTCATCTAGGCTAACTATAATTAGGACCTAGCCATCAGTTCTTCTTACTACTCTAATGGCTTGGTCATATTTCTTTGCCACAACTTCAACAAGATCATAGTTCATGAAAATACTAGGAACTACTAGCTTCCCTAAATCAAAATTCCAGATGTTGGCATGTGGGGTAAATAGGTTCCTCTCTAAAAACCATTTTTTTTAAAAATCTAGACTAGTTTGAGAGGTACTCGCATCCCAGACCCAATTACCCTTGTCATACAATCCATCTGCTATTCTCAACCTAGGGTTTAATGAAGTAAGTTTTTTAACTTGCACAGTTTTAGTAGTGGAATTGGGAAGCAGCTCAAGTAAATCATCATAGACATTCCTATCCAAGTAATTCTCCTGACCAGAAAATCTCTTCTTTGGAGGCATTTTGAATTGAAATTTATAGAACTGAGACACTACAAAGATTATAATTATTACTTGATTCTTTGTTTATTTCTCACTGTAATTCTACAATGTCTTTGTGAACACTGGAAATTTGCTTCACATTCTTGTCTAGCTCACAACCTTCTTAGTAATGGCTTCTGATCAAGAAAAGCTTTAAATCTCTATTCGCATGGGATGAGACTGAGAAAATCTTATGTATTATACTCTATTTTCTTTAACACACGAAGCTTTCAATCCTCATAAATGAACAGAGTAGAAAAAATAGAGTGGCATCATCTTTCCTTTTAAATTTGCACCATTGATCTTTGAAAAATCCTACAATCCAAGAATAAAAATAAAGCTGACTCTTCTTTCCTCTTAACACATTGGTAGTCAAACTAATGAAGCACTTCCATTTGTAACTTTCTGATGTAACAAAAAAAAGCTTCTACCCATGCTCATTAAAAAGACCACTTCAACTTTTCTGGTGCTTCAACATAGCCATGCTTGGCTTCCCTTCACAACTCATGCCCATGCTAATTCTGTTATTTAGCCACTAATGTGTTCCCCCTTACGGACTTGTCACTTACTGTTGTCACAATATTGATTCTCTCCACGACTACCATCTTCTTGTTTTTGGCTGCTCCCATTATCAAGATTTGATAATAATCAGGCTCCTCACACATCATAGCTGGTTCGCTGTCATTGCAACTAGACAATACATCCCTCCAAGTCGTGGTCTCCTTTTGAATAGTTACTGGCTTAAAATAATGAAGCCGCACCTGTGGCCAGTCTCTTACCACATACACATGCATGGTGGAGATGTTCTCGGTTCATAATGTCTATTCTACCACCTTTCCATTTACAAGAATCAGGCTCTACTACTATTCTTGCATATCGTCTCCCTTCATGGCCCAAACACTTCCCATTCCTAACTAACAAGCCACCTATAGCTTTGATGCATGCCGCCACCTTTGCCAATTGCCATGACATTCTTCCACACAACTACACCCAACTTTGCTGTCAGTCGACTTCCTCCACACAACCACAGCATGCACACGGCTCCTTTCAGGAAACCATTACATAACCAAAATTACAAAACTATTAAATCTGAACTGTTAGAAATCATTTAGCCGATTCACAAAGGACAGAATGGAAACACTACGAAACTAAAAAATACTGTAACAAACAAAATCAATACATTAAAATCTTGATTGTTACAATAACAAGCACTGGTAGCTCTCTGGCTGAAGGCCAGAGAGCCGATTCTTTTCCCTTCTTTCTTGCTACTTCCTCGTAGCTATTTTCCTCTTTCCTTATACTTGCTCTCTATTAAAGAGTTGCAATTGGTTACATAGTTATGGTTACAAAACCATATTTCCTATTTTAATGCATTATTGTCTCCTCATGGAGATCTCTTTCCTAATACAAGGGAAATGCCTTTATAATACATTTTAATGCTATATTTCACCATTAAAACATAATATTGCTACTTCATAAACAATTTGTACCCCATGGTTCCCAGATTTGAAATTTTTCCACTATTGCAAACTCTTGCCATGATTGGCCATGTTGGAGGGGTCTCCCATCAAACTCTCGGACTGACAAATTTCCTTGTCCCAAGGAAATGTGCTTGCTTCTTCTTCATGGTCTTTCACTCTTTAGCTTTCATTGCGTCACTCTGATGACGTCCTTGCATTGTCACTGCTGTCCACCATTCTTCATACTACTACTATACGGTCATCGTAGCCATCGAAGATTCTGGAAGATGCTTCCCACTCTCACTCAGTGGTTGCTTCTTGCACCTTCTACCTAGCTTCATCCTCATGGAGACAATACCGAGATCTCCGCCTAAGACCTTCCCAAGAACTCTCTTCGTTCTTCCTGTAGCTTGATGGATTAATGCAACCATTTATGCTTCTTCCCACTGCAATGTCACTAGACCATTCGCTCGCTCTGATACCACTCTGATGTAACAAAAAAAAGCTTCTACCCATGCTCATTAAAAAGACCACTTCAACTTTTCTGGTGCTTCAACATAGCCATGCTTGGCTTCCCTTCACAACTCATGCCCATGCTAATTATGTTATTTAGCCACTAATGTGTTCCCCCTTATGGACTTGTCACTTACTGTTGTCACAATATTGATTCTCTCCACGACTACCATCTTCTTATTTTTGGCTGCTCCCATTATCAAGATTTGATAATAATCAGGCTCCTCACACATCATAGCTGGTTCGCTGTCATTGTAACTAGACAATACATCCCTCCAAGTCATGGTCTCCTTTTGAATAGTTACTGGCTTAAAATAATGAAGTCGCACCTGTGGCCAGTCTCTTACCACATACACATGCATGGTGGAGATGTTCTCGGTTCATAATGTCTATTCTACCACCTTTCCATTTACAAGAATCAGGCTCTACTACTATTCTTGCATATCGTCTCCCTTCATGGCCCAAACACTTCCCATTCCTAACTAACAAGCCACCTATAGCTTTGATGCATGCCGCCACCTTTGCCAATTGCCATGACATTCTTCCACACAACTACACCCAACTTTGCTGTCAGCCGACTTCCTCCACACAACCACAACATGCACACGGCTCCTTTCAAGAAATCGTTACATAACCAAAATTACAAAACTATTAAATCTGAACTGTTAGAAATCATTTAGCCGATTCACAAAGGACAGAATGGAAACACTACGAAACTGAAAAATACTGTAACAAACAAAATCAATACATTAAAATCTTGATTGTTACAATAACAAGCACTGGTAGCTCTCTGGCTAAAGGCCAGAGAGCCGATTCTTTTCCCTTCTTTCTTGCTACTTCCTCGTAGCTATTTTCCTCTTTCCTTATACTTGCTCTCTATTAAAGAGTTGCAATCGGTTACATAGTTATGGTTACAAAACCATATTTCCTATTTTAATGCATTATTGTCTCCTCATGGAGATCTCTTTCCTAATACAAGGGAAATGCCTTTATAATACATTTTAATGCTATATTTCACCATTAAAACATAATATTGCTACTTCATAAACAATTTGTACCCCATGGTTCCCAGATTTGAAATTTTTCCACTATTGCAAACTCTTGCCATGATTGGCCATGTTGGAGGGGTCTCCCATCACTTTCGTTCAGTACTAGTGTTTCAATCTAGACCCACTAATGACTAGGGACATGTGTCATCAAATTGCTACATCACTATACATAACTTTCGAGCATCTTACTATAGCGAAGTATCGACAACCATTATTTCTACTTTGATCATGTGGAGAACATTTGATACATCATTTAAGATAAATATGATGGGTTCCTTATTTTCTACCTCGCTATACATAACCTTCGAGCAACTCTTCATAGCAAGATAGCAAGGGCCATAGATTGGAAGTTAATCCAAGGGCTTGGAAACTACATGAATTACACAAGATGTGGTGGGTCCCATATTTGCTATGTCACATAGAGTAAAAAGTGCACTATCATAGATAGTGACTGTCGTAGAGACAAAGGCCACTTAGGGGCATGATAAATTTGAAATGAATATGGAATATTCATAGAATTTTATTTAAAGACTTCTAGCTTGAAATTTTTTTAAATGAATGAGACATAGGGTTTAACAAATATTTTCAAAGGCTAGCCAACCTGGAGGACCAAAGACTAGAAACCCTATTCACCATTAATGGATTCAAATCTGATTTTTTGTACCTAGGTTAAGGAAAAAATTATCATGCAAAAATTAGACCAACATAGGTGAAAAGTGGTTCTTGTGGTTTCACCTTGTCTCATTTTGGCTCTATCACTACCTTTTGTAGCTCATCTGCACTCACCAATACATGGTTTGTGCATAACTATGCGTGTAGAGTGGATTGGTTACATGAGGAGGCCTAGGAGGTGGCATTTGTGTGTCTTACACACTCTGTTCCTCTTCTTGCTACTATTCAGCTATTGTCATATCTTCTTCCTTTTGTGTTTCTTCCTCCTCACCTTTTTGTTTGTCCTCCTTAACTTTCTTATCTTCCTCCTCTTTCTTATTTTCTTCATCTACTTTTTGTTGTTACTTTCTTCTCTTCATCTTGCTTCTCTTCCTCTCCTTTCTTTGCTTCTATTTTCTTTTCCTTAGTATTGGCCTCTACCTTATTTGTTTCCTCTTCCTTGTCATCAATTATTTTGTAATTTTTTTTCCACAATTGTGTGGATTTATTTACTACATCCTCAATCTTGTTTTGTAGGATGTTGAAGGCTCTATATTTAGGTGCAAATTTTCAACCATGTTTCTTATTAGCCTTTTTTATTTGATCTCTTGTCATGTCAGGCATCACTTGTGCTAAGGTAGATTCTTTGATCTCCTTTTCCATTTTCAAACAATAATGCCATTTATTTTCAATTATCTCATATAGCTCTCTAGGCATGGTATTGTCTAGCTCTAGAGGTGTATTCTTAAATTCAGCCATCATGGCATTTACTGATTACTCTATTCTGTTTGGTTCTTCTCTACTTAACTTGTTGAAATCAAGACATTTTACATCATTCAAAATTTCATTCCTAACATTTTCACAAATTTTCTCTAAGGTAGATTTGGGAGGATGACTTACCACTCTAAATTGGCTGATATCCTCTAATTCTATTCTTTCCTCATCATCTGTGTTTGGTTGTGCCACATATTTTCTTCTCTTCTTTGGCACTTCATCAAGCTATTTATTGGCCTTCTTTTACTCTTTTGTTGCCTCTTTGGCCTTTGATGTGGATGCCCTTTTGGTAGCTCTTATTGCTGGTACTGGCTTGGCTTGTGCATGCTTAGTGACCTTCTTGGGCTTGGGCTAAGCTAGAGGCTAAGTCTTAGCCATTCTTTTCTTTTTCTCAGCTAGTGTAAGTGCTTCCTTGGCTTCTTCTTCCTTGACACCTTCCTCCTTGTCTTCTCCTAGGCCCTGGGTTGACTCCATTGGGCCTTACCCTTGCTCTTCTTCTTCTTCACTTTCTCCTTCTTCTTCTTCTTCACCACCTACTTCTCATTCAATATTTGCTCCAAATTTCTTCTTTACTAATTTATCTTTCCTCTTAATAATAGAGGCTATCTTCAATTCAATTTCAAATTTGGATTTGACAACATCATATGTGCCAAAAGGAGGAGCCTCCTTATCTATCTCTTCTGTAAGCAATGTTGTGATTGCTACTAAGGCTTCATCTATATCAAGCTCATATCCCAATGGCCTTAGCCATCTTACTCTTGGTATTGCTACCTAGATGTAGGTATAATCAATGTCAACCAAAAATCATATGTCATCTATGTATTTTTCCAGTAGGGAAACTATTGTTCTCACCCTTTGCTTCATGGATTTCTTAAAATCCTCAAAATAGCTTGTCATTTGGGCCTCAAAATTATCACCCATCTGATCAATGAACTCATTGATTTGTGTACTTGCAATTTTGTTAGGGTTCCAATTTACCTTTCCAATAGAAGGAAACTCTTCAATAACATAAAAGAATATACACATAAGAACTTAACCAACTTTTCATTGACCACCTTTTCATGTCCTTATTGCTCCTAGGTTTTCATTTATTTGTTGCAACATTAGTTCTAACGGATCATATGTGTGATCTTTCTTTACTAGTTTGTAGGATACATCAACAACTATACATGGTACACTGTTCAATCTATTGGATTGATAGAATTTATGAGAAATCACTCTCACTACAAAATCTAGAAGAGGATCAATTACAATATCAATAGTCATACCTCTCTAATTCCATTTGGCTCCTGTATTCCTTTCAATGATCTCTTTGCAATCACTGCATAGGGTTTTAGGTCGATCTAGGGTTGGAAAACCTGTAACCCTATGCACTATCCTTTTTGTAATCTTTACTGGTCCTATTTCCAACCATAAACATCCATTTTGAATTCTGCTTAGGAAAATCCGTATCCATTCAATTTTGAAACCTGTAGGGTAAATTAGGGCATTGGTCAAACCCTTTTTCTAGACTATTTGGAATTCATCCTTCAAAAAAAAAATTTCACATAGTTTGTCATAGGCTTGGAATATGTCAAGATCACCTATTGCAACTATCTTGCAGTTATAACACTTTCTTACATCTTGTATGATGACAATTTTTGGTGGAATGATGGACAATGTGCCAGCTAGATCGTTCATGCAGTTGACTTTAGGGATTGGCCTAAACTTGAGTTGTTTTACCTCATTACTAACTAACTGGACCTCATGACCTTCCTTTCCTTTGGGGTTTCTTGAACTAGAAGCCATTATACCAAACTAGGGTTTTATTGTATTAAAAACTATAATACTATGTAGCTCAGCACTTGATAAATACTTTAGATTGTTGAAATGTATGTTGAATTGCTATTGAGATCGATGCAAATGGCTTCAAGGTTGCTATGTGATCACTCCTACACTCCCTTTTGTCTTTTCTCTATGTTTGAATGGCATGAAAATGATCAAAATTTGACCTTATACCTGTCAAAACCTAGCATTAAATGCTTAGTGCATATAGCTATAAACTCAACACTTGAATGTTTCACCATGACTCAGCTTCCATTGTATTTTGTTTACTTAGCTTTCACTAGTTTTCTATTTCACTCAGCTTCAACTATCAACTTAGTTCCTATTAGAAACTTGGAATCCATTGGAGCTTTACTTGGCATCTAAGGATAGTTTGGTAGTATTTGCACAAACTTCAAATTTTGACTTGGCATCTTTTCTCATGTAGATTTCTTCCTTGTAGTACTTCTTTGTCTTGGAACTAATGTATGATATAACTTTGTATATTAGTTCCATACACCTATTCTTGATTTGTTGGATGAGATGTGATCACTTGACCTCTTGGATGAAGTGATCACTCCATTGATGTGTTGCATTCATCTTTCTTCTTCCAAGTTTTGTTCATTTCCCTCTTATATGTTCAACATCAACCTTCTCTTTTCCTTTGTTGACTTTTTTCTTAGATGCTTTTGATTTTTTTGGGTAATTCCTGCTGATATGACCAGTTTTCAAGAAACTAAAACATGTAGTTTGACTTAACCATCTATTTTAATTCCCTCTAAAATGTTTCCTTATGCAATTTTTAGGAATGTTTCCATACTCTTAACAATCGTGACAGCTATACCTACTGTTGTAATCCCAGTTTTAGTGATGACCATGATTGTTTCATTTTGTAGGATGATTAGGTGTCCACATAGACTTTGATCTACACTCAAATGCTCTATCCATATTTTTTGCAGTTGTACCAGTGACCTTAAAATCTTGGTGTCCTCATGGTCTTGGCTCTACATTCATGTGCTTGATGTCCTTTCTTTTTGCACTTGTGATAAAAGTTTGCATTTGTAAGCTTATCATACTGATGACTATTCTTGCACTTGCATACATTAGAGGTATGTCTCTTGTTACCATAGAAATTACAAGTACGTTTAGTGTTCTTACCTTTGTTACTCCTTTCTTATGTAGTCTTGGATGATTCTCCTTTCTTAGTGCTAGTGTAACCAAGTCCTGAAGTACCATTACCCTTGGTGATTTCAGTAGTTGCTCAAAGTACTTGATAGCCTCATTGGGTTTGTTGAAGCTTTCTGCTATCTCCTTCTCTCTTTTTAATTCATTCTGCAATTGCTCATTTTGCATTCTCAAGGTGGAAATCTCAATGTTTTTTATTTTTAGCTCATGATGAGCATTCATCATCTAACTTAAGGTGTCCAACTGCATGTTTTAGATTCTTTCAAACTCAATTGTCTTCTCCTCTAATATATTGGTAAGATTTCTCTTGTCATCTTCTATCATGACCTTGTCTTCAATGCCTCCCTTCTTTTTTTCAATCACTTCACAAAGCATTATGACTTGTGCTTCTTGTTCAAGCTTGAGTATTCTGATTTCTTCAGCTTGTGCTTTGTTTTTATCCATCAATTTAATCATTTCTACATCAAATTCCTTGGAATCTCCATTAGAAAAAAATTGTGTGGTATCAATCTCCTTGTAGTGTATGTCATTTTCAACTGTGGCTATATCCTTCCTTCTTTTTAAAGACTTTCTCAATTCTTCTCTAGCTTCTTCCAATTTGTGTAGAGAGAGGTGCACGTCAATCATCTAATTGTCTATGATCTTCCCAAGTTTGAAGAATTCCATCTTTAGACCTTTCCTCTAAGTTGTTAGGCTTCTCCTTGTGAGAACCTATGCTCTGATACCAATTGTTAAAATATTCAAAATGGGAAGAGTACTTCTGAGAGGGGGGGTGAATTAGAAGTACCACACTTTATCCTTTTCAACTCCTTTAAAACAAATAACCAAAACTAAACAACATGCACGTAAACATATTAAATAAACATAAAGCAAACACATGCATTAACAAACATAACACCAAATTTGGTAACCCATAAACCCTCTGGGAATAAGAAGGTAAAAGTGGTGTGGGGATGATACCCACAAAAATTACTATAGTAATAATTGTTTGACCACTTATGATGGTCTACCCTATGAAAGGCCTACCTTGTTAAAGGTTTTGCATTGTGTCAATAGTGACTTGGTTAAAGGATTTACAAACACTGTACATGAAGTGTCACCCTGTTAAAGGATTTAGTCACCTCTTCAAAGGATCTACAAAGTAGTTTTTAGGCTAACCTAGCAACATAAAATTTTCACTATCTAATACAATGGCTAGACAGTATTAGAAATCTTTGACCTGATTCCTTACAATCTTCAATTTTTGATTTCAAGCACTTGATATACTCATTATGATGTGATTCTTGCTTGATCTGATATCTATTTGTATCCCTTTCTCTATTTTGATCAACTAGATGTGTAATTGCTACTCAATTCACTAAGTCTATGATGCCCCTATTGTTTACTCATGTTCTACAATTTTCTATTTTACTTAGCAACTTCCTTGACTTCCCTTCAACTACATAAAATTGCAAGGTCTAAGCCTTCTTATAAAGACTTCATAGACTTAGGGTTAGGTATGGATCTACGATCCATATTAAATCTTGAGTTCCTGCTCATTCCTTGCATTTTTCTCATTAGTTATATGCCTTCTCCATTTTTTTGATTGTTTGCATGCTAATTACGTAGGAAATATAAAAGATTTGTTCTTATCCTTATCATCCTTTGAAATCCTTCTATGTTAGCTCAAAAAATGGTTTGCATCTGAGTTTGTTAGGGCATAAAATCATATGCTTATTCTATGTTATTCAGCACATACTAGACTACTGGTGCTTGGCACACATATTATCTTTCTTTTCTCAGCATCTATTGCATTATGTCTTGCTCGGCACATGTATGACTCTAGCTTACTCGACATATGTAGCATTCTAAATTTCTTGGCATCAACTATGACTCAGCACCTATATATCACTTGGCACCTATATAATGCTTGGCACCTAAAGTCACTCGGCACCTGTATAATTCTTGGCACCTAAAGTCACTCAGCACCTATTGGAATTCTGACTCAGCACATATTGTGGCTCGACATACATAGTGTACTCAGCTTCAATGTAGAAAGTGGTTAAGTGTGTTGACGCTCAAGTGTCAAAACCATTCTAAGACCAAGAAAGACAAGATTAGAAAAGTATTTATGAGCAAGCTCCATGGTCATGGGAAAAATATTTTAGTCTAATGAAAGATCATTTGTATAGTATTATTATGGATACATCATATCTCCATTTTTAGTAAAAAATTGATTCATGTCAAAATATTTGGCTCTTCATCCAAACATAGATATTTTTGTCTACTCTACCTCAACAAAGATACTAATAGAACTAGACATTTTAAAAGGGCTTCCAAAGGAGATTTGGTTAAAATGGAAGACTAGATCTAGAAAAAAAGTTGTCAACTATGAAAACTCAAAATACCCCTCATTGCAAGCAATGTTGACTAGTTGATTATATTTCTTCCCAGTGCATGTGAGAAACTCAGAAAAGTTCAATCAAGCTATAGAGTAGCAAAGTTTACCAGTCTATATAAAGCTCTTCAAAGAAAAATAAGGCAACAAATCAAGCTAAAGAATAGTAGAAATTGATTTAAGATAATGGAAAAGGCACACCTAAATCTATAGTAGATATCTTCCCCTTCATAGTCAAAATTCTCACAAGTGGCTCATTTTCTTAAGTATCAAGAAGGATAGGCAGAAAGAATCACTGAATTCAACATTATCCAAGGATTAAAGGATGTTTTGATATGTAACAGCTTTTGAGACCAAAGCAACTCAAGCTTTAGGATGTAAATATTTTTGATCTACACTGATGTAAATTGTCATTTTTAAACCTTTAGAACCTCAAAGGCCACAATTTGACTTTCTAGGAGGAAAATTCAATCAACATGGAAACCAGTGTGACTTCTCCTATGAAACATTAAACTATCATCTTCATAGAAAATTTGGTTGTATTGAGTAGGTTCAATAACTAGGTTATATTATATTTCTAATATGAATAGAGACACCATACTCCGAATGCCTCAAATTATTCCACATATGTAATTGAAAGTTGAATTTTTAGGTAGATTTATGAGAATTAATATGAAGATAAGTTTCATTATGAATTTTATCAAAAATTTCATGAGCCATTTGAAATGTATGGTCTTTTTTTTCATTCTAAAATTACTAATGATGAATAAAGAGATGTAATTTTTATTTCAATTGATTGAGCACTATTTGACAGTGATGGTTTATTTCTCAATACTACCATCCATCAAGACTAATCTCTAGAAATTCAATAATAGTGCATAAAATTAGGATTATGTTACATAAGTCAAATGGATACTCAGTCCTTAACTATTGGCCAAAAAGATATCATATTAGATTACACTTAAAAGTTTCATCTATTGATAAGTAGGAGATATTTCCACATCAAGTCAAATTGTAATATTGTTATCAGGATTGAACTGTGTATTTTTTTGAGTCGAACTCATTAACTCATGCTTCATGAGTAGTGATTCAACATGAATCTATCTTTCATGAAAATAATGGGATACTTAGCTCTCATTGGATCTAGGTGAATCTCAAAGAGGTGAAGCACTAGGGCTTCCTGGGAGGTTTGGAGTAGTATTGGGATTGGTGACCTCTCGAAAAATCCTGGTGCCTTACCTAAATGACCATCACCTAGATCCAATGAGTTCTATGTGTTCCATTTATTCTCATGAGAGATGGATTCATGTGTGAATCATTACTCATGATATATGGATCAATGAGTTTGACACAAAAAACTACAGAGTTAAATTCTGATAGCAATATCACAATTTAACTTGCTGTGAAAAATATCTCCTACTCATCATACCTTCTTACTTTCACATTTTTTATACATGTATTTAGAATCACTACATTTTGCATGACTATAGTGCCAAACTATCCATAAATCTATTTTATACAAACCCTACCATGATTAAAACCCATGGGACCATACCTATTTAAAGGATTTTTTATAAAAAGTTTATATACCTTGTCCTACATCTATATTTTAAGTGTGATTACTAATATCACTGATCTTGATAAACAACCTTTTATCTTTTACACTTACAATATATAGGATTCCCTTATAGCAATTTTTGTATTCTACCATTAGATGGAGACAATGATAAATATTTTAATCTAGCTACATATATCCTTTGAAGGAAATAACTCTTTTGTGTTTCCTTTAGTTGTTAAGTCAAACAATGTACGATTCAGTCAAATAGTGATGTCATTATTAGACAAACTATGTGCAATCGAAGCCTCTATCTATTGTTACACAACCACTTACAACTTATTCAAGTGCAAGATATCCAAAATTAATAACCAATCTAGTTTAAATGGAGTACTTCCCTTCAAGGGAAATCCTAACAAACCCAAAGTCTAATAATTTAGCTCTCATATCATCTCGAAGAAGTATATTAGATGGCTTGAGATCTCTATGAATGGAAATTTTTTGTGCCAACTTCTGAAGATACTCCACCCCTCTACCGCTAGTCTATTTGTCCAAGGCATTAGTTTAACATTGTTCCTTTGCCACTTAAACAATTGCCATATAAGAAGGCTTTGTTGCATGTCCTCATAGACCAGAAGTCTCCCATTACCCTCAAATGTAATATCCTAGCAATGTGAATAGATGCCTATGGTAGAACTTGGTCAGATCACATTCAAGCCCTTTAACCTTACTAAATTTTTTTATAATGTTGTGAACAACTTCAATTAAATTAATCATATTTCCCACCTCCACCATGTGTACATGTCTTTAAGATGAATCACCAACATGGGTCATTGTGGAGTTCAATATTATTGCCTTCAACATCTCGTGATCTGACATAGATGCTTAATGTTAGAGATGAAATTGATGAGATGATGCTCTTGTATTTGGGCTTATCACCACCCAAATCTAGATTTCATATTTCTATTTAAACATAACTTAAACCATCCATAGTTATGCCACCTACAATCGAACCCACAACAGTACCCATCGAGGAATATATCTTTCTTTTTCCTCACTACCCGAACCTCCTTCATCATCACTAGTCTTGTTAAATGTATTTATAGACACACTAGGATACTACTACTAGGTGCATTAGTGGAAGGAGCCTCCAAAATAAAAGTTGTCTCCATTAATACATTTTCATTAATGATTAGATTACACCGTCTATCAATTTTGGAATATTTCCTTTCAAATTATTGTTCCTAAAATCAAATTTCTACAAATTGGACAAAGAAGAAATCTTGCTAAGGATTGTTCCAATTAACATATTGTTCCCCAATATCAAAATATTCAAAGATACAAGCTCTTCTAATGTAAAGAAAAATGGTACCATTCAACCCCAACCCACCAATACAGAAAAAATGTAGCCAAAGATTTGAGATGTAGTTGACATAATTTAGCATTAATCTAAAATTGAATTGGGCATCTTGACAAATTTGCTAATCAAAATCAAAGAATTTTTGAAAAAACCTGATAATAAAAAAATTAGCCCAGAAAAATAGAATCACCTAAATAACCAATTAACTTATAGAAATAATAAAATTTGTTGCATACCTGATATAGTTCTTTACTTCGTGTCTTAGATCTGGTTAGAGTAAAGGTGTGAGAGAAAAGTGGAGAGCTTTTCTAGCATAGGAGAATAAAATAGATTTAAAATTATTTCAGATTTTGGTTTTGATAGTGGTTGTGTCTCAGAAACTATACTTTATTACATGTGAATAGGGGACTATCTCATTTTGGGGCTAGGTTTGAATATGAGATCATAGAAGTGACTATTGTGTTGTTAGATGAGGTACAAATTTTGTGGTAGTTAAAATAAGGTAATGATATAATTATTTTTTAATTATTATAGATGTAATGAATTGAATTATTATGCTCATTTTAATTCTTGAGAATAAAAAATAAAAGTTATGGATATTTAATTTTATATGAACAAAAATTAAATTAAATTTTTGTGGTACCTTTCAATAATTATAAACAAAATTAGTTATAAAAAATTTATTTACCATTCTTTTATGTTAGGCATTGGGTTTCTAGAGGAATTATGTCTCCTCTTTTAAACATTGTTTTGATTATTATTTTTAAATTTGAAGTTAAGATAAATTATTTTAAATTGGTTCGATAACATTACACGGGTGCATATTTAACTTAGTTTTCATATATAATATATAATAATTTTGTATTGTGATATTGCCAACAAGATTCAATTATGTAGCTTTTGAGTTCAATTCAATGACCCATGTTTCATGAGTAGTCATTCACAACAATCCATCTTTCACAGGAATAAATAGAACACTTACCACTCATTGGATCTAGGTGATGCCCATAGATGTGAAGCACCAAGACTTTTGAGAAGGTCACCCATCCCTGTACTACTCCAACATTGAGTATTGGATAGGTGACCTCCCAAGAAGTAGAAGTCTTGGTGCTTCACCTCTGTGAGCATCAACTAGATCCAATTAGTTCTAAGTGATCCATTTATTCTCATGAGAGATGGGTTCTTGTGAATCACTACTCATGAAATGTTGGTCAATGAGTTAGACTCAAAAACTACATTGTTAAATCTTGATAGCAATGTCACAATTTTACTTTCTATGGAAAATATCTCCTACCTATCAATTTTGTATTGAATAAAAGTAGACATAACAATGGATATTGTAATTTTTTGAAAATTGAATAAAATATTGAAGAAAAAAAATTTATTAAATATCATTGAGTAGATGCACATATTTCTTTATAAATATTTATCTTATTTGAGGTACTATAAATTTATTTTTAACACATAACTATGGTACCAAATTAAACATTTTCTAAGATCATTAGAAAAAAAAGAGCAATGTATAAAGAAATAGGAAACATAAATCCTACATAATAATTTGAAGGAAAAAAGAAAAATGTTGACAATACAAATATTAATTGTATACATTTTTTATAGAGTATGTATTTGTTAATAATAGTAGTTTTGTATAAATACTTTATCCCTTGCATGTTAAGAAATAATTATAGTTAATCGTTATTTTGAGATATGGAGATTAAATATATGATTATTTTTAATGTACCTTGAAGAGTGTTGTACCTAATCTATAAGCATTTATTTGCATTACATTCTTATAGTTTGTATTTTTTTTTTTATTAATTTATCTCTTTTTAATCAATTTTTTTTACTAAGGCTATGGTATTCTCCTTTCTATAGGGGAATAAAGCTCTAATTTGTGTGCATCGAAAGGACTATGGAAATCTTATGATAATTAATGCATCATTATTTACGTAATTAATTTTTTTTACATATAAAAGTGCAAAGTTTTTTTATTTATAAATTGTTTTAATTTATGCCTTCTCCAATAGCACTTGGTTATTATCTTCATTTTTTATCTGCCTATAGATATAATTATCTCCTTTATTTCTCTTTGTTAGAGATGATTTATTAGGGAACATTATGGGAGTTTACATTAATTGAGGAAGAAGAGGTCAGATGAATACAAATCCTTGAAGAAACATTGGGAAAGTGTTCAGAAGGCTAGAATACAATTAGTAAATATATAAATTAACATTTATATTTATTAATTAGTTTTTATACATTATTTAATAAATATAAAAGATGATAAAATTATATATCTATTATTGTATTTATCAATTGGTGTGTTATAATTAATTGGTAAATATTCATTTATACTTGTAAATTAATAAAAAAAGTAGCATTCATTAGAATGTATTATTATGATTAAAATTTGTTGATAATTCATTTAATTATTTGTATGGATGACTAATTATTAGTGATCAATTACTTAGTCATTTAATTGATTATTTATTTAATCACTTATATTTGTCCAAGCTTGTGATTTTACTCGATGACCAAATTAGTCATTTATTTAGTTACATAAACTTATAAGATATTTTAAAAAATCATGAATTTGATCATTTTGTCACATGACTAAAAATTTTAGTCTTGTGACTAAAATTTTTAGTCACGTAGTCATTTATTTGCCAAAATTCTACTAGTGTACCAAGCTCTAGGTGCTTGTTTCAGTCTATGTAGTGCCTTTTTCAATCTGCAAAACTATCCTTATTATTTGTCAAAGGAAAACCATTAGGTTAATCAATTTATACCTCTTCTTTCAGTTCTCCATTTAGAAAATCGTATTTGATATCCATTTGATAAAGTGTAAAGTTCTTCTTAGCTACATAAGCCAAAAATATTCCCAGTTCTTCTAATATAGCAATAGGTACAAAAGTTTCTTCAAAATTAATTCCTTATTGTGAATAAATTTTACATAGTAATCTGGCTTTTTTTGTCACAAATTCACCTTGTTCATTCATTTGATTTCTAAATACCAATTTAGTTTCAACAACATTCTTATCTTTAGGTGTAGGAACCAATTCCCAAGTTCTATTCTTGTCAATCTTCTCTAATATCACAATATTTAGAATAACTAGGGGGTGGGGGTTGAATCAGTTATCCTTGTGATGTGGAGGAAATCACAAAAAAAAAATCTATAGACATTCCATTATTTTTGGCAATAATTCAACTAATTAGAGGAAAAAGACAATACTTTATTTCAATCTTTACGACACATTTTGTCAAATAGTTTGCTTATAACCAAGCTCTTGACAACACTTTCTTAATCTATATTGCACATTATCAATAACTCAATACTTTGACTCATCATCAACACCAATTCAATCAATAGTGGACATTCCCAAATGCAAACTTGATACCATGGATTATTTTCAGATTCATTTAAAACTAATCTATTGCAACCAAATGGATGACTTAATCACAAAACAACAACATCTATAGGCATGCCATTATTTTTGGCAATAATTCAACCAATTAGAGGAAAAATACAATACTTCATTTCAATCTTTGCCACACATTTTTTCAAATAGTTTTCTTATAACCAAGCTTTTGGCAACACTTTCTCAATCTATATTGCACATTATCAATAACTTAAGACTTTGAGTCATCATCAAGACCAATTCAATCAATATTGAACATTCCCAAATGCAAACCCAATACCATGGATTATTTTTAGAATCATTTAAAATTGTTTTATTGCGACCAAATGGATGACTTCAAAGACTCATCAATGTCTAAGTCAAACAAAATATGTGCAGCCTGATTATGCAGAAATAAATATAAATGAATAAAAAAAAGTATTGATGCCAAGAAGACCCCAATATTATCCTTATCAATTTTCATGGGAAAAATAGAGTATTAAATCTCCACTTTCATGTAAAGACCAAACATTAAAAACCAATCCCAAATCAGATCAATATTAACTACCATTTTATTTCTTTCCAAATTGGAATTGGTCATTGCAACTAAACAAAGCTCTGAAAACCATTAAACTTGCAATTCAAAACAAATGGAAAATTTAGCAACCAGTATTATTATTCCAATCTCTCCTTTACATCCCTCATTATAATTTTTGAGATAAGTTTCTATTCTCGGTTATTCCCTCCAAGAGTGGGTCTTCAAAAGCAAAATCTGATTCTTTTTAATATAAGAATCATTAGAAAATAAAACTAACTAAAAACTGACTCTCAACTGATCACAACTACCATTTATGAATCAGTCTATTACATTTGGGGAATTTAATTGCTATTTCTCTTCTTTTTTAAAAAAATTACTAATTCCCCATTATATATGTATTTTTCCCATTACAAAATATATATTTAATCATAAATAATGATTAAACATGACTTTGTATACCTCCTTGAAATATACTAATTTTTTTGTGCTAGTTGAATTTTTGTGCTTGTTAATATTCTAGTATTTTCGAAGGTGCTCTCGCACCAAACTCCCAGAGACAAAATAATTCAAGGTCCCCTTGAATTTTTTGCTTCTTCTAAACTTTTCAATTTCATTGCACCATGATAAGCACACCTAGAAGGAAAACATAGATGACCTCCAATTGCTTCATAGTGTAGCTTTGATGTGTCAAGGCTTCAAGTGTTATATCAAATTCTTTAGCATGATCCACTAAACATGAAATCTACATACATACATAAAAATTGTTAGAATAAAACATATCATCAGCATTAAGAGTGTTTGAGTCCTCTTTCTAAATCTAAAGTTTCTCATGAACCATGTGATGTGCATCACATTTCTCTTTAGTAACAACAACTTGGGAAATCATTTGACTATAAGCATCAAAATTATCTTCCTCTTGTCTACCAACAAGTTTCACTTTATGAATCTCAAAAGATTTTGTAGTCGCGTCTTCCTTCACCAAAAAATCATGGCCATCTTTATTTTCTACACCAATTTCACTATCAGATTCTTTAGTCTTCTTCTTATCACAAGCTTAATCAAGAACAATAATAGTATTGCACTCTTCCTCAACTTTTCCAACAAAATCCTCATTATTTGTCTCTTCTTTCTACAATTTCTTCCAACTTAAATTTATCTTCTTTCAACTTAGCTTCATTCTCTTCAAGTTTGCTTCTCAAACTTTTTATCTCCTCCTTTATCTTGCTTGCCTCATCTCTTTGTTTTCAATTTTATTCTTCTCTTTTATTAATTTTCCTTTCTTTGTTGGTACCTTGTGAAAAGGTACAACTCCACCATTAAAGCTACATTTGCTTGCTCTATTGTGCCTCACCTAGGATCTTTCCTTTTTGCCTAGTCTCTTGGACTTCTTCTTAGATTCTTCTCTCAACCTATTACAACCACACAAACACTCACAACCACCTTTAACCAAACATTTCACTAGGCTATGATACCATTTTGATGTAGAGAAAATTACAAAACAACAATATCTATAGGCATGCCATTATTTTTTGCAATAATTCAACTGATTAGAAGAAAAAGACAATACTTCATTTTGATCTTTACCACACATTTTGTCAAATAGTTTGCTTATAACCAAGCTCTTGGCAACACTTTCTCAATCTATACTATACATTATCAATAACTTAAGACTATGAGTCATCATCAACACCAATTCAATCAATACTGAACATTCCCAAATGCAATCCCGATACCATGGATTATTTTCAAATTCATTTAAAACTGATTTATTGCAACCAAATGGATGACTTCAAAGACTCATCAATTTCTAATTCAAACCAAATATGTGCAGCCTGATTATGCAGCAATAAATATAAATGAATAAAAAAATATTGATGCCAAGAAGACTCCAATATTATCCTTATCAATTTTCATGGGCAGAATAGAGTATTAAATCTGCACTTTCATGTAAAGACCAAACATTAAAAACCAATCCCAAATTAGATTAATATTAACTACCATTTTATTTTTTTCCAAATTGAAATTGGTCATTACAACTAAACAAATCTATAAAAATCATTAAACTTGCAATTCAAAACACATGGAAAATTCAGCAACTAGTATTATTATTCCAATCTCTCCTTTACATCCCTCGTTATAATTTTTGAGACAAGTTTTTGTTCTCACTTATTGCCTCCAAGAGTGGGTCTTCAAAAACAAAATCTAATTCTTTTCAATATAAGAATCATTAGTAACCAAAACTAACTAAAAACTAACTCTCAACCAGTCAAAACTACTATTTGTGAATTAGTCTATTACATTTGGGGAATGTAATTGCTAATTCTCTTTTTTTTTGTTTTGTTTTAAATTTACTAATTCCCCATTATTTATGTATTTTTTTCATTACAATCAATCATAAATAGTGATTAAACATCACTTTATATACCTCCTTGAACTATACTGATTTTTTTGTGCTGGTTAAATTTTTGTGCTTGTTAATATTTTGATTTTTTTTAGGTGCTCCTGCACCACCTTGGTTCTATATATACCAATTTAACTTTCACTAACTTCAAACACCTTAAACAAATTCATAAAAACATTTGGTCTATATAAAAACTAATCAACAACTTAACGTATTCATGCATCACTTAGCTCTTTATTCAGTAGATGTCAACTAATAGTAAATAGAATGCACCACACATATAACATTCACACATGATTTAATGTGGAAACCCAATTTGGGAAACACTACAAACTAGCTAATGGAAATATTCAAGACTATGCTAGGTTACTGAGAGGGGAGGGGTGAATTAGTAACCAAAAAAGCTTTATCAATTATAGATTTTAATTGCAGTAATCCAATTACCATTTAGTTTATCATATCTGATCTAATTACATGCATGACAAACTAGAAACATAAAACATTCATAACACTTGAACATAATGATTTGGTCACTCGAAAAGCTTCCAAATAGAAAGTAAAACTAGGGTGGGGATGATACCCACAAAACTTCAATACTGTAGCATAAAGTTGGCCTATTAAAGCTTACAATGATCACTTCTAATGATTTTCCCTGTTAGGAGAGATTAGGACTATAGGTCCACCTTGTTAGAGGTTTTACAAACACAGAATGAAGTATTCACTCTATTAAGAGATTTAAGAAAGACTGTTAAGTCTACCTTTTGAAAGGATTTTGACTAGTTCACCTATTAGGATGAAACAATAGATCTTTGACTTACAACTTGATTGTTGATAGAGATTCTTTGATAGTATTGATCACCTTTCTGTGATGAATATGTCTTTGTTGCTCCTCTTTTGATATGGCCTTCACAATTCACTTTTTGTCTGCTACTTAGCTTCAACTATCCACTTTCACATTTTACATGCTCATCTTCTTACATATGGATGTGATACAATACATTACATATATATACCAATCCAAATTACATAGTTACAAATTTGGCCATCATATAGGTTAACACATATACCACAAAGTCAGCCCAAATGAAGACACTTAGGTTCTAAAGACTGACTTGGTGAAGTTTCGATACTCAGTACCAACCATCATTATCAGCATCATCATGCACTTGATAAACATAGAAGCTCGATCCATATTGATCACTTCAAAGTATTCTTGAACTCAATTTGCATAGGTGACTCAGTAGATACTCTATAACTTGGCATAAACTAAATCACTCAGTAAACACATAAGCTCAGTTTACACTAGCTTCACATTACATGAACTGTGAATTTGGTAGAAAATGCAATGCTCAATAACCATTGAAATGCTCGAGTTGAAATGGTAGCTTGAATCTTCTTGGTTTGAACTTTTGGGCTTCACACCAACTGAATACATTTGGTAACCACTGAAATGCTTGGTAGTCCAGAAAACTCGGTAGCAACTGTAGAGCTTGGTGACTACTAAATTACATGGCAGACACTCTAGACTATTCAATGAGCTCAATAGCCATAAAAAATCTAAATAAGTGTTTGTCACTAATTAAAAACTTGACTGATATGTCAACAATCTCCCCCTTTGGCATTAGTGACAAAAACACTTATTAGCCAAAATCTTATATACATCACCATGTGATACTAGCTCGGTAGAATATATTGTTTTGAGATTTTTCAAAATTTATCTTTGTAAGGTATACTATACATCATCTATTATATACATTCTCCTCATAGCATGTTTCTCCCCCTTACTATGTGTCTCTCCATATATAGTATACCATGTGTCTCAACAATAATCTCCCCCTTTTTGACAATAATGCTAAAGATTTATTCAGAACTTATCTACATGGAGACACCAAATTGAGATAAAAAATCAAAATGTACCTTAAGAATAATTGCCAAGGTTTTATCCCAATTCTCTTGAAAAATCCTACATGTATGTAGAGCTATTTTTACTTCTATAGAGTGTTCTATCATGTGATCTACAATAGAGAATTTGTTGTCATGGATCAAGGTTTTTGAGTAAACAATATGTTTCTATGTTGTATCCATGATAGGAAGGATCATATTTTGAATATCAATTAGTGTTGACTGGATCCTGGCTTCTTCTCTTAACAACTCTACCTGCATGGTTGATAAAAATCTAATCTTCATGTGATATGTAGAGCTTGAACTATGGTCAAGTTGCAACTTTTGAGCACTAACTTTCAGATCCTCATCAATTTTTGATAGTTTTTCCTTTATTTCCTTTGTGAACTTGGAGACATCACACAACTTCCCAAAAAGTGATCTAACATTGGTGTAGGAGGTCTCAAGATTGATCAAAATTGATGAAAGCTCAAATTGATGAATAGCAATTTGCTAAGCAATGTGCTCCAGCACTTTACTATCAAATTTATTTTCAACTTTCTCAATTAGCTTGTCTTGTCCACTAGTGTCCTCATTTAACTTTAGACTGCTTCTACTAATTGTAACAAAATAGGTTGAGAAGTATCAACCTTAATTCCTATAGCCTTAGACAAAATATTTTTAGCATCATCTATAATCTTATACTCTCTATCTCTTCTCTTAATTTTTTCTACCTTGACTTTTTTTGAAGAATTTCACCAAACTAATGCATTTTATTTGCTAAAAGATTATGAATATCACATTTGGGGATTTCTATTTCCTCATCTAAGTCTATGTCATCCTCTACATCCTTTCCTTTACTCAAAAATTTTGTACTCAATTGAGCCTTAGGATCAATTGTCCTTGTACTTAATGCTTTTCTGTATGGAATGGAAACAATAGTTGATATACCAGGACTTCTAGTGAAAATTGATATAGTAATTATCGATGGAATACTAACAAGAATTCTTATTGAATCTAAAACTGAAGAAGTCATAGCTAAAGTATCCAAAACTAAAGTACTTACTACCAAAGAACTCAAAAGTATAGAAGACATTGTATTTATGGCTGATGACATCAACTTGATAGCTAAATAAGAGAGAGGTGATAGCTTGATAGATGAAGTGGAAGTCACTTTTTTTAATGATACATTGAGCTGAATAGGGGCGAAGAGTGATTGGACATTTGAAGTGTCTGTGGTTGTCACAATCAAACTTTCTGAAGCTGTCTCCATGCTTGATGTTGTCAAGGGTTTTCTCAGGGAGTAAGTAAGTGAGGAAATGACTATAGCTACTATCTTCATTAGGTTAGTCTCCTCATCATCTTCCTTATCTTCCTCGGTAGCTTTTGCTTCTTTCTCCTCTTCTTCTTCCTTTTCTTTAGCTTATTGCTCCCTGTATTCTTCATAATCAACAGTAATGTAATGAGTTGTTCCTTCATCATCATCTTCATCCTTACCTTCTTCTTCTTCATCATCCTTTACATCTACTAGGAAGTCACTTGGTTTATGCAGATGATAAAAATTCTTCCACATGTTTGTAGCATTCTTAACTACATGTTATATATCTTTGATCAAAATTAAACATGTATTAAACCTAAGAGTCATTTTATCTTCATTTTTCTTCAAAGACTCTTTTAGCTCAGCATCTGTCATGCTTGGTAGTAACTACATTAGGATTTGTGTATAAATGTCTTTTTCTATTTGCATTGCAAAGTCCCATCTTGGCTTTATTTTCTCTAACAATTCATTAGATATTTGAGAGGCAATTTGATCTGGTTAATACTTCCATTTGTCCATTTTGGTCAACACTAGTTCTTCCACCTATTTCTACTCTACCTCTATCCTTGTTTCATACATCAAAGATTTGAATTTTGTTATACTTGCACCTTCTTCCATTTGTTTCAACTTTTCTTGGAAGGTGGGAGGAGGTTTTCTAAGGACAATATCACTTCCTTTCTTCATGGAGCTCCTTGTGAATACTATAGTGGATGGCTTAGGTGGCTTGGTGATGATCACCTTGCCTTTATTCTTCATAGGTTCTTCCTTTTTTTATTCCTCTTCATCCTCTACTTCTTCTACATCTTCTCCTTTACCTTCAGTTAACATGAGAGATGTGTTAGATTTCAGTTTAGCTATCCTCTTGTTTCCTTTGTTAACTTCCTAAGGGAGCTTAATTTTTAGTTCTATCCTTGCCTTGGCTTTATCATAGGTTCCAAAGTATGGTGCCTTTGGATCAATAGGTTCATTAACTAGAGTTTTAATAATATCCTTTGCTTCATAAATATTTACCTCATAAGGAAGAGGTTTTACCCACACAATTATGGGCTTTATTGCCTAGATTTAAACTTTGTCACAATCTACCATAAAGAACACATCATCTTTATAATCCTCAACTAACTTCTTAGGTATCCTAAACCTATCATTCATTTTATCTTTGAACACTTCAAAGTAGTTTTCCATAACACTAACATAGTTCTCTCCCATTTTTGCAATGTATTCATTTATCTAGTATAATATAGGCACATCTTTTCTCCATACTACCATGCCTTTGGAAGGGAAGAACTTCTAAATATAAAAGAAAAAACAAGTCAAAAGTGAACCAAATTTATAGGGGTTGTTCTTGGATGTCCTAATACTTTCCATGTTTTTGTTGAGTTGCTTCAACAACGAATATTCCAAGTCATAAGATAGATCATTTTTCACCACTTTATAAGCTAAGTCGACGGCTTCACACGATACACTGTTAAGATGACTCAAACTATATATCTTATGTGCTATAACATGAATCCCAAATCTTAGCTCTACATCTATCACACTGATAATTTTCATGCCTCTGCCATCCCACTCTACTGGGGTTTTATTTTCCATCTTAGCTTGACCTAGGGTTTTGGTGGTTTTAGCTCTGGTGAGTATGGGAAGGCCACTGATGCGATGAATCATTTTCTTTTTAATCACAACTAGTTTCTCAAGCCATAGTTGAGTATTATGCACCTAGCTTACAATCTATCTAATCCATTTAATTTGAAAACCTTGGGGTATGTGGGGAATATGTCTTAAACCTTTGTCTTCCAAATGCTTATGCTCAGGTTTAAGAATTCCATTAACACACAATTCACCTAGGGAATCATCCATTTCTAGGGTACCAATTTCTTGAATAGAACACTTGAAATGAGTATGAATATCATTAATAAGGAGTACCTTGGGAGGGATTTGTGATTGAACTCCATTGGGATCTAGGGTTTCTTCAACCGTGAGCACAAGTTTGAAATTTGACGCTTTCCACTTGACTCCTCGAACAAACATTTCAGACCCTCTCTTCACTTTGCTGCTACTTGATTCCATTTTACTTGGTAATCTATGAGAACCTTGATAACTTGCTACAAATTTTCTTAAAGTCACTTGATTGCACTGTAAATCAGTTCTTTGCAATAGCACTTAGATTTCACAGTGAGAAATGAGTTTGATTTCATGCTTTCTGTTAAAGTTGTGCCATTAATTCTCAGTATGAAGGTAGTTGAGCTAACATTGTGCTTGACATCATGCTTGATAGCCTACATCCACTATCCAGTGATTTTTCTGTGAAGGCTTCGTGACTCGGTAACCATGTGTGTCTTGTTACTCCTGACCTTGCTCAGTAGAGTCCATGACCTGACCTTACTCAATAGAGAAGATAACTTGGTGATAACTGATACCAATCTTCCTTGGTGATCCTTTTGTATCTTGAATATTGATTTTGATCTTTGTCATCTTTCAATTGGAACTATTTGAATGTGATCTTGATAACACAATTCCAATTCTCCTTTGGAAACCTAGTTGGAAATGGTAGATTCACCCACTTCTTGAGTAACATGACCATCATTACTTGGACTAGCATCCTTGATAGATTTAGGAATCCATTGTTGCCTCATCTACTTTTGAATATTATCTACTTTTTCCTTATTTTCATCTTCAATTTTTCTTGTATTCGTGAAATTTTTGGCTAGATGACCAAGTTTGGTACAAATGAAACATCTTATGGTGGTATCTCTTCTCCTCATGTGATGTTTAATACAATTTATACCAATGTGTCCAAATTCTCCATAGTAATGACATCTACACCAAGTGTTGTATTCCCAACCAAATATTGCTTTCACAATTTGCTCTATTGTATTGAATGACTTAGTTCTGCATTCTGATGCCTTGTGACCTTGTTTCATGCACTTGTGACACTTGCCCTCAAATTTTGGTTTATCTTTGCATTCATTAGCCCTATGACCATGCTGATTGTAGTTGTAGCATTTTCCATTAAATTTTTCTTTACCATTACTCCAACATTTGTTTGATGTATGACCTAACTTACCATAATGATTGCAAGTAGGTCTTTTATTCCTTTGAGCACCTTGTTCAAAGGATTCACCTTCTTCTTTGTATCCAATTCCTGCTTTTCCTTTTTTCCTATAGAGGTTTTTCTCATTCAATTGAACCATGTCTACTTGAGATTTCATCATTCTTTCATTGATTTTCATTTTAGTGTTTAGGTCATTTTTCAATCTTTCACTAATTTTCTTTTCAGATCTTAGCTCATTTCCTATTCTTTCACTGATTTGTCTTTTTAAATTTAGATCATTCCTTAATCTTTCATTGATCTATCTTTGGCTCATTATTTCCTCATTTTCATTGGAGATTTGATCCATAAGATCTGCATGCTAAATGGATTGGTTCTGGATCTCATTGTATCTTCCATCCATTTCTTCTTTTATCTTGTTCGTTTGTTCCAATATTTCACACAACCTTACTAACTAAATTTCTTGTTCTCTTTTCAGTTTCCTTACTTCTTCTTGCATGGGACCATTCTTCTCTAGGAGTTCTTTGACTTCATCATTTGCTTCATCTAAACTACTTGAAGGGAAAAGAATCTTCAATTTTCTCTTCAATGTAGAGATGGTCATTCATTTGATTTTCAACTTCCTTTATTCTTTTTAGGGATTGGGAAAGTTTCTCCTTTGCTTTCTTGAGTTGGGCAATGGCCATTTCTAGATCCAGCTTTTCATTGTTAATGGTTTTGTCAAGTTTGAATATCTCCATTATCCTTGATCTTTGCTCAATTTGTCAAAATTTTTCCTAAGAACCATAATGCTCTGATACCAATTGTTGGAAATATTCAATACTATGCTAGGTTATTGAGAGGGGAGGGGTGAATCAGTAACCACAAAAACTTTATCAATTATAGATCTTAATTGTAGTAATCCAATTACCATTTAGTTTATCATATCTAATCTAATTGCATGCATCACAAACTGGAAATATAAAACATTCATAACACTTGAAAAAAATGATTTAATGACCTAGAAACCTTCCAAATAGAAAGTAAAATCAGGGTGGGGATGATACCCACAAAACTTCAATACTGCAACATAAAGTTGGCATGTTAAGGCTTACAATGATCACTTCTGATGATCTGCCCTATTAGGAGGAATTAGGACTGCTAGGTCCACCTTGTTAGAGGTTTTACAAACACACAATGAAGTATGCACTCTATTAAGAGACTTAAGAAAGACTGTTAAGTCTACCTTGTGAAAGGATTTTGACTAGTTCACCTGTTAGGATGAAATAGTAGATCTCTAACTTACAACTAAATTGCTGATAGAGATTCTTTGATTGTACTAATTACCTTTCTATGATGAATATGTCTCTACTACTCCTCTTTTGATATGGTCTTCACAATTCACTTTCTATTTGCTACTTATGTTTAACTATACACATTCATATTTTACATGCTCATCTTCTTACATATGGATGTGATACAATACATTAAATATATATACCAATCCAAATTACATAGTTACAAAGTCATCCATCATATAGGTTAACACATATATCACAAATTTGGCACACTCAAGTTCTGAAGACTATCATTACTCAAAATTATCATGCACTCAGAAGACATAGAAGCTCAGTCCATACTGATCACTTCAAAGTAGTCTTGAACTTGGTCTACAATGGTGACTTGGTAGATACGATGTAACTTGGCATAAACTAAATCACTCGGTAAACACATAAGCTTAGTTTACACTAGCTTTGCATTACATGATTATTTTAGTGGTTACACTAGTTTGCAGTATTTGTCAAGCTACACAGTATTTACCAGGCTTCATAACAAATTTCAGTGCAAAGTGAGCATAGCAGAGGCTACCAAGCTAGTCAATGGAAGTAAAGAAGATCATAGTGTTAATAGAGGTATGGTAAGTCGACCAAATTATACAATGTCTATAAAGCTCATAGGGTAAATGAAGTGGATCTAGTGTTGACCGAGTCATGCAATGTCAACCAAGTGATCCAATTTCTATTGAGTTTCTCAATATCCACTGAGTCTCATAGTGATAACCAAGTTCAAGCTACTTGGAAGTGATTAGTATGGATTGAGCTTCAAGTTCAATTGAGTGTCAAAGATTATCAAGCATTGACAATGTTTATTGTGTATCAAAACATCACCAATTTTGTCTTCAGAACCTAAGTTACAGTAGTTGGGTCAACTTTGTTGATTATGATGAAATTCATATAATAGTCAACTCCAATAAATTATGGTTTGGATTGGTATATATGTAATGCATTGTATCATATCCAAGTATGAATGTGAAGAGCATATGATGAGTAGAACTATGAATTAAAGAAGGCTACAAGTAGTATAAGGGATAGTAGAGATTCGTCTATCATAGTTAGGTGATCATTACAATATGAGGAATCTCAACCAACAAATCAAAGTTGCAGATCAGAGATCAACCACTAGTTCATCCTAATAGGTGCATTGGTCAAATCTTTTAATAGGGTAGGCTTAATAGTTTTTGCTAAATATCTTAATTGAGTGAATACTTCATTATATGTTTGTAAATCCTTAATAAGGTGGACCTCATAGTATTTTTTTCTCCTAACAAGGCAGATCACTAGAAATGGTCAGTTGTAATCCTTAATAGGTTAACTTTATACTTGTTAGAAACAATAGTCCACCAAGATAACTAGGGTGGTGAATCAGTTATTCAATGATTAAAACATTTATCCACCTTAAATAAACTTAACCATTCAACCAAAGTAAATTGCAACCATACAAAGATGCACATATACAGTTATACCAAATATGTTAACTAGGGAAACCATTGATCAGAGAAAAAGCCCTAGTGGTAATGATGCCCACAAGATGATGTACTAATATAAATATTCCTTGTTAGAAGATGGACCCTGTTAGGAGTCTATTACAACATTTAATACATATGAGTCCTTGTTAGAATACTTTCAATCCTTGTTAGAAGATTCCAACCCTATTAGGAGTTGTGCCAACCTTGTTAGGAGTTGTAGAAGATAGAAGGACCCATCATCTAAATAGATTTTGGGCCAAGATTTCTGAACTCACTATCCAACTAATCTCTCTACTATTCCTTGCAGAATAATTGTATTTACTATGTTTTAACTTATTTCCTCTATCATGTTAACTAGACCAATCACTATTAGACCTTGTAGACTAGGTCATGAACCTTAGATCCAAGTATCCAACTTCAGATCACACAATAAAACCTTAGCAATGAAGTTTCTTTCACTTTTACTCTACTCTTCTTATCTTTGCATTCTACTCTTTATGCTACTTACAATCACTTCATTCATTCCATATATGATAAAGGAAAATGTCCTTTCTTTTTATTGAGTCCATGAAACAATTCCTTGAGTCAACTATTACACTTTCTCAATTAATTACTATAGGACCACATTAAGGACATGTTACACTTAGCGATAATATCAATCTTCTACCTTGCAACTTAAATAACTTTTCATACACATAACATTATGATGAAAAAGATTAGCCATGTCATCACCAACATGTTTTCTTCACATCTTTAACTTCAGCTTCTTAGAATAACAATGTTGCTAAGAGATATAACAATTTTACCAGAACATGCCTCTATAAACTCTATCTCAGAACAATCTTCACTAAAACTTGCATAACTTCTTCCAAACTTAATATCTTATGCTTTCAAGGTTAGTTGCATATACTAGAAACTTAGTAGTATCTCCCTTTAACCTTGCTTGGTGAAAAAGCTCAACTGTCTATCTATACCAACTTGATCTCTCTATTGTTCTTTTGTTAGATACCACAAAAAATTGCAATGTTGACATCAATGACAAACACAGTCATGAATGTAACATATCATCATGATAATGATCTAATCATGTTTCTACAATACTCCCCCATATGAATATCATCAACATTCATGTTTCCAGCAATCTCCCCCTCTAGTTCCAATAATACCAACTACAAAAGATTGTTAACCTTTCTTTTCAAATTCTCTTCATCAATCATTCTTCCTTTCTATACTTTTCCATGCTTTTTGAACTGAATTTCATGTTGTACTTCTCCCCCATTGACATCAATGTCAAAGGTTTCAACAACCATTAACCTCTATAAAAACTATTTCTCACTAGCTCAAGTGTTCAAAGACACTATTTAAAAACAACATCGAACAAGAGTCCTAGATGACTCTGTCCATCACAAATATTCCTCCATACAAGAAGCATCAACATTCATTCCAAATAAACAATAGTGCTATATTACACTAGACTAATGCACTCTTGTATCATCTACTCTGATGTAGGAAGGGGCATAAGCCCTAGCATACCTCACAAATACTCAAAAGTCTCTTTTTGAAGAGGCTTAGTGAAGATTTTTGCGATCTGTGCTTTAGTGCTCACATACTCCAATATAATTTCCTTTTCTATAACTTTTTCTCTCAACATGTGATACTTGATAGAAATATGCTTGGTCTTAGAATGCAATATTGTTAGATTGTGGTGACTGATCAGGAAAGTACTGTACATACTTCATAAATAGTGGGGTTCGGGGCATCGCCCCGAAAAAAAAAAAATTTGGGAAGTAGCCGACATGGTAGCCGACATATGATGGCTGACATATGGCCGACATGTTATAACCCTAAAGCGGTTTAATACTTGTATAAAAAGGGCTTAGGGTTGGGTATTTTTTGTGTGTGGTGATACGAAATTGGTTCTTGCGGCGGTATTGAGCTGTAAGGGATTACGGATTGTAATCAGGTTGTAATCACTGGATTGTAATAAGATCGGACTTGCTGTTTGGTGGACGTAGCCCAGGGATTGGGTGAACCACATTAAATCTTGGTGCCTTGTGTTCATTTCTGTGTGTTCTATTATTTTCTGTTATTGGTTATATTTGCATGTAGTTTTTCATTTTCTGTCTGTGGTTTATCCTAACAAGTGGTATCAGAGCAAGGTTGTCTTTCAGTTATCCTCTGCAGGAAAGTCTCACGGTTAAATGGGAGTCTCACAGTTGAGTGGGAGCAATGGCAGATGAGGGTAAGTTGAGGGTTGACAGGTTTAATGGGTAGAACTTCCAGTTATGGAAGATGCAAATGGAAGACTATTTATATCAGAAGGATTTATGGAAGCCGTTGGAAGGAAAAGCCAAGAATCAGGGAACTATGTCAGAGGCTGAATGGGATCTTTTGGACAGAAAGGCACTTGGAAGCATTCGGTTATGCTTGGCACCATCGGTGGCATTTAATATTACAAAAGCAAAGACGACAGAAGATTTGATGAAAACCCTAGCGACACTGTATGAAAAGCCCTCTGCTTCAAATAAGGTATTTCTCATGAAGCGTTTATTTAATATGAAAATGGCAGAAGGTGGATCTGTTCTAGTTCATTTAAATGAGTTTAATACTATTACTAGTCAATTATCTTCTGTGGGTATCAATTTTGATGAAGAAATTAGGGCTCTCTTGATTTTTTGTTCTTTGCCTGAAAACTGGAATGGCTTGGTAATGGCGGTGAGTAATTTTGTTCCTGGATCTAGTACCCTAAAATATGATGATGTGATCGGTGCCATTTTAAGTGAGGAAACTCGTAGAAAATCCTCAGGTGGATCTACATCAGGAAGTGCTTTAAATGCACAAAGCAAGGGCAGAACGACTGAAAGAGGAAGTAACTCTAGAAATCATGGGAAATCAAGAGGAAAGTCAAAGGGGAGGAGGTCTCAATCGAGAGGACCAAATGATTGCTGGTACTGTGGGAAACCAGGGCACAAAAAGAAAGATTGCTAGACTCGAAAGAAAAATGAAGGAGATAAATCAGATGGAGACAAAGAGGCAAATGTGGTAAGTAACAAATCCGAAGAGGATGCTTTGCTTCTGTCTTTAGAGAGTGTTGATGATTCATGGGTTTTAGATTCTGGTGCTTCTTTTCATGCTACACCTCATAGTGGTTATTTCATTGATTATGTCCAAGGGGATTTTGGGCTTGTTTATTTGGGGGATAATGAACCCTGTCAGATTGTTGGAAAGGGAAAAATTAAGATTAAGTTGCAGAATGGGAATCATTGGCTACTACATGAGGTAAGACATGTTCCAAAGCTGAGTAGGAATTTAATTTCAGCAGGGCAACTCGGTGATGAGGGTTGTGTAGTTACTTTTAATGATAAAAATTGGAAGGTTTCAAAAGGTTCCATTGTAGTAGCAAAAGGTGTGAAAGTAGGCACCTTATATCTTTTTATAGGTCATATTGTTCCTTCTACTTTGATTGTTTCAGAGAAAAATGAATATTCAGGAACAATTACTGCAGTTGAGCAGGGAGAACAAATAGCTACTGTAGATTCTGATACAACGTTGTGGCACAATAGACTTGGGCACATGAGTGAGAAAGGTATGAAAGTACTTCATTCAAGGAAAGTTTTACCAGGTCTAAAATGTGTGAATATGGATTCCTGTGAAAGTTGTGTGTATGGAAAACAAAAGAGAGTGATTTTTGTAAAGACTGGGAAGGAAAACAAAAAGGAGAAATTAGAGATTGTACATACAGATGTATGAGGACCGGCTCAGGTATCTTCCCTTGGTGGCTCTCATTATTATGTTACATTTATTGATGATGCAACTAGAAAAGTATGGGTTTATTTCCTTAGATAGAAATCTGATGTATTTCAAACTTTTAAGAAATGGAAATGCTTGGTTGAAAATGAGACTGGTAAGATATTAAAATGTCTCAGATTTGATAATGGTGGTGAGTATTGTAGTCATGAATTTGAAGATTATTGCCCCACTAATGGTATTTGTAGACAAAAAACTGTTCCAAGGACTCCACAGGAAAATGGAGTGGCTAAACGCATGAACAAGACTATAATGGAGCGCGCAAGGAGCATGAGGTTGCATGCTAGGTTGCCCTTACACATGTGGGCAGAGGCTATCAATACTGCAGTATATTTGATTAATAGAGGACCCTCTACTCCTTTGGGTTGTGGTATTCCAGAGGAAGCATGGACTGGTAAGAAGGTGAGTTATTCTTTTCTCAAGACCTTCGGTTGTGAAGCTTTTGCTCATATAGACTCTGAAAATAGAACCAAGCTAGAAGCTAAATCAAAGAAATGTGTCTTTTTTGGATATGGCATTAATGAATTTGGCTATAGGCTTTGGGACTTTGAAAATCATAAAATTATAAGAAGCTGGGATGTCATATTCAATGAAAAAGTGTTGTACAAAGATCTATTGCAGCAACATGAGAAGAAAGAAGATGATTATGTAGTGCTGGATGATACTCCAAAAGCTGATGTTCCAGCCATTCCTCATGATGTGCAACAACTGCAACAACAAATACCACACACACCAGTGAATGTTAGACGGTCAACAAGGCCAGTTAGACCTCCACAAAGGTTTTCTCCCTCTTTGTATTCTATTTTACTTACTGATGCTGGTGAACCTGAAAGTTATGATGAAGCTGTGCAGGTGGATACTAAGATTCAGTGGGAGTCTGCAATGAAAGATGAAATGGACTCTTTGCTGAAAAATAAGACATGGGATTTGTGCAAGTTGCCTGCAGGTAAAAAGGCTTTACAGAATAAATGGGTTTACAGGTTGAAAGAAGAGGAAGGAGGTAAGAAAAGATTTAAGGCCAGGTTAGTTGTAAAAGGATTTGCACAGAAAAAGGGAATTGATTTTGATGAGATATTTTCTCCTGTTGTTAAAATGACTTCTATTCATACTGTTTTAAGTCTTGTGGCTACTGAAGATTTGCATTTAGATCAGATGGATGTTAAAATAGCCTTTCTTCATGGTGATTTGGATGAAGAAATATATATGGCTCAGCCACAGGGTTTTGAGGTCAAAGGTAAGGAGAACTTAGTGTGCAAATTGAAGAAAAGTTTATATGGCTTGAAGCAAGCACCTCGGCAATGGTATCTGAAATTTGACAGTTTTATGCATGAGCATGGATATAATAGGTGTCATTCAGATTACTATGTTTATTTTAAGAGGTTGGATGATGATAGCTACATTATTTTATGTTTATATGTTGATGATATGCTTATAGCTGGGTCTAACATGGATCATATTAAGGGGCTGAAACGCCAATTAGAACATGCATTTGCTATGAAGGATTTGGGGGCAGCAAAACAAATCCTTGGTATGAAGATTTGTAGAGATAGGAAGAACAGAACATTGACGCTATCTCAAGCTGATTATGTTGAGAAGGTGTTGCAACATTTCTCTATGGAGAATGCTAAAGCTGTCAGCACACCTTTACCTGGTCATTTGAAATTGACTAAGGAGATGTGTCCCAAGACACAGGAAGAGGAGGATAAGATGTCCAAGGTACCCTATGCTTCAGCTGTAGGAAGTTTGATGTATGCTATGGTATGCACTAGGCCATATATTGCACATGCAGTGGGAGTCATTAGCAGGTATATGAGTCATCCAGGATTTGAGCATTGGAATGTTGTCAAGTGGATTCTCAGATATTTGAGAGGAACATCCACTAAGTGTTTACACTTTGGGGGCTCTACTACTGATTTACAGGGCTATGTTGACTCAGATTTGGCTGGGGATATTGATACCAGGTGGAGTACCACAAGTTATGTCTTTACTGTTGGTGGGGTAGCCGTGAGCTGGGTTTCTAGGCTACAGAAGATTAATGCTCTCTCCACTACAGAGGCAGAGTATGTTGCTACTACAGAGGCAGCCAAAGAGATGATATGGCTTCAGTTCTTCTTGGAAGAATTGGGACATCCTCAGAAGGATAATTATTTGTTCACAGATAGTCAGAGTGCCATTCATCTTGCTAAGAATTCAGCTCTGCATTCTAAGACCAAACACATATAGTTGCGGTACCATTTCATTCGGTCAGTTTTGGAGGATGGACAGTTAAAGCTGGAGAAGATACATACCAATGAAAATCCAGCAGATATGTTGACAAAGGTTGTAACAAGGGAGAAGTTGAACTCCTCTTCAGCTTCAGTTGGTCTTTTAGACTAAATGTGAATAAAAGAACAGCAGAGTCCAGGGTGGTTTGATCCAGTGGGAGCCCCATGCGGTAGTTGTATTGCTACAGGATCAGTCTCCAAGTGGGAGATTGTTGTTTAGTGTGGAGCCTGATCAGTCCCCAAGTGGGAGATTGTTAGATTGTGGTGACTGATCAAGAAAGTACTGTACATACTTCATAAATAGTGGGGTTCGGGGCATCGCCCCGAAAAAAAAAAATTTGGGAAGTAGCCGACATGGTAGCCGACATATGATGGCTGACATATGGCCGACATGTTATAACCCTAAGCGGTTTAATACTTGTATAAAAAGGGCTTAGGGTTGGGTATTTTTTGTGTGTGGTGATACAAAATTGGTTCTTGCGGCGGTATTGAGCTGTAAGGGATTACGGATTGTAATCAGGTTGTAATCACTGGATTGTAATAAGATCAGACTTGTTGTTTGGTGGACGTAGCCCAGGGATTGGGTGAACCATGTTAAATCTTGGTGCCTTGTGTTCATTTCTAAGTGTTCTATTATTTTCTGTTATTGGTTATATTTGCATGTAGTTTTTCATTTTCTGTCCGTGGTTTATCCTAACAAATACTAGATTCTTAGACATATTTATTATGCTTGTGTTGTCACAATGTATAACAACAGGTTCACTTAATTCTATCCTTATATCCTTCAGCATCTACTTCATCCAAATGAGTATAAGTATATGTATATAGAGTGAAATCATTAGATCTATCATAGCACAATCTAAACTCTCGTGTCCCTTTCAAATTTATAAATATCCTTTTGACTACTACATAAGGTTCTTCTATGGGATCAGCTTGGAATCTTGTAACAATTCCAACTACATTTTCTATATTTGGCCTTGTGTGGGTCAGATATTGGAATCCTCTAATCATAGATATCTACTTCTTCTACTCAACAATAGGTGTCTCATCCTTTGTAGATAACTTGTGTCTAGTTACTATAGGTGTTCCAATGGGTATACATGTTTCCAAACCAAACCTTTTCAATAAATATTTCAAATACTTAGTCTAAGAAATAAAGATTCCTTCTTTGTCCTACAAAATTTGTAATCCTATATAATATTTCATCTCTCCTATCATGCTCATTTCAAATTCCTTCTTCATTTGTTCTACAAACTTGTCACTTTCATTATCATTTCCTCCAAATATGATATCATCAACAAATATTACCAAAATCATCAATCCATCATCAATTTATTTCCAATAGAGATTACTATCTACCATACATTTTCTATATCCAAGCTTTATCAAATGCTTGTCCAACCTTGTGTACTAGGTTTTGGGTGCTTGCTTCAAGCCATGCAATGTGGTTTTTAGTCTACTTACTATGTCCTTGTCATCTGTCAAAGGAAAACTTTCAAGCTATTATACGTATACCTATTCTTCAATTTCTCCATTCAAAAATATTGACTTGACATCCATCTAATACACTTTGAATTTATTATATGTTGCATATGCTAAGAATAACCTTATTACTTCTATTCTTTCCACAATATCATAGGTCTCATCATAGTCTATTCCTTCTTGTTGTAAGTAACCTTTACATACCATTCTTTATTTTTTCCTCACTACTTCACCTTGTTCATTCATCTTCTTTCTAAATACCCATTTAGTTCCTATCACATTCTTCTCTTCTAGTCTAGGGACCAATTCCCATGTCTCATTCTTTACTATCCAATCCAATTCCTCTTTCGTAGCTTGTTTCCAATAGTTATCTTTACATGCTTCATCTACATTCTTTGGTTCAACTTGAGATATCAAACACAGTTCTTCATTGATCTTGCTTCTTGTCATCACACCTTTATCTCTACTTCTGATGATCTGCTCAGGTGGATGATTCTTTGTCATATTCTTACTCAAAGTAGGAGTTGTTATCTCAATTATTGGCTCTATTGAAGGTTATGAGCTTTGTTTCTACCTTGGCTCTCCTTCATTCTACAAATCATTATTAGTCTCAAAGAATACTTCATCATTCCTTTGTTTAGTAACAACATTCTCATCATTTGAATTGTAATCAACTATTCTTTCTTGTATCCTAAATTTCTCATCAACTCTCACATTTTCACTTTCCATAATGGTCTTAGTTCTTAGATTATAACATCTATAAGCCTTTCTTTTCAATAAATAACTAAGAAACATACCTTTATCACTTCTAGCATCAAACTTACCAATATTATCATCTCTTTTGATATAATACTTACTACCAAAAATTTTGAAATACTTAATTGTAGTCGAGTGACCAAACCACAGCTCATAAGGGGTCTTGTTTGTATCTTTCCTAACTTGCACTCTGTTCATAGTGTAAACTATTGTATTCATAGCTTCTCTCCATAACATCTTGGATGCATCATTCTCAGCTAACATAGCTCTTGTTGCTTCTATCACTAACATGTTTCTTCTCTCTACAATGACATTCTCTTCGAGGGTTCTTAGAGCTGATAATTATCTTTTGATTCAATTAGCTTCACAAAAGATGTTAAACTCATTTGAAGTAAATTCTCCTCCTCTATCTAATCTTAAACATGTAATCTTCATAATTGATTCATTCTCAACTCTATTCTTGAATATATTGAATTTATCAAATCTCATATTTTTCTTTAAGAAATGCACTCCACATCATTCTAGAAAAGTCATCAACTAAAATCATGAAATGTCTTTCACCATAGAATCCTCTAATCTTCATAGGACCACTAAGATCTATATGTACAGTCTCTAATTTTGATGTAGTAGTTGTATATGAGCAATTTTAGTATGCTAATAGAAACCAAATTTAAATAAAGCTTCTACAAACTAAACAAAATTCATAAACTTCAAGATAGACTAAGATGAGCTCTCAATTGAGAATATGAGCCATTAATGGGATCTCTCAATAAGAAGCTCTCTTGTTGAGTGGATTTGTCTAAATAGATAGGATGTATGCTCAAGCTTATGCTTCAAAAAGGGCTTCAAATGGAGTTGGAATTTGGGTGTGAGTGTATGGTTTTGATGTAAAATGGCTTCTTAAAATGGCATTATGACTTTACTTCAAGGATTGTGTTAAAATGGCTTGGGAGAGGATTCCTTAAACAGGCAAAGGGCTTGAGGGATCAAGGGCTAGGATGCAAGGATGGAGAAAAGCTCATGGAGGGCTCAGATTGCATGAGAGGAGAGCACATGGATTGTGCTTCCTTACAGCCAATCAGGGAGTGACACATGTCATAGGGTGAGAGGATGGAGGAAAGGGGAAGGATGGGTCAACAAAGGAGGCTCAAGGGATAAAATCTTCATAAAGACCCTCATAATGGCTTGTAAAAGCAATAAAAGGGCTTGGAAGAGTCATTTATGGCCTAGTGGGCTTCATAAAGTTTTATGGTTGGGATATTTTGAGGGAGATGAGAGGAATTTTGACTTGGGCTTGATTAGGAAGGTTTTAAGCTTGCTTAGGCTTGTGCAAATGATTAGAGGATGGATTAAGATGGTTTAGGATTAGCTTAGGGATAGGCAAGTGGATGGCATTTAATGAGGGTGGGTGAAGGAGGAGATATTTGTTAACTTTGGCTTGGGTCAGTAAGTTTTAACCCATATTTAGGAAATGTGACAAGGTTAGGAGGGGATTAGGATTAGGTTTAAAGACATCTTCTAGAAGAGTCTAGACTTTGGATGAGGATAAAGACTTTCTAGAATAGTCTAGAACTTCCTAGGATGAGGATGAATACTTTCTAGAAGAGTCTAGAACTTCTTAGGATGAGGATAAATTAGATTTTTAGAAAATAAATAAAGTTTTATTTATTTCAAGGGTTTGGGTTGAGGAGATATTTATTAAAACATTTTTAATAAATATGAAGATTAATATTTAATATTAATTAAATATTTTGAGTTGGGATTAGGGGTAGGAAATGATGGGATTAGCCTTGAATCAAAATTAAAGAAGGATTAGAAGATTTTGGAAGAGGTTAGTGGTCTTAAGGAAATTGGCCAAGTTTTGGGCAAAAAATAAAAATTTTATTTATTTTGGATTTTTTGGTCAATTTACTAATTAAATAACTAATAAATAAGGAAATAATGTTTAAATAAGATTTAAACATTTTTGGGAGGGATTCCTTAATTAAATATTTTTAATTAAGATAAAGGGATTTAATGGCATAAAAATACATTAATTAATTAATAAATGATGATGTCATCAGGAATTTTTCAAAAAATAAAAATACTTTATTTTCTAAAGGTTTTTAGGTGTCTACATTTTGCCCCTCTTTTATGTGATGCCGCAAGTGGCATGGCATCAAAGATAAGAAAATAAGATGCCCAAGGCTAGAGCAGAAAAGGAGAGAATGGACTGCAAGATGCCCCCTCAAGAAGGCGGCAGGGAGAGAAAGCAAGGCTCGACTTCTTGAAAAGTACAAGAATCTGAGATGAGCAAGAAGACTTAGATTGGCTTAAGAGAAGAGGTTTAGTTAGCTCAAACTCTCACTACGAGAGAATGATAAAGGGAGAATCAGAGGTACAAGAGGAAGCAAGCTTAAGATCTCAAGGATTGCAGAGGATGAAGGAGCGGAGTGCTATAAAAGGAATCTAGGATGGGGAGATGGATGAGGGGATTAAAAAGCTGATGCAACGGGATTTAAAAAGTCAGATTGGCAGAAGATGGGTTTCAGAGATCCCTAGTGTAGACACCTAAAAACCTTTAGAAAATAAAGTATTTTTATTTTCTGAAAAAGTCCTGATGACATCATCATTTATTAATTAATTAATTAATTAATTTTTATGCCATTAAATCCCTTTATCTTAATTAAAAATATTTAATTAAGGAATCCCTCCCAAAAATGTTTAAATCTTATTTAAACATTATTTCCTTATTTATTAATTATTTAATTAATAAATTGACCAAAAATCCTAAAATAAATAAAAAATTTATTTTTTGCCCAAAAATTGGCCAATTTCCTTATGACCAATAACCTCTTCCAAAATCTTCTAATCCTTCTTTAATTTCGATTAAAGGCTAATCTCATCATTTCCTACCCCTAACCCCAACTCAAAATATTTAATTAAAATTAAATATTAATCCTCATGTTTATTAAAAAAGTTTTAATAAATATCTCCTCAACCCAAACCCTTGAAATAAATAAAACTTTATTTATTTCCTAAAAATCTAATTTATCCTCACCCTAAGAAGTTCTAGACTCTTCTAGAAAGTCTTCATCCTCATCCTAGGAAATTCTAGACTATTCTAGAAAGTCTTTATCCTCATCCAAAATCTAGACTCTTCTAGAAGATGTCTTTAAACCTAATCCTAATCCCCTCCTAACCTTGTCACATTCCCTAAACATGGGTTAAAACTTACTAACCCAAGCCAAAGTTAACAAATATCTCTTCCTTCACCCACCCTCATTAAATGCCATCCACTTGCCTATCCTTAAGCTAATCCTAAACCATCCTAATCCATCCTCTAATCATTTGCACAAGCCTAAACAAGCTTAAAACATTTCTAATCAAGTCCAAGTCAAATTTGCTCTCATCACCCTCAAAATATCTCAACCATAAAACTTTATGAAGTCCACTAGGTCATAAATGACTCTTACAAGCCCTTTTATTGCTCTTACAAGTCATTATGAGGGTCTTTATGAAGATTTTTATCTCTTGAGCCTCCTTTGTTGACTCATCCTTGCCCTTTCCTCCATCCTCTCACCATGTGACATGTGTCACTCCTTGATTGGCTATAAGGAAGCACAATCCATGTGCTCTCCTCTCATGCAATCTGAGCCTTCCATAAGCTTTTTCCCATCCTTGCATCTTAGCCCTCAATCCCTCAAGCCTCTTGCCTATAAATTGGATCCTTCCCCTTTGCAAAATAACACAATCCATGAAGTAAAGTTATAATGCTATTTTGAGAGCCAAATCCATACTAAAGCCATCTATCCACACCAAAAATCCACAATCATCCATTGAAGCCTTTGGAAGCATATTGAGCATACATCCTATCCATTTAGACAAAGCTACTCAACAAGAGAGCTTCTTATTGAGAGAGTCCATTAATGGCTCATATTCTCAATTGAGAGCTCATCTTAGTCTCTCTTGAAGTTTATGAATTTTGTTTAGTTTGTAGAAGCTTTATTTAAATTTGGTTTCTATTAGCATACTAACATTGCTCATGTACATTTTGGCACGCCCGGTGGGACCCCGCATGGGTCATCTTCATTAGCTTTTTTAGTCAAGTTTTGTATGTCATTTGCTGATTTTGGCTAATTTTTCTTGTTTTGTGATTTGTAGGATTGTATAAATTGGTTTTGTAGGTCCACATGAGCATGAAGAAGACAAAGGAACTCATAGTCTATCTCATAGTATTTGCAGATTTTTCAAGCTTATAGGTGGACAAAGAACTTGGAATTCTTCTTCCTCTTCTTGTCTATATTCTTCTTATTCCATCTACTTCTTCTTCTTCTTCTTGTGGGAGATCTTGGCCATTTTTATTTTTTAAGGAAGCAAAATCATACTCACTTCTTTTTAGTGCTTAAAATGAACCCCCAAATCATACTTAAATCCATTGAAAAATTAAAAATGTGCAAAAAAGAAAAAATCTTTTAACAAGTGAAACTAAACCAATCTAATCATTTGCATCCTTGAAACATCAAGGTTTTAGATGCATTCATGCAAAATTAGGAACACTTCATTTTTGGGAATTTAAAAAGCACTTCAAGTTTTCATTTCAAAAGGTTCAAAATCAACACTAAGTGCACACTAAAGTTCTTTTTAAAAATTTCATGAAAACTAAGAGTCCTAAATGGTTGCCAAAATTGTCCTAAAAAGCTTTGTTATTTGTTCCAAACAAATGTCTTGTTGCAAAATCTTGAATGTTTCTTAGGTTTTTCATGCATCAAAACAATCTAGGAATATCATTTTTGGGCTTAAAACATGCAAACTAGCACACAAAATCTTGAATGAAAAGCAAAGTCCAAAGAGTCAATTTCACTTTTGAGTCCAAAACAATCTTGAATGATCTAAGGTTAAAACAAAGCACTTCAAAGTTCTTAAAACAACACACAAAATCTCAATCTTGAATGCTCAAAGGAAAAAATTTGAATGTTTAATCACTTGTCTTTGAATGCATGTTGCTAAAATCACTCTTGAATGCCATGGATTAAAATCAAATTTTCCTTGAATGCACCTTAATCTCGCACACACTTTATTTGGGCATAAAAATTGGACAAATCTTGATGTGGAGGGCCTCCGGGCATGCACTTGAAATTGAATCTCACACACCTTTGTTTTGGGCTTAAAATAAACTCACACTCAATCTTGAATGCCTTAAAAAAAAATCAATCGATACTTGACGTGGAGGGCCTCCGAGCGCACGGGTTTACCTTCTTGTTGACCCTAACTCTTCTTCTTGTTTGCATTCTGCGATCAATTTTATTTTTGTCGACGCTTCAAAGTTGGAATAAACATTGTATCTTAAACATGAGTGCTTGCAAAGTCTAGATCAGAAAACTTAAGCGTCAGTTGGTAAAAGAACAAGCATGCTTTTTAACCCAAGATCATCCAAGTCTTCTCTCCCCTTGTCGTCTTTCGAGGCCATCTTGGGTGCATAAGATTAGTATCCAAAATCTTGTCTTAGCTTTTTAGGAGGCCTGCTTGGGGATTTCATCACCCCTTGGGACGACCTCAACTCCAGCGTTCCGGCGGAGTATAAAGATCGGGAGGTGAATCCAAAGACACCTCTCTTGGGATCAAAATTTTGTCACTTGGGCTAAGCCTCAAGGAACTTTATACCCTTGAGAAGTGAAAGAGGAGAAGTGGGTTACCGCTCCTCTCGGCTATGTGACATCTTTTTGGTTTCATATACATATTTGGGCCTCACGTACCTTGCGTATATCGAGGACTCCCTAGCTAAACCACATTTCATCCTTGTAGAAAGCTTCCTAGGATGTTGGTGTGTTTGACGTGCTTGCTGAAAACTTTTGTCTGCTTGTTTGTTCATAGCTTTTGAATGAATGTTTGCCAATTTTGGTTGAAATCCCAAAAAAGTAGAAATCTCCCAGCTCAAGGCATACTTAGCGTAGTCACTGCCTTATTAGAAAATTATCCAAGCTCCCCCGATGCAACCAAATCTATCTAGTTCTTTGCCTTAGAACAATTCCAAATCCAAAGTCCATCCAAATCATCCTCCTAGCTAGCTAGCAACCCAATCCAAAATCACCCAAGCCTTTAGAGAGTTGTTGTCACTTTGCTAGATTTTGCTATCCAATCAATCCTGCCAATCAACCAATCTCACCAAGGTTATCCCTTTGACAGAGCATTGTCTAGGGTAATCCAGCTTTGTCACTTGTATCCCTAATCACCTTGAGCTAAAGGTTGGGATCCACAAGTGGTCAATCTCGTGTCATGCCATAGGATCACTAGTCTATCCTTAAGTTGACACAATCACCACGAATCTTGCACATAGGAAAGCAAAACTCTCACTTTTTGATAGCATACCCTTGAAGTCTTCAACCCATAAGAAAGCCAAAAATCTCCAGCCAATCCTCCTTAGGTATGTCATACAGCTTTGACTCTCCCTAGGAAATCTTTCATCAGCCAATCCAAAATCTGTGATTAACCCAAATCCAACCATGAGCTTCCGTGTTCATCCATACGCAAGACCCCATCCCCATCAAACTCATCATCAAAGCATGAAGTACCAATCCTATCATGATGTGTTTGGTCGCATTGTCCTTGCTCCTGCCACCTCCTATTCCAATGATGATGAAAATCTTGTTGACTATGACGAGTATATTGAAAGCCTTAGAAACATTCCCCCAAGCATCCCCCAAAATCCAAGAGTTATTCCAAACTATCTAGTCATGCCATCTGATATTCCAGCTTCCCCTCCATCACCCCATCAACCAAGCTTCCAATCTTCCACCCCCATCACACTAGCTATTCATGTCAATCCACCTCCACCTTCGACACATGAGTCTCCAAGGAATCTCCTAGAGGAAATACAAGAAAATTTGCCTCCAACAGTCGATAAGCCATGTCATCTAATCCAACCATGTGAAGTAGTCAGTGATGAAGCTTCCCCATCTATAATATCACCTCCATCTCCCATAGCTATCATCCCCATACCATTCATCAAATTGCTTAAAATCCTTCCACTTCCCGCAAGCATCAAAATCCCACCACCTGTCAAATCCCTCCAAATCCTATCCACATCGCCTCCAAGCATTTCCCAAATCTCTCGTAATGACCCTTATGCATCCATCTTCTACTCACCCATCTCCACTACTGAATCTCCCATCTATCCATCCGCTGCCTTTGAAGAATCCATCCCTTCACCTCCTATCGCACCATCCACTCCAAACCAATCCTATCAAGATCTTGCCCAAAAGCATGTTGACATCCCCCAAAGCATAAATGAAGATATCATCGTACCATGTCTTCCATCCATAGTGCAGTCACCATCTACAAGATATCTTGTCATCCCACCAGCTACATCAAGATCCTATCCTTCCATCTCCCCCACTCCATGCTTCCATCTTACCACCTATCCAAGCTATTCCACCATCTATAATCTACCCTCTTGGTTCACTTACATTCATCCATGGTGGCCCTCTCTTAGCAGAAGAATTAAGAACAGTATCTCCCCATTGCAATACACCTAATAAATCACTTCTACCATTTTCTGCAAGCAAAAAGTTTCCTCAGCTTGTTCAAATGCTCAATCGATGGCATTATCAAGGTCAAGGTTTAGGACCACAAGAGCAAGGAATCAGAGAGCCTATTATTGCACAAAAAAATCTAGGATTTCATGGTCTTGGATATGTATCCAAAGGCTCACCATCTAAAGGTGTTGGTACACCACACCCCCAAACCAAGCCTATCTCCAAGCCCACCATGCCAGCCTCCCATCACTTCTTCAAGAAATCTTATGTCATCCCCCCTCCACCATCTTTGCAATCCAAAACAACCTACCATATCCCCCCTTCATCCGCTAAATCCATTTTGGGTCCCTATGTCCCAAAATCTACCATCCTCCATCCTCCTATCAGCCATCATAAAAATCCTATTCCATCCATTTCTATGCAAGATCAACAAAGGCACATATCAGGGCACATCATCCATCATCATCCCCCTACATGCTCTTTCATATCCTCTCCATCTCACAAAGCTTCTCCTAACCATCTTTCCAAATCTTACCACAGCAATGTGAATGCCAACTTCAAAATGCATAAAGCTAAAAATCCACATCCTAGGCAATCATATGTCTATTCTAAAAGACATACTCCAAAAAGGCAAAATCCAATCAAAGAATGCAAAACAATGCAAAAGCCTATGAAAAGAAAATCTAAAACCATGTGGATCCCCAAGAAAAAAGTTGAAACCCAATGCATAATGGCATCCACCATTGCTAATCCCCCATCTAGTGACTCATGTCCCCCATCTCCTAACTCCATCTTGGGTGCCTATATCCCCAAGCATGCTTCCACAAATCATCCATCACACCCGCATCTACCATCTATCCCCCATATGCTCTTTTCACACCTGTTCCAACATGTGCCAATGTTGCTCTTGCAAGCATCCCCATCTCATGCTCCTTTCCAGCATTTTCATCCCTCCATCTCCTACCATCAATCCCATCTAATCTGATCTTTTTCATAAATCACACATCCGGTGTACCAACAGCTGGCAAAAAAATTGTACATTCCAACAGCCAGTGAAAAATCCCAAAAAAGCCAAAATAGATGAAGAAAGCCAAAATCATTCCAGCTAAGTCCAAAGTCAAAAAGTCAAAAAAGAAAAGAAAAATAAAGCGTCCACTGGTGAAAACTTGGCAATTCAAGCGCCTTGGACAAGTACCATGATGAAAACTTGGCAAACAAGTGTCATGTGTAATCCCGCCATCCCCAGCTTAGCCTATCACCCTCATGCTTTTGGTCATCTCTTGACATCCAACTCCATCTTCCAATCTATCCACCTATCCTCCACCCTCCATCTTCCATCTCACACCATCCACTTATCTCCTACAACTTCAGCCAACCATCCCAGCTATCATCCATCTCCCTAGCCCCTTCAACTTTTTCCATCCTAGCTTCAATCCTATCACATCCATCATAAGACCTCCTTCTGCATGTTATCTTCTGATTGGGGGCACTATATTCCTTGGAGATCTTGTCTTGTCCATCCTCCCTTGTCATTGGTATCTAGCTCTAGGCTATCCTCATGCCAACCCAATGTCATCTCTTTATATCCATAATAATCCTAGCTATCTACCATCCTATCCAACCATCTCATCCTGCTCCTCTAGCTATCCTTGGTCACAAAATCTCTCATCATCATTGGATGCATCCTACCAAATCCATATCTTTCGCTATCACCCCACCCTTAGCTTTCACATCTTGCACCACATCGAACCATCCTGCTATCCTACCATCCTGAGCTTTTGCCTTCTTGTAACTATCTTGGTCAGCTTCAGCTTGTAAATATTTGGGTTTGTCAGCTTGTACATCCTCTTTAGCTTAGTACCATTGTATCTATCTAGCTTTTGTGTTAGTTCCTCCTTGATTAGCATCTTTCACACATCGCACATCTTGGTTAGCTATTCCAATGCATCCTTTAGCTAGATCTCCTGTCACCAAAGTGTTATCTTTCTTAGTTCAGCTTGCTAGACGCATCACTCATCCAAATCCACCAGCTTAGGTGCTCTCCGATAGGTCCTTGCAGGATATAGCTTTCCTCATGTCTGATCTTGGTCCGTTAGTACCTCGTCCTACCCATCTCGTTGGCAAATGGTTCTCTTTTGGATTTTCGCTTTCTTTTGATTTGGAATCTTCCCTTTTGGGTCTTGAAATATCTTTTCCAAGCAATCTTTTTTTTTTCCTCCTCAAAGTTGCCACGATCTTCCATATCATGGTATGCTGCGAATGGGGCAATTAGAGCGTAAGGTCTTGATCAAGTCTTTCGTTTGTTTTTCTTTTCTACTTGTGGGTTCTCCAATGTCGTTTCCACGCTGCTTCCTCTAGGATTCATGTGTGATGTTGGGGAAATCCTTGCGTGTTTTTTTTGAGTTAGTTTGTCAATCCTCTAGACAGTTGGTGAACAGGCCTTGATGTTCTTGGTAACCTTGGCAATTAACCAATAGTCCTATAGCAAATCTAGTGCTCAACTACATGGTGGTACTTCTCTTTGAAGTATCCCCTCGCTCAAAAAGCTTCAATGGTTTTCCTTCATCTCCATTATCCCCCACCCATATCTAGCATCTGTCTCTCCTACCCCAGCTGATGCATCAGTATCTCTTTGAATCACTCATCACTCTTAGCTTTAGGGATCCACAATCCTAGTCTTAGGGATCCACCAATCCAAATCAACCCACCAAGCCTCATCTTTCGAGATGCACAATCCTAGTCCTAGGGATCTCCGAAACCCATCTTCCGCCAATCTAACTCTTTGAAATCCTGTTCCATCAGCTTTATAATCCCCTCATCCATCTCCCTATCCTGGATTCCTTTTTATAGCACTCTGCTCCTTCATCCTCCACCTTCCCTAAGGTCTTAAGCTTGCTTCCTCTTGTGCATCTGATTCTCCTTTATCATTCTCCCATAGTGAGAGTTTGAGCTAATTCAGCCCCTTCTCTTTGCCAATCTGAGTCTCCTTGCTCATCCCAGATTCTTGTGTTTTTCAAGAAGCCACCGAGCCTCGCTTTCTCTCCCCGCTGCCTTCTTGAGGGGGGCATCTCACAGTCCATTCTCTCCTCTTCTGCTCTAGCCTTGGGCATCTTATTTTCTTATCTTTGATGCCAAGCCACTTGCGGCATCACATCAAAGAGGGGCAAAATGTAGACACCTAAAAACCTTTAGAAAATAAAGTATTTTTATTTTCTAAAAAAGTCCTGATGACATCATCATTTATTAATTAATTAATTAATTAATTTTTATGCCATTAAATCCCTTTATCTTAATTAAAAATATTTAATTAAGGAATCCCTCCCAAAAATGTTTAAATCTTATTTAAACATTATTTCCTTATTTATTAATTATTTAATTAATAAATTGACCAAAAATCCTAAAATAAATAAAAAATTTATTTTTTGCCCAAAAATTGGCCAATTTCCTTATGACCAATAACCTCTTCCAAAATCTTCTAATCCTTCTTTAATTTCGATTAAAGGCTAATCTCATCATTTCCTACCCCTAACCCCAACTCAAAATATTTAATTAAAATTAAATATTAATCCTCATGTTTATTAAAAAAGTTTTAATAAATATCTCCTCAACCCAAACCCTTGAAATAAATAAAACTTTATTTATTTCCTAAAAATCTAATTTATCCTCACCCTAAGAAGTTCTAGACTCTTCTAGAAAGTCTTCATCCTCATCCTAGGAAATTCTAGACTATTCTAGAAAGTCTTTATCCTCATCCAAAATCTAGACTCTTCTAGAAGATGTCTTTAAACCTAATCCTAATCCCCTCCTAACCTTGTCACATTCCCTAAACATGGGTTAAAACTTACTAACCCAAGCCAAAGTTAACAAATATCTCTTCCTTCACCCACCCTCATTAAATGCCATCCACTTGCCTATCCTTAAGCTAATCCTAAACCATCCTAATCCATCCTCTAATCATTTGCACAAGCCTAAACAAGCTTAAAACATTTCTAATCAAGTCCAAGTCAAATTTGCTCTCATCACCCTCAAAATATCTCAACCATAAAACTTTATGAAGTCCACTAGGTCATAAATGACTCTTACAAGCCCTTTTATTGCTCTTACAAGTCATTATGAGGGTCTTTATGAAGATTTTTATCTCTTGAGCCTCCTTTGTTGACTCATCCTTGCCCTTTCCTCCATCCTCTCACCATGTGACATGTGTCACTCCTTGATTGGCTATAAGGAAGCACAATCCATGTGCTCTCCTCTCATGCAATCTGAGCCTTCCATAAGCTTTTTCCCATCCTTGCATCTTAGCCCTCAATCCCTCAAGCCTCTTGCCTATAAATTGGATCCTTCCCCTTTGCAAAATAACACAATCCATGAAGTAAAGTTATAATGCTATTTTGAGAGCCAAATCCATACTAAAGCCATCTATCCACACCAAAAATCCACAATCATCCATTGAAGCCTTTGGAAGCATATTGAGCATACATCCTATCCATTTAGACAAAGCTACTCAACAAGAGAGCTTCTTATTGAGAGAGTCCATTAATGGCTCATATTCTCAATTGAGAGCTCATCTTAGTCTCTCTTGAAGTTTATGAATTTTGTTTAGTTTGTAGAAGCTTTATTTAAATTTGGTTTCTATTAGCATACTAACATTGCTCATATACACCTAGGACTAGGATTGTGGATCTCGAAAGATGAGGCTTGGTGGATTGATTTGGATTGGTGGATCCCTAAGACTAGGATTGTGGATCCCTAAAGCTAAAGGTGAGGAGTGATTCAAAGAGATACTGATGCATAAGCTGGGGTAGGAGAGACGGATGCTGGATATGGATGGGGGATAATGGAGATGAAGGAAAACCATTGAAGCTTTTTGAGCGGGGGGGATACTTCAAAGAGAAGTACCACCATGTAGTTGAGCACTAGATTTGCTATAGGACTATTGGTTAATTGCCAAGGTTACCAAGAACATCAAGGCCATGTCACCAACCATCCAAAGGACTGACAGACTGACTCAAAATAAACACACAAGGATTGCCCTAGCATCACACATGAAACTCGGAGGAAACAGTGTGGAACTGACACTGGGTAACCCACAAGCAAAAAAGAAACAAATGAAAGACTTGATCAAAACCGTACGCTCAGAGTGCCCCATTTTTAGCATACCATGATATGGAAGATCATGGCAACCTTGAGGAGGGAACAAAAAGATTGCTTGGAAAAGATACTTCAAGACCCAAAAGGGAAGATTCCAAATCAAAAGAAAGTGAAAATCCAAAAGAGAACCATTTGCCAATGAGATGGGTAGGACGAGGTACTAACAAACCAAGATCAAACATGAGGAAAGTTATATCCTACAAAGATCTATTGGAGAGCACCTAAGCCGATGGATCTAGGTGAGTGATGCATCTGGCAAGTTGAACTAAGAAAGATAACACGTTGGTGATAGAAGATCTAGCTAAAGGATGCATTGGAATAGCTAACCAAGATGTGCGATGTGGGCAAGATGCTAATCAAGGAGGAACTAACATGAAAACTAGATAGATACAATGGTACTAAGCTAAAGAGGATATACAAGCTGACGGACCAAGATATTTACAAGCTAAAGCTGACCAAGATAGTTACAAGCAGGAAAAAGCTCAGGATGATAGGATAGCGGGATGGTTTGATGTTGTGCAAGATGCGAAAGCTAAGGGTGGGGTGATAGCGAAAGATATGGATTTGGCAGGATGCATCCAATGATGATGAGAGATTTTGTGACCAAGGATAGCTAGAGGAGCAGGATGAGATGGCTGGATAGGATGGTAGATAGCTAGGATTATGATGGATATAAAGAGATGACATTGGGTTTGCATGAGGATAGCCTAGAGCTAGATACCAATGACAAGGGAAGATGGACAAGACAAGATCTCCAAGGAATATAGTACCCCCAATCAGAAGATAACATGCGGAAGGAGGTCTTATGATGGATGTGATAGGATTGAAGCTAGGATGGAAAAAGTTGAAGGGGCTAGGGAGATGGATGATAGCTGGGATGGCTGGCCAAAGCGGCAGGAGATAAGTGAATGGTGTGAGATAGAAGATGGAGGGTGGAGGATAGGTGGATAGATTGGAAGATGGAGTTGGATGTCAAGAGATGACCAAAAGCATGAGGGTGATAGGCTAAGCTAGGGATGGTGGGATTACACATGACGCTTGTTTGCCAAGTTTTCATCATGGTACTTGTCCAAGGCACTTGAATTGCCAAGTTTTCACCAGTGGACGCTTTATTTTTCTTTATTATTTTTTTGACTTTTTGACTTTGGACTTAGCTAGAATGATTTTGGCTTTCTTATTGGAATGTTCAATTTTGTTGCTAACTGTTGGTACACTGGATGTGTGATTTATGCAATAGATTGGATTAGATGGGATTGATGATAGGAGATAGAGGGATGAAAAGGTTGGAAAGGAGCATGAGATGGGGATGCTTGCAAGAGCAACATTGGCACATGTTGGGATGGGTGTGAAAAGAGCATATGGGGGATAGATGGTAGATGTGGGTGTGATGGAGGATTTGTGGAAGCGTGCTTGGGGATAGAGGCACCCAAGATGGAGTTAGGAGATGGGGGACATGAGTCACTGGATGGAGGATTAGCAATGGTGGATGCCATTATGCATTGGGTTCCAAATTTTTTCTTTGGGATCCACATGGTTTTGAATTTTCTTTTCATAGGCTTTTGCATTATTTTGCATTCTTTGATTAGATTTTTCCTTTTTGGATTATGTCTGTTAGAATAGACATATGATTGCCTAGGATGTGGATTTTTAGCTTTATGCATTTTGAAGTTGGCATTTACATTGTTGCGGTAAGCTTTGGGAAGATGGTTAGGAGAAGCTTTGTGAGATGGAGAGGATATGGGAGAGAATGTAGGGGATGATGATGGATGATGTGCCTCGATATGTGCCTTTGCTGATCTTGCATAGGAATGGAGGGAATAGGATTTGAATGATGGCTAATAGGAGGATGGAGGATGGTAGATTTTGGGACATAGGGACCCAAAATGAATTTAGCGGATGAAGGGGGGATATGGTAAGTTGTTTTAGGTTGCAAAGATGGTGGAGGGGGGATGACATAAGATTTCTTTAAGGAGTGATGGGAGGCTGGCATGGGGGGTTTGGAGATAGGCTTGGTTTGGGGGTGTGGTGTACCAACACCTTTAGATGGTGAGCCTTTGGATACATATCGAAGACCATGAAATCCTAGATTTTTTTGTGCAATAATAGGCTTTCTGATTCCTTGCTCTTGTGGTCCTAAAGCTTGACCTTGATAATGCCATTGATCGAGCATTTGAACTAGCTAGGGATGCTTTTTGCTTGCAGAAAATGGTGGAAGTGCTTTATCAAATGTACTGCAATAGGGAGATACTATTCTTAATTCTTCTGCTGAGAGGAGGCCACTATGGATGAATGTAAGTGAACCAAGAGGGTATATTATAGATGGTGAAATAGCTTGGATAGGTAGTAAGATGGAAGCATGGAGTGGAGGAGATGGTATGATAGGATCTTGATTTAGCTAATGGGATGAAAAGATATCCTACAGTAGAGGAGGTATGGCTTGAGCTTTTGAAGATGGAGGGGATAGTGACTGCACTATGGATGGATGACATGGTACGATGATATCTTTGTTTATGCTTTGGGGGATGTCAACATGCTTTTGGGCAGGATCTTGATAGGATTGGTTTGGAGTGGATGCTGCAATAGGAGGTAAAGGGATGGACTCTTCAAAGGCAGCAGATGGATAGATGGGAGATTCAGTAGTGGAGATGGGTGAGTAGAAGATGGATGCGTAAGGGTCATTATGGGAGATTTTGGAAATGCTTGGAGGTGATGTGGATAGGATTTGGAGAGTTTTGACAAATGGTGGGATTTTGATGCTTGCGGGAAGTGGAAGGATTTTAAGCAATTGTATGGATGGTATGGGGATGATAGCTATGGGAGATGGAGGTGATATCATAGATGGTGAAGCTTCATTACTGACTACTTCACATGGTTGGATTAGATGACATTGCTTATCGACTGTTGGAGGCAACTTTTCTTGTATTTCCTCTACGAGATTCCTTGGAGACTCGCGTGTCAAAGGTGGAGGTGGATTGATAGGAATAGCTAGTGTGATGGGGGTGGAAGATTGGAAGCTTGGTTGATTGGGTGATGGAGGAAAAGCTGGGATATCAGATGGCATGACTAGATAGTTTGGAAGAATGCATGGATTTTGTGGGATGCTTGGGGGAATGTTTCTAAGGCTTTCAATATACCTGTCATAGTCAACAAGATTTTCATCATCATTGGAATAGGAGGTGGTGGGAGCAAGGACAATACGATCGAACACATCATGATAGGTTTGGGATTTCATGTTTTGATGATGAGTCGGATGGGGATGGGGTCTTGCATATGGATGAACGTGGAAGCTCACGGTTGGATTTGGATTAAGCGTAGATTTTGGATTGGCTGATGAAGGATTTCCTAGGGAGAGTCAAAGTTGTATGATAGACCTAAGCAGGATTGGCTAGAGATTTTTGGCTTTTCTGTGGATGGAAGACTTCAAGGGCATGCTGTCAAAAAGTGAGAGTTTTTCTTTCCTATGCACTGGATTGGTGGAGATTGTGTCAACTTAAGGAAAGACTAATGATCCTATGGGCATGACACGAGATTGACCACTTGTGGATCCCAACCTTTAGCTCAAGGTGATGAGGGATAACAAGTGACAAAGCTAGATTACCCTAGACAAAGCTCTATCAAAGGGATAACCTTGGTGAGGTTGTTGGATTGGTTAGATTGATTGGATAGCAAATTCTAGTAGAATGACAACAACTTTCTAAAGGCTTGGGTGTGATTTTTGATTGGGTTGCTAGCTAGCTGGAGGGGATGATTTGGAGAGACTTTGGATTTGGGATTGTTCTAAAGCAAGGAACTAGATAGATTCGATTGTAGCGGGGGATCTTGGATGATTTTTTGATGAGGCAGTGACTACGCTAAGTATGCCGTGAGCTGGGAGATTTCTGCTTTTTTGGGATTTTGACCAAAGTTGGTAAACATTCATTCAAAAGCTATGAACAAACAAGCAGACAAAATTTGTGAGCAAGCACGTCAAACACACCAACATCCTAGGAAGCTTTCTACAAGGATGAAATTTTTTATAGCTAGGGAGTCCTTGATATACACAAGGTACATGAGGCCCAAATCCATAGATGAAACCAAAAAGATGTCACACAGTAGAGAGGAGCGGTAACCCACTTCTCCTCTTTCACTTCTCAAGGGTATAAAGTTCCTTGAGGCTTAGCCCGAGTGACAAAATCTTGATTCCAAGAGAGGTGTCTTTGGATTGACCTCTCAATTTTTATACTCCGCCGAAATGCTGGAGTTGAGGTCATCCCAAGGGGTGATGAAATCCCCAAGCAGGCCTCCTAAAAAGTGTAAAACAAGACCACATACATGATCTTGGGCTTTAAAAGATATGCATTTATTCCAATTGATAATTTAGATTTTGTAAGCTATGATTGAAGACACTTGTGATTATGGCATACAATGTTCATTCCAATTTGACAGCATCATCAGCATGATGAAAGTCGAGAGATCATCAACATAAGAAATGTGAGCGTCATTGAAAATGCGTCCAAATCATGCAATGTTCATTGATTGTTAGGCATTCAAGATTGAGTGTGAGTTTGTTTTAAGCCCAAAACAAAGATGTGTGAAACTCGATTGCCAAGCACGCGCTCGGAGGCCCTCCACGTCAAGAGTTTGTTCAATTTTAATGTCCAAATGAAGTGTTAGCGAGCCTAATGTGCATTCAAGGAATTTTATAAGTTAGAAAAACTAATAAAAACACAAGTGAAGTTTGATCTTTGTGGAGCACTTAACACCCTCTTAGGTGGACCCATCCCCATAGATGGTGCTGAGATTGCAACCAATGGTTAAATTGATGGGTGATTAAAGAGGGTGAGTCCAACTACAAACTAACTTAAAGCGTCTTTATTTGATTTTTATAATTTAGGAAGTTCCTAGAATGTAGATTCTTTTTATGCCCTAAAAGATGAAGTGTGAGATATTGTAATGATTAATTGACCTTTTGCATTCAAGATTGGATTTGTTGTTTTAATCATGCATTCATAAAATAAAAAAACTTGATTTTAATCCATGGCACTCAAGAGTGATTTTAGCAACATGCATTCAAAGACAAGTGATTAAACATTCAAGTTTTTTCCTTTGAGCATTCAAGATTGAGATTTTGTGTGTTGTTTTAAGAACTTTGAAGTGCTTTTTTTTAACCTTAGATCATTCAAGATTGTTTTGGACTCAAAAGTGAAAATGACTCTTTGGACTTTGCTTTTCATTCAAGATTTGTTGTTCTAGTTTGCATGTTTTAAGCCCAAAAATGATATTCCTAGATTATTTTGATGCATGAAAAACCTAAGAAACATTCAAGATTTTGCAACAAGACATTTGTTTGGAACAACTAACAAAGCTTTTAGGACAATTTTTGGCAACCATTTAGGACTCTTAGTTTTCATGAGATTTTTAAAAGAACTTTGAAATATTTGCAAATGAGGTTCATTTTATCCTTGATTGATGCTTTGAATTTGATTTAGATTTTAGTGTGCACTTAGTGTTGATTTTGAACCTTTTGAAATGGAAACTTGAAGTTCTTTTTAAATTCCCAAAAATGAAGTGTTCCTAACTTTGCATGAATGCATCTAAAACCTTGATATTGCAAGGATGCAAATGATTGGATTGGTTTAGTTTCACTTGTTAAAATATTTTTTCTTTTTTGCAAATTTTTAATTTTTAATGGATTTAAGTATGATTTAGGGGTTCATTTTAAGCACTAAAAAGAAGTGTGTATGATTTTGCTTCCTTCAAAAAAAATGGCCAAGATCTCCCACAAGAAGAAGAAGAAGAAGTAGATGGAATAAGAAGAATATAGACAAGAAGAGGAAGAATAATTCCAAGTGCTTTGTCCACCTATAAGCTTGAAAAATCTGCAAACACTATGAGATAGATTATGAGTTTCTTTGTCTTTTTCATGCTCATGTGGACCTACAAAACCAATTTATACAATACTACCAATCACAAAAACAAACAAAATTAGCCAAAATTAGCAAATGACATACAAAACTTGACTAAAAAAGCTAATGAAGATGACCCATGTAGGGTCCCACCAAGCGTGCCAAAATGTATATGAGCAATGTTAGTATGCTAATAGAAACCAAATTTAAATAAAGCTTCTACAAACTAAAAAAAATTCATAAACTTCAAGATAGACTAAGATGAGCTCTCAATTGAGAATATGAGCCATTAATGGGCTATCTCAATAAGAAGCTCTCTTTTTGAGTGGCTTTGTCTAAATAGATAGGATGTATGCTCAAGCTTATGCTTCAAAAAGGACTTCAAATGGATTTGAAATTTGGGTGTGAGTGTATGGTTTTGATGTAAAATGGCTTCTTAAAATGGCATTATGACTTTACTTCATGGATTGTGTTAAAATGGCTTGGGAGAGGATTCCTTAAATAGGCAAAGGGCTTGAGGGATCAAGGGCTAGGATGCAAGGATGGAGAAAAGCTCATGGAGGGCTCAGATTGCATGAGAGGAGAGCACATGGATTGTGCTTCCTTAAAACCAATCAAGGAGTCACACATGTCATAGGGTGAGAGGATGGAGGAAAGGGGAAGGATGAGTCAACAAAGGAGGCTCAAGGGATAAAATCTTCATAAAGACCCTCATAATGGCTTGTAAGAGCAATAAAAGGGCTTGGAAGAGTCATTTATGGCCTAGTGGGCTTCATAAAGTTTTATGGTTGGGATATTTTGAGGGAGATGAGAGAAATTTCGACTTGGGCTTGATTAGGAAGGTTTTAAGCTTGCTTAGGCTTATGCAAATGATTAGAGGATGGATTAGGATGGTTTAGAATTAGCTTAGGGATAGGCAAGTGGATGGCATTTAATGAGGGTGGGTGAAGGAGGAGATATTTGTTAACTTTGGCTTGGGTTAGTAAGTTTTAACCCATGTTTAGGGAATGTGACAAGGTTAGGAGGGGATTAGGATTAGGTTTAAAGACATCTTCTAGAAGAGTCTAGACTTTGGATGAGGATAAAGACTTTCTAGAATAGTCTAGAACTTCCTAGGATGAGGATGAAGACTTTCTAGAAGAGTCTAGAACTTCTTAGGATGAGGATAAATTAGATTTTTAGAAAATAAATAAAGTTTTATTTATTTCAAGGGTTTGGGTTGAGGAGATATTTATTAAAAAAAATTTAATAAATATGAGGATTAATATTTAATCTTAATTAAATATTTTGAGTTGGGATTAGGGGTAAGAAATGATGGGATTAGCCTTTAATCAAAATTAAAGAAGGATTAGAAGATTTTGGAAGAGGTTAGTGGTCTTAAGGAAATTGGCCAAGTTTTGGCCAAAAAATAAATTTTTTATTTATTTTGAATTTTTTGGTCAATTTATTAATTAAATAATTAATAAATAAGGAAATAATGTTTAAATAAGATTTAAACATTTTTGGGAGGGATTCCTTAATTAAATATTTTTAATTAAGATAAAGGGATTTAATGGCATAAAAATAAATTAAATAATTAAATAATTAATAAATGATGATGTCATCAGGAATTTTTCAGAAAATAAAAATACTTTATTTTCTAAAAGTTTTTAGGTGTCTACAATAGTAAACTTCTTGCTAGGAAAAGAAGTTCTATTATGCTTTGCCAAGACACACTCCTTGCAAATTGTGTTAGTAGGCTTTACAAACTTAGGCAAATCTCCAACTGCAAACATATTACTAGTCTTCACAATATTGTCAAAGTTTATATGACAAAATCTCTTATGCCATAACCAACTATCATCTACCTTTGCAACCAAACATGTCATTTTAGTAGGATTCAACTAAAATACATTACCTCTAGATCTATTTCTTGTTCCAATTACCTTTCCCTGTTTGTCTCTAATTATGCATGTCTTCTCTATGAACTGCAATTAATAACCTTTATCCACTAGTTTTCCAACACTAAAAAGATTGTGCTTTAAACCATCAACAAAATATGCATCCTTAGTGTTAGTCTTATCATCAAGAGTTATAGATCTAGTACCTTTAACTTGGCATGTTGCATTGTTTCCAACTCTAACAATGTCCCCATCATGACTTTTAAAGTCAAAAAACTTGTTCATATCACTAGTTATATGATGTGAACAACCATTTTCAATTATCCAATTAGATTATTTTCAACCTATGACACCAGATCCATTTTCTCTAGAATTTCTTCTTTAATAGATACAAATCCAATTTCATCATCACTAGCACTTACTGCTTGTTCATTGGAATCATCTTCTTCATTTGCATACAAACATTCTCTATCTTTTTTAGGTTTGAAATTACCTCTATACTTTTTCTCTCTTTTAGGACACATAGATGCATAATGACCAAATTCATTACAAGCCCAATATTTAAAGATTTTCTTACCATCTCTTTCTCTTCTTACTAGAAGAGCTACTTCTTCAATCTTTCTGTCCTCATCAAATTTTTTGCTGCTAGCAAAATCTTCTCTCTCACTTTTGCTCCTTGATAAACTAGGTCAAATATTCAAGGCACAAAAAGTTATTTCTATTCTGGTCAATTCTCTAGACTATCTAAGCTCATTCTCAACTACTTCAAGTCTTTCAAGTAATGTTTCCTTTGTGAAATCTTTGGCACAAGAGATCAAAAACTGTATCATTTGAATTGTTGGCTTAAATGGTGGTGTTAAGCTCTTCAATATCTTCCATACCACCTCATCATCTTACTTGGTTACTCCTTGAGATCTAATACCCAATGTAATTTATGATATTCTACCTACAAATGTTCTTATAAATTCATCTTCTATCATCTTAGCATCTTGAAATGCACAAATCCAACTTTGTCACCTCAATTTCTCAGAATGCTCATCACCTTCAAAACTATTTTCCAAAGCTTTCCAAATCATATGATAAGTAACAATTGACTTTACCTACTCAATTTCAAGAAGTGTAGACAATAGTGCTTCTCTAGCTCTTAAGTCACACATGAAAAGTTCCCTTTCTTCCTTGGTACAAGTTTCCAAATCTTTCTCAGCAATGATTTTCTTTTCTAATTTTGTCAAGATCCAATATCCTAGACCCATACATAGTATACATAGTATATGTGTCTTCATCTTTTCCTTCTAGCTATCATAATATGTTCCATTGAACTTTGAACTATCTTTCCTAAACATGTTCAGCACGGATCTCCCAAAGTTGCTAAACTTTATCTTCAAGGACCTGATGCTTTCATACCAATTTGTTAGAAATAATACTCCACCAAGATAACTAAGAGGGGGGTTGAATGAGTTATCCAATGATTAAAACATTTATCTACATTAAATAAACTTAACCATTCAACCAAAGTAAATAGAAACCATACAAAGATGCACATACATAATTACACCAGATATGTTAACTAGGGAAACCCTTGATCAGATGAAAAGCCTTGGTGGGAATGATGCCCACAAGATGATGTACTAATATAAATATTCCTTGTTAGAGGATAGACCCCATTAGGAGTCTATTACAACATTTAGTACATATGAGTCCCTATTAGGAGACTTTTAATCCTTGTTAGAAGATTCCAACCTAGTTAGGATTTGTAGAAGACAAAAGGACCCACTATCCAAGAAACTTCTAGGGCAAGGTCACCAAACTCATTGTCAAACTGATCTCTCAACTATTACTTGTAGAATAATTGTATTTACTATACTTTAACTTCTTTCCTCTATCATATCAACCAGACCAATCACTATTAGACCTTTTAGACTAGGTCACAAGCCTCAGATCCAAGTATCCAACTTTGGATCACACAATAAAACCTTGGAAATTAAGTTCCCTTCACTTTTTCTCTACTTTGCTTATCTTTTCATTTCACTTATTTTGCTACTTACAATCACTTCATTAATTCCATATATGATAAAGGAAAATTTCCTTCCTTTATACCAAATCCAAAAAGCAATTCCCTGAGTCTATTGTTACACCTTCTCAATTAATTATTATAGGACCACATTCAGAACACATTACACTTAGCGATAACATTAATATTTTGCCTTGCAACTTAAATAACTTTTTGTACATGTAACATTATGATGAGTAATTTTAGCCATGTCATTACCAACATGTCTTCTTCATATCTTTAACTCCAGCTTCTCAAAATAACAACTCTACTAAGAGACATAACAAGTCTACTAGAAAATGCCTCTATAAACTCTATCTCAAAAAATTCTTCACCAAAACTTGTATAACTTCTTGTAGAGTTAATATCTTATGCTTCCAAGGTTAGCTGCATATACTAGACACTTAGTAGTATCTCCCTTTAACCTCATTTAGTGAAAAATCTCAATTGTCTATTCATACCAACTTGATCTCTCTATTGTTTTTTTGTCAGATATCACAAAAAACTACTATGTTGACATCAATGACAAACATAGTTAGGAATATAACATATCATCATGATAATGATCTAATAATATTTCTACAATACTCCCTAATAAGAATATCATCTACATTCATGCTTCCAACAATATTGTAGTACTAAAGCTTGTGGGTATCATCCCCACCCAAGTTTTACTTTCTAAATAAAAGGTTTCTAGGTCACCATATCTTGTGTGAAAGTGTTATGAATGTTTATTTTCTTTCATTCATGCATGCATGCAATCATATCAGAATAGTATATGAAGGATTAATTGGTGAAGTAAGATAAAGTTTTATTGGTTTGTGATTCATCCCTCCCCTCTCAATAACCTTGCCTACCTAATATTTCCAACAATTGATATCAGAGCACTTTGGTTCTCATGTCAAAATTTTAACAGCTTGAGACAAGATCAAAGGCAATGGAGGCATATAGGCTAGATAAGGCTATTGTCAATGAAAACTTGGATCTAGAATTGGCTATTGGACAACTCAAAAAACAAAGGAGCAACTCTCTCAATCATTAAAAATAAGGAAAGATCTTATAGTACAAATGAATGACAATCTCTACACTGAAGAAATAATTGAAGACATATGTCCAAAAAGAAATTCAAATGAAACTAATGAAGCAATCAAATACCTATTAGAAATGAATTCCAATCTTCAAGAAGAAGTCTAAAATCTAAAAAGAGAATAAGAAATTCATTCAACGATATTATGTGAAGTCATGGAAGAAAAAGACAAAGCCAAAGAAGAGATAGAAGAAAAGAATAATGAAATTCAACGACTATCCCTTCAATAAGAAGACTTCATTGATCATCTCACTAATGCAAATGAAGATATTATGAATATAAGATCAAAGAATGAAACCCTAAAAAATGATCTCAAAATTGAAAATAAAACCTATGAAAGAATGATGAAATCTCAAGAAAGCATGAATCAATTGAATGAACAAAGTCAGTACAAACACAAAGGAAAAGCTGGAATGGGATACATAGAAGAAGGTGAATTATCTCATAAAGGAGCTCAAAAGAATAAAAGGCCTACTTGCAATCATTTTGATAAGATAGGTCATATATCAAACAAATGCTAGAGTAATGGTAAAGAAAAATTCAATGGAAAATGTTACAATTGTAATAAGCATGGTCATAGAGAGAGTGAATGCAAAGAGAAAACTAAGTTTGAAGGTAAATATCACAATTTCAAAAAATAAGGACACAAATCTTCATATTGCAAAACCAAGTAGTGGAACCTAGTAGAACAAATTATGAAAGCAATAGTTGGATAGGATTACAATATATGGTGTAGATGTCACTACTATAGTGAATTTGGGAACTGTTAGTGAACAAATTGTTCTCCAAAGAGAAATATACAAAGTAACCCCAAAAGCCCAAATAAGAAGACTAAATATGCACTAATAGTTGGGTCACTTTGCTATTGAAAAGTGTAAGTGCCCTTTGAATTAATTTTGGTAGAGCTCCCCATATAAGATTTATAATAAATCAACAAAATTATGATTGATAATGCTTTTAACCTGAAAGCAAGAAAGGTTCACAAACATCTATCTGTAAACATGATATAGATGCGAAAAAACTAAGCAACCAAAGGAAATAAGTAGTAAATGACACAAATTTCATTCACCTGAATGTTGCATAACATAATGGACATTGAGAGAAAGATGAAAGATACTTTCCAAACACACAAACAACTAAAGCACAAAGTCCAAAATATGAAGGTGACAATAATTATATATGTATCAAACTCCATCTAGAGATAACTAAGATAATGCAAAGATCAACATTGATCAGGAATTTAATACACAAACTCAAAGTTTTAATGCACTAAAATATTCCTCCTCTAAACACAATGAAACAACACAGGCTTTGTTGTTTGAAACACACAAAAACCAATACCTGGAAAATTGTCTCCCTTCTGTCCCTATATTCATAGTCTCTTATTTTGATATTACTCAAAGTCTCCCTAGCAAAATTTAGAGCAATTGGAACCCCTAACTCTCTCTAAAGATTTCCATAAATAATCTCCTTTTAGGTTTTTCAATTAGTCTTTCATAACTAGATCTTGGAATGACCAGCTAATTCATCTTTTACTCCTACTTTTATAGCATTATAAGCATTGTTTATGATGCATGAACTCAATACCCCTAAAATAAAATGGCAAGTGGCCTATGATGTGGAAAATGATAAATTAATCTTACAATGACCCAAAAAATGTTTATGACATGGGATTTATAGCTGATGACTACCTATTTATTTTGAAATAAAGTGAGGCCCAACTTTACTGCATGATTATGACTTACCTTCTATTATGATGGTTTAAAACTCTTAGTTAGATCATACCAAGAGATGAGCCTTAAAATATGATGAATTTGTATGCATCAAAGGCTGATGGGCTATTGTGAGGGCAATGTTGTCATTATTTTGGGACACAATGTTCACCAAAGATGAGCTCAATTTCATGTCACCAAATACCTATCAGAACTATAGGTATTCTATCAAACATATTACATAGGTTATTTGTGCTTTTCCCAAAACTATATTAGCTTCTCCAATCTATTACTTATCTTTTCTAACACTCAAGATGGTACCTTGACATTGGTTTGAGTAGGTTTGATTATGGTCATAGCAAGAAAGTGTCTGAAGGTGTTCAATCTATGATAAGGCTCAACCAAAATAGTTGACCATAACTATTGTACACCTAGTAATCACCAATATCCTATGTCATATATAGTTAACTTTAGCTTTTATGACCATATTGATACCTCTACTGCAATCATGGGGCTTTTGGATTTATTACCATTGTAGTTGTCATGGGTAAGCATGTATAAGGAGACATCTTCCATCTTATGCACAAGTTCACCGATGAATATTCGAGTGTAGTTGTATTCCCTAGCATGATTACCATCACCCCTAGAGAAGTGTGAGAGGGAGAACACATCTACCAAGAGGAATGTTTAGACTAGCAAATGCTTGAGATGACATCTATATCTGCATAGTCGGATGATCCCTTCCATTTCAAAGGTTCCTTATGCAAAATTATCTTTGACTGACATGACAATTCATATTACTCTCCATATTATTTTATCAAAGATGATTTGTAAACATTGAAATGAATCAAGTCCCGCAAATGTCCTTGTCTCTTGTACTCTAAACTATGAACCAGACATTAAGCTCTAATGTTCTTCATATTCTAATTATTGGTTTAGATTTTTTACTTTGACCTTTTTTTTTTGAGTCAATACTCATGGAATTACATCTCTATCACTAGTATTGCAAATAAAAGCATGCCATTTTAATCTAAAAATATGAACCTAATGTGTCTTAATGTGAAGGTGAATTAAAACAAGTGAACTTTCACCCAACACTCTGAGTCTCCTCATAGAAAATTAGGTATAGGGATCAAAAGTCTTTTGGTAAAACTTCTTCCTAAATAATTCATGAGATCAATTTGAGAATGGATGGGAACTTTCCCTAAGGACTGGCATATCTAAGCAAGTGTCTATTAACACTTTATCAAATGCTTACTATCATTATGCATCCCCTACTAGGATTGGAAGTTTAGTATTGATCTTTATCTTAAATTAATGAATTATTCATTTGGCATAACTTCTTCACTAACCCTGAATTTTCATTGAATCTCCAATCGATATAGAGATATAATAGTAGATATGAAAGAAAAATCTAAGATAGTTTGTATTTCTTTAACATCAAGAGGACTAAGAAATCACTTACTTTTTTCTTATTGAGAACATCTACTCTAAATTTGATTCCCATGATATATAATCTAGGAGTAGGTACTTATTGCCTTGGAATTCTTCATAGCAATGTACAACACGTCTCCAAAATCTTTTTGGACTCTAAGCTACTACATTCTAACACCTTTGAACCAATCTGAATTGAGTCACAAAAGTGTGGAAAGTTATGAACCTTTCTTCTACACCTAATTGCATTAATAGTATGAAGGATAATCTATGAACTTGGCCTTAAACATGACCCTTGCATTACTGAACCTTCAAATTTGTAAATTGAAAAAATGCATTTCTAAACTGGAAATGAATCAGTAAACCTAACCCAATGGATTATACATTTGAACTTCTCATAATGAACTATTGAACTTGCGAGAGCAAATTGAACCACTTTGAACTACTTTAAACCTTGGTTCAAAGAGGTTCAAGATTCCACATTGAGAATTTTAATCACTAGGTCTATATTGAGTACCAATAGAAACATTGAAGAAAACTATCTGAAACATCATATGAGGTAAAGAGATAATACAAAAAGATGTTTTATTTGTAAAGAACTTGGACATCTTTCCAAGAACTATATGAACATAGGTAGAATTGAAGATGAAAAGAAAGCCAAAGCTAACAATATTAGAAAGAAAATAAGGCAACAATGGGTACCAAAATCTCCAAAGAATGCAAGTCAAAATCATGAAGTAAGTGACACCCAAGTCAATGAGTTGGGTGGTTCAATTATTTCAACTTAGTTCCTTATGGAGATCACTAGAACTATAATATAGAAAAATTTATCCATTATTAGTTCTAACTAGTAAGCAAAATGATCCAATCAACATTCAAGATGGACAAGGATCACCAAGCATGACGAAAAGTAGGAGACCTTATCGAGCAAGGTCAGGTCGTAAAACCTTACTCAGCAAGGTCAAGTTACATATTGTTGCAGACACAAATTGGTAGTTCCCACTGAGTGATGGTGACTCTATCGAGCTATAGATGTCTTCCAAGAATTAAAGAATAAGATGAGTGGAGGAAATCCTATCACCAAGAGAGAATGAAGTATGAAGCATTAATGGTGATCAAATAGAGGAAATTCCTTGAAAGGAAGAAATCAAAGGCATTATTTCATTGCAAATTTCCAAAGCTATTTGTGAAGAGAAAATTTAGAGCCCCCAAGTGATTTGAGTATTTGTTGTTGAAGAATTCTTGAAGTTCCCAAAAACCCTACCAAGCATGGCATCTTTAATTAGAAAAGTGAAGAAAGGTTTTAAAATGTTGGTTCATGCAGTCGATTGCAAGGAACCTAATTTCAAGTTGAGTCCAACAATTGCAGAGGCACTCGACCCAGTTGGCGCACAGTCTCAAATTCCACCTAAGGTATTACTCATGCATGACATCCATTCCTTTTACCATTGTTCTATTCAGGAACTCAAAACCCTAGAGATGAATGAAACATTCAAAGAATTGTATGTGGATGGTCCATTAAATCCTAAACATCAACATTTGGAAACCAAAGGCTTGACAATATCTCTCATATGCCAAGAGACTTTTGGGTCAAATAGATTAGATATATTATAAGCCATGTACACAATGGGCAGTTATGGTTGGACTAGCCCATTCAAATTATGAAGAAAATGATTCACATAATCACTAGGCTTCCAATGCTAAAAAAAGCCAAAACAACCAAAACCCTAGGTTGGGTCAAATTGAAAAAGTGAACTCTTGTCATGTGGGATAGAAAAGGCATGAAACTTAGTGGCATAATTGGCATGGAGCTAAAGTTTGGAATACATATAATTGCACACAAAATTTATAGTTGTATTTGGTTGAACAATGTATCATGTGAAGTTGTCAATCCTACATACAAGGTTGTAAAGAATAACCTATCCTTTGACCTTGCTGAGTTATAGTTGAAAAAATTCAACAAAAACATGGAGAGCATCATAAGATCAAAGAACAACTCATGTAAGTTTGGATCTCTTTTGACATGTTTATTCTTCTTTGTTCATAAATTTTTCCCTTCCAAAGGTACAATAGTATGGAGGAAGGATGCTCTTGTTTTATATCAGATCAATGAGTATATAGTTGAGATGGGTGAAAATTTTGATAGCATCATGGATAACTATTTTGAATCATTCAAAGAGAAGATGCATAATAGATTTAGGATCCCTAAGAAACTCGTAGAATATTACAAGGATGATATTTGTTTCATAATGGATTGTGACAAAGTATACATTTAGGCAGTCAGACCTAGAGTGTCATGGGTTAAGCCTCTAGAGTATGAGGTTAGTAGTAATGACACTAAAGATATAATAAAGGCTCTATTGAATGAGCTTGTGGATCCTTAAGACACATATTTTGAAGCATATGATGAGAAAAGGAAATAATTAAGCTTGAGATCAAGCTACCTCAAGCAATGAATAAAGGAAGGAAAATAGTAGAAAAGCTATTGAAAAGCACTAAGCAAGAAAGTTCTCCTCTAATGCTTATCGAGGGAAAAGGTGATGATATAGAAGATAATGATGCAGAGGATGAAGAAGAGGAAGCCAATCTAAGGAAAAAGAGCCTCTAAGAAGTAAAGGTAAGGTTATTATAACTAGACCTACTAAGTCATCCCTTGTTGTATTCACAAGAAGGGCTCCCAAATCTACGAAGAAATTGAAGTTATGTGAAGATGAAGCTGAGCAGATTATTTTCAAGAGATCTACACCTACACTTCAAGAAATATTGAAGAAGATGGAAGAAGGAACTAGCATGGCATGTTTCAAATTTCTTATGTATGAGACAAGGAATGCAGAAGAGAAAAAGCAGATTGAAGATACTATTATGACCAAATTGGGCAAATGGAAGTATAGAACAAATTAGTTTGAACAAAAAATTCCTAATGAAATTATGTAGGAAATAAAGCCTAGATGGGAAAATGCACATAAGACTGCCAAAGACATCTCTGAACAAACCTTAAAGAAACTCATGTCAAATCTTAGTAAGAAGGAGGTAAAGGAATCCTTTAAGAAAAATGAGAAGAAGTTCATTTTCAAGTTAAACACTTGTGTGATATTGCTTAAGGAAATTGATTATGTGGTGAAGGTAGCTATGATGACATGGAAGAACATCTATAAGTTGCATCAACCTAGTGACTTTGTTGTACTTGTTGATAACAATGATGATGAAGATGAGGAAGAAGATGTAGAAATAAAATATCATGAGCTAGATGATGTCAATCAGGATGATGAGGAGGAAGAACTAGAAGCTACTAGAGGAAGTCTTCCAGAGATTCAAATCATTGAGAAAACTGATGCAGAGAAAATTGTAGCAGTAGTCATGGCCTCATTTCCTCACTCTCTAAGCACAGCCTTAGCACTATCTGATTCAAAGATCACTCCTACCAAGTTGGTTATGGATACAACTACTATACCAAGCACCCAACCAAGATCTAAATATGTTCACTTGAAAGTCAAATTGACTAAAGTGCCAACACTTCATCTGCTAAGTAGCAAGGTCCTCCATAATTAGGCTTGACTGAGCAGCAACAAGGTATTCTTGTTGTTAGTGTCATTTCAACATTTTTTGTTATTCCATAAATTTCTACAATTTTTTCTATTCCAAATATATGCATAGCTAGTATAATGATATTTGAGAACCAGTCTTAACTGAGTACTAAAGTCCTAGACAAAGGAAAGAAAATTATTTCTACCATTCTGATAGAAAAGAGTAAAGAAGAAGAATAAGTTGTTGATCTAGATAAGGATATAGTTATTCTAAATTGGGATATCTCTACCCTCACCTCTAATCAAATGAATACCATGGGTGAAGTACTAAAGAAGAGAGATAAGAAACAAAATCTTAGAGAAGAAAAGAAGAAATAAAATGCATATTTATTGATGCACTAAGTATTGAGGTTGATGGAAAACAACCCATTTTGGACTAGTTAGCAGAATTTATCCATAAATATAATGAAGACTGGAATGGATAGGATAAACTACTAGAAAGAGCTAAAAGAAAATTTTAGAATAGTGTGTTGGAAAAAGTTGGACAAATAATTACAATATATCAAGTAGAGTTAGCTACTATTCTTGGTTCACTAGAAACTTATGTTAATAATGTTGTTTCACTATTTGTCAAAATGAGTGACACATCTATCTTCACAAAGGAGATTAAGGATAAACTACCCAAGATAGATAAAGATATGAAGGCAAGTACACACCAGTTGTCACTTGACCCAAGCCATAGTTTTGCACATTATTCAAAGATTAGATATCTAACAAATCTACAGGCAAAATTATTTAAGGAAGAAACCAAGATAAGGGCCACACTTATAGAAATCTAGGGAATGATTCTTCCAAACATGGATGCATTGCAAAAACAAATTGTACATGCAAAGATACTCATCCATGACAATAACTTCTCCATAGTTGATCACATGATGAAATTATCAACAGAAGTTCAGAATGCATTGCATGTAAGCAAGGTACTATAGAAGAATTGGGACATGAAAATGGTACTTATTATGAAAGTGCATTCTAATTTCTTGTCACATTTTGGTATTAACATATAGATATTATACAACTATGGCATTTATGTCAAAAAGGGGGAGTAGTAATATGAGGGAAAAGATATTGTAAAGGAGAAGAAGTATAGTATACTCCATTTGTATGTATATAGGAGATATATATGTATGAGGGAGTAGTAGAGTAGTATGGATAAGTATAAAATACCTTTACAAAAGCAATTTTGAAAAATTAGAAAAATAGAGTATGTTATTTAGCCACAGTAGATGGAAGTCAAAATTGAGTTGAAAACACTAAATAATGGAAAAGGATGTTTGGACTTATAGTTTTGAATGATCATATTGCTTTTGGTTTGATGAATGTTTTTTTAACTAATGCCAAAGGGGGAGATTGCTGACATTAAGGTCAATTTTTCTATCAGCAACTCAACACTTAGTCAATTGGTTACATTGCTACCAAGCTCTATAGTTTCTACTAAGCTTATCATTCAATTTATACTATTAACCAAGTGACTCAGTTGTTCCTGAGCCAAGTAGTCAGAATATAGTGTCTACTAAGCACCTGAGTTAATTTACAATATTTGTCAAGCTACACTTTGTTCAACAAGCTTCATAAACAAAGTTTAGTGCAAATCGAGCATAGCAGAGGCTACCAAGCTAGTCAGTGGAAGTAAAGAAGATATAGTCTTAATCAAGCTAAGGTATGTTAACCAAGTTATACTATGTCTACTGAGCTCACAAGGTTAACGAAGTGGATCTAGTATTGACCAAGTCATGCAGTGTCAACCAAGTGATCCAATTGCTATCGAGTTCTTCAGTATTTACCAAGTCATCCAGTGTTGACTGAGTTCAAGCTACTTGGAAGTGATTAGTATGGACCGAGCTTCAAGTTCAACCAAGTGCCAAAGATTTTTGTGTGTTGATATTTTTTTCGTGTATCAAAACATCACTAAGTTTGTCTTCAAAACCCGAGTTACATCAATTGGGCCAACTTTGTAAATTATGATAAAATTGGTATTGTATATGACTCCAGTAAGTTATGGTTTGGATTGGTATATATATAATGCATTGTATCATATCCAAGTATGAATGCGAAGAGTATATGATGAGTAGAAGTGAGAATTAAAGAAGGCTACAAGTAGTATAAGGGACAATAGAGATTTACTATCATAGTCAGGATATCATTACAATACAAAGAATCTCAACCAACAAATTAGAGTTGCAGATCAGAGATCAGCCATTGGTTCATCCTAATAGGTGCATTATTCAAATCCTTTAATAGGGTAGACTTAACAGTCTTTGCTAAATCTCTTAATTGAGTGCATACTTCATTGTATGTTTGTAAATATTTTAACAAGGTGGACCTCATAGTCCTTATTGCTCCCAATATGGTAGATCACCAAAAGTGGTTAATTGTAAGCCTTAACATGTTAACTTTATACTATAGTATTAAATCTTGTGTGTATCATCCCCACCCCAATTTTACTTTCTAATTGGAAGGATTTTGGGTCACCGTATCTTGTGTCAAAGTGTTATGAATGTTTATTTGCTTTCATTCTTTCATGCATGCAATTAGACCAAAATATTATATGAAGGATTAATTGGTGAAGTAAGATAAAGTTTTATTGGTTCCCGATTCACCCCTCCCCTCTCAGTAACCTTGCCTACCTTATATTTCAAACACATGGATCTTAGGGTTTTATTAGATTCATTAATGAATCTATCCAATATTTTTTCCTTATACTCCTTTCTTGATACTTCTTGAAACTTCTCCTTAAATCCTTTCCTTAGATCACATAAAAGACTATATTCATGCATTAAATACGCTAGCTCATCAATCCTTATCATCCACACATTTTGACTAATCTAAAAATTCAACTATGTCAGCCTCAGACTCAATTCTTTCACAAACTATTATTTGCTAACACTTAGGCATCATTGTGGTCTTCTGCTCAATCAACACTAGGTAGCTTGATCTCTATTGTTTTATCTCACTCAACTTTCATTGGCTTTCTGAGTCTTCACTATGCTAGGTCACTACTACATTTTCCTTCTTCAACTTTCTTGGCCAAAATTATCACTTGGTTGATACTATTTATTTGGCTATCTCTTAAGAACCTTAATCTTCTACTTCATTAGCCTTCATTAACCAACCACATTTCACTAGGATTTACTTGTGTTTTACTCAACATCTTGTCTTATCATTAACTTAATTGTCTTCTTAGTTGCACATAATCATTAAACAAAACATCATCTTGTCAAATACTAATTGATCATTCCACTATAATTCCCCCTCTTTACTCTACAACTTCACTAGTTCATCAAGTTATCTTTCTTTTCAAATCCTCTTCATCAATCAACAAATATGGAACTCTACACTATCAGTAAATGTCTCTCCAATAGGTTTGACATCAATGACAATATAACAATTTTTCTAGTTGTAGTTTCCAACAATCCCCATATTTGGAATTGATGGAAACACATCTAGTTACCATGAAAATACAAATGATAGTCTCATGGTTTATCATTATTAGCCCACTCTGTAGTATGTAAGACATCTTCATTAATATCCTTTGTTTCATTATGAATCTCATCTATACCAATTGTAATATCAACTGTAAAATCTCCTCTATCACATATATCTCCAACTTCATTATGTATTCCACTTTTCTTGATATATTTCTCCCTCTAAACCTTGATTGGTAATTGTACATTCTCCCTCTTTGACAACAATGCCAAAGACATCATCCATCATCTTTCTTTGGTCTCATCATACATTTCATTTTCTTGATCATTGTCTGACTAATATTGCAAGATTATTCTCTCTATTATCTTTAACTTGAGTCCTTGTAGTCTCATCTTTTTATGCTTCTATCCATCTCATTTTTTTCACAATCTTTAGGTAGCTCCTAAAGTGTGACTTCCTACATTAATGTGTAAGACATTTTGATCATAAAATTTGATAAAATGCTACATCACTTCTCATCTTTCCTTAGATAAGGGACTAACCCCTAACCTTCCTCTAAGATACTCATAAGCATCCTTAAGTAATGTCATTGTGAATATATCATCTATCTACTCCTTTGTGTTCACATACTCCAGCCTCACTTCTATGTCTTACACCAACTCTCTCAACTAATGATATGTGATAGAATGCATTGTGTTCATCATAGGATTCTCTGGTATGTTTATAGCACTTTTTTTATCACAATATATCACAACAGGTTCAATAGTCTCCTTCTTCATAACTTTCAACAATTTCTTGATCCATACAATATTTGAAATATTAACTATTGTAGCAACATACTCAACCTCAACTGCGGATTGAGAAATACAATTTTGTTTCTTTCTTCTCCATGAAATTAGTCTCCTTCCTCTAAATAAAGAACTTTCACTTGTACTCTTTCTATCATCGATGTTTCCTACCCAATCAGCATATTTATATACCTTTAGCTCAAATTTGTCACTTTTATTATACCATAATCCTTAGTCTTTTGTACCTTTCAAATATCTCAATATCCTTTTCAAACCCATCATGTGATTTTCTCTAGGATTAACAAAAAATCTAGCAATAATGCCAATTGCTAATGTAATGTCAGGTCTACTATGTACAACATATTGCAATTTTCTAATTATTATCCTATCTAGTGTTTGATTCACCTCAGTTGAATCATAATTATTTGAAAGTTTGTGACCAGTAACCATAGGTGTTCCAACTAGTATTGAGTCCTCCATCCCAAAAGTATTCAATATATCCTTGATATGCTTTGATTGTGTAATGTGGATTCATTTCTTCATCTGATAAACTTGCAAACCAAAAAAGAACTTGATCTCTCCAAACATTGACATCTCAAATTATTTCTTCATCTCATTAGCAAATGATTTACACAACATAGCATGTCATCCAAATATGATATCATCAACAAAAATTTAGGCTAGTAATATCTTGTTTTCAAATTCAGTTTTCAAGTATATAATTTTATTGTCATTAGTTATTCCAAAACCAATTTTTACCAAATAAGTGCACAACCTTTCATACCATACTGTAGGGGCTTGTTTCAAACCATATAATGTTTTGTTCAATTTTCATACCATATTCTTTCTGCTAGGATCAACAAATCCTTCAGTTTGTTCAATGTAGACTTCTTCTAAGATTCTATTTAGAAATGCATATTTGATATCCATTTGGAATACCTTGAACCCCTTATAAGAAGCATATGCAAGAAAGGTTCTCACTCCTTCCAACCTTGCAACTGGGGAAAATGTTTCTCCATATTCAATTCCTTCCTCTTATGCATATACCTTACAAACTAGTCTTTCCTAATTCCTTGAGACTTCACCTTTTTCATTTAGCTTGTTTCTAAATACCCACTTTGCTCCAATCACATTCATGTCCTTTGGTCTAAGTACCAATGTCCAAGTTTTGTTCTTTTCTATTTGATCAATTTCCTCATTCATTACCATTATCCAATCTTCATTCTCCAAAGACTCTCTAACTAATTTAGGTTCTACCTCACATAAAAAACATGTATCATTCTTCAACTTACTTCTTGTTATAACTCCTGAATATTTTCTTCCAATGATTTGGTTTTGTATATGGTTATTTCTTACATATTTTTCCAAGATAGGTTCAAGTCTTCTTTCTTCTTGCTTTGATTTACTCAGTTCTAGATATTCATCTTCATCAGGTATCTCTGGTTGTGACTTGGCATTGTCTATCTGATTTTCATTTTCTTCACTCTAATGTTTGACTTCTTCATTGGGGGGCTTAGCTCCTATAGTCTGATGCTCAATAGATATTTTCTGTTGAACCTTGGCAGTACTTGGCTATTGATGCTCAACAACCTATTTCTTTCATTTGGGTAAAGTACAAGGTTCTCCTTCATATATTTAAACAAAATTTCTATAGTCTATAGGTTCTTTCTTGCATTCCTCTTCATTCTTTTCTATAAATTCATCAACTCTAACATTTGTAGTTTCCATAACTTTGTTATACCTTACTTATATGGGAATACCCTAGGAATATACCATCATCACTCTTTGTATCAATTTTTCATTTCCTTGCATCTTTCAATATGTAACACTTTCTTCTAAAAACTTTGAAATAATTCACATTAGGTGTACAGCCATACCAAAGTTCAAAAGGTTTTTAGTATACACCTTGCTTAAGTTGAACTTGGTTCATAGTATAGACTATAGTACTTATAGCTTCTCTCAAAATACTTTTGTCAAACACTCTTCTTCTTCATTAGTGTCCTTGCATAGCTCATGACTGATCTATTCCTTCTTTCAACTATTCCATTATGTGTTGGAGTCCTTAGTGTACTCATTTTTTTCAGGATTGCTTTATCATTGTAGAATATTTTGAACTCATCATATATGAATTGACCTCCTCTATCTAATCTCAAACATTTCATACTCTTGCCTATTTCCTTTTCTACTCTAGCCAAATACCACTCAAACATTTGAAATGCATCAAATTTTTCTTTAAGAAACATCATAGTCATCATTCTAGAGAAGTCATCAACAAATAGAATAAAATATTTTTCACCATAATAGTTTTGCACTCCATTAGGACCACATAAATCAGTATGAACTAACTCCAAAATATCATCAAAATAATTTTTGTACATCACCTTATCAAGTTTTTTCAATCTTGGTAACCCTCTTACCCTTTTCATCTTACTAATGCTTACCAAATTATAAAATTCCAAATAGCATAGCTTCTTATGCCATAACTAGATATCTTCAAATTGTATAAATAGACAAGTATCTTCAAATAAGTCTAGATAGAACAAGTTACCTCTTGTTTGATCACCACTTCAAATTAGTTCACTTGTAGCATCATAAATCTTTTCCTTTCTATTATGGAATTCAACTCAGCAACTTGAACTGATCAATTGTGCCACACTCAAAAAGTTATATTTCAAACTATCAACCCAATATGTATTTTCACATCTGATCTTATCATTCAGTTTAATTGATATTTTACCTTTCATATAACATGTTGTGTCATTTTCAAACTTAACACTACTTCCATTATTAACTTTTCAAACTTCCTTGTATCACCAATCATATGAGTTGAACAATCATTATCAGTTATCCATCTATCATTCTTATTCACATGTGAAATAAATGTAGTTTTCTCATCTTCATCAAATTCATCTTTGATTGCAACATAAATGACTTCTTCATTATTTTCATTAGAATCATTATTAGAACCATTTTTTAACAATTTAACAAGATTTCTTATCTTCTAATTTCCTTTGTTACCTCAGTTGTCTTTTTTGTCTCTCCTTCCTTGATATTTTGTGTCCTTCCTTTCATCCTTCTCATCTCTATCAGGACATCTTACAGAAATATGACCAACTTTATTACATATAATACAAATAATAGAGAGTTTTCCTTTATATTTTCCTTTTCCTCTTGGTAGTCTTCTTGCCAATAATGCTTCTACCTCATCAAGTTTATCATCTGATTCACTATCATTGCCCACATTCTTACTCTTCTTATTTCTCTTAGATTCATCAAGGGTTAGTCAAGACTTCAAAGAACAATCAATACTAGATGGTGTATAATTATCAAAATTTAACAATTCAAATGTAGTGAGTCTACCAATCAGAATATCCAAGGTCAAATCATTACCAAGTATACATCTTAGTCCTTGAATTGTAGATACTCTAATTGCATAGATAGGAAGTAAATTCCTTAATAGCTTACTTATCACAGTCTCATCAAATATGATTCCTCCATATCCTCTAATAGCATTAATGACCTCCTTGATTCAGTCACAATACTATGCAACAATTTCTCCTTCTTTCATTATCATGTTGTCAAACTTACCTCTCAAACTTTTAACTTTAGCCCTTAACAAATTTTTTGTCTCCTCCATGGATTTGTGCCAACATATCCCATAATTTCTTTGCAATGGTTCATTCTTTTACGTCACCAAATTTAGCATAACTCAAGGAAGATGTTAGATATATCATAATTTTATTGTTCTCCAACTTCTCCTTCATTTGTTCAACAGTCATGGTGTTGGAATATTCAAATATGGAAAGAGTACTTATGAGAGGGGGGGTGAATCATAAGTATCAAACTTTAGCCAATAAAATTTTAGCTAAAAGTAAATTGCATGCATATCAAATAGACATGTAACAAAACACATGCATCACTAACTCACAACACAGGAATTTTGGTAACCCAGAAACCCTCCAGGAATAAGAAGGTAAAACTAGGGTGGGGATGATACCCACAAAAATTACTACAGCAATATTGTTCAACCACTTCTGATGGTTTGCCCTGTTAAAGGCCTACCCTATTAAGGGCTTTACACTGTGTCAATAGTGACCTGATTAGAGGATTTCAAACACTTAACATGAAGTGTTACCCTGTTAAAGGATTTCATCACCTAGTTGAAGGATTTATCGAAATAGCTGTTAAGCTAACCTATCGCCATAGGATTTTCATTCTAATACAATTGCTAGAGAGTATTAGTTACAATAAACCTGACTGATTACAATCCTTGATTGATGATTGTAGGCACTTGTTATGCTTTCTCTGATCTAGATCCTTTTTGCGATCTGAATAATCCTCACTTCTGAAAATATAACTCCTTGCAAACCCTTTTATGTCTTCTCACACCTCTTATCTTATTCCTCATTGCACTTTACAATGAAGTTTCGTCTTCCTTATAAAGACATTTGAAAGTTTAGGTTTGGTATGGATCTACGATCCACATTCAATCTTCATTTTCCGTTCAATACTTATCCTTTGCTGATTGGTTGCATGCCTTTAGCTTTTTTTCTTATTGGCTGCATGCAAATTGCATAGGAAAAATAAAAGATTTGATCTCATCATTAAATCCTTTGAGATTTACCTTATGTCGGCTATAAAAATTGTTTGCATCATCGTTTGTGCAATTACAAACTCTTATGTTGATATACTGAGTTACTCGGCTCCTGAAGTATTGCAAACACTCGGCACATGTTGTTTCCTGGATAGCTTGGCATCTTAACAAAATTGTATTACTCGGCACCTTAAGTAGCTCGACACTTTATATTACTCGGTACTTGTATCCACTCGGTACTTGTTAACACTCGACACTTGTTAACACTCAGCACCTTGTACTGCTCGGCACTTATACTTCACTCGGTAACTGATCTTTACTCAGTATTTGATTTTCACTCGGCAGCTGATCTTCACTCGGCATGCATGATGTACTTGGCTTCCAATGCGAAATATGTTTAAGTGTGTTGGCACTCAAGTGTCAAAAACCATTATGAGGTTAACACATGGGTCTAGAAAATTGAATATATTCATTTTCAAAATACTACAATGCAAATTCTCCAACTCACTTTGTAAATTTAGATCTTCATTCAACTCATTAGATTGACTTCATTAACATCTCCATCTCTAATATACTTGACAACCCTTCAAGCAATCACACTTCACCAATCTCCTCGCTTTTCCTCTACTATTTCTTTCTTTCCAAATTCTCCACAAAATTTTCAATAAAAAACAAACCAACCTTAGGAAACATCTCTTATGCCTCCTTAAATAGGTAGCATTGATATTTTGTCACTTAAGCATCACCATAGATCTTAGGTTTTGATTAGATTCAAAAAATTTATTTAACATTTTGTCCTTCTACTCCTTTCTTGATACTTTAAGAAACTTATCCTTAAATCCTTGCCTTAGATTGCATAAAAAACTCTATTCATGTATTAAATATGCCAGCTCATCAATCCTTATCATCCACCTATTTTGGCTAATCTAAAAATTTAACTATGTTGGCCTCAAACTTTTTTCCTTCACAAACAGTTATTTGTTGACACTCAGTCATCATTGTGTTCTTCTTGGTCAATATTGGGTAGCTCTGTCTCTACAATTCTATCTTTCTCATCTTTCACTAGCTTGCTCAGTCTTAACTACACTTGATCGCTACTATATTTTACTTCTTCAACTTGCTTAGCTAAAAACTATCACTCGGTTGATATTGTTCACTCAGCTATCTCTTAAGTCCCTTGATATTTTGCTTTATTATCCTTCATTGACTAACCATAGTTCACTAGGCTTTACTAGTATTTTACTCAAAATCTTGTCTTCTCATCAACTCAACTATCTTCTCCACTTCACATAATCATTAAAAAATATATCATCTTGTCGAATACTAACTAATTAAGTGTCCATTATAATTACACTATACTTTCTCCTCTTTACTCAACAACTTCACTAGCTCATCTAGTTATCTTTTTTTTCAAATCCTCTTCATCAATCAAAAAATATGACACTCTACACTATTAGTAAATTTATCTCTAGTAGGATTGACATCAATGACAAAAACAAGAATTATTCCAATTGTAGTTTCCAATATTCTAGTTCTTCTTTCATCTATTTAATCCAATAATCATCTTACAAGCTTCATCAGAATTCTTAAGATTAACTTGAGAAATCAAACACAATTCTTCACTTACCTTGTTCCCTGTCATTACTCCTTTGTCCTTACTTCCAATTATCTATTTAACAAGGTGATTATTTGCCACATTTTTTTTAGGTGTCGCATATTTGATTCTTATTTATGCTCCAGGCTCATATCTAGTTTCTTCTCTATGTATTTCTCCTTATAGTTTAGTCTACAAATTAGTGTAAATTTCATAAAAAAATTCCTTCTTACCATTTCAAATGTTAATTACCTTATTATTCTTTCCATCAAAATCATAATCAAGTATCCTTTCATGAAATTTTGAACTTTTCATCAACTCTGACATCATCACTTTGAACAATTGTCTTTGATCTTTGATTAAAACATCTGTATGCTTTGATTTTTAGTGAATAACCAAAAAATATTCCTTCCTCGCTTCTTAAATCAAACTTTCCAATATCATTATCTTATTTAATATAGCATTTACTTCCAAATATTTTAAATTACTTCACAAAAGGTACATGTCGAAACCAAAGTTCATAAGGTGTCTTACTAGTACCTTGTCTAATCTGCATTTTGTTAATAGTGTGTATTGATGTGTTCACAGCTTCTCTCCAAAATATATGTGATACATTATTCTCAAACATCATTTCTCTTGATACATCTATTACTAATTTGTTCCTTCTTTCTGTTACTCCATTCTGTTGTGGTGTCTTCGGAGATGAAAGTTGTCTCTTTATACCATTGTGTTCACAAAATTTGTTGAACTCATTTGAAACAAATTCTCCTCCTTTATCATATCTCAAACATTTAATCTTTAAACCAGATTCATTCTCAACTCTACTCTTGAATATTTTGAATTTCTCAAAATCTTCAAATTTATCTCATAGAAATGCAACTCACATCATTCTAGTGAAATCATCAATAAGAAACATGAAATACCTCTCACCATAGAATTATGTTGTTCTTGTAGGACCACTCAGATCTATATGCACAATCTCCAATTTTGCTAAAGTGGTAAATGTCTTGCTTGGAAATGAACTTTTCTTCTATTTTTCCAAGATACATTATTTGCACAATATGTTAGTAGGTTTCACAATCTTAGGAAAATCTCTTACTGCAAATATACTACTGACCTTCAAAATGTTAACAACATTGATATGACAAAATATATTATGTCATAGCCAAACTAGGATCCACTTTGGCAACTAAAAATATTGTTTTAGAAGAGTTCAACTAAAAATACATTAACTCTTGTCCTTGTACTAGTACCAATCAATTTGCCATCTCTTTATCCTTGACAAAACAAGTCTTCTCTATAAACAACAATTGATATCCCTTGTCAACAAGTTGTCTAGAACTCAAAATATTATATTTCAAACTATCCACAAAGAAAACATCTTCATTTTTAGTCTTTCCATCAAGTGTAATAGATCATTTTCCTTTTATGTGACATAGAACATTATTTCCAACTCTACAAACTCCACCTTCATAGCTATTGAAATAAATAAAAAACTTTAATATCTCTAGTCATATAATGGGAGCATCCACTATCTATAATCCAATTAGACTTGTGTGTTTCAATTTCTGATACTAGTGTTTTTTCTTCTCTTACTTCTTATTCAAGGCTTTCCTCCTTAATATCAACAAATCCAATCTCATCATCCTCATCATCACTATCTTATAAGAAAGTTATCAACTTAAAATCAAATTCACTATTGTCATCAACATAGAAACAATCCTTAGATACTTTTGACTTGTAAGGCTTTCTAGGCTTAAACTTCTTTACTCTCTTAAGACATTTAGAAGAATAATGACCAAGTTCTTTGTATGTCCAATAAACAAGAATTTTTTTAATGTTGATCAAAAATTTTGGAAAAAAAAAATCTAGGGAAATATCTAGTCCTAGCTCCTTATTTGGTTGCATTTGTTTCATAGTTGTCTCAATTTCACTTTTAAAAAAACTTTTCGTCTAGGATTTTGTTTTGATCCTTTGTTATGATCTTCAAAACTTTTTCCAAGATTTGTTATTGAGAAAAAAGTGTTAATATACTTAAAGCCCAAGATTATTTTGGAGGGTAGGGGGCAAGGGGAGGGGGATGGGTGAATTAGTGATATATCAGATTTAAAACTTTCACCAACTTTTCAAATATGATCAACTAAAAATATATCTTAACCATTTAATTATTCACCACATGCATGCAATGTAAACTTGTGAAATTATCAATAAGAAAACAAATAAAACATCCACACAAGTAAAAAAAAGATACTATTTTTTTTTTTTGTGGAAATCCTTAGTTAGAGGAAAAAATTATAGTGGGAATCAGTATATGCAAGTATTTTGTACTCTTCTGAAATGTGCTTGGTTAAAGGCTTATCCATATTAGGAGCTTGCAATAATGCCCTGTTAGGATTCACCTAGTTAAGGGATTTTATTTTAGCTCTATTACGATCTTTACCCTATTAGGACTAACCACATAGGAGGATTTCTAACTCAAGCTAATGAGACACTCGATTAAGGGAATTTATCTTTAGAACTATTAGGATCTTGCTCACCCTTTTAAGAATGGCCTCGTAAAGGGATTCAAACTTATGAACTTGTTAGAACTCAACAATGAAAGTGATTTAGGAAACAATCTTCTCAATTGCTTGTATAGATCCAATTCAACTCAACATCTACCAATTATTACAAGAATTCATTTACTAACTTGATCATACACAACATCCATAATCATCACATTTTTAACTACACCATTTGGTCATATAAATACTCATTTCAATATTTAGCGTGGACACCATCTTAACCAAAATGTGTTACACTTAAATTTTACAATATGACCACAAAAATATATTACCAAACCCTAATTTTTCCTCTACTAGATCATCTTGATCACTAATTTTAACCACAAATTGATTAAACAATGAACATCTAAGCATTTTCACTTTTCTAATGAACATGCACAACTTTAATAAATTTGATCATAATGGACAATGTATGACTAGTTTAACATAACCCATAAGTTTCACATCATCATCTAAATTTATAACATGAAATATGTATCATAATCGTCCCAAAGTATACTACTTGAGGATCACACATAAATTATTTTGAATGGTCTTGCATTTTGTCCTAGACATAATTCAACTGATTCAAAACATATCTGTTTTGTAAATAAATCATGCATAACAATAAAAATGATTGCATAACTAACTATAGATCTTAAATCCTAAATAAGAACATCTATATTGTCATAGATTTGATAAACCAATCAAATCATTCACTGTGCTTGTTCATCTCAATAATGTTGAAAACTACAATTGTTGCATTGTCATTAATGTCAAACAATAATGGAGAGATGTTTACTCCAGGATGTTGTTTGACTTCTTGGAGGAGGATTGGACCAACATCCTCCTTAAAGGTAAGGATGAGAAGAAGCCTAATTAGGGCTTGCTCTCCTTGGTTACTTTGTATTTATGGTTTCCTAGTTTTTGAACTTAATATGGTTTAAGGCAGTTATGCCTTTGTTTATAAAACTTTATAGTTTAAATAGTATTGTTACTGGAAATTGTAGTTTGATGCCTAGTAAAACTTTTATAATCATCCTTCAGGTGTTGTTTTTTCTTGGATTAGTAGCAGTACGAGATAATTTTGTCAAGTGGTAATATTCTAGTTATTTACCAATTTGTCTTTTGTAAGGGCCATCCCCCTTGTTTTGGATACTTTTTAATTTAAAAACAATGTAGAGTGTCATATTTGTTGATTGATGAAGAGGATTTGAAAAGAGAGATAACTAGATGAATTAGTGAATTTGTTGAGTAAAGAGGAGCAAGTATGTTGGAATTACATTGAGAACTTGATCAATTAGTCTTTGATATAAAATGTGTTGTTTAATCATTATATGAAGTGAAGAAGATAGTGGAATTGTTGTATAGAAGAGAAGACAAGATGTTGAGTAAGACACTAAGCTTGACCGAGTGATAATGTTACTAAGCTAATGAAGCTAAAGATTAAGGAATTTAAGAGATAGTCAAGTAAATAATATCAGTTGAGTGATAGTTATGTCTAAGAAAGATAAGGAAGAAAATGTAGTAGTAACCAAGCATAGTGAAGATCAAGCAAGTCAGTGAAAGTTGAGTGAGACAAAACAATAGAAACTGAGCTATCCAATACTAACCAAGAAGAAGAACACAATGATGACCAAGTGTTAGAAAAATAACATATTGTGAAATAATCAAGTTTTAGGCCAACATAGTTGGATTTTTTGATTAGTCAAAATGCATGGATGATAAGGATTGATAAGCTAGCATATTTAATGTATTAATTGAGTTTTGTATGCAATCAAAGGCAAGGATTTAAGGAGAAGTTTCTATAAGTATAAAGAAAGGAGTAGAAGGACATAAATATGGATAGATTCATTGAATCTAATTAAACCCTGAGATCAATGGTGATGTTTAAACAAAAAAATATCAAAGCTACCTATTTAAGGAGGCATAGTTGATTGGCAATTTTTGTGAAGAACCTATGAAGAACATAGTAGCAAAGGAAAAGTGATAAGATTGGTGAAGTGTAATTTCTTGAAGGGTTTCCAAGAAGATTAGTGAAGGAGATTATAATGAAGTTCAAACAATGAACCAACAAATGAGTTGAATGGAGATGTGAATTTGCAAAGTGAGTTGTATCTGAATAGGTTGAACCTAGTTGTTACTTTCTAACAATTGTGGCAGTCAAAACCCTAAAATCAAGGTTGACCTAACTATCATTTTGTAAATCTTTTAATCAAGGTGACATTCTAATGGAATGATCCAAATTCCTCTAAATAGGCTACTTTGAACAGGGTGATTAAATTGTTTATTAGGGTCACACCTAACAATGTGTTTTATAAATTTTAACAGGGTTGGTTCTCAACCAAGCTCACTTCAAAAGAGTGAAAAGTGGTAGCATGTTACTTGGCAATTTTTCCCAAATTTGGTTTCCATCTTAAATCCTAGTGTCATATATGTGTGAATGTTATATGTCTGATGCATGCTATTGACTATTTTTTACTTACTTTTAGTCGGCATATACTGAACAAAGAGTTAAGTGAAAAATGAATGAGATGACTCTCTATATTGGCCAAGTGGTTTTATGAGTTTTTTTAAGTTGTTTTAAGTTAGCACAAGTTGAATTGGTACATCTAGACTTGAGGATAAGTGATTCACCCCACCAAGCCTAGTTATTCTATTATTCTAACAACTAAAATTACCGTACTTCAACCTATTATAATTTTCTCCATACTTGTGTACAATACATGAAATTTTCCATGCATCATCTTGAGACATCTCTTCAAGTATTCTATATCAATCACACACTCTAACTCAACATACAAATCAACTGAACACTTGATTTTTACTCTATAGATATAGAACAATGCTTCTTTATAAATAGTTAATAAAAAACCTTTAGGTTGAGATCAATGACAACATAATAACTATTGAATTGACCATCAAACATTCACTGTAGGAGTTGATGAAATCCAACACCATGGCTCACAAAGATCACCTACATGCAAATAACCTATCGAAGGGAAACCAAGAAGGAAGAGGTGGAGCTTGGAAAAACCCTAAATGGACATGAGAGAGAAATATTGCAAAACAATGAAAATGTATTTACAATGAAAATGCAATTGAGAAAATACAATGAGAGAGCTCGAATATAAAGGCCTCATGAAAGTTTGTAAAACAAGTTAGAAAGTGGTAGAAGATAAGGTTGAAAACCAAGCATCCACAAAAAGGTGGAACATGCTAGAAGGGAACAAACTCTAGTGTTGTCAACAACTCATCTCTACAACAACTAAACGAATGCATTAACCTAAGTAAGCTTAAGTAAATAGAATAAATAATTAATAATTAATTAATTATTTACTCTAACACCTCACCCCCCCTTAAGTGCAACGTAGGGGAATTCCTTAAGCTCACAAAACTAAGATGAAATGCAGAATGGGTCCCAGCAATGAGGTCATGTTAGGTACCCATATACAATACAAAGAAATGCAACTCTAAAAATGGAGAAAGAGAGAAAACCACAAAAAATCCTCCCCCAAAAAGAGGTAACCTAGTGAAGAACTAAAGAAGCCTCCAACTAGAGGAATGTCCCCTAAAATTGGAACAAGGAGTGATCATAAAGAGCATCATTAAAGCATGAAGAAGCCACAAAGTCTACCATCTAAAAGAAACTACTAATTTGAAAAACCTCCATGGAAGAAGAAGGTATGAACCGAGTGTGTCTATATGGTAGATGATCCATCTCACCAAAATGCATAGGTAGCTAGCCACTACAATCGCCTCATATATAGGATCAACCACTAAATACATAGCTCACACTATCAAACCATTGAACAAAGGATGCATTAGAAGAATAGCATAACCCCCCCTAATGCAAACGAGGTGAGATGATAGGCAACTGAGAAGGTGGGCCAAAATCCTTTACAGATAGAACCAAGAACAACGAGAGAGTGCAAGAGGTACAAACATGTATAAAGACACAGTCACACTGATGTTGCATGGAAAAGCAAAAGGAAGAAGGCTTAAAATAAAAAATAACTATCCCCCTATAGTGCTTTATAAAAATAATACAAGTACAACTATCTCAAAACAACGTTCATGAACCCTAAATGAAAGAGTGGCACTTTATCTCGGTGTGTATACATAAAAATTGTTACAAATGATGGCTACAATAATCAAAATAGGGAAAAAGCTAACACAAAAGTTAGTATAGCCCAAAACAAAAGAAACCATGCCAGGAAAATGATCTTTGGACCTAGAACACCCAAGATATCCACCATAGAGCAAAAATGCCAAAAATATGATAAAAAGAGCATGGGCTAGAATCTAAGGAAAAAGAAAACATTTCTAAAAAGGTGACAAAACTATCTTTTCAAAAATATAATGTTTTCAAAAAATTGACATGCGATGCAAAAGATATGCATGCTAGAGTCAAAAATAGAACTTCAGACTTCAACTAAAAAAAGGCAACAAAACTGCATCAAAACCTAAAGATACCTACACCAATGTCTCTGCCTTGGAACCAGCTTTCTGGCACTTCTTTCAGATTGAAAAAATACCGCCATATACTCAAGATATGGCCAAAAAATTGCAAGTATTTCCAAAATGACCCTGGAGAGGTGCAAGAGGCATGTTGATGCAGTGATGTCATGCTGATGTCAATAGATAGCTAGCTTAAAATTGATAGCTTCTCAACCATTGTAGAAAAAAAAAGATGCCACATGGTAGTGCCACAGGGATACCACATGGCAAGCAGATAACTTAACGAGTGATGTGGTAGTGCTATGTGTCACAGTGGGTTGCCAAGTGTGGCTGCAAACTGTTGACTATGTTGCAAATTACACACTTTGTGCTGAGTTGTCATTAGGTAGCACTAGAGGTAGAAGAACCGGTGGAGGTGGCATGATCACAAAGGAGGTGGAGAGACTTGGGGTGCCACCAAGTCATGGTGGCAGGTGGGTGGCCCATCGGCGATGGTCGAGTTGTGATGCTATCGCAACGGTGTTGCTAGCTACAACCACTCATGGGTTATGCACTGGCAGCGCTGTAGTGGCATGACAGTGGCCACCCAATGGCATGTTTGCAAAATGCCTAAATAATATTTATATAAAATAAAAAATTCACACTGTTTGTCTGTACGATTGTACAAAAAGCCTTGCACCTAAATTTTTTTGGGCTCCCAGAGCTTTGTCTCCAAAATTGACAAATTTTATATGAATTCTAACAGAAAATGGCCTTCTGGATCTAATGGAAGCATCTGTTTGGGCCCAATGTGCTCCAAAAAAAATTCTCTTCCCTCGGATTGAAGAAAAATGCATAAATAAACTAGGGTTTGTGTCTCTAAATCACGGCTTCAAAAGACTTTCAACGAAGCAGTAGCAGGGTGGCTCTAATACCATGTAGGAGTTAATGAAATCCAACTCCATAACTCACCAAGATAACCTACATGCAAATAACCTATCGAAGGGAAACCAAGAAGAAAGAGATGGAGCTTGGAAAAACCCTAAATGGACATGAGAGAGAACATATTGCAAAACAATGAAAATGCAATTGAAAAAATACAATGAGAGAGACCAAATATAAAGGCCTCATGGAAGCTTGTAGAACAAGCTAAGAAGTGGTAGAAGATAAGGTTGAAAACCAAGCATCCACAAAAAGGTGGAACATGCTAGAAGGGAACAAACTCCAGTGTTGTCAACAACTCATCTCTACAACTATTAAATGAATGCATTAACCTAAGTAAGCTTAAGTAAATAGAATAAATAATTAATTATTTACTCTAACATTCACTATAACATCTATAAAACATAATCTACATTATTTATTCCAACAAAAGGGTTAGAACCTTCCCAAATATAAAGGATTATTTCAAAATGTTTCACAACTTCCTCAACAATCTTTTCTATATCATTTAACATCTCCCCTCCTAGTTATTTTTATATTTGTGATTCTTTTAACATGTCTTATTATCTTAGTGACATTATGGAAGAATTTTGTATTTATATCCCATTCGACCAAATCATATTTTCCTGGACTTCTCTCTATAGTAGATTGCTTCCTTAGCCAATATGTCATCATACTTGTTCAATGATTCTTTCTCTTTTAAATAACTAGCTTGATCCATTCCTTTTACCAAAACATCTTCATTTAATTCTCCTAGTGCTTTCCCAGGCTTTATTTTGTTTCAAAAATATTTTTGAAGTTTTATTTATTCCATTTTAGAAGTTTTATTTTTAAAACTTTTAGGTTGACCATTAAAATATAATCTTGTGAACATATGGTCTATTAAGTTATCCCTGGCAATGTTTAATGTTTGAATTAAATTGTCATCTCTTAACCACATTTTCTTAAGAATGGACATGTACTCAGCTTCCTTTTTTTTATTAATAAATAGTTGAATTGGGAAGTGATTTGATCTTGAGTTCGGAAATATTGTTGCAATGAGGTTATAGTCAAACTACTTCAACACACTATTGAAGATGAATCTTTCTAGCTTCTTGATGATGAGGTTGAAGCCTAATTGTTTATTGTTCTACGTGAATTTCCTTTTTTTGTCATATTTATTTTCTACCAATTCATTCGTATTCATCCAATTAATGCAATCTATTATGGTCTAAGATTCTTTAGAAATGTCATCCCACTTCATTTTATTATTCATGATAGGGTTAAATTCCCCTCAATTAATTATTTTTTTCTCAAGATTTACATCCATCAAAAATTCCACTATGTTTGATACTCTTGTCTTGTCTTGGATTTGTTTAGGTCCATAAATGTTTATCAACCAAAATCATAGATTGCTTCTAATGCTACTACAACTCCAATTTATTTTAATCCTAATGTTCTCATTTAATATTGATCTAGGATCCTAAATAATTCCATGTCACCTTGAAGTACCTTCAATTGATACCCCATCTGATTCCTACTGTCAAATTTTCTTCTTAAACATCTCTAGGCCCAAATTGCTCATTTTAGTTTCAGAATTATTTCAAAATGTAAAGAAAATATGGAGTGTGTGATAATACACTTCTTGTTAGGGGTATTCATGCCTCTATCATTCCATGATATCGACTTCATGGCACCTCAAGAATGAGATTTTCATTCTAAAAATAAAGAAGTTCAAACATCTTTGTTTGATCAAAAGCAATTCAACTCATGATTTATCTTCTTTTCCTTTTCTTGAAAATCTATGCACAATCTAGGGAGGATCTACCCCAATAAGTTAGGGAAAGGCCTATTTTTTTCTTTGTAATGCCTACCCCTAGTTGACTTTTTTTTTTTTTTTTGACCGAATTCTTTTATGCATGTTCTATTATTATGTTTTATGATTAGTGGTGTTGGATTACTAGAATTGATTATTTGTATTTCATATTCAGTTAATATGTGTGTTGAGTTACTTTAGTACTATTTATTTCATGTATGCATGATTATACTTTGATGATGATTGTATATAGTGATTCCAATTATTTCATGATGTTAGTTAGATGAACTATTTTTATGCAGTTTCTATGGGTACTTACCCCATACTTGCATGTGTATGGTGTGTGTGTGTGTGTCTATTTTCTTTATGTGTGACATTTTTAATGTGGTTGAGGAAGGGAGTCATAGTCACTTGCTAGTCAGAATTTACACGATGAACCACTTCCTGCCATTGCCTATTTAGTTTAAAATATTTTGTTTGTACATGCGTAGATTTTATGTAGATTGTAGGTACTGGGTATCGACTTCCTTGAATTGCCAAGATGAGCGTACCCTATTGTATTATTTCAATAGTATAAGTGGGGAGATAACTCTTGAGTCCAAATCCTAACCTAAGCCAATTATCCTAGAAAGTAGGACAAGTATCTGAGATAGTTTCATCTTTCCAAATTCATCAAATGACATGAATTCATGACTTTGACCCTGGAGTTTGACTTTGGTCTTTGACTTTCAATTGAGTTATCTTATTTAGTTTTGTGGGTGTGTGATGATTTTCAGTTATAATTAAATCGTATTAAAAGATAATTTAATGATTTAATTTAATGGAAATTTTATAAAGAAAATTCAATATTTAATTATATTTAATTAATTCAAAAATTAATTAAATATAAGAATTAAATTTAAAAAATTATATTAAAGTTTTGGTTTTGACAATTTAATGATAATTATTTAGGAGTTTTATTTTTATAATAAACTCTATATAATATTATTAGTTAAATTAATAAATTTATTATTAAAACATCTCATGGATTTATTTAAATAAAAGAATGAAACTTAAAGATAAAGTTATGGTTCTAATTTAAGTGTAATTATATTTATTTAATTTAATAATTATTATTTAGGAGTTCTATTTTAAATAATAAACTCTAAATAATATTATTAGTTGAATTAATAAATATATTATTTAAACGTCTCGTAATTAACTAGAGAGAGAAAATATAAATTTAATAAAGTTTATTTTAATTAAATTGCATAAAGTTGATGCATAAAATTAAAATATAATAAATTAAATAAAGAGAGAAAGTTAATTATTTAAATTAAGATATTTTGTAATTAAATATCTAAAAGAGTTGTGCATGAAAAGGTAAAAGGTAATAAAGTAATAAAAACTAATTGATCAACGAGTTCCCTCTCATGATTGCACAATCAGAGTCTCAAATTTGAGGGAGAACTCTTTATCAAAGATTATGTGATTGCACAATTAAAGCCCCAAATTAAGGGAGAACTCTTTATCAGAAATCTAGAGCTCATTTTGCAATTACACAAGTTTTAGAGGAGCAATTTTAAAAGAAGAAAGTTTTTTTAGAGAAAGGGGATAGTTTTGCGTGCTTCATGCAATTGTCATTTTAGCATCAGATTCAGGTACAATCTCGTGGTTTAATTATACAATGGATTTTCATTCTTCAAATTCCTATCTTCTTTGTGTCTGGATAAATTTGTTTTCAAAATTTTAGATTTGATTGAAACTCTTGTATATTTTAATTATTTTTTCGTTCAATTATCTATATATGAGAAATAGAGATTTGAAACCCGCGTGTTAGAATTCACTATTCTCTACTCTTGAATACATCTAAGAAAGAGTTGAATTGAAAACCCTTGTTTGATTATTTCAGTATTTCATAATTGGATGTTGAAATCGGGATTTGTGTTTTGAAAAGAAAATGAATTTTATTTTATAGATTTTAACTGTTTGATCTAGGTTTATCTACAAGATTCCTATTGGAAAGTTTCCATTTTTGGAAAGTTACCACTTTTAGTAAGTTTATATTTTTGAAAAGTTTTCATTTTTAGTAAGTTTCCATTTTTGGAAAGTTTCCATTTTTGGAAAGTTTCTATTTTTAGAAAATTTCTATCTTCAAAAAGTTTGTGTTTTTAGTAGGTTTTTATTCTGCGAAAATTTCTATTTTTAGTAGATTTCCATTTCAAGAAAGTCTATATTTTTAGGAGGTTTCTATTTTGGGAAAGTCTATATTTTTAGTAAGTTTCTATTTTGGGAAAGTTTCTATTTTTAGCATGCTTTCATTTTGGGAAAGTCTTTATTTTTAGCATGTTTCTATTTTAGGAAAGTTTCTATTTTTAGCAAGTTTCCATTTTGGGAAGGTATCTATTTTGAGCAAATTTCCTTTTTGGGAAAGTTTTCCCAAAATTCAATTAATTTAAAATTATTATGGTAATAATTGATAATTATTATTATTAATAATTTTAATAAGTATTGTTAAAAATTTAATTTAATTATTTGGAAATTGGATTTATTACTTTATTATTTAAATATAATTCTAAAGTAAATTGAAAATCAAAAAAATTAATTGGGAGAATTAATGGTTATCTTTAGTAAACTTGGGTTGTGCTTGATGATTTGATTTTATATGAAAATTATTTATATTGCTAGGGAAATTTTCTGATTTGAAAACCTTAGTAATTAACATATTTTAAAAAGATGAAAATTGTGATGTTTATGTTCACTGAACTCTTATGTTTTGATAACGAATTGAACTATGAAACAATGTTTAAACAACTTTATATGATTTGTTGAATCGTCTAAAATTCTAGTGAACTCAAAAAAACTTAGTGAATCTAGCAATTATAGAGATGAAAATTGAAACCTGGATTGAGATTGAAAAACATTATGAACTGATATACTTGATAACGAAATTGAAAACTTGAAAACCTATAAGTGAAAATTGAACGTTTATGTTTTTAAACCTAGGGATTATGATAATGACTTTTGTATGTACTATTTTTATGATGTGTGATTTTACTGTTGTGTGTCAGGTTGACTTAGCTTTGACCAAGTCAGGATGTTTACTAGACACTTCGGGGTTTTGTTTTGTGATGTCATGATGATGTTTTGATCTCGATCTATTATACTCAACCATGGTAATATGTCTGGTATGCTCTATGAGGTGTTTTGATGTTTTGGCTATTATTGCTTTCTAGTGTTCTTATGTGAAATTGAGGTGAATGGTGTGACCTATCTGGTATAACCTTTTTGAGTCTTCAACTAATTATCTAGTGATTTTTCTCTAGTTGCTTGTATAAGACTAAGATGATTAAATGATTTTTTTCGGTGATGTCATGTTGTGACATAGAATTGGTCTATGTGTACTTGATTTTGGGATCACTCATGTTAGGATGATTGTATTGGTGGAATCTATGATTATGATCAACAATTTTCAATACTTATCAATGGCTTGTTTAAGAACTGATGTATGGTATGTGGTCTTTTGTGATCTTTTGATTTTACTGAGCTTAGGGTAGGTTATGTGTATGTCATGTTGGGAAGTGGCTTGCAATGGAGGTCAAGGCCCTAAAGAAGCTGATGAGTAACCCATTATAGGTAATTTAATAAGTGATAACATTTCATTAAGTGGGTTTTAAATGAATTAATAAAAGTCATTGTTTTCCTCACCCATGCCTCAAGTGCTAATATAGGCTAGGATGGGAGTATAGAGGACGCTTGGTTGTGACCATGTTTCATTAGTATGCCTTCTCAGTATGAAAAGATACTAGTGCCACATAGAGTCACTAGGGGGCTGGAGGATCAAAAGACTGGTCAGGTAACCTTAGAGTTGGTTTGTGTGATCACACTTGCCCACATGCATAGTAGATTTCCTATGTGACTATGTTGCCTCTGGGATTAGTTGATACTTGTGTCCTTGTACCCTTTGAGATAGTTTTCTTTTAGGTGATTCCTTGAACCCAGATATTGGTTTTGACTTTTGAGTTTGTTATTCTGTTTAGGACTTGATTTTATCTCCTCAGCATAGTGAGAGTGGACATTTTTGGGTTCCACGAGGTTGGGTGGTAGTACTTTTTCTTATACCATTGAGATCTAACCATTGGATGTCATTGATGCATGTGCTTGTGCAGATGTTCCTTTTTATATGATCTTGTATTTCTATGATCGATGATTATATTCTAAGTGTATTGTATTTGATTTCATATATGTTAAGAGATGTTGTAATCTATTTCATGATGTATATTATTTTAGCCTTTCATACCCTGTGACCTATATAGTGGATGATTGTGCATTTTGTTTATTTCCAAGTGGTATTCGAGATGGTTGTATATTATTTAAATGGAATCATACTTATACATTATTCCTTGATGTGGATTTATTATATATTGGATTTAGTGTTAATTAATATTAAATGTGATTCATCATCATGGGACCCTTAAGAGTTGTAACCTGTTTATGTATGAGTGTATGTTATTGCTTCTACAATTCTATAACCATTATTGTTAAGTTATTATCTTAATAAATAAAATAAAAAATTGGCAAACTTAGTGAAACTTTAGGTTAACTTCTTTTGGCTCACATGGTGGGGCATTACATTCTTTCTCTCTTTCTCTTCCTTGATTTCATCCTATTCCATATCCATTGTATCTAACAATTTCTTGATCAAACCTTGCTTTTCCATGATCATTTCCTCACTATCCTCCTAATCAAGAGAATCCAAGCCTAAGAATTTGTTTATAGCCTCAATACCCATATATTCATTATCCAATTACCTATTATCTATAACCTCATTTTCCTCCCTACCACTAGATGTTGATACTTGGCGTTTTCTATCACCATAATTATTTTTATCAATGTGAGGTCTCCCTTAACCATCTATTGATTTACTGGCCACCTTCATTAATCTATTTTCTATTTCTTCTAGGTCTACAAGAATTTCTCCTTCTTTAAAAGAATCTAGTTGACTCTTAACAACTTCCTTAATTACTTCAAGACCCTCCAAAATATTATGTAAAGATATTGTATTCTTTAAGGTTGATGTTTTCCTCCTCCCTAATTACACAATATCCTTCTTTCTTATCCACCATACCTTCCTCTAAATAAACTAAAGTTATTAAGTCATTCACATCTTCCTTTGTACACTAGGATACATGCATGAGTTGTTAGTTGTTTACATTAATTTTTTCAACTACTTTTTTTCCATTAAGTTCTAGCTCATGGGTTGCATTAATCACTTGATCCATCCCAACCTTCTCTTTTGCAATAATAATATTGACAATTAAACCTTCCAACTCTTAGTGAAAGGTTGCTACATCTTATCTTGGTAGGCATAGAGGAACCTTATGTAGCAATGGATTATCATTTTCCATAACTATCCTAGGGGGTATATTTTTTCTCTGATAAACTCAATTACATTATCTATAGTTTCTACTATTAAATCATCTTTCTCCATATTAAAGTTTCTATTGATCCTAGAGATTGGTGGGCAATCTTGTTACTAATTTTTTTTAAGGATTTCTTATTTTAAGAATTATATTTGTTCACCAATTTTTGTGTAAGGAAGGATGTAACATCCAACTTCCTTTTCAATTTTAATTTCTAGTTTTCCTAAATTTGCGATTTCAGTGTTCATTTTTAACAAAAATGTAATCTCATTTGACTGACTCTTACTAGTGATACCCTCATTTCAAAGGAATGTCGCAAACTCCTTGCCAATGAATTCTAAGTTATCATCGAACTAGTATTCTACATGGAGTTTACCCAAATTAATCTGCTTTGGGAATTTATTGATTTTCTATAATTTGGAATTTGAGTTAGACTTATAATCTATAAAATGAAAGCAATAGTCTATAAAATGTCTAATCTTACAAGATAAAATTTATTTCTTTACCTCTTTATTTTTCATATAATAAACACATAATCATTACCTAGGATAAACACACTTGGTTGGGGAAACAACATCCAATTATTTTTTTGATGGATTGGCTTCACCACACCAAGTTGCAAAGACACCTATAGAAGTATATTCATCTTAAATATTTTTAAGAGTTATATCGTCTATTTCGTAGTATTTGGTTATAGATGAATCAATCCTTTAGGCATCAACAAAAATTATCCTTCCATTACCCTTTTGCCCAAGGATTTTCCTTTTTGCCATCATATCAGCCCCAATGACTAAGGATTGCATTTTGTAGAATTCCATAAGAATCCTAGTTTGGTTTTTATACTATGACATCCTAGAAGAAAGAGTGTCCCATTGTTTACCCTTTATAGTATGATTTATTCATGAGACCACTCAGGGATTTTTATGCATACATGGTTGTGACTTTAGAGATATCTTAATAGTCTTAGAGTGTACAATCTGTCATCCATTGCTCCTATTTGATAGAATAGGATTTTATTGGCCACCACTCCACCCCAAGGATACCATTACGAAGTTCACAATTCTTTGCTTTCTATTTTAATAGGATTTTGATGACCCCCTACACAAATGCTGGAGGGTTGCTAAGAACCTAGAATTTATTTTCACTCAACAAGCACTAGCTCAAATCAAAGTAGAGAGATACAACAACATTCTTCAAAATACTACCTAGAATAATATTATTTCACATTCCTATTTGAAACCACGTAGCCATTTTCTTTTTATTTCAGCCCCTTTGATGTTCCTGGCTCCTCATCATGCACTTCTTATTAGTCATCCTTTTAAGTTTACCAATTACATTTCCCTTGTTCATATTATGGGGGGTTTCTCCTATTGGTTCTAATGCTTCCTTGGTTGGATTGATCAAATCTTCAGGCTTTGGTGTTTAATACCATCAGTATCTTTGAGTTTAGTTGTTTTCCTTTGTTTGCCTCCTAATTCAAGTAGTACCATTTGAGGGCACTCATGCAAGTTAAAATCTTATGTACCTCATCATTCTTTATTTTAGTGGAGGTTCTTCAGATCAACAGTTACTCTTTGACAATATTTGTAACTTCTTTATGCTTTAATGGTGTTCTTCATGATCATTCCTTTCTTTCTATTTTTTGACACATTTTCTAGTTTGAAGGCTTCTTCAATCCTTTTGTAATCTTCATCTCTTTTTGGAGGAGATTTTTTCCTATGTGGTTTTATCTTTACAAAGATCCTTTTGTACTTTAGTTTCTCATTAAGCCTAGTTGTTGGGACACCTTGTTATATTCATGCATTTTGTTTACATTCATTTTTAGTCCTTAGTTATTTTAGCTTCTACCTAATTTCATCTTAAGGTGGGAGTGTTAGAGTTATCATGTTGTGGCTAATAATTATTTATTTAATAATCAATCTATCATACTCTACACTTAAGCTAAACTTAGGCATCTTATAATTCTTTATAGTTGTGTCCTTTACGATTTCTCCTATCCTTTTATAGGGATCCTCTCTATGTAATTTCATAACAATGGTATTGCATTCTTGTTTTAAAAAAATTGGTATATGACTCCTATATTTTTTATTATCAACTTTTGGCCTCCATAGTTTTTTTGCTTCACTACTTTTGTGATAGGTTTGCATGCAAGTGGTCCTTGGGAGTTGTAGAGTTAATTTTGACTCAACCCTTACATGGTACCATAGCTCCAAATATGTATGCTCTTGTTCTCTTAATGAGATATTTTTGGCCTTGTTCTTCTAATTTGTTGAACATTTTTTTGAAACTTTGAGGTTTTCAAAACTTAGAGGCAAAGAGAGTTTTTGTTGGATTTAAGGTAACCTTTTTCTAATTTACATTGGGCTCAAAAGAACCTGACCATTGAGTTTATAGCACTTTAAAACCTTTATTTCCATATAAAACTTATCCATTTTGGCCACACTCAACCTCTAAGGCAAAATGTTCTTGTCCCAAGGTTGTAAAGCCCTAAGCATACATCTTGATGTATAATTTTTGCAAAAAAAATAAAATATTATTTTCTTTTATTATTATTTTTAAGTTTTATTTATTAAAAATACCATATCCTTCTTTGAAAGAAGGTGCCTCCTAGCAACCACCACAATCACTACTGCTACTCAATACCCTGCTAGGGCCTTGTCCACTAGCCACCAGCCCCACCACTAGTTATACCACCATCTGGCCATCTGCATACTATCGAGTATTTTCCAGCTGCATAGATACTTTCTTATCACCGATTCTAATTTTAGAGTATCAAGATTTTTCTAGTAAGGTTTTTGAGGAAATTGATTTTTCACTAGTGATGGCCATATGCTTGTCAATTTTCACCTCCAATTGGTTGACGTGAGCATTGCATCGACAACCTTTCAAGCCCCTTTTGGGCCTTTTTGAAGCACTTTCAGCCTTTTGGCCATATCTTGAGCATACAAAGGCATTTTTTTAGAAATCTTATATCATCAAAAAGCTCTTTCTAAGCACTATCTAGCTCTAGAGGTTTCATCTTCTACTTTTTCCTTTTTGACAGTGTTTTTTGTTGTCAAAGATAGAAGTTTTTTAAAAAATACTCTGAGACATAACTTGAGCATCCAAACTCCTTTTCTCAAAAAAAAATCATTAGAAAGATAGTTCTATGCACTTTCCAGTGATAGGTTTTTTTTACCATATTTGCTCTAGGTATATTTTATTTAATTTTTGTGCATTTTTACTCTTTGTGAATATCTTAAATGTTTCAGTTCCTAGAATCTCTTTCTTTGAGTGAGGTGACTTGTCTTTTTATATTCTTTATATATTTCATGCCTTTTGTCTCTTTTGATAATCATACACATGTCTATAAGCATTTCTTTATGCAAACACAATAAGATAAAGTGCCACTACACATTGTATACTTGGGACCTAGTGCATCTTGTATTTTATTGTACAAGCACTATATTATAAAGTTTCATGTGAGGTTTGATGTCAACCTTTTATTTGTCATCTACCTTTGTCAAGTGAGTGTTCCTTCCATGACATTAGCCTAATGATGTGTGTCAAAAAAGTGTTCCTTCCATGACACTATCATGTACTTTCTCTGCACCTTTGATGTTCCTAGTTCTCTGTCATGCAATTTTTATTGGTCATCCTTTCTAGTTTACCTATTAGCTCTCCCTTGTTTGTATTATGGGGGGTTTCTCTTGTTGGTTCTAATGCTTTCTTAGTTCAATTGATTAGATCTTTAGGATTTTGTGTTTGATATCATCTGTATCATCAAGCTTAGTAACTTTCTTGTGTTTACCTCCTAATTTGAGTAGTATCATTTGAGGTTACTCATGCAAATTGCAATCTTCTCTACTTGGTCATGTTCTATTTTAGTGGAGGTTTTTTAGATCAACAGTTACTCTATGACAATATTTGCAGCTTCTTCAATCTTTAGTGGTGTTCTTCATGATCATTCTTTTGTTCCTATTTTTTGACAAATTTTCTAGTTTGGAGGCTTCTTTAATCCTTCATTAATCTTCATCTCTTTTTGGAGGATGTGTTTTCCCATGTGGTTTTCTCTTTTTCTTCGCTTTATAAAGACTCTTTTGTACTTGGGTATCTCATTAAACCTAGTTGTTGGGACCTATTGTTATATTGATGCATTTTGTTTACATAAATTTTTAGTCCTATGTTGTTTTAGCTTCTCCCCAATTTCATCTTAAGGAGGTGTGTTACTGTTATCATGTTGTGGCTAATAATTATTTATTTAATTATTACTCTATTATACTTTATACTTGAAGCTAAACTTAGATATCTTATAATTCTTTAGGGTTTTCTTCTTTAGAGCTTCTAGTATCTTTTTATAACGATTCTCTCTTTGATTTCATAACAATGGTATATCATTCTTTTTGGCACAATCAATACGATTCCTTTTTTCTAGATCATTAACTTCTAGCCACCATAGTTCCTCAACTTTACAAAAAATACAACTCGAATTTAGATATTTATAACTTTATACAAAAATGGCATGGTTTTAAAGTTTCACCTTTTTTTAATTGAAAGTTGTGAGGCCTCACTCGATCTATCATAGTATAGATGACATATTTGCATTATGATACTTCTAATTTGATGTTTTGATATACTTTCAAGACTATAGGGTTATGTTATTTTAATATCTGCATTTTGATGATCCACACTTATGTCTGAACATTAAGACCTAAATGGTATAATTAAGGATTTCATTCATGTTCTAACCTTTTCAATTGCTTTGATAGAAGCTGAGTTGCAAAAATGCTTGTAATGTAATGTTTAAGTGGGGGTATGTTACTTGCTTTTTGATATTCAATATTTGGATATTTTGATATTATTCAAGACTTAGTAGGATAATGGCTTATTTTATCTATTGATTTTGACATTTATAGTAGTGTTCTTCATCTATCATATGTACTATCAACCTGATATTGTGAATGGAATGATCGAACACATATGGATGCAACTTTATGACATGATAGAATTAGATTATGATATGATGATTATGATGATTTATGATTTAATGTGATATGCAGATAAATGTGGATTTGACTATGATGGTTTACGATATGAAGGCCTTGTTATTTTAACATTTGAATGATTTATTTGAAATGATTAGGAAAGGAAATTTAATTGAATTATGTTAATAAGATTTTGTAACATTTGAAATTATATGCATTTATGATACACATTTTATATGACCTCCTTGGACTATTGATGCTCGAGTTTAATGTGTAGGAAGTTGAACCATGGAAATCCTTAGGGGGGAACAAGTTCCAAACCTAAGTGAACACAGTTTAACCAAGGCGAATCTTTGGGAGATTCAAAAGCCTCGTTGTGAAATTATTTTGTTCCTAATGTAAGTTTGCTTGTATGAGGAAATATTTAATGATAAAGATGCATTAGGGACATGTCATGGTGATGTGTAATGTATTTTAATGTGTCATTTGACACTTGTAATTGTCCATGTGTTGATGACATGTCACCTAGGGTGTTGGTCATAAGGTCGCTTAATCTTAGTCTTTTTCCTTTTTTTCAATAAATGTTTAAGTACACCCACTTGGGAGAGAGTGTTAGGATGGGTAATGTTAGGATGGGTCACCATCATATTGATTTTTGAATTCAAACTTGTCAAGGACTTTAGAGGGCCTAAATGTGACCCTAAAGTGTCATTTTATTGAAAATAAGCCACCCATATGTAGTATAACATGTTAGGGGCCTAAATTCAACCATTTTAGTGCTTAGCTAACTTAGGGGATCCCTTAAACAATACACTCTTGAACCAATTCGAAATTTGGGGTTTCACCATGAGTGTACCCTCACAATCCCACTTGGTCAAACTTTCCTTTTTTTTGAAGGGACAACAATGTAAGAAATAGGGGGTTTAATGTTCCTACTAAAAAAAGGTTAGTAGAGAGTCCTTTTAGAGGAGTGGTGACAAATTGGTGGGTTGTTCACCCACTCTCTAAGTTTAGAGACAGTTAGGGTTTGGGGGGAGATTAAGGGAGCTCTACAACAACTATAATTTCCTTAGCTTGGACAAAGGTTGGTGTTGCAAAACCATGTTCTTTCTTTTAGCATAGCATAATGAATCTGCAACTATGGAGTAATGGTTTTGGGATCATGCATTTTAGAGTGAATCTTGGTATTGTAGATTTTGATATTGTGTTGTGATGGTGAGAATATGTATTGTGTTCATGTAATTTTTTTTGGTTTTCTTTCTTGATCCTTTTGATTTTTATTTGAATTTCAAGTGTTGTTATGGGTGTGAGGGCTTCGCTCACCCTTTGGGAAGGGAAGAGAAGTCCAGGGTGAAGGGATTAGTTGGGCTTGAAATATAGTTGAGAACCTTGGAGTATGGGCTCCATTGTATGCCATATTCATTCATATCTTGCTTTGGGGGTGATAAGAGAAATGATGGTGTATAAAGGAAGATTATGGAGTATGGGTATGCAAGGATGCTATAGTTAATGGTACTATTTTGGAGGATTTTTTTGAAAGCCTTGAAAGGGCATGAAATTGTTGACTTGGGAAAGCCCCGAAAGGGCATGAAAATTATTTATTGTAGATATGTGATGATATGGAAAGTCTCCTTTTTGAAAGCACACCTTCACCCTATGTTCAATGGTTCCAATGGTGAATCAATGTATAAGCCATGGGAGGGATTGGTTTGTGTTATGTGATATGTTTTATGCATTGGCAAGTCTTGTGTGTGTCTATCCCATCTGGACTTGTTTCCCCTACTTGGTGGGTGGCTTGATAGAAGCCTAGGATGGTAGGTGAGCCTTCATGGTTCCTAGTTTGTGTGTGTATGCAAGTTTTGTGAAGATGGATTTATTGAAGATATTAGGGGTTCACCCTTGACAAGGTTGAAAAAAAAAATCAAGTCTGTAAAGAGAGATCAATGTTCCATGCCATCTCAAACGTGTTGTGATTTAAAGTCTCCATTGTTATTTCATTTTGATTTGGTTACCATTGTATATTGTCAAAGTTGTGTAAGGAAAGATTAATAAATTGTATACAATTTACTTGGAGGAAGTATTCATTATAAGTTTCCACATTTTTTGATTTGATGTAATAGGGCGAAATTATAAAAATGAGACCCTCCTTATGATGATCTATAAATAATTAGTTAGGAACATTTCATAGTGTTGTGTGAATGATTTCCTTGATATAATTGGTTCAATATTGATGATTGTATTGTAAAATTATATGTTATGAAAGGGAAGAAAGTTGATATATTTTGATAGTTCAATTTATGTGCATGAGAGTTAGATCATTTTTTTTTCAAGATCTAATAAATCCCTAGGTTAGATAACACTATCACATCATCAACATGTTCACCACAATTCCATGGAAGGATAAAAAGAAATTTATCTTGAGGATATACATAGTCCAAAACTAAGAGGAAACTTGTTGTAGGAGCACATTATGCTCTCTGGAAAATGTATGGGGGAAGAAAAATAATCCCTTCCCCAAAATATAGAGCAATAGAATACTCTAGAAGAATATACCCTTGGGAAGCCAATGCATAAAATAATAGGAACTAGGACATTAGAATAGAGATTCACACATATAATAAACCTTTAACTTTTAAATAACTAAGAGTCAAAGACTCATATGATTCATGTGACCTTTGTCACATCTTTCTCAAATTTTATATATATATATATATATGTTTAAGCTATGTCAGGACTATAATAGTACCTAAGCACCTAATCCTTAACACTAGGTGTTACTCAAGAAAACATCCCCATCCTAAAACAATAAAATTTAAATAATAAAAATTGTAAACATTAAAAAAAAACAAGCAAACCCAAGCACCTATTTTTCCTAAAGCATTGGGATACATGTGATTGAGTATTAGAAAGGGGGCAACATGTTGACATAATGTCAGAACCACCTCCCTTGATTTCTAGGCATTAGCTTTTAAAGGAGGACCAAAGGTCAAAGAAATAAAGCAAGGTAAAAATCTTACTTGGGATGGAATCATTGTTCAAAGCATGTAAACAAGTAATGGTCCCCACTAGGTGAATTTCCTTAGCCCCACCTTGGCTTATGTGAAAGGAATTATGGGAGACCTTTTTGCTTTTTTTTTCATGAAATAGACCCATGACATAGGTGCCTAGTAAATTGGGGAAAGTGTAAGACTTATATTTTGACTTCTACCCAACATGCCATGCCTAGGGAGGATGAGTTATGCATTTGGGAAGTGGGGGAATAGATTTATGTTGGGAGATGGTCATGTTAGGTTGCCTAGGGATTAATGTTTGTCCAAACCTTGCATTTAGGTGTTTTAAGGGGGAGATAACAAAACCATTGCTAAATCCTTTTGAAAGAATAGAAAAGGGGGCACATGACCCTATGTTGCTAAGAAATTCAAATGGTAGTAAATGTGAAGTTTTAGACACTTGAATGTTGGGTAGAACCCTAAGGGGATAGCAGGTTAGTGGTTAGAATTATAGTTAAGTTGTAGATTGTAAAATAGATTATAGATGTTAGAGGGTAGATGGGTAGAGGAGCATTAAAGTAAGTTTATTTTATTTTATTTGTTCATGTTATGTGTAGGGGAAGAGAATGGGTTTCTTGTATTAAATGGTTTTCATTTATTAAAATGTTTTGTGTTAGTAGATGGAGTTATAGTTTAGCTTAGTGATAATAAATTGGTGGTTAAGGCTATTATTAATTCAAAAGGTAGATAGAAAGTGTAATAGTATAGATAAATGTAGGTGCTAGTAGAGTGTTAGGATTATTATATGATAGACCTGTTAGAAATGCTTTAGAATAATAGAGAGGGGGGGTGAATTAGTTATTCAAGTTCCAATTGTCCTAATAAAACTTTTTCATTCAGTATAGTAAGCCCATTAAACTGTTCATGCATCCAAGCTTAAAATTTCCTACTTAGCAAGTTACTAAAAATCAACATGCGAGAATAACACATGAAAGAGATCAACACATAACATAGTGATTTACATGGAAAACCAATTTAAGAAAAACCACTAGTAACATGCTACTCAATTCTCACTCTTCTGAAGTGATGCCCTTTGAAAGGCCCGCCTTGTTAAAGGCTACAACACACTGTTAAATGTGACCCAGTTAAAGGATTTAACCACCCTATTATAAGTGAGCCTGGTTAGAGGACATTAGAACATTCACTTGGAATGCCACCCTGTTAAAGGATTTACAAATGGTTGTTAAACCAAACTAAGTCTATAGGATTTTACCCTAATTGATATAATTGTTAGAGAGTAACAATAAGGGCTTTTGACCTGATATAACTCACAACGTAACTTGCAAATTTTAGATCACAATTTAGCTCATAACATTTCTTGGCTTTCAATCTCTGCAACTCTGATAGCTTGTTCTCCTTTCAAGCTTTGCCTCTGTGAGTCTTCATGCTCAATGTACTAGTGTAATCTCCTATATGACCACTTATTGAAGTAGAGTCTCTATACTTTGTTCTTCTCCTTCTCTTGATATCTTCTCCTTGACACCCTTCAACCACTTCAACCAGTAGCTCTAGCTTCTTAGCCTATGAATCCTTAAACTGAAGTTTGGAAATGCTTTTCCCACTCAATTCTTTCCTCCTTTAATTTTCATCTAAATGGATTTGGTAGGATTCAATGAATCTAACCCATATCTTGTTCCTTCTAAAATCATCATGAAGAATCCTCCTGAATTTTCCCAAAAATGGTTTACCTAAAATTTTGTGCCACCAGCTCATCATCCTTATCCTCCATCTAGTTCACAAAATTCAAGCTAACAAACTTGTCAGCTCAAAATTGGTGAATCTTTGACTTTTCAAATAATGTAGCATCTTGGCACTATTGAAATTTTGGTGCTCGATACATATTGCATTACTCGACACCAACTACATTAAACTGATACTCAACACCTATTCTAGATTCACTTGGCATCAACTAAGTTTTTATGATGCTTGACACCTATTACTTGCTCAGCTCCTTCTATATCACTCGACACACACTAGATTTTTCATTTTCTCAGCACTAACTGGAAATCTACTCGACATGAACTAGCTTGCTCGGCACTCACTAATGAAATTAGTCAAGCTTTGCTGACAGCCTTGTTACAACTTATATTTCTAAAGTTTCTAGGTGTGGCCACCCTCTGTATCTTCAAGTATACTATCAATACATCATTTTACCAATGTCTCAACTAATCTGTGTACTTCATTGCAAAACCATAACTCAACCTTTCCCTTAGGTGTTTTTGTTACATCTTGTTGATTAAATCCTCTTCATCAATCAACTAAGTGACAATACTTGGATCTTATAAGCAATTGTCATTCCAACAAATAGTAGGTTTGACATCAGTGACAAAAAAATGATTGAAAATATTCTTTATCAACCATCTTCCTTCTTTAAAACAATCTCCCTCTTTGATAGTAATCTTTTTCAATCAGATTTCTCAACAATCTCCCTCTTTGACATTGACGGCAAACCAAACTGATCAACCAAGTTATCAAAATGCTAACTAGATTAAAATAGTAAATCAAATGCCAAAAAGAAAACTTTATTCAAAACTATTCATTCTATCAACAACATAAACTAGCTTATGACTCCCTCTGAATTATTTGCTGATTAACTGTCTTCTCCTATCTTTGTTCTACTATTTCTCTAATTGATTCTTGTTTGCACTATTCTCTCCCTCTAAGCTATTGTTTCCTTTCTACTATTTCTCCCTTTAAATATCTGGACCTCTATTTCTCCCTCTTTTCTATGGCTTTCCACTGTTCACTTTGATCTTGTATTGCTCCTAACTCCCTCTTACATTATTTCTCCCTCTGCATGCATTGATCATTTTCAGTTATTCCTATATCAGTTTCTTCTCCCTCTATCCATTTGATCTTGTAGATTTGATCAATTTTTGATATTTCTCCCTCTTTGACAACAATGCCAAAGACGTATTACTTCAGCATCTTACCATGCAAGTATAGCATTTGTAGGAACTCCAATTTCTCCCTCTGTCACCTTACTTGTGACTTGTTTGGAGTTTCAATACTTTGATCACTTCAAGAAAAAACCTAAAGTATCCTCTGCATCAATTTGTAACATTTCAACAATCAACTCCGCTTGATGCAAGGTATTTAAGTTGTTTCTCAAACAACCTTGGCTAGAGGTATCACCCCTAACTTTCCTCTAAGATATTCAAATGCATCTTTAGGTAGTGCTTTTGTAAAGATGTTAGCAATTTGTTCCTTTGAACTAACATATTCTGTCCTCACCTACTTGTCTTCCACCAATTCTCTTACATAGTGATGCTTAATTTCAATGTGCTTTGTTTTGGCATGCATCACAGGATTTTTTGATATGTTGATGGCACTTGTGTTATCACAATAGAGTATCATAGGTTCAGTTACCTCTTCCTTCATACCTTACAGTAGATGTTTGATCCATACAATAATGGTGCAGTTGATAGCAGCAGCAACATACTCAGCTTCTGCTATGGACTATGAGGTACAACTTTGCTTTTTGTTGGTCCAAATAACCAATCTTTTACCTAAGAAAAGTTCTCCTCCACTGGTTCTTTTTCTGTTATTAATATTACCTCCCCAATCTGCATCAGTGTAGGCTTTCAACTCAAACTTTTCAATCCTCTTGTAGTATAAGCCAAAGTCATTTGTTCCTTTTAGGTAACTCAAATTTTCTCTTTACTACCATCAGATGATTTTCTCTTGGGTTTGTAGAAAAACTTGCCACTATTCCAACTGCTAATGCAATGTCTAGTCTACTATATACAACATATTGCAAATTTTCAATCATTGATCTGTATATTGTCTGATTTACTTCAGCTGACTCATCATTCTTGGATAACTTAAGTCCTGTTACTATTGGTGTACTGACTAGTTTTGAATCTTCTAAGCCAAATGTCTTGAGTATCTCCTTGATGTATTTTGATTGAGTCACAAATATGCCATGTTTCAGTTGATGTACTTGCAATCCAACAAAGAATTTAATTTCTCCAAACATTGACATCTCAAACTCATGTTTCATCTGATTAGCAAAATCTTTGCATAGGGCATATTTTCCTCCAAATATTATATCATCAACAAAGATTTTAGATATCAAAATGTCTTTACCTTTTTCTGCCTTGATGTACAGGTTGTTGTTGTCATCTATTCTCTCAAATCTAATCTTCACAAAATATTTGTGCAGTCTCTCATACTATGCTCTAGGTGCTTGCTTCAAACCATAGAGTTCTTTATGCAGTTTACAGACCATATCCTTGTTGTTGTCATCAAAAAATCCCTCTAATTGTTCTATGTAGACTTCCTCTTCCAGTATACCATTCAAAAAAGTAGACTTGACATCCATTTGGTAGACTTTGAAACTTTTGTAAGCAACATATGCAAGTAGTGTTCTTACTCCTTCCATCTTTGTAACAGGGGAAAATGTTTCCCCATAGTCCAATCCTTCTTCTTGTGCATAACTTTTGCAGACTAGTCTGGCCTTATTTCTTGTGATTTCACCATTCTCATCAAGTTTGTTTCTAAATACCCATTTAGTACCAATCACATTCTTATCAGCTGGTCCTAGAACTAAGGTCCAAGTTTTATTCTTCTCTATTTGGTTTATCTCTTCTTCCATAGCTTTATGCCAATTTTCATCTTGTAGTGCATCTTTCACTATTTTGGGCTCAAATTTGCTCAGCCGACATGATTCATTTCTTAGTATATTCCTTGTCATTGGTCTAACTTCCTTGTCACCGATGATTTTTTTTGCAGGGTGATGTCTTCTTACATACTGGGATAGTCTTGGTTCTGTCATGTTTGATCCTTCAACTTCAAAGTCATTGTGCACATCTCTTTCTGGTATTCCATCATCTCTCTCATGTGTACTAATTTTAGAATCAAAATGTCCATTATCTTCATTCTCCAACTCAGCTTCTGAATGCAACTCGACATTCACTATCTGTGACTCAGTTGAAACTTGTTGTTGATTCCTAACTTGATTGGCAGTTTCATCTTTAGTAGGCATTCCTTCATAGAAATATACAAAAGATCTATAATCTTCTGGTTTCTTGGATTCATCAAGTTGGACTTTTGCATGCTCATCAAAATTTACATTTCCACTCTCCACAATCTTGTTAGTGTTAGTATTCAAACACTTATATGCCTTACTTCTAGTGGAGTATCCAAGGAATATGCCTTCATCACTCTTTGCATCAAACTTTCCAAATTCTACTTTGCAACCTATATTGCCTAACTATGACACATTCAACAGATTGTAGTTCAATCCTTCAACATAGTATGCATTGTCACATGAAATTTTCTCTGTAAGTTTAATAGAACTTTTTCGTTTGATTTGACATGAAGCATCATTTCCAAATCTAACACTATTTCCATCATATTGAGTAAAGTTAATAAACTTACTTTTATCTCTTGTCATGTGATGTGAACATCCACTGTCTATGATCCATTTGTCATTTTTGTTCACATAGGTTACTAGTATTGTTGCTTCATCTTCATTTGACTCATCCTTCATGGCTACATAGACTACCTCATCATTATTTTCATTAGAATCCTCTTCTTCAACAATGTAGCTCTTTTTGCCTTTGTCTTTGTAATCTCTCCTATCATCTTCTCTTCTATTCTTGTTCTTTTTGACTTCTATGTAATTCTTCTTCTGTGTACATCTTGCAAAAATATGTCCTACTTCATTGCAATTAAAACAAATGATAGAAAAATTACCTTTGAATTTTCCTTTGCCTCTATGAAATCTTCTGGCCAGTAGTGCTTCCAATTGTTCCACATCTTCTTCATCTGTGCTGCTATCACTAGATGCAAAATTTACCTTTTTCTTCTTCTTCTTTGGTTTCATCTCCTCATTGTTTTTTAATGATATCTTGGCCTTGAAAGTAGATTCTAGGTTCTCAGGTCTGTAGTTATCAAAGTTGGACAACTCAAATGCAGTAAGTCTTCCCACTATGCCTTCAAAAGTTAGTGTCTTTCATGGTACACATCTTAATTCTTGGATGGCTAAAACTCTAATAGCATAGATGGGGAGCAGGGTTCTTAAGTATTTGCTATTAATAGTGTCATGTTCTAAATGACAACCCAAACTTCTTATTGTACTTACTACTTCTTTCATTCTAGAGGCATATTGAGCATCATTCTCACCTTCCTCCATTTTCATATCATCGAATTTTCCTCTAAGGCTTTCTCTTTTTTCTCTTTGAACATTCTGATCTTCTCCATAAATATCAATCAAGGCTTTCCACATTTTGAATGCAGTCACATCCCTTGATATCATCAAATTTAGCATAGTTGAGAGCAGAGGCAATCTCTAGCATTGCCTAATTGTGCTCCTTCTTTTTCTTCATATCTTTTGTAGTGGGTACAACTAGATCAACATGTTCTACTTCAATTAAGGTTTGTGCATGGTCACTTATCGATCCAAGGTGCAGCTTCATTAACCTTCGCCATGCAGTGAAGTTATCTCTGTTGAGCTTGGGAACTTCTCTCTTGGACATCTTTATCTTCCTACTTCTAGTACCTTTAAACTAAATCAACAAATGACTCTGATACCAATTGTTAGAAATTCTTTAGAATAATTGAGAGGGGGGGTGAATCAATTATTCAAGGTCCAAATGTCCTAATAAAACTTTTTCACTCAGTATAGTAAGCCCATTAAACTGTTCATGCATCCAACCTTAAAATTTCCTACTTAGCAAGTTACTGAAAATCAACATGCAAGAATAACACATGAAATATTAACACATAACACAATGATTTACGTGGAAACCCAATTTAGGAAAAACCACTAATAACATGCTACTCAATTATAACTCTTCTAGAGTGATGCCTCGTGAAAGGCCTACCTTGTTAAAGGCTACAACACATTGCTAAATGTGACCTGGTTAAAAGATTTAACCACCCTGTTAAAAGTAGGTCTGGTTTGAGGACATTAGAACATTCACTTGGAGCCACCCTGTTAAAGGATTTACAAATGGTTGTTAAACCAACCTAAGTCCATAGGATTTTACCCTAACTGATACAATTGTTAGAGAGTAACAATAAGGGCTTTTGACCTGATATAATTTACAACTTAACTTGTAGATTTTCGATCATAGTTCAGCTCATAACATTACCTGGCTTTCAGTCTTTGCAACTCTGACAACTAGTTCTCCTTTCAAGCTTTGTCTCCTTGATTCTTCATGCTTGATGTACCAGTGTAATCTCCTATATGACCACTTATCAAAGAAGAGTCTCTATGCTCTATTCTTCTCCTTCTCTTGATGTCTTCTCCTTAACACCCTTCAACCACTTCAACCAGCAACTCTAGCTTCTTGGCTTGTGACTCCTTAAATAGAAGTATGGAAATGCTTTTCTCACTGGATTCTTCCCTCCTTTAATTGTTGTCCAAATGGATTAGGTAGGATTCAATGAATCTAACCCATATCTTGTTCCTTCTAGAATCATCATGAAGAATCCTCCTGAATTCACCCAAAAATGGTTTACCTAAAATTCTGTGCCACTAGCTCATCATCCTTATCCTCCATCTAGTTCACAAAATTCAGGCTAACAAACTTGTTGGCTCAGATTTGGCGAATCTTTGACTTTTCAAGTAATGTAGCAACTAGGCACTATTGAAATTTTGGTGCTCGACATACATTGTGTTACTCGGCACCAACTACATTTTACTTGTGATTGACACCTACTGTAGATTCACTTGACATCAACTAAGTTTTTCTAATGCTCGACACCTATTACTTACTCAGCTCCTTTTGTATCACTCGGCACACACTAGATTTTTCATTTGCTCGGCACTAACTAAAAATCTGCTCATCATGAATTAGCTTGCTTGGTACTCACTGATGAACTTAGTCAAGCTTTGTAGATAGCCTTGTTACAACTTATACTTCTAAAGTTTCTAGGTGTGGCCACTCTTTGTATCTTCAAGTATACTATCAATTCATCATTTTACCAATGTCTCAACTAATCTTTTTACTTCATTACAAAACCATAACTCAAGCTTTCCCTTAGGTGCTTTTGTTACATCTTGTTGATTAAATCATCTTCATCAATCAAGTGACAGTACTTGGATCTCATAAGCAACTGTCATTCCAGCAAATAGCAGGTTCGACATCAGTGAGAAAACAATGATTAAAAACATTCTTTATCAACCATCTTCCTTCTTTGCAACAATCTCCCTCTTTGATAGTAATCTTTTTCAATCAGATTTCCAACAAGACCTTAATGAAAAATGATAGATTTTTAATCGGTATTTAATTATAAATAGTTTAGTAAAAAAAATAAGAATAAGAAAATAAAAGTAGAATAATAAATAAATGAATAATTAAAAGTATAGTATGTATAATAATTATTTTGGTAACAAATACTTAAATAAATAATCTATATAACATCCTCAATACATACATGAATTTAATATATGAAAGGATGCTAGTCAGAAGGGACACATTAAGTGGTGTGCAGATCTTTAGTAATGATGTTTGGATTAAGTATAGGATTGCTATTAGAATTAACTTTATTATTGTTAGGATTAAATGTTTCTAGTTTGGTTTAAATTAAATAATTAACAAGGGTAGTATTGAGATTAGTAAGTATTGTTTTATAATTAAATTATGTGTTTAGGAATAAGTAAAAGGGATTAAATATCATGTGCTTTGTTTATAATGTGTAATTAGGAACTAAATTTTGACGTTAGGGGATGGAGAATGGTTGTTAATAAGTAGTTACTTTGAATAGTTAGTAATGTGTAGAAATGTGAAAAATTAAGTTAAGAATAAATGTTAATTATTCTTCTTTCTTAAGTATTTAATATGTGTGATGAACATTTTAGGGTTTATATATTTAATCTTAATTAGAATTTCTTTTAATTGTAAAGTTGTAAATGGAAGATTTAATATTAAAAGATAAGATGTGTTATAGGAAGGGTCACATAGACACTTGCTAATTGATAAAAGTGTATGGTAGAAGATGATTTTTGTGTCAAAATTGATTCAACGGTAAGTAGTTAATGTTTTAATAAATTCTATTAGTTTTGGGAACCAAGTATTATTAAATTGATAGGTTAACTTTTAAGTGTAGATTTAGTTCTTCCAAGGGATATATCTAGTATATTATAACACATGTATAGTATCGAAGTAAAACCCAATGAAATTCATGCAATTGATCAGATAAAATAATGTGTAATTAAATATAGCTAAGAAAGGTTTATTAAATTGTTAATTTGGATTAAAACCTGAATGTGTCAATGAAGATGTGAGTTCTCACCCTCATGTCAAAAGGTGAAGCCTGTGATCCTAACTTTACTAAATTGTACCTAACTATCTCAAATTCAATTTGGGAACTTGGAAACTCTAAATACCCCCTTGGCTGGATAACATACCTTTGAAATCATGAACCTATGGTTTAATTAATCGAACTCGATCAACCCGTGCTATGAGTTCATGTAGCACCACTTATGGTTTGAGCTAGTGAAATGTGTTTTCAATACCAACTCTAAATCTTCCTGAAATGTAATCAGAATTCAATTATTTGCTTAAACCTGGAAACAAGAGAAAAATATTTTATGCGTACCTTAACCATATCCATTTACCCTTACCCAAATCAACTTTTCTAATTAGAAACTTAAAACCCTAGAACTATAGTAAACCATCCATGCAACTTCAAGACTTGAACTCAACATTACCTAGTCATCAACTTTCCACAACGTATATGATGTTAGTATGTATTAAACATATCTATTATCTCCCTTTAAAAAAAAAAATTGTTGGTTGTGTTTTGCCCTGTTAAATTTAGGGCATGACAAAAGTTCAATAAACAATTTACTAAAAAAGAAGTCTTCAAAAGAAAATGATAAAAAAAAACCTAATAAATTTACATATCCCGTTATCATTTATGTCATGGATTTTTTAAATACACTTGATTTAAGTAGTTGAAGAAAGTTATGATATGGTAAGAATATTGATAGACCAAATAAAATCTACATTAAAAAAAAAAAAAGACTTTTAAATTAGATTTCATAAATATATCTAGTCATATACCTTAAAATAAAATATCTTCCCTCTTATAGAAATCATTTCCTTTTTAATACTTTACTTTTTATTACTTAAGACAACATTAATGTTATGACAACCTTGGTTCACTGAAAACTAAGAAAAACTACGATAGAAAGATCCATAAATTATAGTATAATCAAAATATTAAAGTTGTTCAAGAACAAATCAATTTAAAATACACCATTTTAAAATATTACTATAAAATTCTATAAAATTGTCACATCTATGATAAAGTTAAAAGATCCTTGAAGAAACAACTCATAGTGGCATACAAATAGATAAAACCACTTTATAAAAGTGGTAATAATAAATTCTAAAAGAGCTCATCAAGATTTTGACCTTTTAAGTACAAATCCAATGATACAAATTGAGCATCTCTATCAATACATTTATAAGGAGTGAAACTCTCAACCATCATTTCATATCTAATGTGGACGTGGAGAAATCAAGCACAAATATTCTTCACACATATCAAATCTGTAATGGATAAAATACTACCAACTTGAACATAATTTATGAAGTAAGAGTACATATGAGGGGCATGTGGTAGGCACTAATATGCCCGTTAAGGAATAAAGTACATTTTTAATGGAGTCCCATTAAAGCTCAAGCCTAAGATCTTTTGGAGACAAAGATTGATGAATTTGACAAGAAAAGGTATGTCATTGTTATTAATTATTCAAAGATTTTGTTGCCCTAATTTATTGAAGAGATTTGTTTGCATTAGGCAAGGATATTCTTGTCACATATTCTTATTAATCAGATATTAATGAGATATTTTAATGACAAGTCATCAATTTGACTATCATATCCTTGGCACATATTCTTATTAATCAATATTAATGAGGTATTTTAATGACAAGTTATCAATTTGACTATTATATGTAGATTGATATATTGTATGAATAAGAATACAAATTTAATGTTTAGGAGGCTAAACATAGTTATGAAATAATCTTTCACTTTTTTAAATCAATTTTTTTTTCCTAAATAAGTTAATAAAGTTTGTTCCATATTTCTTAATGTTTCTCTATTCCTTATTGTATTTGTGAGATTTATAATATCTAAAATTATTGAAATTATTTTACTCTAACTTGATTGGCTCGTGTATTTATGGTGTTACAAGAACCAATTTTGAGGGAGCATTATGATTTTGCACCATAATCTCAACAATGACATGTAAGATGATAAAAGTATAGTAAGTTTAAATTTTGAAATAAGAAATCAAAAAATTTCTTTCTTTCCTTTTGTCAAAAATATATGTATATAAAACCTAAAATCAAACTAAAAATTGCAAAATAAATAAATATAAACTTCATAACTATAAACCAATATATACAACAAACTATAAAAGATTTATTGATTAATGTTAGAAATATTAATCATATATTAATTAAATTATGTTAAGTATTATCATGACTAGCAACTCAATAAATATTAAATTTTAAGTTTTGTAATTATATCTCTAAAGGCAAATACAAGTCATTACGTAACACTTATTTTCCTTGACAAATTCGTAGCATAGTCCTCTCAATATTTTCTCATTTAAGAATGTTTTTGTCGTTGAATAAATGATACTAAAAAACTTAACATAGAGATATTAACATTCTTATCGTATTTGCCGTAGGCTCATACTATTGTAATGAGTTCAACATATCGATTAATTTTTTTACATCCGAACCAATTAAAACTAATTATTTTTCCTTCTAATTTTAAGTTTTGATTTTTGGATTGTTTATATATGAGTTTTTTAACATCTAAATTTCTTTAAAATATTTTACTTTGGCTCTTATATTTGAGGTCTTATAAGAGCGATTTTTCTGGAAGCACTACCAGAAATTTTAGCAGTCACTGTAAAAATATAACATTGTATGGAAATAAATAGTTTTGGATTTTTAAATATTAATTTTATCACTAGTCATTCTAGTATTTGATTTTATTAAATGATTTTATTAAATTTTAAATACTTTAATTTGTGAAAGATGACAATTAAATATATTAAAACATAGTATTCATGAAAAAAGATATAATAATAGATGAAAAAGTAAAAATATAATATAAATAATTATATCTTTCTTAAAATACTTTGTTATTAGACTAAAATCTAGTACAACTATTTTATGACTATCTAGAGTCAAAATCTCTACATCTTAATACTATTATTTTATAAATGTTTAGTTATCTATAATATAAAAAAATATTAATATATTATTATATCAATAAACAATTAAGTAGTTATAATAGTATTATTGTATTTATGTGAAATTTAGATTTTTTATATTAAAGTTTTATCTAAAATATATATCAAATATTAATCAATTAGTAATAAAATTATATTTAATATTATCAATTTTTCATTTTATTAGTCTAATTAAGAAATGACTCTATAAAATGCTTCTATATTTCCACTATCTCTAAATATAAAAATACACACTTTTCCATGTTGTACATCTCAAAAGAGCTTCTTCTTTCCAAACTTCAACTGATCTTCAGAAATAAAAAGACTTAAATTCTCCTAGAATTCAATAGTAACTATCTCTTTGAAGATATTTTTTTTTCACTTGCAAAATGAAGACAAATAATCTAAGCACAAATATTTCTTTATTATTAATTTATTATTTTATTGGGGTCCGTTCCATCAAAGATTTTAGGGCAAAACCACATGGCAACCGCAAAAGGGATTCCTGAGCTCACGTGCCATTGTCATATTGTCATACGGTCTCAACGTATAAAAATACGCATACGAAGGCCACGTGCTCCAAACTTAGGGCTCCAGCTGTAAAAAAAAAGCTGAAGTAATAAAGTAAAAGAATAACCCCTACAAAGGAGGTTAATAATATCGTTAAAGTATAACGATCATCTGCCTATGTGTACGGCAAGGATCTATCCTATGACAGTTTTCCCGAAGTTCTGCGAGCCCTAACTGCGCGAGAGTTAAGCGTCCGCCAGGTGGAATGAAAAAATGGTGAAATAAGATCGCTCATATTTACAGTCAATCTTCTTCTTTCGTGCGTTCAGCCGGAAGAAAGCAGAGCAAAGCAAAGAAGGAGAGCAGTGAAGAAGGGAAAAAATGGGATCCATTGAATTGGTTGTGAAGGAATTCTATGATCCGCTGAATGAGAGAATTACAGAGAAAATGCTGCGGTTTATCAATGTGACCGCCGGTGTGGAGTTGGCCAGCGCGGTCCCCACGCGCGGTTTGCCATATATTGACAGTCCCACTCCAATGTTTGCTGCTCTCGCTGTTTATTTGGTCTGTGTTTGCGGTGGATCGCTCTGGATTAAGATTGCCGGCCTTAAGCCCAGAATAGTCGAGCCCAACTGGCTCAGACTACTTGTTTTGATGCACAATGCTTTTTGTCTGGGGCTCAGTGTGTATATGTTTTCCGGCATTGTTGCACAATCTGTGCTTCTCAAGTAAGAATGCTAAAACCCTTCTTAAGTTCTGCTAGGTTAGCGTTGTCTGATTCTGGTTGGTTTTCAATGTTGGGCTCCTGGTGTTGCATGCTCTGCTCGCCATGGTTTCTGGACTGAGCTTCAGGGAATGTGCTTGTGTGCGAGGATTCCTGTTTTTGGTTTGTTTTGTTGAAGTGGGTTTTCGTAGAGTGTGTTTTTCAATCTTGATTGGTTTTTGTTGGAGGTTTGGATGGTGTTTTTTTTTTCCTTATATGATAGGACTGGAATGATTGAGGCAGCTTGGAGGGTTAGTATTTGTAGTTTTGCCCATTAGAAACTTAATGATTGAGTGTGCTCTCTGGTCAGGGGTGTTTTGATGCTATACGATGGTTGATTTTGGAATTTTGTGGCGATGGACAGTAGGGCGCACCGAGAATCTTATGCTGAAGTTTTCTGTGTTCGTCAGGAGCCGCCTCAACTAATCTAAATTTGTAGTAGGACTATTAGTTTGTGGGTAGGCTAATGTTATTGATACTCCAAGCTAAAGTTGAACATTTAAATCATGATAAACAGACTTGTTTAGAAGCATTTTGGAGCAGTTTTGTGCAGGTTGGTCCAAAACTTGCATTGGGCCATGTGTTTTCTGTGTGCCTGTGCGTGATAACATAATTTATCTTTTTTTTCATCTGAGTTGATGTTATTAGTATTGTTTTAGCGCTAAAAAAGAAAACGAGGTTTAAAAGTCACATTAATTGTGTTTTTTTTTTTTTTTTTTCAAATAAAATGGTCTGCTAGCATCACAAGTAGGTGATCCTGCCTAACTATAGGATTCTGTAGCTAATGCAATGGTTAATTTCGTCAGATTCAAGTGAGTATTGATGTATGCCAACGGTTGATTTTGTTAGCTTCAAGTGGTGTTTGATATCATTGAATAGTTGAATATGGTTTTTTCCAAGTGATATTGATGCTATGCTTTGGTTGATATTGCTGATTTGGATTCCATCTTTAAGTCCTGATCCAATTAGCTTCAAGTCGTCAGAATGGCTCATTAAAAAACGACCATGTTTTGAGACTTTTAAACAGTAGATAACCCTATTTCTGATATAAAGTTATTTTGCACAAAGAAGAAATAGCCATTATAAACAAGGAAATGAATGTGGTTGTTTTCTGGAATACAAATTTATCTTCTAGTCTTTATAGCTTGAGCCTTATACCAATCTAGCGTTAGACACGTCAAGTACTAAAACAAATAGGGTCTCATTAAAGCTAAAAAGTGAAAACACTTCTGGCTATGAGCCACTTCAGCATGAGTGATTGAGATCCTGGCAGCTTAAACGTTGTTTAAAGTGGTTGTGGAAAACCATTTTACTGGGGTACATAATGGTGGGACTATTGGGTTTTATCATATTTACATTTTACAGGGATGTGATGATTTCTCCTTTCAGGATCAGTAATGTGTATGCCTTGCTGTAAATTTTCTTCATTGGGGAGCCTAGGCATTCTGATAGGCGTAGGTTTGATTATAGTGGCAGAGTTTCACCAGCTCAAACTTAAAATGAAGAAATTACAAGGCATTGAATGCCTGCTATTCCCTTTCCCTTGTTGAAAGTTGGGAAACCATTACTTCGAAAACTGGTGCACCTACTTGAACAGTGTAAAAGAACAGAGGATGGCCATCAGAACAGAGGCTTCAAGTTCTAACCCACTATTATAGAAAATAGAAAACACAAACGGGCGTAAGGCCATTCCAGAATCCAATACTGCCAAAGATCGTACAATTAAGCGGGTAGAAAACCTCTTGAATTTTGTAGTACGCATGGGCTGGACTATAATCCTGGATTATTTCACCTGCCTATCTGCAGCAACTTGGGCGTATATAAACTGCTTGAGAATTTATTTGAAGCTGAGCTCAAGCTTCCTTTTGCTGGCATTTTATAATATAATGGGGCAGTGGTCGAGGTCTAAGTCTTTAACTTTCAAAGTCAAATCATACTGACAACTACTTATGGGGAAAAAAAATCCAATTACCAGAAGGGTCATGGTTGTTTTCAGCTCACGTAAGATGTCAACCTATTTATTGTAGGGGTCATGATTTTTTTCAGCTCAAGTCATACGTCAATCTATTAATATATATTATAGGGGTATTTTGACCTTTTAAAAGTTACTCCCTGACTATGCCTATTAATTTATAAGTGGGAATGGAGATTAGGTACCTAGCACTATGATTCCTTGAATTTTGTGTAATAACTTATGGTCCATTTTAACTCAATTTTCTTCAATCTGAGGCAAGAAGGAGATGTTTTGTTGCTCAGATTTTCATGACAATCTTATCTACCGAAAATGTTCCCCCTTCTGCTTGATGGTTGTCAGTCCCTTTTTTCATTGCATCTCAGCAACTATAGATGAGCTACCAACACAAGGAAGTCTGGAACAAGTATCGGCTTGTAAAATTTCTGGTTTGGTTTGAAGAAATTCTGACATTTTAATTAAGCTTTAATATGGATTCGTGCAAAATCTAAAACTTGATTTTCTTCTGAGCAGGTATTCTGTTTGGGGCAATGCTTACAAGGATGATGAAAAGGAGGTGAGCTATTTAACATCTTCCCTCCTCTAGTCTTCATGCAATATTCCTTGAAGTAGAAAAGCTAATGTGCATCCCCTTTAATCTTACATGAAATTTTTACTTTTCTTGAGAAGTTTATAAAGGCACTTTTTATTCTGAATATTGTGTAGACAACAATTATTGTTATTTAAGCTCCCCTGTTCCTTTTGAGGATTCAAATGAAACAGCAGTTTCTGGCATGCATTCAACAATCTGGCTTCTCCATTTTTATTGCAGATTTAAATATCTGATTGTAAAAAGCATTCAGTGCATTATTCTTTCCCATTTATTGCTTATTCCTTGAACTCGTGAATCTCCATAGTCTTACCATTCTACTTGGGTGAACATGTCTTACTGATTGCATCATATTTATAACTCTCTTGTAGTTGCACAGCTAGGTAAATGAAAAATACAGTGATATATATATTTGTTGAGAACAAGGTTTTAATTCAGTGGCTCCACTAGTTTTCAATACAACTACTTGTGAGTGTGGAATGCAGGTTATATAATTCATTTCATCTTCTACAAGAACCCTGGCTGATCCCAGACTGGTCCAGACTAAGTACAGATGCTGGTCTGGGTTAGACCTGGGGTCGTGCCCCAGGTCTTTTATTTTAGTCTGGATTTGTTCAGACATACCTGGACCAATCCATATCCAGACTGGTCCAGACTAAGTATAGATGCTGGTCTAGGTTAGACCTGGGGTCATGCCCCAGGTCTTTTATTTTAGTCTGGATTTGTTCAGACATATCTGGACCAATCCATATCTGGACCTTGTTTAAGCCTAGAGAGAAGCTGCTTGGGACAACAATATAGACATTTTTAAATGAGAAAAAAACAAATTAAGAAAGTCCCAATTCACATTACCTAACAGCTGCATATTTTTGTTGAGCAAGTTATGGTTGGCTTTTCCTTTTCATGGGTAAATTGAGAGTCCTATTAGATTCCACACAAATTAAAATTGAAATAAGATCTACTAAAGAGATCAAATTTCCACAATCAATTGCATAATATTGATTTGTTTCTGGATTTGATTGTGTAAAGATTTTTACCATCAATGTTTCAAATCACACTACGTGATCCATCATCAGGGTGATTCGAAACGTTGATGGTAAATATCTTTACACAATCAAATCCAGAAACAAATCAATATTATAAGATCTACTTCTGACATATGAAGAACCCAAAGCAGCCACATCTACAACCTAAACATGTTTTAAGATGCCACCTCCTTAATTTTGTATATTTTGTGCATATTATGATGGTTGGTTATGTTTTTCATAGGCTAATTGAGAGTTGCATTAGAGCCCGCACAGACAGAATAACATGCACAGACGGAATAGCATATACATTTGACAAATAAACCAAAAGGAATGAGATCCCACAACTGCAACTTGTTTTAAGAAGCCACATCATACATCCTAGGACCTAAACATGTGAAAAGTGGCTACCTGCATCCTAAACAAAAAGCTTGAAACCACATGATATCACAACTATAAAGAAGCCATAGCTGGAAAGGACAGAACATTACAACCCCTTCAATCTTGAGAAATGAGAAACTGTCACCTTCAAAGTACTTGCAAATAGACATGCAGAAAATACAGACACAACCAGACAACCTACAGCTAGTCACTCCTGATCATCATATTTGGTATTGATGCTGCAAGCCACCTTGACTTTTCCACAAAAGCTTTCTTTGGAGTACATATAAAACCACTTTTGGAGAGAGCTGGCAGGTGAAAGAGGTTGACACATCCAAGATTCGAAACAGCCATCCCTCAAAATTACATGCAGTCCATCAATCCATCAATATACAATGCCAAGCCCAACAACATAAGGCAAGCTCTTCTTTCTGATTGTACGTGACCTTAATTTCTTCACATAAAGCAATCACTCCAGTCAAACCACGAATAGGTTCCTCAGCTTTCGCAAAGAAGTACATTCTCTCCTCATCCTCCAGAACCTTGCCTAAAGTCTACTCTTCGACCTTCAAAATAGAAGCTTTGGTCCTAAGCGTCTCCAACCCAAAATCAATTTAACAAGTTTAAGGGTATTGACATCTGGAATAACAAAGGTCTTGTGTAGGCAGTGATCCATGCTTCATTCTAAAAGTACCACCTCCATGCAAGAAGGAACTCCAACTTGATGCGTGCAACACACAGCAAGAGAAAATCAGCTGCTCTATTGCATTTTGGATTTCCTATAGCTGTAAAGAAAGTCAGTTTCTTCAGAACACTTGGTCAGAAAGCATGTTTCTGGTAAAATAGTGTTATGCTGTAAGTCCTGATGAGACCCTTAAACATGCCTGAAACAATCACCTAAGAACTTTTAACAACCAACTTCTTGCACCCAAAAGAAGATGCCTCCAATACCACCTCCACCTCAATTCATTTATAAGTATGGAAGCTTAAAAGAAAGAACCAACTCTATTGAAGTACCCCAACGAAGAGTGCACCACGCCCCACACCTGCCACAATGGGATAACTTGCAGACACCATCAAAATTCAATTTGAGGAAACCTTCTGGAGGAGGTTTCCAAGAAGCAGTTGCTTAACTTGGTTGTCATAACCTCTTTTACTAGCATACACACACAAGCACATATGTTCGAGCTCCAACTCTATTGAACTGCATTTAGGAAGAGTGCAACACGCCCCACACCTGCCACAATGGGATAACTTGCAGACACCATCAAAATTCAATTTTAGGAAACCTTCTGGAGGAGGTTTCCAAGAAGCAGTTGCTTAACTTGGTTATCATAACCTCTTTTACTAGCACACACACACAAGCACATATGTTAGAGCTCCAACTCTATTGAACTGCATTGAGGAAGAGTGCACCACTCCCCACACCTGCCACAATGGATTACTTGCAGACACACCATCAAAGTTCAATTCTAGGAAACCTTCTGAAGGAGGTTTCCTAACTTGGTTATCATAAGCTCTTTTGCTAGCACAGACACACACAAGCACACATATGCCAGAGCTAACCTAGACAAACGTGAACCTGAATGACAATATGTCAGTTTCCCCAGCTGCAGACTAGATAACTTGCTTTATCGTATGTTAGCCCAAGAATTTATTTGTAATGCTACTGACAGTGCCAGTGTTGCCTGTAATATGCCAAGCCTTTGCAGACTTCAACAAAATGTAGAAGCACAATGGGAAACTTGATGTAGATGCCTTTGAAAGATCACTGAATCTTAAATGCTAAAATGTTAATTTGGGTGCACTTGTGTGCAGGTAAACGAATATAGAACCAGTGATGGCCCCCGAAATTTGGGTGCATGGGTTAGGGGTTTCTATGAACTATAAACACATTACATATTTATTATTTTTTGTTTATGACATATGCACAAATATATAAATAAATAATTATGAAATTCAAAATAATTATGGGGATATGAATGCACATCCAGTATTTGTTTTCTAAGTTGCATCCATCATGGTGGAAGCGTGGAACCAATTGTTATATCTAGCATTAGCAGTGGACAATCTGAACTTGTTCTTGAGAGGGAAAGCGTGAAGCTGCAGACTGTTTAAGATTTTGCTTGTTCAATTTTGACAAGTAAAATTGCAGCTTTAAAATTGCATTAAGCGGTAATCCACTGCACTACATGTTTAACAGGTGGGTAGTTTGACAGCCTGTAGGGGTGGATTTATTTGTACTAATTGGAATTAATCAGTCTTAAATGAAATTTCCATTCAGGTTTGATTTCTTGATGAGTCAGATTTATGAAATCTAAGAGTAGATCATAGCATATATAACACAATGGTAAATATCATTCAGTAATATGCCTGTCTATACCTCTGTGTTTTTGGGAATCCTTATAATGGATTTCAAACTTGTCATTATTGAAAGTCTGTTAGGATCTCATTATACATTATGAGAAACTTTAATATTTCAGATAGAAATATTATCGGTCCTGAAGCTTTTGCAATGTTACTTGACAGAACTGGGAAATGTAAGTGCACCATCCCTGTATATAATTTAATTTACCCACATGAGCATTTTTTAAATATTGCAGTACTTCTGATTTGCATCATCATTATTATTCTCTTCCCTGCACAATCCCTACTTATGAACTGTAACTGTCATTTAGTCTTCAGTGATAATTCTGGGATGTTTTTTTTTTTTCAGATGGCATTCTTCATCTACCTTTTCTACATGTCCAAGATTGTGGAGCTGATGGACACGGTGAGATTATTGTGCGTCTCAAATCTTTCAAATTATAATTCTAAATTTAATTCTACAATTTGACTTGAACAAATGAATTTCAGTTTGTGGGTACTTTCGAATGCCTAAAAAATATTTTTTCATTGATTGTTGTTGAACCTTTCGAAGCTTGTAAATTTAACTTCGTAGCATATTTAAAACATTCTTGTATCTCAGGTTATGTTAACTACTCCTAGACTAGTAATCTCAGGATTTGCATAGACCATTCACAAGGAGTTTTTCTGTTTTCAGATAATAATGGTGCTGAAAAGAAATGTTCGCCAGATCACTGTACTCCACGTGTATCACCATGTTTCTGTTGCCATTATTTGGTGGATCATTGCCCATCATGCACCAGGAGGAGATGGTACTTTCTACTGATATCAATGACCCTTTTTATCAGGAGTTTTCCTACTTTTTTTATGGACAGCAATGATATCATTTAGATGAGGGATATTAGTATTTACATGCATATTGAAAGGGTAGCAAAGGTGATTCTAAGCATTATTCTTTTTGTATAACTTTTGATTTCTTCCATCTTCTTGTGTGTAGCATACTTCTCTGCAGCGATGAACTCGGCAGTTCATGTAGTTATGTACTTCTATTATCTGCTCTCATCAATTTTGAGAAACAAAAACAACATTCGTCAAAAATACCTCTTTTGGGGGAGGTTAGTTCCATCTTTTCTTCCAAGGCTTCATCCCTGCAATATATATTTACTTTGTCAACAAGATGAGAACAATGTTCAATGTCAGAGGATAATGTGATTACTCTTATCATAGGGTATTCTGAATTTATGACATCTTTGCCCAAGACCTTTTGAAAATTCTTAATCCTTCTCTTGAAAATGGTTGATATCCTATGTTTGGTTTCAGATATCTCACCCAAATCCAAATATTGCAATTTGGTGTGAACATGGTTCATGCTTACTACTGTGTGAAAACACAAGCTCCATATCCCCGATTTTTATGCAAGGTATCGTAACCTTCCACAATGCATAGCAAGTGACTTTTGCAGATCAATCATAACTTGCAATCTAACTATGTTTTTCTATTGCAGATATTGTTCTACTATATGATCTCCTTGGTGGTATTGTTCTACAACTTCTACCTACATAAGTACTCCAAGTCATTTGTGAAGCAATCGAAGCTAGAGTAACAAAAGAAAGACAATACCCGAATCTTCTTCTCCCATCTTTGTACGGGATTTTAGACTCCAGATAATTCATTGTTCTCATGATTTTTTCATTATGGTACTGGAGTATAATTTCCCCAGTTAAAGTTTTGTGGGTGAAATGTAACAGGAAGGAACTCTTTTAATGTTTTTCTTAATTAAGGGCCACCAATACAGGGTCCTCTTTTGCTAATTGTGTTTCTATACCCACAAGGTATTCCGTGGAATCCATGTGCACAAACGTTGTATTGTCTTGGGCCCTTGGCATTGTTCTTCCCTGTATCAGAATGCACTTATAGAGGATACTTTGCTCGCCAATTTTTTTCACTATACTGTTTGAACCAGTTTTGATTCTGAAATATGCATGGGATCCAGCTAGGGATTGTCCCCTGCAACTTGCTTTAAAAGCGTGTTCTCTTCTGCAGACTTCCACTTTTAAAAGCTTGTTTTGTTCCCAGTCGTTGCAGGGTTTTACTTTTAAAAGCTTGTTCAGATCTTGCAGACTCTCGCAGAAGTTCGTTTTTTAATATTCCAGCCACAAAACATCTGCTACTTAATAGTTATCAGTTAGGCTCCAAGTTTCGAGGATGCTGTTCAGGAAACGGCCACAATTTTTCTGAGTTACCTGGAGAGGACAGGACATATATATTAAAATAATTTAAACTTTAAAAGCAGCTGAAATAAATTATAATATAATCAAGTCTCCTCCTCTACCCTCACCTCCTCCTCCTCCACCATATTACTACAAGTCACCCCCTCCTCCATCTCCCTCGCCTCCACCTCCCTACTACTACAAGTCTCCTCCTCCACCATCCCTTTCACCACCACCTCCTTACTACTACAAGTCCCCTCCCCTACCATCTCCATCACCCCCACCTCCCTACTACTACAAGTCACTCAGTTAGGCTCCAAGTTTCGAGGATGCTGTTCAGGAAACGGCCACAATTTTTCTGAGGTACCTGGAGAGGACAGGACATATATATTAAAATAATTTAAACTTTAAAAGCAGCTGAAATAAATTATAATATAATCAATAACTTGAACAAATGAAAGAGCTGCTAAAAGAACTGAAGTATACTATAAAGCAGCCGAGAAATATCTTTTAATTAATGACTTTTTAGCATTAAAGAATATAAAATTAATACCATAGGTTTCATTGGGGCCTGGAATTTGACGGTCACCCCCACCTGTCATATGATTTTATGATTTTTCTAATGACGGTTTGATCATTTTGATGCTTTTCTTTTACGTTCTATGAAAAAAATTCATTGTAATTAGTGCAAAAAAATTATAAAATTATAATATTATATAATAAGTTAAATAGAAACTATATATAATAAACAATATAGAAACATTACATTACATATTTTATTGCAAACATATATATAATAATTAGTAAAAACTTGTGTGTGTTATAATAATATAATAATTAGTAATTAGTAAGTTTTTAGATTCATATTAAAATAGACTATTAAAATCTATCATTTTAAAATACATAAACAAATAAATAGATATATTTATATTATAAAGTAAATTAGTATATTATTTATAATAATTTCATTTACGGAATGAACGGTTTTAGAACATACTCTAAATAAAACATAGACGGGGTAAATGATCATTACAGGCATCAATTTTCTTTTTAAATTGCCTACTTTTTCAGTATTGCTTTTATTTTTTGAGTAATGAAAGGCATAGGGTGATGAGAGCCAATACAATCTGGTATGTCATGCCTATAATAGAATATATATATATATATATATATATATATATAACGATCAACTATTAGTATGTGTTATCATTTTCTCGGTCTTTTTCAAAGTGATAATTGTGGGGAGCTATATTGGAGTATCGATCATTGGGCCTCTTCTCTTATTTATAGGAAATAAGGCCTTTCATATGTCTTTCTTGTCCTAACTATCCATTCATGGAATCCCTTGATTGTATGTAATGCACAAAATGTTATTGAAATAAACATACATCAAATGTAAATGCATTGGGTTTTATCTTATTTTTGGTATTTGCAATTGTTTTGGTAGACACGTGTGAAATTTTATACTATAGACAAGGTGTAACAATTGTTTAACAAAATGTGTAGACAAAGATGTTACCTAATGGGATGTTATGATTGTATAATATTCTTGAAATGGATAACTAGAAACCTTCAATGACGACCATGTTCATATATGATAGAAAATTCTTCTATTGAAGAATTACCCCAAATCAAACCTTTGAGAAATGTTATTTCCTAAGGTTATTGGTACTGTTGATCTCCAATCCAATCAACTATTCGACTCCTATAAATATCAGACAACTTAATATCTGACATCATACTAGATTTGGTCAAAGGGGATAAGTGATTCAAGGATTTGATTGTATTAAATAACTAGATGAGCAACATCGTTCTATCATTAATTAACATGCTCAAGTCTACGATAGATTCCTTGAAATGTGAGAAAAATCCGAGGTGATAGACCTGTAGCTCCCCCCCCCCCCCACTCATGGGACGCTTGCACCTGTAGCTCCCCCCCCCCCCCCCCCCCCACTCATGGGACGCTTGCATTACATCCTCATCTGAAAAAGTGGAAGCCTTGCACTAGTAGTCTATCAATGAAGTGTCTCTTCTAAACTTAAAACACAGAATGCAAAATATTGATTGAAGATGAATGATAGCTTGTGTCAGATGTTAACTCGTAGGTTTTCTTGGAGCTAGTGTTCTCCATCTGCCTAAAACACAGAATGCAAAATATTGATTGAAGATGAATGATAGCTTGTGTCAGATGTTAACTCGTAGGTTTTCTTGGAGCTAGTGTTCTCCATCTGCCAAATTGAAATTACTAAATTTAGCTAGGATAACAGAATTAGAGAAATTTGTGGATTTTAGATCTGAAATGGATAACTAGAAACCTTCAATGACCACCATGTTCATATCCATCGATGACTCCAACAACAACCCACTCAAGAAGTTAGATAGAGAATTCTTCTATTGAAGAATTACCCCAAATCAAACCTTTGAGAAATGTTATTTCCTAAGGTTATTGGTACTATCGATCTCCAATCCAATTAACTATCCGACTTCGACAACTTAATATCTGACATCATACTAGATTTGGTCAAAGGGGATAAGTGATTCAAGGATTTGATTGTATTAAACAACTAGATGAGCAACATTGTTCTATCATTAATTAACATGCTCAAGTCTATGATAGATTCATTTTCTCGGTCTTTTTCAAAGTGATAATTGTGGGGAGCTATATTGGAGTATCGATCATTGGGCCTCTTCCCTTATTTATAGGAAATAAGGCCTTTCATATGTCTTTCTTGTCCTAACTATCCATTCATGGAATCCCTTGATTGTATGTAATGCACAAAATGTTATTGAAATAAACATACATCAAATGTAAATGCATTGGGTTTTATCTTATTTTTGGTATTTGCAATTGTTTTGGTAGACACGTGTGAAATTTTATACTATAGACAAGGTGTAACAATTGTTTAACAAAATGTGTAGACAAAGATGTTACCTAATGGGATGTTATGATTGTATAATATTCTTGAAATGGATAACTAGAAACCTTCAATGACGACCATGTTCATATCCATCGATGACTCCAACAACAACCCACTGAAGAAATATGATAGAAAATTCTTCTATTGAAGAATTACCCCAAATCAAACCTTTGAGAAATGTTATTTCCTAAGGTTATTGGTACTGTTGATCTCCAATCCAATCAACTATTCGACTCCTATAAATATCAGACAACTTAATATCTGACATCATACTAGATTTGGTCAAAGGGGATAAGTGATTCAAGGATTTGATTGTATTAAATAACTAGATGAGCAACATCGTTCTATCATTAATTAACATGCTCAAGTCTACGATAGATTCCTTGAAATGTGAGAAAAATCCAAGGTGATAGACCTGTAGCTCCCCCCCCCCCCCCCCCCCCTCTTCATGGGACTCTTGCATTACATCCTCGTCTGAAAAAGTGGAAGCCTTGCACTAGTAGTCTACCAATAAAGTGTCCCTTCTAAACTTAAAACATAGAATGCAAAATATTGATTAAAGATGAATGATAGCTTGTGTCAGATGTCAACTCATAGGTTTTCTTGGAGCTAGTGTCCTCCATCTGCCAAATTGAAATTACTAAATTTAGCTAGGATAACCGAATTAGAGAAATTTGTGGATTTTAGATTTGAAATACAATGGGGTATGATGTCCAATCGAGATTACCTCGCGTCCTCCTTGTGTCTTGTCACATCTTTATCTCCAAACTCGCACATCATGTGATAACACGTGAAGGTAGTAATGTGGACTAATAGATTTCCTGAATGGTTGTCCATCTCCATTATCGATTGAGAACTGTTGATTTTGGGAAAAAGAGGGAGAGATAGAGAGGATATGATAGAAAGAGACATAGATGGGGAGATATATTAGTAAAGAAATAAGGAGATCTAGAGAGGATGAGAGGGAGAGAGCAATAAAAAGATAAATACCTATAAATTGACCTTCCATACATCTACGACTTACCCATTGCACACTAAGGTACTATTGTCACAAAAGTTTGCACCCACGTCCAAAGTTTCTACCTAAGGACAACCTTGTGAAACATGGAAACAACCTCCAAGCTGTGGGACTTGAATTGTGAGGTTGAGTCTCTAGAGAAGGCCGGCTTCCTTTACTATCAGGGTGCACCTAATTACTCTTGGAGAGGAAAAGGGAGAAGGAATGCATAAAAGAAAATCTATCTACTCTAACCTAAGGAGGTGATGCACCAAAATAGAGTGTTCAAACCAATCTCTGCCCATACATACACTATTGAACCATCATGATGCCAAAAGATATACACATCCAGACTTGCTTTAATCTAACAATCACATACAGATCAGAAAACCCAAATGAATGACACAAGGAAAGAGAGGATTCACTTATATACCATTCATAGGCCAAAAGAGATACAGTCATGCGAGATTGCAGATATCTACAATACACCAATGAGAGGCAAATAGTTCTTGCACTTTACATCAATGGCTGGAGCAAATAAGGCAGAATGTCATACAGTTCAGAGGCAAAAGGGATTTACATTGAAGTTGCAGAGCAATATCAGAGAAAACAGAGAAGAGTCGATCGGTACAAAATCTACAAAAATTGCCTTTATAGTTCAAGCATAACTGAGATATTTTTTCACTGAAGTTACTCCACAACCACTTCCATTAAGTCTTACAGAGAATAATTATGCAGATTTAGGGCAAATCCAACCTTGGCACAGACCTAAGTACAATGAAATCTGATATTCGGTTGAAACAGGGCCTTGAGAAGACAGAAACGACGCCATTAAACAATTCTGACTAGGTAGATGGATAGGATCAAAGGTGGTGGATCGTTCTCCTTCATTCACTGAGTTCAACATTCACCCAAGAGTGGTTGGCATTGATCACAAGGATCAAATCGCGCGAGAAAATTCGACTCCCTTTGTTTTTTGGCTCATGAATCAGCAGGGTTAGCAAGTCAAATAAACCCTGCAACTAGAATAGACCACGTGGACCAATGATTTTATTTTGTTTTGCCACTCTGCAAAGTCTCCACGCAGTTGACCATATCTTTTCAACTAACTGCGCCACCTCCTCAAAACCTTGACCGCAATGTAACTGCCAACCATCAGCCCTAACTGTTAATGCCTTAGCTGAACCCACTGGGACACGTGTTCTTTAGGTGCTTCCCTGCAATGTTTAATTTCTTCGCATCTTTATATTGCGGGAAAGCGCCAATTGTTGATCTCCACAAGATCAACGATTGCAAAAGATTTTTATTATACTATGCTTGCCCCTTCAAAAATTTTGGGCCCACGAAACACTCAACATACACCTCGGCATCCAACTGGCACCAACTTGCAGTATATGAGACAAGCTTGGCCCCACAAGGACATGCCACAACAAGGCGCTTGCTCGCATTCCTTAAAATCCTTGCATCTTCATAATGTGAGGAAGCGCCAACCCTTGATTTCATTTGAATCTACGGTGATCAAAAATCTTACGTGACCGTATACCTGGTCAACTGGTTGGACCAACGAGATGCTTTCTTTGTACTCCAACTCACCTGACAATGGCCACGAAAGATGAACTGTTATTACCTTCTGAGAGAGGCAAGCCCATGACGTCACACCGTGCCATGCGTTGCAAGGGCGCATATCCGCATTGTTTAATCTCCGTGCATCTTTATATTGCGAGAATGTGCTAGCCATTGATTCTTGAAGATCTAATAGTGGAAGGTACAACTGGGAACATGTGATGTCATGGGACAGGTGTCACCGGGGCACTTGCCCATGTTGTCAGGAAGTCTGACAAAACAAACAATGTTGAAAAGCGAGCGCCAATCAAACTGCCAACTCACCCTGCCACCTTGTCTACCCTGTCTGCGACGGCTCAAAGAAGATGGACCCACCTGCCACGCGGCCGAACAGCGCTTCCCCATAATGTTAGGAAATCTGACAGAACTTAGAATGCGAGAAAGAAGATGCCAATAGAATTGCCAGCTCAGCCAGTAGTTCTCCCTTCTGTGGCCCACAAGAACAACAAGGACCCACTATTCCACGTGTCGCAAAGGGGCTTTCCCACATTACGTAAAGGTAGTGCATTTTCAAAATGTGGGGAAGCGCTCATCGTAGATCTATGCAAGATCTAACAGCGCAAAAAGTTGCGGGGAAGCAGAATAAATTAGGAAACAAAGAAATACCATAAGGTTTAACCATTTTTTCTTTGATATTTCTTGGGCATTAAAAATAATACTTAAATATGGAAGATGATCGTTGGATGGGCTCAAATGTTTGAATTCAAATTTTGGCGGGGCAAAATAGGTAACATTTCTGGCGACTCAGAGGGGACACAAGCCAGCTATGCGTATGACCAGTGACCCTATGCATCCATTGAGCTATAGAGTCGAAACAATGTGGAGTAGTGTATCACAAAACCTTAACCCTACCTCTGCAATAGCAAAACATCGAAACTCTGTCTCTACAACTATGCAACCTCAGCAAAACACATGTGCTCGTGCACTTCTTGGAAAGCAGGAAACCAACAGAAAGAAAATTACTCTAATATGTACAGAAAACTTCAAGCCCTATCAGAAACATGGTTTGAGATAGATCCCATTGACTGGGATAGGAAAAATTTCACCACCAGGCCTACTTAATTGAAAAGCATTGGCCTACTTGCAACTAACAATCAAATAGGGACCACTCCATAGTGCATCAAATTTTGATTGCCTCCCTAGTTTTGCCCTGTTTACATCCCATTTCAAAACCAAATCACCCTCCCTGAAGGTTCTGACCCTAGCCTTCCTGTCAAAGCTCCTTTTCACCTGCTGCTGATGTGTTTCTAGGGTCTGCATGGCATGACCTCTCTTCTCTTCCAACTCCATCAATTTTTCCATTCTCACTGTCATGGCATCATTTTCAATTAGCTTCAGCTGATGAGCTAGTTCTAGGGATGGGAATTCTAATGAAATTGGAAGCCTTGCTTCTTTGCCATATACTAACATAAATGGTGAATTCCATATTGACCTCTTAGGTGTTATTCTGTCAACCCACAATGCAGTCCTCAACTTTTGATGCCAACACCTCTGGTTATCCTCTATAGTTCTTTTCATAATCCTAATTAGGTTTTTGTTGGAGGACTCAGCCAAACCATTGCCCTGAGAATAGTAGTTTGAGGATGTGCTCAAGTAGATATTATGATCAACTGCCCATGCACAAATCTGAGCTCCTACAAAAGATTTTGCATTATCTAAAATAATGGTTGAAGGGACACCAAACCTGGTCACAATTCCATCAAGGAACTCAACAACTGAAGATTTTGTGGCTTCCTTCAATGCAACTGCCTCTGTCCATCTGGTAAAGGAATTTGTAGTAGCTAAAATCCATTTGTGACCAGAATTGGAAGGAGGATTGATAGGGCCTATGAAATCCAATCCCCATTGAGCAAAAGGCTGGTCCACCTGACTGGGATGAAGAGGAAGAGTTGCAAGCTTTTTCTTACTAGAAAAGAAAGCACATTTTTCACATTTCCTCACATACCTATGACAATCATGGAATAGGGATGACTAGTAGTAACCAGCCCTCATGGCCTTCATTGCAGTTGTCCTTGCTGAGAAGTGACCACCATCAGGACCATCATGAAGCTCTTTGATCATTCTTTTAGCTTGGTCTATGTTAATGCATCTTAATAGGGCTCCATTAAAATTTCTCCTAAAAAGGATACCGTCAACTATGACATAAGGGATTGATTATAATCTATATTGTCTCCTTTACTTCTATCTAACCCTTGAGGATATCCATTGCCTAATAAGAAATTCCTCATATCATCCATCCAATTCCTTGGGTCATCATTTCTTGTCTCTTGTTGCTCTGTTAGTATCATAGCAACTTTCTCATCTAATTCCTGAGATGATATCATCTGTTTACACAAACCCTTCCCTCTTACCAGCCTGGTGATCTGGATGTCAACATCATATTCCATTACTTTAGTAATCCAACCAACTCTCTTCTCACTAATATCTTTACTCAGAAGGAAATCCTTCACATTGGCATGGGGTACTAGCAAATGAATTTTATTATGAGACAGGAGGTGTCTAAATTTATTTAAAGCTCTGATGACTGAAAGGGCTTGCTTCTCTACATAGTTGTATTTGTCTTCGTACTCTTTAAGCCCTTCACTAAAGAAGGCTACGAGCTTCTCTTCATCTTTATCATTTGTTTGAGTCAAGATAGCGAAAATGCTTGACTCACCACCAAGGGTATAAAGGATAAAATCCTTTTCAAAATTTAAATTAATGAGAGTAGGGGTTGAGGCTATGGCTACCTTAATCTCTTAGAAACTTTCCTTCCCTTCCTTGGTCCATGCAAAGGCCATACTTTTCTTGAGCATAAATGTAAGGGGTTTTCCCATGGTAGCAAGATTAGGGATAAATCTTCTCACAAAATTTATCCTACCAAGGAAACTTTGCAACCCTTTCTTATGTTTAGGAAGAGGGAGAGCAAGTATTGCTTTTGTTCTTTCTGGATCAATGGTTAAACCATCCTCAAATACAATGTGTCCTAATAATTTTCCTTGATTGGTAGCAAAGACACATTTGCTTGGGTTAAGGGATACCCCAAAATCACTACACCTTGTGAAAACCTATCTTAAATGATCAACATGATCTTCTACACTCTTTGAATATACGATGATATCATTAAGGTAAACCAATACAAACTTTCCAATCATATTTTTGAAGGCCATCTCCATTGCCTTCTAAAATGTAGCACCTGCATTGGTTAGCCCAAATGGCATCTTACAATAAGCATAGGTACCCCATTTGGTAGTGAATGCAGTCTTGTACCTATCTGACTCTTTGACCAGCACCTGATTGTAGCCATAAAATCCATCAAGAAATGAAAACCTCTTTGAACCACTAACCTTGGACAAAATCTACTCCATGGAAGGGAGAGGATGGTGATCCTTAAGGGAAGCTTGGTTAAGGTCCCTAAAGTCCACACACAATCAAATTTCTCCATTCTTGATCTTCCTAACAGGGACAAGGTTGGGTACCCATGATGAATTCTTGATGGGGAAAATTATATTGGCCTCAATCAATTTGGATAGCTCTTTACTCATTAAGGGTTCAATTTTAGGATTCACTGGCCTCTATTTTTGTCTTACCGGTTTGACATTATCAATTAAATCTATGGTATGTTGAAACAACCTTGGGTCAAAACCCTTTAAATTATCATACACCCAAGCAAATACATCATTAAATTCTTGACATAGATGAATAAAAATCTCTTGTTCAATCTCAGAACATGCCTTCCCCATGTTTAAGGATTTTCCATTAGCAATTGTGACTGGGGTGTGATCATCTTCGTCAGGAGCTAAGTTCATGACTCTGCCTCTCACTTGGTCATCAGGATTGAAAACACTCTCTACGGTAATGAGACCCTTAGGCAATTTTTTGGAACTGAGGTTAATGATTTGATCACCATACTGATTCTGTAGTCTCAACTAGTTTCTATCTGAAAATTCTGCTTCATTCTACAAGAAGCTTACAATTTGTTCATCAGATTCAAACACTTGCCAATGGATGTTGTTGTCAGGGATGGTAGGCCTTACTACCATCCTAATTTTTTGTTTCTTCTTCTCCTCAAGATTCCCTGGCACATCATGAGATGCACCTATTGCTACAAGCCTATCAGCATGTCTATTTTCTTTTCTAGGGATGCTTTGAATATTAAATGCACTGAAACCCTCAAGCAGATCCCATACCGTATGTTTATAAGACTTGAGCAAACCGTTCTTGGTGATATTCTGATTTCTCACTTGATTAACCACCAACTCACTATCTCCATATACACTTAAGGCTTGAATTCCTCTTTTCTAAGCAAGTAGGAGACCCTACATCAAGGATTCATACTCGACCACATTATTAATGCAACTGAACTAGAGCCTAAAGGAGAAGTAGTACCTTACTTGTGCAAGAGAAACCAACATCACACTAGCCTCTGATCCATTCTTATTCCTTGATCCATCAAAGTACATACTCCATATCCCACTCACATCTTTTTTAGTCTCCAAAAGATTGGGAACTAGAGCATCTTTCTCTAATATACAATATGTACTGAGGCCTATCTCAAGGGTTTTTGACATAGGATCAAATTGATGTGCATCAGCCCATTCATCTAAGAAAAAATCAGGTATCTCTACTAGGGAAGTAGTAGGCTCATTTGCTATGTCATTCTCATTCATTTCTAGGATAGTGCAATTCATGTTGATGAGATTAGGGGTATAGGGTTCAGTATGATGGAGGGCTTGAGGCTCTACTCTAATTGAAGCTTTGGTCCCATACCTCATCCTAAAAGACATATATGACCAATCATAAGATATGTAACCACCTATTTGGGCAGTGAAGTCTCTTGACAAACAGATGGCAAAATGTGGCTTAACTTCGGCAATGGATATATCTTGAGTTACAATACAACTAGGGCATGCATGTAGGGCCATCTCCACATTCCTAAGGATCCCTATAGTCTTGACAGTACTACCATCCAACTGTAATACATCCTTAACAATGGGCTCATATTTCATTTCCAAAGCATCAACAACACACCTAGGCATCACTAAACTACTAGCCCTTGAATCAATCATGCAATTGTGGACTAGTTTATTCCCTATAATTAGAGAGACATAAAATGGAGGGGGTCTAACCTTTTTTACTTGTTTCTTCCTCCCTTGATGGTTGTACTAGGCTTGTGGCACTTTCCATGCTGGGTGGCTGATCCTTTGGTTCAATACTTTCCAATTCTTGCTACAACAGCCTCTTTTGCATGGGTATAGTAGCAACAACATCCCACATGGAAATATTCACATTTGTCTTCTTGATTTGTTCTACCACACTGAATGGTGCAGTATGTACTTTGGTAGAAACCTTTGGGGCTGCATTTGTAGGAGGTTGAGATGGAACAAACTGAGGATCACTTACATCTTTTCTACCATTATTTTTCCTTTGTTACTGAAGGGTATTTAATTGATCATTTACTGCTTGCTCATGAGGTATTGCATTTGAAGTTGAGGCCTCATTGGGAAGAGGAGGGGTAGCATCTTCAATAGCTCTTTTTTTTCTCCTAATGTTGTGAGCAATGGAATCCTGGTTTACATTACAATGTTCCTCCACCTGATGATTCATAAAGGAGCAATCACCTTGTCCTTGCATATACAAGGCATCTTTGAATTGGTCCTCCCTATATGATTGTCCTATTGTAGGCTCTTGGATGGTCAAAGCCAAATAAGACTCATCCTTCTGACACATGCAATGGGCATGGGAGCAGTTACAAGAGGGACAAAAATCTTGATTTTGGCCATGTTGTTTTGAGGAACTATGGCCCTGCTTTGGTTTACATTTGAGGTTGAAGCATGGCTATTATGCCTATTCTAATCAAAAGAATTGTTCCCATAATTATGATTTGGGGACCTACCACTGTTCAGAGTTTGATGTTGCAGTTGGTGAGCCTTACTACCTTGAGCTTGCTATCTTTCTAAAGTCACCGCCTTGTTGCTCACTTTCTGCATCACAGAGAAGCTATCTTCCAGCTTCTTCTCTTGAACTTGCAATCTTTTATCTATGCTCAGCATCATAGATTGCATCATCTCCTTGATCTCATCTATCCCATTTGAAGAAGTGGAAGCTTGAGGGACTAGAGCAAGGGATTGTGATGTGGAAGTTATGCGAAGAGGAGCCATTGTTGGTTGGTGATTTGGAACATCAGGGAAGAAAGGCATGGGAGGCCTTGGAGCTAGCTTACCTCCTTGTATTAGGATGTTTTCTGACTTTATTGCTATGTCATAAGCATTAGGCAAGGTATCTCCTCCCATAGTTTGGATTGTAGTGGCAATGTCACTGGTAAAAGCTCTAAGGTGATGCAAGAAGGCATTGCCAAGGGTAGGTTTTACTGAAGTAGGTATTCTATCCCATGTCTTTTGAAATCTATAGTTGAAATCAATCATACATTCATGGGGGGCTCTTTTTATAGTAGTCAACTGTTTTAAAAGTGACAAATGGTCACTTTTGTCCTCAAAGTGTTTGCACAATCCTGCTCCTAATCCATCCCAATCTGTTATAAAACCATGAGCCAAACCTCTATACCATTGTAGTGCTTTTCCTTTCAAAGATGAGGCTAGAAGCCTAACTGCAACATCATCCTCTGTAATACCATGGATATTAGAAACATTTGCAACTTCTTGAATGTGTTCTGAGGGAGAGATAGAAGTTTCACTAATAAATTATGGTATACTTTTGAGTGCATCTATTGGTATGTCATGTCTCTGAGCCAATAAAAGAGGACTTCCACCATTAAAGGTGGCAAAAGTATGGGCTCTAGGCTATGCCATATAGACCAGTGATCTATTGATATGTGCTGATGGCAATCTAGGCTAAGATCTAACAATAGGAGGAGTAGAGATAGATCTTGCAGGTGTATTTGTTGCTATTGCATTCCTAGCTGGTGATAGAGATACTCTAGTCTTCTTTCTTCTAGGATTTGAAAATGAAAGCTCTTAGTATTGAAATTTACCTCTAGAAGATGCCCTTGTTTCAACTTTGGGCATGAGCTATTGCAACTTTGGTCTGGAACCAGATGTTTTTGAAGCTCAGAGTCACCAAATTGGGGGTGGTGCAAATCACTTCCTTTGTTTACCCTTTCATGGAGATGACTAATTTGATAAGAGGAGGCTCTATGGAGAGTTTTTCAGCCCCCTCTTCACACTAGGAAGTGATACTGATGATTGACAGGTCCCAGAAAAGAGAACAAGAGGGACTAATAAAGAAAATGTAAGCAATGATGCTAAACAAGGTAGATCCTAAAGCTGGAGCACAAGAGCAAAGCATATAGCAAGGAATATTACCAATCACTGGCAATTGATTTTGGAAAACTCTACTGAAGGAAAGAATTTATTTTCCTTTCCTAGAACATGAGAGCGTTAAACAACCCTCATAAATACCATGCTCTTAGGGAGATGATATTTTTAGTGAAGATCGATGTGTTGTTGATTCAAGAAGTCAAGATGTCTTCCCTCACTTTTTCCAAGATGGCAAAGAAGATTTGGCTTAGTGTTATGGTTTCTTACAATGATGTTGATGGGGCTTTTGGGGAAGTCACTACTTTTTGGAACCCAAGGGTTGTCTCAGGGAGTATTGTTATTAGGAACAAATACTACATTGCTACTTCCCATACCTGTAATGGTTAGACTTGGTGTCTTTTTTATACTAATGCCCTCAATAGAAGAGAGGGAAGATTGGTTGCTTGGAATGAAATCTCTCACTTCATGGATAACAACAAGGGTCTAAAGTTTGTGTACGGGTGATTTTAATACCTATTTTTCTCCTTTTGAAATGCATGGTGGAGTGGTTGATTTTACTGATAGCATACAAGATTTGGCTAATTTTTTAAAATAGGAATAATTTGTAGGATGCGGACCTTCAGGGAACCCCATTTACTTGGTCTAATAACAAAAAAGGTTAGAACCTCATAGAAGCTAAACTTGATAGATGACTTGTATCTTTGCATGCCAGCAACTGATGAACTCCACCTTCTCGACTCTGCCTTACATGGTTTAAGATCACTCTCCAATATTGTTTAGTTGGACAGATGGACTCTTTTGTGGTCCTTGACCATTTCGCTACGAAATTATGTGGCAATTTCATCCCAATTTCAAGAAATGTATCACGAAGTGGTGGAGTATTTCTATAGAAGGCACAATTATGTACGGATTGACTGAGAAGCTTGAAAATGTGAGGAATGTGATAGATTGGAGCAAACACTCTTTTGGTGACATATTTAAGAAGAAAGGAAAATTTGAGAAAAAATATTCTCAGCTCCAACAAGCCATGGCCAATGGAGACGATTATGTTGATACACATAGGGAGGAGGAAGATTGTAGAAGTAAGTGGAAGGAAATAATTGTCAGAGAAGAAGTTTATTGGAACCAAAGATATAGAATCTAATGGCTTATGGAAGGAGATGGAAACACTTCCTACTTTCATAGATCTACTTAAAAGCATAAGAAAAGAAACACCATCCTAACGTTAGAAGATAATAACAATAACCTTTTGAATGAGCAAGATGATATTGGGAGGTGGGCATTGTAATTCTTCTCTAAAGCCTATGCCAAACCTAATAGGATAATTGTTTCTAATGTTAGGGACAATCTTATCAATTCTTTGTCGAATGTTGAATGTTGAGGATAATGATATCATTGCAAGTTAAGCCTCTATGGAGGAGGGTAGGAAGGCAATGTTTTCCATGAAAGTGTATAAAGCCCCAAAGCCATAATGATTTTCCCATGGCCTTCTTCCAACACTTTTGGGAGGTCATAAAGGTGGACTTGACTAGGGTTACCAGAGACTTCTTCAAGATAGGTAAGATTTTGAGAAAAATAATGAATTTATCATTCTTGTCCCCAAAATGTTTGATCCTATGGTCGTGGTTGATTTTGAACCCATTAGCTTTTGTAACACTATTTATAAAGTTTTCTCCAAGGTTCTTATTAATAGGATAAAACCTTTCCTTGGTAATTTTATTGGCTCACCCTAAAAAATATTTGTCACGGGTCAAAAAATTATGGATGTTGTGATAACTACTCATGAAGTCATACACTCAATGGATAAGAGCAAAAATCTAGGAATGACTCTGAAACTGGGTATTTCCAAGGCATGTGACAAGGTTGATTGGTCCTTCCTCTATGAGGTCTTGAAAAGAATTGGTTTCAATGGAAAAGTAATAAGAATGATCATGAGAATGGTTGAAACAATTAATTTTTTTGTCGTTGTGAATGGTACTCCTTGGGGCTTCTTTGGTGCTCGATGTAGGTTGAAACAAGGTGATCCTTTATCACCATATTTATTCATTATGGTGATAGAAGTTTTGGGAAGATCCTTCTTGAGCTTGGTCAATCTAGGGGTTATCAAAGGGATTAAAGTGATTACCTCCTTACTCCTAGAGTTTATCCAACAATTTTTGGATGACACCTTCGTCTTTGGGTGCTCCTTAGTGGTTGAGACAAGGATCTGGAGTAAGTTTTTGGATGACTATGTATCTACCTCTGGGTGGTAGAGAAACTATAGTAAAAGAATGATGTATTTATTTAATATGGAACTCGATCTGCAAAGGAGAATTACTACTCTAATGGGATGTTAGCAAGCTTGGAAGTTGACAGTCACACCAAATTGTCATTTTTTTTTTATGATGGTTGGTCTTATTTTTGGATTAAGGTAAAAATTAGATAAAAGTCCAACTAGGTTTTGAGGGGACCCAAAACCCCATACAAAAACCAAAAAACTAGAAAATTGTGATAAAAGTCCCACTAGGTTTTACAAGACCCTAGAACCTACAAGTACAACAACAAGCCAAAAAAAAATAGGTTTTACATGAAGGATCTAAAACATAAATAATCAAATATACAGTATGAAAGTTGGAAAATAAAAACTACTAAACATTCAATAGTAAGAACCAAAACTAGCAACCCCAACCAACAACCAGAATCTGCAAAAAACTAGAGAAAACTTACACCAACTCCTTCATTTCCTTAGTCAATTATTTACTAGTCTTAATAACCTCTAGAAGGTCTTTGACAGTTGAACTAGGAGCAACTTCAATAGCCCTTTTTCCTACTTTTCCTTGACCTCTTGCTTGGGCCACTAATTAGCTAAGCAACCATAGGGGAAATAATTTCCTCATTACTTCTCCTACCAATACTCGATGCCACCATGCATAGACTAGAGGTAGCCATATGCATTTGTTGTCTGATGTCCCTAACGAATTACCTCAACCCTACTTCATAGGCCATGAGTTTCTCTAGGATAGTCCCAACTTTACTTTCCACCTCAATTCTTTTGGCTTTCTTATTTTTTAGGTTGTCTTGTAGATCCCTTACATTTTTCTTTAGGGAAATGATCTCATTGTAAAGCCAAGAATCAATCTGAAGAGAGGCATCTACCTTTAGTTTAGCTTTGTGGATGAACAAGATTCTCCCACTGGCCTTCACCTCCCCAATATCCTCATCAACAGTTTTGTCCTCAAGATAGTCAATGTCCTCTTGGGCATCTTCAAGTACTTTCTTACCCCAACCAATGCCTCTTTCTCATGTTCAACCTTCTGATCTAAATTATCAATTTTAGTCTCAAGATTAATAGGAGAAGTATTCATATCTTTTTTATCAGATATGGTGACCACGGGATGTCCCTTCACATGTTCATCTTCAGGGGTCAATAGGTTCTCATTTATAGTGTTGATTTTGTCCATAGAGGGGTTCAAAGACATAGCCTGTTCCTTTGTCCCCAAAATTAGAGAACCCACATTACTTCTCGTACCACTCAATTTAACTGAGAAATCACCCTAATTACCAAAATACCCAAAATACCCTTAATTGTTTGAACTATAATCCCTACTCACCATCTCCCTCTCCTCTTTGTCATCCTTCTCCTTCTCTGAAGTACCTTTGACATCCTTCAAGGCTTCTTCAAGTCTGACATCCTTCTTTCTTATCTTAACTCTATCTTCCTTCTTACTCTTCTTATTTTTATTCTTCTTCATAGCATCCTCTCTTCTTATTTTTATTCTTCTTCACAGAATCCTCATCACCTTCTGAGTCACTATTTGACTTTGTTTCCATTCCCTCTCCACGTATCTCCTTAATCTTCACATTATGAGTTTTTATTTTTTTCACTTTGGGATTATCCATAGTTCCCTTCCCCAAAGTTTTCTTTCTTTTTCCCATTGAAGGAGATAGCTTAACGACATTCTCTTTACAATAATCTTCAACTAACAAAATTATCCCTTCATGAATAACATATCTACTCCCCTTTAATTAACATGATGGTGTTGGAATTCTTTAGAATAATTGAGAGGGGGGGGGGGGGGGGGGGGGGATGAATCAGTTATCTAAGGTCTAGATGTACAAATAAATTTTTTTAGTGCTAATCATATCCATATCCATAAAACCTCAACATGCATGCATCCATTAGATCATACAATACTTTAACTCAGTAAGTTACTATCCTAGGTCAAAATAACTTTGTAGAAATGTAAACATGAAATACCATAAGAGCATTCACACACTTTGACACAAGGATTTTATGTGGAAATCCAATTTGAAAAAAACCACCAGTAACATGCTCCTAATTCTCACTCTTCTAAAGTGATGCCCTATGAAAGGCCAACCCTGTTAAAGGTTACAATACTCACTGTTAAATGTGACATGGTTAAAGGATTTCAATCACCCTATTAGGAGTGGGCATTGTTAGAGGACTTTAAAACATTCCATTAGTATGTCACCTGGTTAAAGGAATTACAAATGACCGTTTGGTCAACCTTAATCCAAAGGATTTTATCCACACTGGTACAATTATTAGAAAGTAACAATAGGACTTGATATGATCAAAACTTACAACTCACTTGCAAATTGCAAATCTCTATTTTAGTCCTTCATTCAACTTAGAATTCATACTCTTCAGTTTTGATAATGTGTTCACCCTTCAAGCATTCATCCCCTTAAGCCTTCTTGCTTTGTATGCCAACTGCAGTCTCTTTTGTTCGATCACTTAGATGAAGCAATGCCTTAGACTTTTTTTCTTCCTTAGGTTCTTGCACATGAAAACCTTTGGTTCTGACTAGTTATCTTTATAAATAAAGAATTTAGATCTTTTTCCACTTAACCACAATTGTCCATTCTAGGGTTAGGTAGGATTCAATGAATCTACCCACTTTTCCATTTTGGTTCCTTTAGAAACTTCCTCTACAATCTTTCTTGAATTCACCTTAAAGTATTTTATCTTGAATTCTATGCCACCAACTCATCATAGTCATCTTCCACATGTTTCACATAATTCAAGAAATCAAATTAGTTAGCTTAGATTCATCAAATCTTTGATTTAACATTATTTTTTGTCACTCGATATCTATATTGTTCTATCACTCGACTACCACTAGTTCACTCAACAAACACAAAAGTTTACTGATGCTCAAAACCAACTAAATTTTACTTGGCATATACTAACATTCACTTGGCTTGCATTGTTTGTCTTCTTTGCTCAACATCTATTAATCTTCACTTGGCTCCTACTGATTTCTGCCTGACTTGCGCTGACTTCTTAGCAAGGCTTGGTAGACACTTTCCTTGATCTTTTTTTAGTCTTAACTTGAGTAATCTTTTATTTCAGGCTTTAAGTAGATAAACAATACACTATAGTTTCAATGTCTTACTTGGTCTTAGTGCCCCTTTTATACACCAAATAACTCAACCTTTCTCTAGGTGTTCTTGTTATCTCCTCTTTTCAAATCCTCTTCATCAATCAACCACATGATAGCATTCAGACCAAAAAGTAATTGTCTCACCAACAGGTAGCAAGTTTGACATCATTGACAAAATAATGTTTGTTTCGTTACAAATTCTTCACTTCAAAACAATCTCCCTCTTTGGCATTGATGGCAAACCAATACCAAAAAGAAAATAATATCTTTGAAAATTTCTCCCTCTATCAATATATGTCCTTCCTTTGTATAGGGTAATGTGTGCTTTGTCAATCTCATTCGATGTATCTCTCTTATATCTCCCTCTGTAGGTTATTTTTTTAATCTCTATCTCCCTCTTTCTTATATCTCCCTATTTGAATCAATTTAGGTTCTCCCTTGTCACCTTGCATGTGACTAAAAATCTTCTAATTCAGCTCCTTCATTACTTTAGGCAACTCCTAAAGTAAGATCCACTACATCAAGTTGTAAGATGCAAAATTTAGCTTAGTTGATGTAGGGAACTTCTCATGCTTCTTAAGTAGCTTGGGAAAGGGGTATCACCCCTAGTTTACCTCTAAGATATTCATGTGCATCATTAGGTAAAGCTTTTGTGAATATATGACCTATTTGTTCTTTTGTATTTACACATTCCATCCTAACTACTTTTTCTTGAACCAACTCTCTCAAGTAATGATATTTGATTGCAATGTGCCTTGTCTTTGTGTGCATCATAGGGTTCTTTGATATATTTATAGCACATGTGTTATCACAATAAAGTACAAAAGGTTTAGTGATTTCCTCCATGCTTTTGAGTAGTTGTTTGATCCATACCACATTTGTACAATTTACTACAGTAGCCACATATTCAACTTTAACATTAGATTGAGATATACAATTTTGTTTCTTACTAGTCCAGATGACCAATCTCTTTCCTAAGAAAAATGCTTCACTACTTGTACTCTTTCTGTCATCAATGTTTCTAGTACAATTAACATATGTATAGGCTCTTAACTCAAAATTGTCATTTTTCTTATAGTATAGACCATAGTCTTCTATTCCTTTCAGATATCTCATAATTCTCTTAACAACCATCAAATGATTCTCCTTAGGATTTGAAAAAAATCTTGCAACAATCCCAACAACTAATGCAATGTCAAGGTTGCTATGTACTATATATTGCAACTTGCCAATCACAGACCTACACAATGTTTGGTTCACTTCAGCAGAATCATCATTCTTTGAAAGTTTGTGTCCTATCACCATAGGAGTGCTAACTAGTTTTGAATCCTCTAAATCAAAAGTCTTCAATATTTCCTTCACATACTTAGGCTGAGTGCTGTATTTACCATATTTCATCTGATATACTTACAAACCAAAAAAGAACTCAATCTCTCCAAACATAGACATCTCAAATTCTTTATTCATTTCATTTTCAAATGACTTACATAATGCATTGATGACATGAAGAAATAGAAGCCTTATTAGCCCTTTTTGTGAACATTTGTCTATAACATACTGAACTTTATCATCTTTTACTATAAATGTTTTTGAACTTTTGATGTATAAAGTATGGACATAGGGCATAAAAATGACAATCAGAATTATATCTAAAAAGGGATCATTTTGTGGTAAAAATCTTTCTTCATGAATGTTTGGTATGGGTAGATCTTCCTACAACAGAAGCGATTGCAAAAACTATTAGTTGAATAATTAAATGCCTTTTCTTTATAAACTAATAAATGAAAATAAATGTTTGTGGGAAGTCTTGTGTGTGTTAAACGTTGATCATAGGGATACAAGCTAAGCGGGAGTTAAACAAACTGCGAAGGAATAGCACTAAGGCATTGATGCTATTAAAGAGAGTGTTATGACACCATTGTAGCTAGAAGACTTGGCAAAAAATTCAGAAGGGACTTGTCTTAATGAAAAGCAAAGTGGGACCTGATAAAGCAGTTGAGCAAGGAAGTAAGCATCAAAGCAATCAGTTAAACATGCAATGCACGATACCTCGATTCCTGGAAGGTATTTCAAATCAGATAAATGAGCAGATCTAGCATTTGCCATGATCTCTATATTTGTGGGGAATTTAAGGGAGAATTAATGTCTTTCAAATTGCATGTTTGTAGTCTTAAAGTTGTAACTGACTTTCCTTCATGAGAAAGTCATAGTTTTAGGAGTTTTTTGTTCTTCCTTCCTTTTAAATAAGACCTCATCTGTATCTATGAGGTTAAGTAGTGAATAGACAGACAGAGTTGATAGTCATCTCACTGTTTTTCCTAAATTATTATAATACTACATATTTGATGAATACATGCCTTCACTGAGTTTCTACACTTTTATCTGAGCTTATCTTTCCTTCATTCTTCTGTGGGCGTCCACGCAGAAGGTGGAGTTTACTTTAGTAAGTAGGAGTTAGACTCAGTTTTCTAAGTTAAAATAGAACTATTGTTCTTGCAGCCACTGGAAACAAAACCAGTCACTGTTCCTGCAACAGTAGGTGCATAGATGTATGGCTAAATAATTAGAATTTCCTTCCAAGTATTTGATAGTTGTCTTTCATTTGGATAAACTAGATTTCCTTAATGGTTATTGCATTCAAGGTAGTAATGATTTTTAGTGAAAACTAGAGCATATACTTTGCAAACATCATCTCAAGTTCATGCTCCTGGATTGACATTTAATGAAAATCAGTATAGTACTTTGGTAGTAAGGGATGTCCAATCCTATAACTAAAAAGGTGTTATATTGATTAGACATATTTTTGGCGCCGTTGCTGGGGATGGTGTCAGTCTAGTATTCACTATTGAGTCATTTAGTTTCATTTTTAGGATTCTTGCATGCATAGAAGAAGATATCACCTTGGAAGATTTCTTCCCAACTTCAATCAGGAAGATCCTTTTTATCCTGACCCTAAAGAAAGAGAAGAGAGAGAATAAATAGAAGAAGAACTTTTTGAGAATGTATTTGTAGAAGTACCAAAACAAGTACAATCACCAACCACATCTGAAGAATCCTTCCATTTGAATAATCTTTTTGCTGAGCCAGAATATCGAGATAATCCATTAGCTCTAGTCATTTATCAGCCACCACTAGGACATCTACAAATGGCAGAAGCTCAACCTACCTTTCCCTTTCCAATTCCTCCTCAGTAGGGTAATCAAAATCTAAAAAATATACCCTTAGCTGCCCTGCCTAAATTCTATGGCCTTATTATTGAAGATCCATAAACTTTTCTTTTTGAGTTTGACATCCTTTGTCGAAGTTATGACTACACAATTGATGCCCATAAGCTGAAATTGTTTCCATCAACCCTCAAAGAAGTTGATTTGCGATGGTTCATGAGTCTAGGTGCCAATGCTGTGACAGATTGGCCAACTATGAGTAACCTATTCCTTAATAAATATAAGGAGTATTGCAGAGGCCATAATTTGAAAGGAGATGACATTTTTAAAATGTCACAAAAGGAGGATGAGACTTTGGAGGACTATGTTGCCCGGTTCATGTTTAACCTACAATGCAACACACAACATCAACTAAACAAGGAGTCTCAAAAGCATCTCTTTCTGAAAGGAGTACATGATAGGAGTATGGAAGCTTTAGACTTAATGGCTGGAGGTGATATTACATAGAAGATGTGGGCTGAAATCAGGAATATTTATTTCAACTATTCCAGAGCAACAAAAGAAAAAGGACGAGGTTTGAGGGACTTACTCAAAAACACTCTTGGGGTGGGAGTATCTAAGATAGAGTTGTCAAACCTCTTATTAGATTTTAAGCAAGACATCATTAATGATGTTGCTACACAATTGGATACCATGCAAGCACGAAGGAAAAATGAGGATGCTGATAGTATGTTGGCAGAATATTGCCCCCATTATAGAGGAAAAAAATGCAACTATCGATGTAAGCCTATCGCTAGCTTGGAATCATAGCATGTGCCTACTGAGTTCAAGGCAATTGATGAAGATGGGGAAGTCCTCTATGTTGCTCAATGAAGGCCGTGGGCTCCAAGATCAAGTATTCCTCAAGACCCACTCCATAATTACGGTGGTAATAGTCAATGGAAACAACAACATAGTAATTATAATCATTGGCAACAACCTTACCAAGGTTGGTAGCAGCCTAACCAAGGTTGGCCGTAGACCAACCAAGGATGGAAGAAACCTAACCAAGGATGGCACCAACATTAGAAGGGTTGGCAACAACCTCAACAGGGTTGGTAGGAAACCCAGAATTGGCAGCAGCACCAGCAGTAGCTGGCTTTGACTCAACCTCCTCAACAGCAAGCCTTAATGCATCCTGCAGCCAATACAACCCCTCTAAAACAACCACAATTACCTGTACAACCTGCACCTAATCCTAATAGTTCAAAACCTTCAGCCCAACAACAAAGTTATTCCATTACCCTAAATGATATCCATCTAAGATCTGGAACAACGCTTACCTCACCTCAACAGCCCATTATAACGGAAATAGATGATACAAATGCTAAGTTAGTTCAAGAACCTGCCACCATAGTTTCTCCTACAGCCAAGACACCACCATTTCCTAGTAGGTTAACAAAGCAGACCTTTCCAAGCGAAAATCAAGCTACACTAGACTTACTTGAGCAACTCAAGCAAATGATGGTAAAAATTCCCTTGGTTGATGCAATACAGGAAGTACCTATATATTCAAAAGCTATCAGAGAAGCCTGTGTTAAAAAGCCAGGAAGGAAAAAGAAAGACCCAAAGACTATCCATGTCCTTGGATAGCTTTCTGATCTTATGCTTGATAACTGCAAAATGCTTAAGTATGCAAACCTTGGAAGCCCAGTAGTGATCCTCACCATTCAAGGAGTGTAAGTGCTAAATGTCTTAATAGACCTAGGAGCATCCATCAATGTAATGACCAAGGAAGTAGTGTCCAAATTAAGCATCATTAGTCTCAGGCAAATGCCAACAATCTTGCAACTAGTAGATAGTTCTATCATCATTCTTGATGGTATGCTAGAAGATGTCACTGCCACATTACATTCATGGGAGTATCTAGTTGATTTTTTCATACTCTCTCCAAAAACTAGTACTAGGGGATATCCTATCATTTTATGATGACCATGGTTAGCCACAACAGATGCTTATATTGCATAGCAATCAAGAAAAATGACTATTTCAGATGGAACAAACACTAAAAATTTAACCTTGTATTCGCATGCTTAGCCTTTGCTACAGGATGATCAAGTGGTCTGGCCAAATATGGATGACTCTGATATGGACATAGATTCTATTCAACAATTGATGATGATCTCGTGGGACTCATTTGTAAACATTAAAGAAGAAGATGATGTCATTTCTTCTATCATACTAAATGAGTATGGAACACAAATTGAAACATCTTCTAAGCAAAAGTGTGTTTTAGAAAGCATTCTGCCTTTATCTACTGAACTGCATTATTCTGAGTCTACACCACCTATGCATTCACTCCTGCCACATGAGATAGATTCACAACCAATTGTGCAAATTTCAATGGTGAAAAAAGTAGTCAAAACAAAAATCATTCCAAGAAGAGAATTAAATATAAGCAAGTCCTTATCTCAGGCACAACATCATGATACCCTGCAACTGTTACAAAAGCACCAGGATGCTTTTTCTTCGGAGCATACAAATATGAAAGGTTTGGATCCTGCACTCTATACCCATAGAATTTATATTAGTCCAAATTATAAACCTGTGAGACAACCTCAGCATAGGATAAACCCAACATTAAGGGATATTGTCAAAAATGAATTGCAAAAGCTGCTCAATGCTGGCTTCATATATCCTATTTCAAATAGCCAATGGGTGTCACCATTGGTTATTGTTCCCAAAAAGGGGGGAAAATGGTGAGTCTACATAGATTATAGAGAACTTAACTCTGCTACCAAGAAGGATCATTTTCCATTGCCTTTTGTCAATCAAGTTCTTGACAATCTTGCAGGAAAAAAATATTTTTCATTCTTGGACGGATTCAATGGCTACAATCAAATCCAGATAGCACCAGAGGATTAGGACAAGACCACATTCACGTGTCCATGGGGAATATTTTCTTATGCTATCCTACCATTTGGTTTGTGCAATGCACCTGCAACTTTCCAAAGAGCTGTCATTAGCATTTATTTTGACATATCTGCAGATTGTTTGGAAGTATATATATGGATGACTTCACCACATATGGACAAACATTTGAAGAAGCCAAGGAAAACTTAGACAAGGTTTTACAAAGATGCAAAGACTACAATTTGTCTTTAAATAGTGAAAAGTGCTTTATGATGATGCAAGAAGGGGTGGTGTTGGGACACTTTATTTCCCCTAAAGGAATTGAAGTAGACCCAGTAAAATTAGAAGTCATACATACATTGGCTGTACCAGCTAAATTGAAAGAAGTCAGGAGTTTTCTAGGAAATCCAGGATATTATCAGTGTTTTATCAAAGATTTCAGTCAAATTGCAACACCTTTATATAAATTGCTCCGAAAAGATGAAAAATTTGTATGAGATTCAGAGTGTACAAAAGCTTTCCTAGAGCTTAAGGAAGCCCTCTCAACAACACCAGTGCTCCGAGGACCAAATTGGGAGTCACCTTTTCACATACACACAGATGCTTCAGATCATGCCATTAGAGAGGTACTTGGCCAAAAGATAGATTCAGTAGAACATGCAATTTACTATATCAGAAAAAATCTTCAAGGAGCTGAGTATAACTACACTGTGATAGAGAAAGAACTGCTTGCTATCTAAATAAATTTAGATATTACATTACAGGCTACCAAATATTTGTACATACAGACCACTTTGTTGTCAAATATCTGATGAACAAGCCAACAATCTCTAGATGATTGGCTCAATGGTTGTTACTAATGCAAGAATTTGACATGACCATTATTAACAAGCTAGGAAAAGAAAATCTTGTGGCTGATTTCTTGTCTCAACTCCAAATACCTGATGATGCTGCAACCATAGAAGACAACTTTCTTGATGAACATCTCTTCCTTTTGTCAACACAAAACCCTTGGTATGCTGATATTGCCAACTATCTAACTACTGGAAAAACTCCTCCACATTTTTTTGCAAAAGAAAAATGGTTGCTAGCAGAAAAGAGTTTTAATTTCTCATGGATCTCAGGATTCATGTTTTATACTGGACCAGACTAGGTAACATGAAGATGTCTTAGAGAGGATGGAACATATGATGTTCTTTGTGCTTGTCATGACAAACCTTGTGGTGGTCACTTTGCTAATAAACAAACAGCATTAAAGATTTTGAATATAGGTTATTATTGGCCTACGCTTCACAAAGATGTGGCTTAGTATAAAAAAAAATGTGATAAATGTCAAAGAATGGGTCGACCGACAAAAACAGGTGAAATGCCCCTGCAGGCACAGATAGTGGTAGAACCATTTGATAAATGGGGGATTGATTTTGTTGGCCCTATTGAACCACCATCAAAAGGGAAAAGTTACATATTGGTTTGCACTGATTGTGTTACTAAGTGGGCTGAAGCAAAACCCATGAAGCATCCTCATGACAATAATGTTGCCAAGTTTTTGTAAGAATGTATCTTTGCCAGATTTGGTGTTCCAAGAGAATTACAATCAGATCAAGGGCCTCAATTTACATCTAATCTCATAACAAAACTCATGGAGGAGTACCAAATTCGGCATGGAAATTCATCTCCGTATCATGCACAAGCCATTGGACAGGTAGAAGTGACAAATAGAGAGCTTGAACATATTCTCACTAAAATAGTGTCCTTCAATCAGAAAGATTGGGCAGCTAGACAACCTGAAGCCTTATGGGCATACAGAACAACATGGAAATCCACTACTGGGTTTACGCCTTTTCAACTCCTATATGGGAAGATGACTATTATGCCCATTGAATTTGAACATAAAACTCTGGGGATAGCTTTGGAACTTGATATCACCCTTCCTACAGCACAATAGGATCATATTTTGCATCTCAATGAGCTGGATGAATGGAAAAAATCAGCTCTTCATAACACAGAATTAATTCAGAGTCAAAGAAAGCAATGGCATCACAAATTCATTAAAGATAGAATTTTCTGTTGGTGATTTGGCACTCCTGTATAATTTACGATATTAGCATCACCAAGGAAAATTTCAAACTCGATGGCTTGGTCCTTATGAAATCATTACAATTTTTAACAATGGAGTAGTTCAAATGTCAACAATTGATCTGGTCAAATTCAAACTCCTGGTTAATGGGCATCGCTTAAAGTTATATCATAAAATAACAACCAAGGAAGAATTTCTTCAATAGTTCACCATAGCAGAAACATCTGTTCCTATAGCCACTTTGTCTGAGTCTCCCACTTAGATTCCTGTAGCCCCTTGAATTTATTTTCAAGGCCTTCATAATAAAAATTCATTCCTTTTTCACCTCATTCCATCCCATCTTCTTGTCTTTCCATCATCATGCCATCTCACTTTCTCTCGTACGGCAATATTCTGACCATCCTTCCTATCGCACCTCAGGTTAGTCACATTTGACGCCTTTGCATTTATTTAATTTATTATTTATTCAAAAAAGCATTTTATTTCAATTTCAAAATTTGCAATCTTTACGGATCGGTGGGACCCAGTCTCTGCTAGATTGGGGGGAGGAAAAATCAAAATCATGAATGCAAAATCAAGGAAATATTAAGTTGGCATGTAGGATGTATGGGGAAGGGTCATTTCAATAATGAGCTAGCACCCCTTTGTACTTTCAAAATGTGTGAAATAATGTAAAGAAGGCTAACTATTAAATCATGATTTTGCATAACCCCTCATTAATATGGCCTATGTTTTTTAGCATGATCTTTATCCTCATTATGGTCTGGTGATTAAAATGCCGTCATGAAGTACTAAAGGATGTGATGTTTGGAAAGCATTGAATACTTTCAATTTCCCTTTGTCAAAACCCTTATAGCTATCACCACCCATACTTTCAAAATCACTTGTAGTGAAATTGCCTGTACTAGCATTTTTTTTCAAAAACATCGGTGGAGAACCTCATTGGCATGAACTAGTAGACCACATAGTCTTACTAGTAGACCCAACAACATGTAGTTTGTTCCAACAACGAGGTTGGCTAGCTTATTGTCTCAGTTTGAAGCAGTTTGATCAAGAAATTGCGCTCCAATTTCATAATACATTGAGGGATGGATATGTAACTGTTAAGGGCATTCAAATAGAATTCATCAAAGAAGTGGTGGTAGAAGTTTCTGGTTTGCCTGCAAATGGAGAATGTTGGACAGAGGACATGGATGCATGACAAGAAAAAGAGCAATTATTAGTACTTGGAGATTCTCGGCTAGAGGAAAACAAAAAGCAAGGTACATTACAATTACCTCTCCCTCTGCAATTCATCCACCCTGCTGAATTTATCATAAGATATTTTACCTGTGAAGGAAGGTATTCCTATTTGCATGTTGTTCATTTCAAAATTTTGAGTGGTTTGCGGCATGGGGATTGTCCTGTAAATCTTTCGAGTTTCCTTTATAATATTATCAAAAGGCAAGCTACCTATGTACAACAAGGCAAAACCCAATCAATAACCCACCATTGCTTGATTAGGGCTATAATTGAAAAGGAATTGACTAGGCAACACTTGGGAACATGGGAGGATTTTGTAAAACTAAGGACAAAGGGACCTAAAAGGGGTGGACCTAAAGGGCAAGGAGTAGGGACAAGAGAGAAAAATGTTTTATGAGTTAGGAAAGTAGTATATAGAACGGCTCAAGAAGCTTCAACTTCTGCTTCTATACCTAAAACTACAAAAAGGAAAATTTTGGCTATAGAAGCCTCAACTTCTAGGAAGCAAAAACTACGCACAAGTGCCATAGAGGATGGTTCAGAAGAAGTATCTCTAATATCACAAGAACCTGCACTTAGCCCAAATAAGGGGAAATCTGTCGATAAGGGCAAGAAACCAATTTCTACTCCATGACGAGTCACTAGAATGTTTGGGGTAAATTTGAGAACTGAACCTCCTACACCACCTGCTAAGCCTCCTATACCACCTATTGATGTTGAAACTCCAGTACCTACACCTGCATGGTCACCAGAGAACACAACACCTACTCCTGAACATGAAAATGATCTTGAGGAAATTCTTGCAAAACCAAATAGCCCTATTAATGTTGATAGTGACACGGAGTCCTCAGAGGAAATAGTGTTCAAGGTTGGATAGCCAATGGAGGAAACTGATAATCTACTAGCAGAGGAATATCGATCTGTTGCACAAGAAATGGTTCAAGAAATTGTTGAAACATTTCAAGTTAAAACAACTATTGCATCTTATCTTGCAGCCATTGCCCCTTCAAAAAAAGTTGATAACACTGTTGCTTGTCAACATAACAACTTTGTTTAATGACAACATTCTCAAGATGACAACACTGATGACCACCATCATCCTAAGCACTACCTTGAAGATTATAGACCTATTGTTCATCATCATACACCACCAGACATTTCTACACCATTAACAACTAGTTTTAGTTTGTACCAGCAATTTCAATGGGAAAAAGCAAATTGGGATTTAGAAAGGAAGCAATTGCTCAGAACTATCAGAGAACAAGCACATCAAATTGAAGAGAAGGATAGTGAAATTATGGTCCTACAGCAATGAGTCATGAAGATTACAGAGCTCATTCCAGAGCTTGTAAGTTGTAGGTCCCCATCTCCAATTTACACACTGTTCCTAAAGGAGCAAATGATTAATTTTCAGTTGTCTCGAATTACTCAAGGATTGAATCCTTCCTTACACACTCCCTAGGAATTTTATGCAACATTAAATTCAATTTTGATGACTCTACAAAATCTTCTCTATGAATTATATGTTCACAATCTTGTTGTTCCAGATGATAAAGATTGGAATTCATTGTTATATGTGGGCGATGTATAGTTTAGGGCCATTATGTCATGGATGTAGAATGATATTAGTCGAGAGAACCAGGCTGCTCCTTACAGGGAAAAGGAAATGTTTGAACCATTGTACATTTTGCCAAAGGTACAAAACACTTACAAAGTATTCTTCGATTGGCTTTCCATTAACAATAATCGCAGTGCTGCTGCCAAAATTCACCCTGTCCATGAACAGGCATTTCTGGATTGGGAGCAGCATTGCTCAACAAATTCCCTTGATGCTATACAAGCCTCTCTTCAAAGATGGATCTGATTGCTAGAAGATCTGAAAACAAGGGAGTTGCACTCTCCCCAAAATTTGGAGTTGGCCGTCAGTAGGATGCCCAAGTATATGATGTTAGGGAGAAGTTAGAAAATTTATTGGGTACCTCTTCATTTCCAATCGCCCATACTCTTACATCCTATGCTTGGAAAGTATGATTCATTTGCTGAATATCACATGATTGCCGAAGAACAAAAATGGGAAAGGTTGAAACAAAATCATGAATATTTTAATTGCAGAGCTCATGAATCAAGGGAGAGAATTGCCAATGATCTCAGGCTGCGGATGAGGATCAAAAACCTATAGAGGCTGAAGGGGCCAGCCTCAAGACGGTTGGGGGGAAAAATGATGACATGAAGAAATAGAAGTCTTATTAGCCCTTTTTGTGAACATTTGTCTATAACATACTGAACTTTATCATCTTTTAGTATAAATGTTTTTGAACTTTTGATGTATAAAGTATGGACATAGGGCATAAAAATAACAATCGAAATTATATCTAAAAAGGGATCATTTTGTGGTAAAAATATTTCTTCATGAATGTTTGGTATGGGTAGATCTTCCTATAACAGAAGAGATTGCAAAAACTGTTAGTTGAATAATTAAATGCCTTTTCTTTATAAACTAATAAATGAAAATAAATGTTTGCAGGAAGTCTTGTGTGTGTTAAACTTTGATCACAGGGATACAAGCTAAGCGGGAGTTAAACAAACTACGAAGGAATAGCGCTAAGGCATTGATGCTAGTAAAGAGAGCGTTATGACACTATTGCAGCTAGAAGACTTGGCAGCAAAGTCAGAAGGGACCTGTCTTAATGAAAAACAAAATGGGACCTGATAAAGCGACCGAGAAAGGAAGTAATCATCAAAACAATCAGTTAAACATGCAATGCACAATACCTAGATTCCTAGAAGCTATTTGAAATTAGATAAATGAGAAAATCTAGCATTTTCTATGATCTCTATATTTGTGGAGAATTTAAGGGAGAATTAATGTCTTTCCAATTGCATGTTTGTAGTCTTAAATTTGTAACTAACTTTCCTTCATGAGAAAGTCATAGTTTTAGGAGTTTATTGTTCTTCCTTCCTTTTAAATAAGACCTCGTCTATATCTATGAAGTTAACTAGTGAATAGATAGACAGAGTTGATAGACATCTTACTATTTTTCCTAAGTTATTGTAATACTGCATATTTGATGAATACATGCCTTCATTGAGTTTCTACACTTTTATCTAAGCTTATCTTTCTTTCATTCTTCCATGGGGGCCCATGCAGAAGGTGGAGTTTACTTTAGTAAGTAGGAGTTAGACTCAATTTTCTAAGTTAAAATAGAACTGTTGTTCCTACAACCATTGGAAATAGAACCAGTCACTGTTCCTGTAGCAGTAGGTGCATAGATGTATGGCTAAATAATTAGAATTTCCTTCCAAGTATTTGATAGTTGTCATTCCTTTGGATAAACTAGATTTCCTTAATGGTTATTGCATTCAAGGTAGTAATGATTTTTAGTGAAAACTAGAGCATATACTTTGCAGACATCATCTCAAGTTCACGCTCTCAGATTGACATTTAATGAAAATTAGCATAGTACTTTGGTAGTAAGGGATGTCCAATCCTATAACTAAAAAGGTGTTATATTGATTAGATATGAATTTTGACCTCCAAATATGATATCATCAACAAAAATTTCAGCTAGTAAAATACCTTTACCCCCTTCTATCTTCAAGTACAGATTGTTATTATCATCAGTCTTCTCAAAACCAATCTTCACAAGATAGTTGTGAAGCCTTTCATACCATGCTCTTGGAGCTTGCTTTAAATGATATAAATCTTTTTGTAGTCTACATGCCATGTTCTTTTTGTTTGGATCAAAAAATCCTTCAAGTTGTTCTATGTAAACCTCCCCTTCTAGTATACCATTCAAGAACGTCGACTTTACACCCATCTAATAAACTTTCAAACCTTTGTATGCAGAGTAAGCAAGAAGATTTTGTAATCCTTCCAATCTTGCAATTGGGTAAAATGTTTCTCCATAGTCAATTCATTCTTCTTGTGCATAGCCCTTGCAAACTAATCTCACCCTATTCTCTGTGACTTCACCATTCTCATTTAGCTTGTTTCTGTATATACACTTGGTTCCAATCACATTTTTGTTCTCTGGTATGGGTACTAGAGTCCATGTCTTGTTCTTTTCAATATGATCAATCTCTTCTTTCATGGCTTTACTCTAGTCCTCACTCTCTAAGGCATCTTTCACTATCTTAGGCTCATACATGCTCAAAAAACATATATCACTTCTCATCCTATTCATTTTCATTGTTATAGCTTCTTTATCTTCAATAATTTGTTCAATAGGGTGATGTCTTCTGACGTACTTTGACAATCTTGGTTCTGCTCTTCTTTCCTTAATCAGTTTGTCAACTTCATAATCACTATGTACTTCTCTATTAGGTTCATCGACAGTTATTTCATGCACACTTATCTCATAATCAGAATGCACCTCAGCTTTTATCTGCAACTTGGCTCTTGAATGTAACTTGGTTCCTGAATGTAACTCAAAATTCATTGTATGTGACTTGGTAGTCACTAATACTTGTGTATTTACAACTTGGTTTACAACACCTTCATCAACAAACATACCTTCATAAAAGTATATAAAGGATTTGTATTCTTTAGGTTCCTTCATAGGTTCAACTTCATGTATCTTTGTATACTCATTAAACTTTACATTTACACTTTCCACATCTTTGTTAGTGTTAGTTTTTAAACACTTATAAGCTTTACTTCTTGTGGAATATCCTAGGAATATACCTTCTTCGTTTTTAGCATCAAGTTTACCATTCTTGTTGTCTTTGAGAATATAGAACTTGCTTCCAAATACCTTAAAATATTTTCACTCAACGTCTACTAATTTTTGCTAAGCTTGCACTGACTCCTCAGCAAGGCTTGGTAAACACTTTACTTACTTGATCTTCTTTCAGTCTTAACTTGAGTAATCTTTCATTTCAAACTTGAAGTAGATAAACAATACACTATAGTATCAATGTCTTACTTGGTCTTAGTCTTCCTTTTATACACCAAATAGCTCAACCTTTCTCTAGGTGTTCTTGTTATCTCCTCTTTTCAATTCCTCTTCATCAATCAACTACATGATAACATTCACACCAAAAAGAAATTGCCTCACCAACAAGTATTAGGTTTGACATCATTGACAAAATAATGATTGTTCCATTATAGATTCATCACTTCAAAACAATCTCTTTTCAACAAATGGTTGTTCATGATAATGTCTTTCATTTTATGTTTTTAAAATAAATTTTGATTGTCATTTTTTTCTATAATTTAATAATTATTTTAAATGTTAATATTTGATCAATATAATTTAAGTGTAAACTAGTAATATTTACAAAAATCTTATATTTAAAAGTTTATATCTAATATATTTTATAAAATAATATAAAATTAAATAAAAACAATTACAAATTAGCTATATATGTAAGGTAAAGAAATTTTCTACATTTATATCTTGTAAATTAATAATATAAATTGTTATTGCCTATAATAAATTATGACAGTTTATTAATACAATTAAGTATCATATTGATGATAAAAGAAAAATACTTGTCAATCAATATAGTCTAACAAATTTTCAGATTGTCATATACGACTCAAAAATTAAAAACACAACCGATGCAACCATCATATTCCAGGCTTGGATGTTAGTATGTTTTTCTTCTAGATACTTTCCTTGGTCTCTCACTCATGATGAAGGAAGTTTCTAATCAATTACAGAATATTATTATAAAAAGAATATAGGAAAAATATGTGGGATGGAAGGGAAAGGTTTTAAGTAGCATAGGAAAGCTCTAACTATTGTTGGCTTCCCTCCAAGGGATACTTGTGTACTTTCTCTCTCTATTTACAATTTCTCGTGGAATGGTTGAGAACCTTGAAAAAATACAAAGAAATGTTTTGACTAGTGATGAAGAAAGAAACATAATAAGATTGGTGAATTAGGACACGATGTGCAAGCTCAGGGAGAAAGGTGGGTTGGGCGTTGGAAAGATCTTTGACCTGAATAGAGCCCTAATAACTAAAATAGGCTAGCACCTGGCTATGAATCAAACTGGATAGGGAGATATTACAAAGGAAAAATATCCTAATAACACCCCTTTTATGTACTACCTAATAGAAAATGATTGCCCATAAGGTTCCAAAATTTGAAATATTTGATTAAAAATAAAAATATCCTCTAGCAAGTTTGAGATGGTTGGTTGGGAAAGGGAAAAAACTGATATTTTGGGAAGATAACTAGTTTGGAAGAAATTCATTAATAAAGAGAAAATTTGGTTAGCTCAAGGATTTAGTGAAATTAAACTATGGGGAGAAAGTTTGTGATTATATCACTAGGGACAGAAAGTGAAAGAAGATATCAAAAGGTGGGATACCATGTAACCTTGCACCACTACTTGTGGAACTTCTTGGCATCTTTAAGACTAACATAATTATGTAGTTCCTAGAGGAGGAAAAAATTGTTTGGGATAAAACTATGTCTAGGGAATTTTCTATTAAATCAACATACCTCTTTTTTTTAAATGACCTAACCCCAAGCTCTAGAAGAAATTTTGGAATAACCAACTAATTCTGAAAATTAATTTCTTTTGGTGGACTAGTACTCACAGAAAGATCTTGACTATTAATAGTCTAAGAAGAATGGGCTTTTATATCCCTAACAGGTGCTATTTTTCCAAGGTTGAGGAGGAAGATATTCTTCACATTTTTCTTCTTTTCCCTTTTGCTAGAGAGATTTGATCTATGGTCCTCCAAAAAATTTCTATGGCATGGTTTTTTTTAATAACTTACAATAATTCATCCTCAACTGGGAGTGCTCCTTTAACCACCCTCTGATCATATTACTATGGAAAGTGATCCCTCACCACATTTGTTAAGGGATTTGGAAGGAACATAATAATTATATTTTTAGAGAGAAGTGTCCTATTGAAGTGGTGGCCATCATAATTTGCAAACTTTTAAAGGAAAATATCGATTACAGTAAGTGAAAGACTCCCCATAACCCCTTGTCTATTAGTGATCAAAAGGTAGCTTTAAATTGGAATTTTTTGAAATCTTTCAAGGTTTATGAAAACTCTAAATCTATTATAAGACAAAATACTAAATGAGAACTGCCCACCCAGCCCATGATGAAATTGAATTTTGATGATGCTATGAGATGTGGATGTGTTGCGGGTGGGGTAGTGGTTAGAAACTCAGCTAGTTGTCAACTGATGAGTTATTTGGAAAAAAATTTAAACACGTCCAACAATGTGGCAGAAGCTATGACACTATACTGGGGCCTATGAATTGCTATCAGTCTAGGATGGAAAAACCTTTGTATTAAGGGAGACTCCAAGATTATTGTGGAAACTGCCAATGGTCTATCTCTGGTATTATTAGAGACATATGGATCCTCCTTATTCTCATGTAAAAGTATACCATACATCACATTTATGAGGAAGGAAACATTGTTGCAGATGCAATGGCTAACCTGGGGCTATAAGTCAAAGGAATAAGAGGCTAGAGGCAAATGGTGTGTTTACTTGCAGAAATTCAATCCCTCATTGAAAGGGAACAAATGCATGTACATAGGAAATGATGGTCACCTTTTGGATGAGGGTTTCTTACTAGTTCCTAAAAGTGGTCCTTCTTTTTAAGTAGGATATGAATCTAAATTGAAATTTAAACTTGGCTATGAAAAGGAGGAATTATTTGAAAGTGACTTGTTTTTTTTTATGAACTCATTATGATCATTTTCGTAAGGGTTACAAAAATTATTACAAGAGATTTTGTCAGAAGGAGATTGAATCGAAACATGTATTACCCTCACACAAAGCTTTTGGGTTAGATTAGTGAGCACATTTTTCAGAGGTAGGTAAATGTTTTTGATTGATAACAAGAAAGGTTGTACACACATCTCTATACTAGTATGGGATGAACAATTATCTACCACTTGGAGTAATAATTATAGAAACTTAAAACACTTCTATATTTATAATTTTTAGCTTTGTGGGTGATCTGCGAGTGATATTTCTCCAAGGTTAGGTTTTCAGGAATGAAGGTTTAATCAATCCTTTCAATATGGAGTTGTCGAAGGATTTTGAATAAGGGATAGAGATGGGTGGTGACATGGTGAGGATAGAACCATCCAAAATTGAGGATTATGTGAGAAAACTATGTACTTGGATGAGGTTGAAGGAAGGGGATATGGTTTTGTTGATGAAGGTTATGGAAAAACATGTTGATAATTGCTCCTCATAGTTTGTTAACTCTTGGACCAATAGGAGAGTCACCATTAATGGCATTACTTTCCATGTGAATGAGGAAATCATACAGATGTCCACTGGTTTATCCATGGAGGATAGAAAATGGTAGAAAGACTCCAAAGTTTATGATAAGACAAGCCTCAAAAGGCTTTTCAAGTTGGACGGAGAGCTAGTCAAGGGTGGTTTTAGTTGTGAGGACCTTTTGGAACCTTGGGACAAGGTATGTCTAGTGATTATGAAATATCTAACATTCGAAGGTAGATTTGGCATGTGCTATTTTTATCACTTTCCTATATCAAACCATTTTAAGCATCATGATGAGATTTATGTTCATTCAGGAGCATCTTGAGTGTAAGAGAATTCTTGCATCAACCAAAAAATAAAATTCTTTATGTTTCTTGAATAATTCACTATTAAGAAAGTTTTTCATATAAGCACAGTGTATACAAATTCCAAAGGTGGGGGTTCATCTTGGATACATCAACCTACTAGTTGAAGTTCACTACCATATCATGGTTACTCATGACGTTATTGTGGGTTTTTGGTGGACAATTTTGGTACAAAAAAAAAATTTAGACTCAATTTTAAAGGCCTTATAGGCTCTGGATGAGCTCTGAAATGAGGTTGACTAAATCTTGTACAAGGAAAGCCTTGTAGATTAAAAGTTAAAGATTCCAAAATGGGGTATAATAGCCAATCAGGTCAATGGTTTGCAAGTTACGATTTTCTAAAGTTTGGCCACCCAAAAATATCAAAATAAATGTCATAATTGCTTTGGGCTGACTCTATATGTAATTTTGGGGTTAGTCAACCTCAAGGGTTAGGGTTTAATGTCTAGAACCTTGCTTTCAAATTTCTGGATTTGATTATGTATAGTTTTTTTACATCAATGTTTTGGATCATACTACATGATCCATCATCAAGATGCTAGAGAGTAAAGAACATAAGATAGTACAATGCAGATCCACAAGGCTTTAGGGGGGGAAATATGGGAGGAGAGAGAAGGTACAACACAAATTTGATGAGACCCAACCCCAAACATAAATTAAAAAAATAAACCATGAGGGGGATACAAAAGAAAAAGGAGAAAAGTTAGACATATTAATATATCCATATATTGATTGATGAGGGTACAAACCACAACCAAAATGAATGTAGCAGGAAAAGAGAAATATTATTATTAGAAGTGATCTGCTATTACATTCAGTACAATGGAAATAGACTCAAAACATGCCCTATGGGCTTACAATACTATCTGATTTTGGAGAAAAATCCTCCTCACAGTACCCTCTCCCAAACTTCACCAAAAAACTGTCATTACAATGCCAGAAATGTCCTTAAGTACCCAAATTAGATTTACGGTTAGGAATACATTCTAGAATATTTCATTTGAAATCCACCACCAAAATAGAAGGTTCTAGAAAATACATCAGAAGTCGGTGTAAAATTAGAAGAATCTAGAAGTGGTAGTCCAACTTTCGGGAGGCATAACTTTTGATCCGAGACTCCGATTGACGAACCATTTACAATTCCAAAAATCTCTCCAAGCATTCTATTGCCTTATGGACTAGTTTTTCTTATCCCCCATATTTTGGGCCTGTACGAGGTCATTTAGTGCCTCAAATCTGGCTTTTAAGTGCTCTAAGGAGGTCTCCAAGAAAATTAAAACTACCATAACTTTCAAACCGTAAAGCCTTTTGACCTGATTCTTTTTATGGAGTGCTTTAAATTACAAGTATAATCATCCCTCCAAATTACACACTTTAACTCATTATAATTATGGCTCAATTAGAAATTAACTCATTTTTTGCATTAACACATATCCCAAGGTGCTCAAAAACTCTAACCCAGAAAACCAATAGTGGAACCATGAGAGTTGGAACCTTTATTTGACCCAAATGGGTATCCAAAAATCAAAACACATTAAACAAAAACTTATACTAAGCATATTTTTGGATGACAGAGGATTGCCCTTACACCACTAGATGCTCCTGTATCATATATATATATATATATATACACTTATTTACATCATATATATAATATAGATATTTACACATTTTTCTCTTGTCCACTTTATATATATATATATATACATATATGTATACATATACATATCTATATGTATATATATATGTATATGTGTATACATATACATATGTATATGTGTATATATATATATGTATAATATATATATGTGTGTGTGTGTGTGTGTGTATAATATATATATATATATATATCTATGTATATATATGTATGTATGTATGTATGTATATATATATGTATGTATGTATTTATATATATATATATATATATATATATATATATATATATATGTATGTATGTATGTATGTATGTATGTATGTATGTATGTATGTATGTATGTATGTAATACACATACATATATAATACATAGAAATAATATATATGTGTGTGTGTGTGTGTGTGTGCACAAACATAATACATATATGTTAGATATCTATCTATATGATACATAGGCACATATGTATATATATTTCATCTTTTACTTGTTATTATTATAATACTTTTTTAGCATCTTTTTCTTTACTCTTTTTTTCTATTTTACTTTTTTTTTTTTTTAAATTTCATTTCATTGTGTTCTTTTATCTTGAGGGCTATCATCTTTCTTTTGATTTTTCTTTTATCTTTTTTCTTTCTTTTTTACTTATATATGTAGACACACAACCTTACTTAATTTATTAATATGTCTGACTTTTCTCCTTTTGCTTTTGTATCCCCCATATGGTTTATTATTTTTATTTATGTTTGGGGTTGGGTTTCACCAACTTTGTGTTGAACCTTCTCTCTCCTCCCCTATCCACATCCCCCCCCTAAAGCCTAGTGGATCTGCATTCTACTATCTTATGTTCTTTTCTCTCTAGCATCCTGATGATGGATCATGTAATATGATCTGAAATGTTGATGTAAAAAAACTATACACAATCAAATCAAGAAAATTGAAAGCATTAGCATGGATTATGTAAATCTAATATATCTCGTCTAGAACTTTCTGGGGTGGTGTACAATTTCCTATATAAGGAAGGCCCTTAGATTGTCTAGGACAACTCTGGGGATAGTTTGCAACCTTGTCTTGTAGATTATAGTAAGAAAAGACACCCATGTGACTTTTCATATTGTATTTCAAAATTATTTAATTATTTTATGGTATTGAAGGAATGTCTAGATAAGTTTATCATTGTTTTCTTGGATGATATTTTGATCTTTAGTAAGACATTTTAGGAGCATATAATGCATATACATAAGTTGTTTAAGAAGTTGAGGGAAGAAAAGTTGTTGATAAATCTAAAGAAGTGTAGTTTTGTGAAGGAGTTGGTGTAACTGGGATTTGCAGTTTCAACACAAGGTCTAAAAATGGACACTAAGAAAGTGAAGGCTATCCTTGAATGGCCTACTCCAAGGAGTGCTATGGAGGTAGGAATATTTTCATGGTTTGGCTAGCTTTTATAGAAATTTTATCAGAGGTTTTAGGAGTATTTGTGGACCCTTGACTGAAGTAATGAGACATGAAAGAAAAGAGTTTAAGTGGACTATAGGAGCCGATAAGATTTTTAATCTATTGAAACAAAAAGTTACAGATTAACTTATTTTAGCACTTCCAAATTTTAATAAGGTATTTTAAGTAGACTGTGATGCTAGTGGTAGTGCAATAGGAGTTGTTTTGAGTCAAGAAGGTAGACTTGTTGCTTATTTCAGTGAGGAATTGAATGATGCTAAAAGGAATTATTTTTTATATGATCATTAATTTTATTATATAGTTCATGCATTGAAGAATTGGAGACACTATCTTCTTTCTAAGGAGTTTCTTTTGTATACTAGTCATCAATCCTTGCAATATTTGAATAGTAAAGGGAAGTTGAACCAAAGTCATTTGAAATGGGTTATGTTTTTGCAGAGTTATACATTTGTTGGAATATAGGAGTGGGAAATCTAACATAATTCCAGATGCTCTTAGCACAAGACAAATTTTGCTAGAAAAGATGCAAATTGATGTGGTTTGATTCAAGGAACTTAAAAATTTGTATCTAGATGATCCTAATTTTGGTAAAGCCTTGGAATCTTGTACAAAACCTATTACACTTGACAGGATGAAGTGGTTGGTTTTCATAATCCAAGATGGTATGCTCTTTAAAAGGAAGTCAAATATGCATTGTAATAAGTTCTATGAGAGGTAATCTCATCAAGGAGAAGTAGAGTGGAAGATTGGCTGAACATTTTGGTAGAGATAAAACCATTTCTTTGGTTGTTGAGAATTATTACAAGTCATAATTGCATAAAGATGTTAAGAATTTTGTACAGATTGTAATGTATGGAAGAAGGTCAAAAGAGTAAAGTGGAATACAGGGTTGTATCATCCATTACCTATACCAAAGAAGATTTAGGAAGATGTCAGCATGGATTTTATTCCTGGTTTACTAAGAACTTAGCGGGGACATGATTGATTTTTGTGGAGGTTGACGGTGTAATGCCCTGTCCAGAGATCCTTGGAACACAAAGATAAAAAATGCACTGAATAATTTTTTCTTATGATAAGTTACTTAACAATAGGATAAAGTAACCAACTGCAATATGAAACATTAGAAGAAGGTGATGAAAATAGGGAACAAGGCTAAACTCACATGTTCACCTACACTAGCAAAAGTCTTACAAACACTTCCAAATATCTATAAGCTCAAAACTACAACTCACAAATCAAGACCACACGAATCATGAGAATATACCAAGGGGATGTTCTCATTCAATCTGAAAGTAAAAGCTCCTAGCATGGTTAGAAATACAAGTGCATATCCACTAATCATATCATGATCAAGAATCATAAGCAAATACCAACAAAGGTCATGCAAAAGATGAGGGCTAAAAGCTACATCCACTCATCTACTAGAACCCATGCTAGAAGATAATGCCAACTTCTGAAATATGGCTAAGTTTGAAATCCTGAAGCCCCTAAATTTGGCTAAATTTGAATTTATGAAGCCCTAAAATTTCCTAGAATCTTTATCTTAACTCGGAGAGGTCTAGAACCTATCTCAAATGAATCGTTGCATATATTAAAATATATCTTAAGCATACTTAAATGATAAATTTTAAACCCCATAGAACATTTCTGAATTAGGAAGAATTGCAACCTTAAAGGGTAATCAAAACACCAATCAACTCTCAACCAAAAAGTCTAGAGATACCTGTTGTTTGCCCAAGCAATTTTTTGTAAGAAAACTAGGTGACACTTTACAAAAGTTAGATGATATTTCTCACTATAGCCAGGTGATACTTTTTGCCAAGGTGATACTTTTCATTATAGCCAGGTGATACTTCTCAGTATGGCCAAGCAATAGTTCTCACACTAGTACATTTGGGCTCATTTTTCAACCTTTATTGGTCAAAATTTTGACCCAATTTTTGACCAAATATGACCAACACATTGGTCGACAATTTTTTGGTCAAAATTTTGACCAATATGTTGGTCGAAAACTGTTGAAATAGCAAGCACATTTTTTGGCAAGCATTGGTCGAACTTTCGACCAATGTTTGGTAGAAAACTGCAGGGCATTGGTCAAAATTTTGACCAATGCTTGCTAGAAAACTACAAGGCATTGGTAAAAATTTTGACCAATGCTCGAAAGAAAACTGCAGGGCATGGTCAAAATTTTGACCAATGCTTGGTAGAAAACTGTAGGGCATTGGTCAAAATTTTGACCAATGCTTGGTAGAAAACTGCAGGGCATTGGTCAAAATTTTGACCAATGCTTGGTAGAAAACTATTGGGCATTGGTCAAAATTTTGACCAATGTTTGGTAGAAAACTGTTAGGCATTGGTCAAATTTTTTTTGAGACTCACAGTTATTGAGGTCCACTTCAGCAATGGCCCTTCCTACAAAATTTCCATCTAAAACCTTTCTAATGAGATAATGTGTTATGAGCTCTTCATCAGTGGGATGGAACGTGAATCCAGGAGGCAGTTAAGCATCACCCATATCATGAACCATGATATGGGTGATGCTTAACTGCCTCCTGGATTCACGTTCCATCCCACTGATGAAGAGCTCATAACACATTATCTCATTAGAAAGGTTTTAGATGGAAATTTCACAGGAAGGGCCATTGCTGAAGTGGACCTCAAAAACTGTGAGCCTCAGGGAGGGTTCAATTCCCTCCTTTATTATTTACTATGCATATAACCTCATACACCCATTTGATCTCGAATGATGATATGTACTGAATGTTGAGTGTCTGTGCTGAGTGCTACAAAACCATCCATTTCATGCCTTCATCTGTACACAATGTCTTTCTAGTTTCTTTCTACTCGCATGCCCATTTCATTTCATATGATCATCTGAAAATTGTGTCACTCTAAGCTCTCAACTATTTCCTCTTGATTGATTGGACTCGCTAATTTGGCTCGGCAACTTGCCCCACCAAGTTGATTGTTCAAGTATGCTTGCCAAGTTGACTCTTTGAGTTCAGTCATCAAGTCATCCCACCAAAGTGCCTCATCAAGTTCAATCTTTAGGTCTACTCATTGAGCTCGCTCACCAAGTCAGCTTGCCATGTCACATCTTTAAGTGGCCTTGCTAAGTCAACTCACCAACTTGCCCCACCAAGTTGCCACTTTAAGCCCACTCACCATGTTAGATCATCAGGCTAGCTCCCCAAGTCAGCTTGCCAAGTTGACAATTGAAGTACGCTCACCAAGTCAACTCTTCGAGTTCACTCACCAAGTTTTCCCCCTAGGACAACTCTCTAGGTCAACTCACCAAGTCACCCACACTTGCCCCACCAACTCGCCACTTTATGTTGACTCGCCATGTCAACTTGCCAAGCTGACTCCCCTAGTCAGCTCGCCAAGTCGACAATTCAAGTATGCTCACCAAGTCAACTAATTATGTTTATTTAGCAAGTTTTCCCCTATGTCAGCTCACCAAGTCACCCCCACCCAGTCACCTCAACAAGTTGACTCTTTAAGTTAGATCACCAAATCAGCTCACCCAATGGTTTTACCACCTTGCCTCGGCAAGTTGGCTTGTTATGTGTGCTTGCCAAGTTGCCCCACTGAGTTTCTTCTCTAAGACCACTCACCATGTTAGTTCACTTGTTTAGCTCACCAAGTCGACTGATCAAGTACACTCACCAGGTGGGCTCGCCAAGTCACCCCACCAAGTCATGTCAACAAGTCGATTGTTCTAGTATGTTCACCAAGTTGACTATGAGTTCACTCATCAAATCACCTCACTGAGTCACCTCAATGAGTTGACTCCTTAAGTGTAATCACCAAGTTAGCTCTCCAAGTTGTCTCACCAAGTTGACTCACCATCTCATCTCACCAAGTGGGACTCTCTAAGTAGGCTCGCCAATCTGCCCCACCAAGTCACCTCTTTAAGGCCGTTGACAATGTCATCTTGCTAGGTCTATTCCCAAAGTTGACTCATGGAGTCAACTATTCAAGTATGCTCACCAAGTTGCCTCACCAAGTTGACTCTTTAAGTTTTCTCACCAAGTCCACTCACCGAGTTAGCTCACCAATTCACCCCTCCAAGTCACTTGAAGCAAAGAAAAATTTGGTGTCATTCAAACTTACAATATCTGAAGGGATATAGTGGCTGAAAGTGCATATTAGATTCATGGCACTAAATATGATGGCTGAAAATTGCATATCAAACCTATGTAGGATAATAGCAGTCTTTTTGTTACAGATCATACTTCATATCATACCTTAAAGTGGTCATTTACTAGTCCCAAAGTGGTCTACAAAAGCCTACAATAGCTAGCTAACATCTGGATGTCATACATGTTGATTATATGGCATTAAAACCTATGGATTGAATTGTTACAATTTGATTTGTCATCTTAGTCTTAGTAGTAAACAATAAACTCATATTTTTCCATATCATTTGGCTGTACATGTTTTGATTCATTGCATAGTCATTTCCTTTAATCATTTGTAATGTGTTATCATAAACAAGCATCAAAGTGAGCTCATTCTCATGAAGAGGGAACATGAATACCAGAAATATCATTAGAACCATTTTCATTGGAGCTAATAAAACAAGCATATTAAGCTCTAAACCTTGTTTGTGTTCCTCAAGTTAAATGCTTGCAAAACCAACCTTCAATAACACCATTTTCAGGCTGCATATAAATGTCCATGGCACTGTCCTCACTGTCCTTACTAGCATAATCATTTTTCAAGGGTGGAACTTACTTTTCATTTCATCCTTGTGTGCACCTGCTTGGAACAGAGTGAATAGTGACACAACATTCCTCAATAGAATAAAATCCTTGGATTACACATCTAGTAGATGCTAAGTTTAACTTTTTATTCTTTGATTGAAATTTTGCTTCAATACCATTGTGACCTTTTCACACCTTCATAACTATTGTTGCTTCATGGCACTGCCCTCACTATCCTTACCAGCATAATCATTTTTCACGGGTTGAACTTTTCATTTCATCCTTGTGTGCATCTACTTGCAATAGGGTGAACAGTGACACAACATTCCTAAATAGAATAAAAACCTTTGAGTACACATCCAGTAGATACTAAGTTTTTACTTTTTATTCTTTGATTGAAATTTTTCTTTAGTACCATTGTGACCTTTTCACACCTTCATCCCAACACAAATGAGGACCCTCTCTTTTTTATTTCATAGTGTGTACTCTGTTAGTTTTAGTTGTAGCTTGGCAACATTTTGAAGTCTCAGGGGCTATCAGATGGAAATCTTGAGCAAGTCAGGGCCCTGGTGGCAGGTATTCAATTGAGATCAATTAGTTCAAATTTGATCTCAACTAAAAGGTATTCAATTGAGAATCGAGATCAATTAGTTTAAACCTCATCTCAACTCAAAGGTAGTAGTTAGGGCAAGCCCATGAAGTTGGATGAGTATCGATAAGAGTCGAGTAAAACAAATATCACTTCAGGTCTGAACAAGTTGAGTTTTTTGACACATAATCAAGTTTCCACATCTGCTATAGATGGAGCCAAAGAGGAGCTTGATTAATGCCCTCCTCTTGAGGCTCCAAACCAAAATTCATCACAATTTCCTCAGTCTTGATACAACCAGACACTTGCAAATTTTGAGCAACGTTATGTGTTTGAGCATCGTCATTGTTAGTATTCACTTAGCAAAAATGTCCCTCTATTCACAAATTCATTTCCTGTAAAGAGTGAACAGAGAAAGGAATAGTAGGTGACTGATGAACAAACATAGTGATGCTCTTAAACAATGTTGTATGGTAAATTTCAAAATGATATACAGGATGTGATCAAGCCTCCTTCATGATGCTCTAGATTTTCCTATTTGAATATTGCCAGTTTTTTAAATGCAAGGTAAATACCATTCAATCAACTTTGATTACTATATTATCCATATTAAAAGCTCTAATCATTTGGAGGACAAGAAGTGGAGCTTCAACACTTATTTGTCTAGAACAAAGTATTTTTGTTGCTTCTATCAACAATTTAACACCTTATCAGAAGAACCAAAAATGACATAGCCAATACAATATTATAAGTCTCCTCTAAGATGTTCCTGATTTCTTTAACACCAAGTGACTACCATTGGCATTGATCACCTTTTGTTACCATAGTATTGTAGACGCTCAAAAATGGTTTGCATCTATGATTTCATCACTTCTTCATAATAATTTGTCCCATTTTCTCATTTTACTAACTCTGATCTTTTGACCAAATTGATCATACTTTATCATTTGTATCCTCTTTCACATCAATGTCATGTCATTTTAAAATCATATCAAGTCAACTCGAAACCATTTCATATCAACTCGAAATCACCCCAAATCAACTTGAAATCACTCAAAATTAGTCCTAATCAACCCAAAACATATCAAACATCCCAAATCAGTCATCATTTAACTGCTCCTAGGTATTATTGTGCCTTTTAGTGCCTTGGAAACTGATCAACCTATCAATCTTATCAATCTGACATTAGTACTGTCATGGCTCTCACTGCTAGGTCAAACTATCATTTATGTCATTTGATCTTTGATTTTGTTGAGGCTTTCAATGTCAAATCATGGCATCATCAACCATTTTAATAATATTTACAATGTTCGTCGATGTTATTATGATCAAACCTTATCAATCAATTTTAATCATGTAGCATTTACAATGTCGATTAAATGTTACATATCAACCAATTCATGTCATGTGTCCTTGGCATGTTATCAATTTTGATCTATCAATCAATTTGACCATGGCTTTGGTCTATCTATCATCATCTTATTTGATATCTATATCATCATCACATTTTCATCAAAGGATACAGTCACATTCATTTAATCAATTTGGCCAATCATTTATTAATTTTCTCTATAGGATTAAATAACCCATAATTTAATCCTATTATTCTTTCTAATTATTCTTCCTAATTATCATCCTCAATTAATTAATTTTATTAATTAATTGACTCATTATTCGCAAACCATGGAAATTCTTAATTTCCTAAGTTCCATTTTCCATCATTAATTCCATTTTCTACTAATTCTTATTTTGTGGAATAAAAGGATTTTTAATTCAAATATTCCATAAAATATTGCATCATCACGACACTTGGATATGACACCTTGTGGATTCTCCTTTGACACTTGGATAGGATATGTCATAATCAAATATTCTTATCCCTTACGCATGTCCTTATTTGGCTTATTTGTCATAGATTCTTGGCTTTAAGTGGGTTGAGGTGTCTTATGACACATCATAGATTCTCTTCCACATTTAGCCATGTTTGACTTCCATGCATCATAGAATCTTACAATTGGCATACTTTGTCATATGCGTCATGGATTATCAAAGGAATCTCTTGCCACATCACATATCTAGGGGTGAAAAATCCAATGCTCTCACCCTCCATGCCCATTATAAAATGGACACTCTTTCTCTCATTTTTGGTCCTTGAATGCTTGAAGTCTTGGAAGCTCGTAGATCCTAATTTCTTTTAGATTTCTCACTCCATCTCTCATATTCAAATCACAACTTTTATTATTCTCATGGCATTATCCACATCATAGAATTTTACTTCAATTTTTTGTGCACTATAGGAAACTTTTGAGCTACAATTGTTAGGAGAAGAAAGAAGGACATGGGAGCTACAAATGAAAGAGGGGGTTTTTATTGCTTTCTTTATTAGTTTGGCTTTCATGGTAGACTAGTGGGTGCTAACATATGATTATTGAGTTTTGTGATTTCTCATAGTATGTTATGCATTTAACCCATTTTCTAGTTGCTACATTTGGTGAAACCAACATGAACATGCATATCTAAATTGGGCTTTCTTGTTTTGTGCTTGCAAGTGCAAGGAAGGAGCTCACTTGGAAGGGTATAATGACTATTTTCTACTCCTTTTCACACCTAGATTAATTACGGGGTCTATTAAAATGCTTGTATGCTCTTGTTTCATGCATTCTGTTAGCTTGTTGTCCTAGGGTGCACTGTGCTCTGTCAGGGCGCACTTGGGACCCCTAGGAATAGTTTTAGGAGTCTAGAAGCCACCAAAACCTCTTTCTATTTTTTTTGACTTACCAACTACACCCAACTAGGCCCCAACTACATCATTGATGTAGTTTGCATTGTTTGGGTGCACTTGGGAGTGTAGCTTTGAAAATTTTAGTTTTTGGGTCTTGTCTAGCCACCATTTCCCCACACTTTGCACCTGACTTCCCAACTGCACCCTAAAATTACCAACTAGGCCCCAACTACATCATTTATGTAGTCTGCACTATCTGGACACATTTGGGGGTGTTCAGAGCCATTTTGGCCTTCTAGGGAGCAATCTGCTCTATTAGAGCACACTTGGGTTCACAGTAAGCACATGCATCAAACAAAATATACATCTAACGTTCCTATCACTCTCTAGGACATAGGTTAGGTGATTTTGTGTTACTGATGGTCTATTTTCAGCATGTGGTGATCATTGGATGAAGACATGATCATAAAAAATTACTAATGTGTTCTTTGCAGGACGTTGTCGAAGACTTTGTGTGTCATTCAAAACTGTGTGTAGATTTCCTAGATTAGATAACACTTTGTTTGGTGCTTAAAATGAACCTTTTTCTTTTCTGCCTAGCATGTCTATAGTGTTAAATCCCTAGGAGTTGCATTGGACGTATCCTCTCCCCTCACCATTTGTGGATCTTGGGTGTAAGAGAAATCTGTGTAACTTCTATAGGAGGCTTGCCTTGGACAAAGATACTCGATATTGGGTATGCCAGGGGACGACCTCAGAGCGGTAATGGGCCAAAATCCAAGTCAAAGTTCCAGCTACTATATAAAATTTGATTACAGTGAAAGTCATGTCGACAGTATTGCTGCGTAATAGTTCTCCTCTAGTACCCTTGTGGTGCGTCAAACCCTGGTTCTCGGGGCTGGGAGACCTTCTGCAGAAGTTTATCATTCACTTGCCAAATGGAATGCCCTTACTAAAAACCATTTTTTAGTGGCCAAAATCCTTTCTATCCACTAGCTCAAGGGTTCACCCATGCCCGTGAATACATCCTACATTCTCGTGGTCCTTAGTAGAGGCAACAGTCCCTTGGGAAGTCATACCCCTTGGGAAGTGGATCTTGGTAGCCCTGAGAAGTGAGTGCACTATAAGGGGGAGCCCATGGTGCCAAGATTTTAGGTTGTCCACTTTGGATAAGCATGGCTAAACTTTGGTTCAAGTAGGAATTTAGTGGATATAGTCCTAAAAGCCTAGGTTGTGGTGTGTTTGTTAACTTTTAACAACATCTATTATTGCTTTAATGTGTGTTGCGTGTGTGTAAAACATAATAAAGATAATAGACAACATTCAAATTTACACCTTGAACCTTCTCCAAACATTACACATTGTCAAATAATTTCAACACTTGTCCAAACTTTTCAAACTTTGGTTCAACACACTCAAACCTTGGAAAACATGGTGACTTGTGCTCCTAAATGTACTTGGAAAAACATAGATCTCACACTTGCATAGACTTCACTTGAATTCAACCTAGTATAGGCCTCATTCATGCATCATATAGACTTCATATTTCACCTTTTAGTCCTCATTTAACATCTATTACCTTTCATATTGCATCCATTTAGGTTCGGTTTACCTCCCTTAGTTTTTGCATTCCCATCTACAAATTAGCACTTTGCATTCACCACCTTGCATCTTTGCATACCTATTCATCATCTTGACTACTTTAACCATCATTCTGGGTGTCCTAACAATCATTTTGAGCATTCATACTAGTATTAACATTGTCCCCTACCATTTACCTCTCTGTGACATCAATCTTGAAATCATAGCTCCCAGAAGTGCCTCAGTTTTAGCCCAGTTTACCAATTGTGCCCAGAAACTACCAACTATGCCCAGAAACTACCAACTGCATCATTGATTTAGTCTACACTATTTGGATGAACTTGGTGGTCCTAAGACCCAATTTTGGATTCCAAATAACATTTTGGGGCTTCAACAATGTCCTTAGGTACCTAGTTAGCTCCCATTGCACTAGCTTGCCCAGATCTGCATTTTGCATCACCTAGTTTTCATTACCTTCACTTAAGAAATCATTCCATAGGTCATAAACTCTATTCTGCATCTCCCATCCCATCCTAACATCAACTCTAGCATCTTAGCTTCCTGGCATATCAGTTTGGCAATCATACCTCTCAGAATCAGCAAACCTTCATTCTGATTTACCAACTTGGCCCAAAAACTACCAACTGCACCCAAACTGGCTCCAAGTGCATCAATGATGTAGTTGGTACTGTTAGGGTTCACTTGGCACTTTTATGGCACACTTGGGTACCTGCATGACCATTTTGGGCCGCCGAACTGCACTTTAGGACACCAAAACTACATCTAGGAGCCTCTACACCTCCTCGTTTTTCACTTGACCCAAAATCATATCTTGCACCCATAATCCCTTTTTGCATCATATTCATTGTCCATATCATATATCCACTCAGAATCACCACCATTTCAAGCCCCCAAAACATCATTTTGAACCCCCAAAACCTTTGAATTTAGTAAAAAATCTAGACAAGAGTATGAGTCTTAGAGTATCTCCTAGTGTTGACGGATAATGGATCTTGACTAGTCTTTTTATCTTTTCTTATCATTTTCTTGGGTCAAAATATGTCTATGTCTTGATATATTTGACCATGTCATCTTTTATCAATTTGATCTTTTTTGTCATTGATCAATTTTTGGTCAAGATCCAAAGTCCTTTATCACAAGGTTAAACTCCTAGGCAAAATACTTTCTAAAAGGTTTTACCTAAGTTCAAAACTTTCCATATACCCTTGTCATAGCATAATCATATCTATAGCATCCCAAAACATCATTTTTACTTACCCTAGTGGTATATCCCCTTCATCTTTCATGGTCCAAACCTTAGTATCATTCTCACTACCAAACCCCATCAGATTACCCATCAACCAAATTGCCTTCTTGATCATTTACCCTCATTTTGCATATCCTAAAAATCATTATCAACCCTTGGAAACCATCCTTTACATAGTCTACCTTGCATACACCTACCTTTAGTGTCATTACCAAGTTCAAAACATAACCCTAACCTTCATTTTGCATACCTTCATTTTGCATACCCTCAAAACATCACCTTGCATTTGCATTTTCATAACATTCCAAGGAAATTTGCACTTTGCACATCAAAATCCTAATTCATTTAGCATTTCCTCACATTTCATAACATTCCTAAACACTTAAAAATCCCAAAAACACTCATATCTTGCATACCCACCACTCTAAATCACCCAAAGCACTCAAAATTTCCATTGCATTTGCATTCTTAGGTATCATGCCAGCACTTACTAGGACACAATCAGCTCAGAAACTTGAGGAACTCTATCAAACTTTGCTTTTTGAGGCACAAGCACAACCAAAACCTCATCCAAGATAGAGAAAGAACAAGAAAACCCAACAAACCTTTGACAAAGACCAAATCAAGGCATCACAACCATTACTAGCAAACCCCTTGAACATGTATCCACAAGATCCTCATAATCAAGCTATGACACAACAAACCTTAAACAATGCACCTATTGTGAGAATTCCTCCAAACACTTCCCCCACACATGGGATGGTTCAATGGAGTCTTGACTTTGAACCTATATTCGTACCAATACCACCAGGAGGAGGAAGTGTGCCAACCACACCCAAAGATGAACAATCACACTCCTTTGAATTTAGCCAACCTAACACAAGTACCTTCAACTATAACACATCAAACATACAATAGGGTACTTTACACCTTAGTGATGAATCTGACACTGACTATGGCATCACTGATGAAGAAATGGCTAGGGCATGTCAAAACAAAAGTTTTCCCAAGAGCTTCAAACATTTGGCAGCCCAAGAAATTGTCAAATTTAACCCAAACTTGGAAGGACCCAAGTCCAAAAATCAAACCAACACAACTATTGAAAACATAAAACCCATGATCAATTTGGACTTAGATAAGGGAAAACAAACTTTGGAGTTTTCAAACATGATAATGGCACCTATAAGGTCCCATCAAGAATCAACCATCAAAATCCTCTAAAGTACATTTGAACACATCAATGTTAACCCCTTGTTCACAAAATACCACCAATCCCTAAACACCCCAAAAGGACATTAAGAATTGATTTTAGTCATATGATGCAACAACAAGATGCACCTAAAAGGACTTTTTCTCTAGGGATGCTAGACATAACTTCTTTGGAGGAAAATCAACAAAGTACACCTTTGCTCCTAACTTTACCAAGTGCTATGACATCAAATGGTATGGAGCCTCTCATAAGTAAAACATGTGAAACATCAAGTGCAACCATCCCTATGGACACACAAAGGAAAAGTCTTATTGACATTATGCCCATTCCCAACAGGGACACATCTCATAGTCAAGTCAATATGATGTCACAAGAAGGAACATCTAACACACAAAGGTACCAAAACAACAATCCAAACATGACGTTCAATTCTCAAGGACTTAGTCAAACCCCATGACAAAAACAACCTACGGTGGTACAAGGACTCAACACTTCCAAGGTGCAACCAAGTCTACATCCACTTAACACACATCCCACATATCAACAACAAAATCAACCACAATGACAACAACCTCAAGTGGGGGAACATCCAACATTTCTAATATGCAGTCCCATGTGAACCCACTTGACTTACACACAATTTATCAACAACAAGAAGCAATGTTTACTAAACAATAGAACAACTCAAATGAAAAATGGAATATCAATGATCCCTTGAACAAAAAATTGCGTACTAGCAACATTTGTTACAACAACAACATGTGCCACAACAACCTCAACAAATACCCCTACAACAACACTCATGTATGTGGTCTCACATACAACCAATAGAGGTATCCCAACAACAACCACAACACATGGCACAACAACAACACATGGTACAAAAATTAAAATCAATCCCTCAACAAGTGCCACATAAAATACCACAACAAGTTCCCCAACAATAGGGACCTTTCTATCTTTGAGGTTCCAACATACCTCCACCACCTAGCAACACTTCACCAGACTCATCAGACACTAAAATGTCAGAACCGAATAGACATAGCTCCCACCACAACAAATGGTCTACTCACAGACACAAAAGACTTGAAGGAAAGACCATCATGCAAAACCCCAATGAAGAAATATTACAAAAATTCAAACAAATTTCCAAACAAGTCAAGGCATTGGGAGTCCAGAAGAAACAAGCTCTATATACAAAAAGGGACCTACATCCTAATCCATTCGTTAAAGGTTTGTATATGCCTCCATTTCCAAAACACGTTGAGGTTCCAAGGTTTGAAAAATATCGAGGAAAAGGAAACCTTATTGATCACATCTAAGAATTTTGTGCTTCATGGACTAAACTCAGTGATGAGCCCACTTACCTTATGAGATTGTTCCCTCATTCTCTAGGTGGGCCTGCACTTGAATGGTACTCCAAACTTCTTGGTAATATCAAATCTTGGTCAGACCTAGCAGAAAATTTTATCTCCCACTTTTCCTTTAACATTAAAAATGAGGTGACACTTTCTAATTTGTGCTCAACTAAATAGAATACAAGAGAACCATTCATCACATTCGTACTGCGTTGGAGAGGCTTAGTTAGTCAATGCTCACTAGAAATTCTTGAAGAACAAGTAAACTTGTGCATTGAAAACTTAGTCCCAAACTTATTGTACGAACTCCAAATTAGGAGTCCAAGAACCATTTCTAAACTGATGAAAAAAGGGGCTAGTATTGAAGATTCTCTTATCCATAAGGGAATCCTCAAGATAAATAAAGAAAACAAAAAATACCAACTTGTCTAATGACAAGGCAATTTTTTTTTTCCAAAAACAAGAATGTGACTAATGATGGCATTGTGGATGCCCACACAATTAGCATAGCACAACCTCAACTAACTTTGAAAGGTGCAAACCATACAAATTCACAAACTCCTAATCAAACAACACCTCAACAACAAAAAACTGAGACTTCCACGCAAGACAAGCCTCAGAGACACCCTAGAACCAAGGATAGAAAATTTACACCATTGGGGATACCTCTTGAGATTTCATTGCAATAGTTATTGAGTAATAACTTCCTACAGCTACCCACAATCAAAGATGAACCATTAACTAAAGCAGATTGGTGGGATGACAAAAAGTATTGTGATTACCATCGCGGCAAAGGACACAAGACTTCATCATGCTTCCAATTGAAACATGCAATACAAGACCTTATTGATGATGGTGTAATCATAGTTGATCCATCAGTGTTAGCATCCAACTCTGATCACACTATTTTGAAAGATCCTTTGGGTAATCATGACAAAGAGAAACCCTTAAATTCAAACTTAAACTCACAAGGTAATGTAAATTACACATGCACTAGCTATGACTACACCATCAATTTCTTTAATGAGTCTAATTTCCACATATCCAAATTCACATTGAAGGTTGAAGACCCTCGTTGTGCTATTAGTACACGCCGTAGAAAAATCACCCTACCTGGAGCCCCATCTAGACCTACTGCTTCTACTAGACCTACACTCCTAAGTAGACCTAATGCTCCTACTTCATCTGATTATAGCCTTGTTGAACAACTCGGCGAAACCCCTACACAAATATCCATTTTGGACCTACTCAGTGCATCTCCCCAATGTCAGAAGATCTTGGAGCAAGCCCTTAAAGAGTCAGTTGTCCCAGATAACATTGATGTTGCCTAGTTCCAAGCCATGGTTGGGAACCTATCTGTATCACATCATATCACTTTTTCCCCTTGGGATGTTCCTAAAGATAAACCCAACCACAATGATCCCCTCCACCTCGAAGTCTTTGTTCAAAATGTTAAAGTCAAATGTGTCTTGATAGATGGAGGAGCAGGGCTGAATATCTATACACTTAAAGTAGTCAAAGGTTTGGGTTATTTTGAAAATGATGTGGATCCCTCTCGAAGGATCACAATCAAAGCCTATGATGATGGTGAGCATTTCTCCATAGAGGTTATCATCTTACCTATCAGAGTTGGTCTAGCTATTGAGAACACTTTATTCTAGGTCCTAGATATAGAGATGAACTGCAATATGATACTAGGCTGCCTATGGATCCATGCTATGAAAGTAGTTCCTTCTACATATCACCAATGCCTAAAGTTCTCCTATAATAATGTAGAGGTAACCATCCCAGGTGATCCAGATCCCTTCCAATTCTATGCCAATCTTAGAGGAATCGCTGCATACCAGGTCCCAACAAACCATGCAGCAAATCCCCTAGAGTCCTCCAAGTATGTTGATCCTTCCACACTCACACCTGCATCCAAAGGAAAGCTTAAAATACAAGACCAAGGTTGCAGTGAGTACTCCATGTCTCATGCCTTTCACATTGGGAAACTTTCTTTATTCCCCAAGTCATATGGTAAACCTCAGCTTATACAAAACAAGACTAAGTTTTCACTTCAAAATAGACTTTCTATGGCATTCACCAGTGGAGGCGGGCTACATGAAGAACACATCTATGAAAATACCTCTACATGGATTGAAAAGGCTAAAGCAAAACAAGAAATTACTCCCATATCCCCCGACAGGTATAGACCTGGATTCACCATCATGTAGAAAAAGGGATATGATGGATGTAGTGGCCTGGGAATCCAAAAGCAAGGCTTGTTCAACCCATCACTGCATCAGGATGAACTCATAGCTTGGGACTTGGATTCAAACCGGTTTTTTTTGGGTCTTCCTAATACTGAGTCATCCTCATCTAAGGAGGTGAATGCTTCAAATGATGAAAAGGCATCTAAGAACAACCAACCCTAACCCACCCAATCTGTATCTAACATTGATGATCTTTATACCTCCCTCGATCTTGATCATATATTTGCAGACCCGAATAGCTTACCTATGGAAGATAAATATGTCAATCCACCCATCACTCAAACCAATTCTTCACCTTGGATTGAAACATTCTAGGATCCCAACCCTCCTGCTTTTGAACATGATCCTGATGACATCACTAAAGTAGATATCCATATATATGCCTTGGACCAAAGCTTATTCAACACCAATGATGACATTTCCTTAGTTTTCCCTAAACTTATTGATTGGGACCAACAAGGACCAACAATGTTTGATAAGTTTGAAAATGATGATGCCATCGCATAATTCTTTGAGCTCTGTGAATATGTACCACAAGGTGATCACATGTCTCAATTTTCCATTAATTTAAACATCATGGCATATTTTGGGGAGTCAACTCCATCTTCCAGTCGCAAAATTGAGAAAATAACCAAAAAGGACACAAGTAGGTCTCTTGGTGAAAATTGAAAGGCACCATTAGACTGTGAAAAAGTACAAATAAAGGACGTATCCGAGGGTGAAAACCTCTTTGAGGTGCCCAAGGATGGAAAATTGGACACACCTGCATTAAAGGAAAGATCAACATTACTTGTGGAGATGACAAAAGAGATTAATTTGGGAACTCCTAACAACCCCAAAATCATACACTTTGTAGCCTCATTATCACCAAAAGAGAAGGATGAATTTATTAGATTTTTTCTAGAGAGGCAAATCAACTTTGCTTGGTCTTATGTAGATATTCTTGGATTAGATCCTAAACTAGTTCTTCATCACTTACCACTAAAACCAAGAATGAAACCAGTAAAGAAAAAGTTGAGGAAAATGCATCCTCAAGTTGCCCTCCTTGTCAAAGCTGAATTGAAGAAACTATTGAATGCCAGCTTCATGAGGCCCATTGATTATGCAGAGTGGATATCTAATCTAGTACCAGTAAGCAAACACTCTGGGGGCATCTAGATATGCACTGATTTTCATGATCTTAACAAGGCATGTCCCAAGGATGATTTTCCTTTACCAAACATAGATATCATTGTAGACATGACAACTGGGTATGAGATGTTATCACTAATGGATGGCTTTTCTGGCTATAATCAAATAAGAATAGCCCCTAAAGATTAACACAAGATAGTTTTCACATGTCCTTGGGAACATATTGCTCGAATGTCATTCCATTTGGTCTTAAAAATGCTAGGGCAACATATCAAAGAGAAATGACTACAATCTTCCATGAATTTATGCACATCCTCAAGGAAGACCATGTTGATGACTTACTTTGCAAATCCTATAAAAGGAAAGAGAATTTGGGTATCCTAGATCAGATATTCACCAGAATGGAAACCTATAAGCTTCATCTAAATCCAAAAAAGTGTGTATTTGGAGTTGTCTTTGGAATGCTCCCAGGCTACATTGTTTCTCAATGAGGCATTGAAGTGGATCCCGAGAAAGTAAAAGCAATACTTGACATGCCTCCTCCAAAAAATCTAAAAACCCTAAGAGGACTACAAGGAAGATTGTAGTATATCTACAAATTCATTGCACAATTGGCAGATAAGTGTCACTCCTTTCAACACCTCTTACGTAAAGGAGTATCCTTTCAATGGAATAAGTAGTGCCAAGAATCTTTCCAACAAATCAAGGATTATCTTCTACATCCACTAGTTTTAATGGCTCCTATTCCAAGAAAACCATTCATCTTATATATATCTGCTATACATACAACATTAGGGGCTCTCTTAGCACAAAATGATGAACAAGGAAGAGAGTGAGCCATATATTACATCAGTAGAACTCTTGTGGGCTATGAGCTAAATTATTCACTAATTGAACGAGCATGCCTTGCTATTGTCTTTGCAGCCCAAAAGCTTAGACATTACATGCTCCATTAGAAAAAAATGCTCATCTCTAAGATTGAACCACTAAAATACCTCCTTAGTAGGAGTACTCTCAAAGGACGCTTAGCCAAATGGGTCATGGTCCTTAGTGAATTTGACATAGAATATGTAGAAATAAAGGCAATCAAAGCGCAAGTGATAGCAAATCAATTAGTAGAAGCCCCTATGTCAAATGATCATCCCATGTTGATAGGCTTTCCAAGTGAAGCCATATTTCACATGGATGTAGCTAATGAATGGAATCTTTATTTTGATGGATCACATACACGAAATGGTTCAAGGGTTGGTATTATGTTTATCACTCCTCAAGGAGACATAATCCCCAAGTCATACAAGATTGCATTCCACTATACAAACAACATAGTAGAATACGAGGCACTAATCATAGGGCTCAAGATAGCCATCCAATGGAACATTCAACATTTACAAGTCTTTGTGGATTCCCATTTGGTTATCCACCAAGTCAATGGTGACTATGAAACCAAAGATGATAAACTAATGCCCTATAAGCAGATGGCAGACTTCCTTAAGTCTAAATTTGTTGCTATCTCTTTTTGTCAGCTACCAAGAATACACAACAAACAAGCTGATGCTATGGCTACCATCGCTTCTATGATTGATATGCCTCAAAATGTTGAATGCTATGAATTTCTTGTTGAGCAACTTTTTGTTCTAGCATTTGAGCTCTCCCAATCTGAGTTTGTGTGTGAACTTGTTGGTCCCAATTCTCCTTGGTATCAATACATTTATGATTACCTACATGCCCAAATCCTACCACCCAACTTATCCAAAAATGACCATCAAACCATTATCCATCAAGCTGATAGATATGTCATCATCAGTGACACCCTTTACAAGAGATCTTTTAACCAAACCCTTCTCAGATGCCTTGACTCACAAGAAGCTAAAAATGCCTTGCATGAGGTTCATGAAGGTATATGTGGAGGCCATTTCAATGGTTTGAGTCTAGCCAAGAAACTTGTCAAAGTTGGGTATTATTGGCCCACCATGGAACAAGATGCCCATGACTTTGCCAAAACATGTCATAAGTGCCAGATACATAGCAATCTAATCCATGCACCAGCACAAGAATTACAGCCAGTCATATCACCATGGCCCTTTTCACAATGGGCATTTGATCTTATCGAAGCTATTTCTCCTCTATCCTCTGATGGTCATAAGTTCATTATCATAGCAACAAAATATTTTACCAAGTGGGTTGAAGCTGTCCCTTTGACCTTCACCACTGGCAAGAAGATCTCAAGGTTTATTCTGAACTACATCATATGTCAATATGGAGTCCCCTTTGCTATTATTACTAACCATGGTACTCCATTTCAAAACAAAGATGTAGACAAGCTTTGCGACAAGTACAACATATACCATGGATATTCTAGTATTTACCATCCACAGGGAAATGGCCAAGCAGAAGCATCTAACAAGACCATTGTTAAGATTCTCCAAAAGACTATCAATGATTCGAGCCAAGATTGGCACCTCTAGCTAAATCTAGCTCTTTGGGCATATTGAACAAGTGTCTGTGCTCCTACTGGTGCAACACCATACTCTCTTGTCTATGGCATTCGGGCCATACTTCCCATTGAAGTTGAAATTCCATCGTTAAGATTATCCCTACAAGATGTTGTTGATGATGAAAACTACTGAATATCTAGACTCCATGAGCTGAAAATGCTTGATGAACGAAGATGAGCTACCTTGACACACTCACAAGGTTTAGCAAGAAAGTTTGACGTTATCATTTTGAGGTCGGTGATCTGGTCCTAAAGATGAATTACAAGACACAATAGCACAGAGAAAAACAAGGTAAATTTGAGCCAAATTGGGAAGGACCTTATGTAGTTACTGCATCTTTTGGGTTCAGAGTATATGAGCTTGCAACTCCAGAGGGTGAACCATTTCCCATGTCCATCAACAACATGCATCTCCGCAAGTACTACACTTGATTCTGTCTAAAAAGTCTTGAAAAAATACCAAAAAATTTGAAAATAGTCATGAAAAAATATCAAAAAAATAGCAAAAAGTCATGAAAAAAAGCAAAGAAAAAAGTGAAAAAAGTCATGAAAAAATGGATGCGTTGATGAAAACCTGGCAAACAAGCATCTTGGCACAAAAATTTGAGTCAAGAGAAAAATCTTGTCCAAAAGTGAAAACCTGGCAAACAGGCGCTTTGGGAAAAGTACCATGGTGAAAACTTGCCAAATAGGCACCATGCATAATTAGTTGTTGCTCCTCCATCTATCAGGATTCCATCTAGTCTTTTTTCCCATCTATCATTCCTTGATCATATTCTTCCTATTGCAAGACATCCTTGGCTCCTTGACCATGGCTCACGAACTGGTTAATGTCCTTTGTTATCTTACCAAGCATTACCAGTCTGTACACACTTTGTCATTGGCCTCTTTACATAGTTTGTGTCTTGTCTGGGGGCATATTACCTACATGGTGCACGAGTTTCAACTTGAACTAGGGGCATATCTCTAAGCACTTTTTATCCATTGGACCTATCACATAACAGATTGGAGCTAACACTTGTATATGTTTTTATGATCCTGAAAAAATCCTTAAAAATTCAAATATGATCCTAAAAAAATCACTAAAAATCACATAATGTCCTAAAAAAATCTTAAACACTCAAATATGATCCTAAAAAAATCACTAAAAATCACATAATCTCTTGAAAAAATCCTTAAAAATTCAAATATGATCTTGAAAAAATCATTAAAAATCACATAAGGTCCTAAAAAAATCCTAAACATTCAAATACAATCCTAAAAAAATCACTAAAAATCATAAAATGTCCTAAATAAACCCTAAAAATTGTAAAATATCCTGAAAAAAACTAGTCACACAAAAACATCAAATATCCCCAAAAACCCTAAAAATCACAAAACCCATCAAAAATTTGCAATAAACCTTGTACATATTCACTGTGGATAACCACCCCTTTTGCGTAAACACTTGCACTTTGCAGGCTAAAACTCATAGCACTACACTTCAATGCCGATCACACTATCTGAGCAACATGAAACAACAATCAATCCAACATGTCACTATGAACTTATCAACTAAATCCACAACAAGAACTATCACATTATCAACATGTCGAACACTATCTACACACCTAAAACATTAAAAAGAATGTAATAATGGACAAGAAAAGTTGTTGGCTCACGCTGTTTAGTGAGTGATTTATTTTTGCTTTGTTTTTTTATCATGTCCCTATGCTACTCGATGATATAAACTGATCTATGAGAGTGGCTGGGATGGTTCATGGTCATCTTTTTTTATTTTTGTCTATTACAATGTACCTTTGAAATTATGGGGCATGTACATATGCCTTAGGAAGGACAAGGTCATTTTCCAGTCGACATCGTGCTTGTTTACACAAAAGGCTTGCATTTGCACTCTGGCCCTTTATGCCATGATGCATTGCATTCCATTTGCCATATCAAAATAAAGCTCCATTTGACATATAGTGCACTTTCTAGGAGCAAAAGTCTTTTCATCATACTAAGAATTTTTCATCTCATTTCCTCGATCTTTTGCATCTTCTTCATCTGCTACCTTGGTCTCATACTCTGATACACCAAAAGCATTGTCATCTTGCATTCCTGCATATGTCCAAAGTCCAAAATAATCCAAAGCAATAAACATGGAATTTATATTATATTTACATTTCATTGGCATCCATTTTACATTTAATTTTCATTAATTCCCTATCATATTCACATTTCATTTACATTCATTCCATTTCATTTACATTCATAAAACATGTGGCAAAAATAAAAGATGGCATTTCCTACACCTAACATTTGATAAATCAACACGTGATGTCATCATATATAAGTCCACACAAAAAGCATAAATGTATCCATATAAAACATCTAAAGCATATGCATAATCCATAACATATAGTCATCATAACATAAGTCCATCTCATAAATGTCGCACAAAGGTGTCGGAGTATGTGACCATGGTTTACATCAACACTAACTACCTATAGGTGTGAACCATGAAAGAGCATAATAGAAGCCAAAAAGTAACATAGAGAGGCCTCTCTATATGTGAGTCTATCAATGTCATCCCATGCTATCCCTAGCCTCATGGCCTCTGTCCAGCTTGAAGGATGATCCCTTTGCTCTCTATGGTGGCCTCATAGGCCCCATCACCCTTGTACTACTTTGTGTCCTATGGGAATGAGATCTTGATGCATGAAAACTCTCTACTCTCTACCCTAGTGGCACTACCCTCTCATATTGATCTCACCAATACTGTGCCTCCATGTGAGCCCTTCTCATCATCATTGCTAGATCTCAAAAGTTTGCATATCTGATGCTACTAATGAACTCTTGAGACTCCTGTGCTGCCATCTCTGTCCTATGCATAGCTGCATCTATCTCAACCCTAGCCTAGGCTCTTTCATCCATCACCTAATCTCTCTCCACTATAATGACATCCCTCTCTACCACAACCTAACCCAACTAAATTTGTAGCCCTCTTATCACCTCCAAGAGATCTAAATGACTAGGCCCTACCTGTATTGGTACTAATGCTCTCTCAGTATCATCCATGGGATCCCCCTCCACATCCATCATAGCTGCATCCCTATCCTCCTAGTAGTCATCCCCATCCCCACCCACACTCCCTCCACCCTCCTTATCATCAAATCCCTCATCCTCTCCCCTAGCATCCTCCTCATCATCACCCTCATCCTCACCCTCATCATCCTCCACATCATCTTTGTCACCCTCATCATCACCCTCATCATCCCCCCTCTCATTATCCTCAGTGTCATCTCCCTCCTCATCATCACCATCATCAAATCCCTCCTCATCCTCTCCCCCATCCTCCTCCTCATCATCATCCTCCTCGTCTTGTGGCCTCCCTCAGGGTATTGGTACTATTGGATCTATCGATGGTCTCAGTCGATGTTGTGCAAACCACCTATCATATGCTACTGTTGTGCATGCATCCACTATATCTATTGTTGCCCCCCATAGCCTTGGCTATAACTTTGCTAACTATGCATATGCTACCTATGTCCTCATGGGTGGTCCCCACTCTTGCACCTCTACTCTAGATCTGGAAAATAGTGCTAACCTTGTAGATACATCTTGTGTCTCCCCAAACTGTCTCTATACTCGCTTTGGTAGGTACATCTCTATAACTAGGTGACCAATCACTGTGCACCCTATGAGGTAGTGCTCCTGCCTATAGTATGGTAAGTGGATATCATCATCATCCCATCTGGGGAAATCTCTGTATGGTCTCCATATGAACTGAGTCATCATATCTATCTGATGGCGAAAATACCTCACATATCCCAATGGTCCTCAAGCTAGGACACCTCTATAGCTGTAAGCATATGGCATATCATCCACCAAAACTCACTCTATCAGAGGCCTAAATATTGCAATATTCTCATAGTCCCAGATCTATAATAATGTGCCGCCAATGCTGAAGGATAGTCCCCCTCTATATGCTACCTGATGCAGATAATAATATAACATCCCCAACATGCACGGGTCCCAAGAAAACATAGTGCCCTCCATGATCATCTGCTCAAGTACTCGACCCCATCCAACTAGGAATCCATGTCCCCATCTATCAGATATCAACAATCCACCAATTACCCAACAAATCACAACCATCAGCCACTCATGGTGTGCCACCAATAAGTCCCAGCTGATCTCATAGTCTCGGATGCCTAGCTCTGCATCTCTGTATCCAATTAGTTGATGCAGAGCTGCTCACCCTATAGCGGGGTCATACACTACTAGCTCTCCATGGATCAAGATCCTAAGGATGCACCATACATCCTCTAGTGTCACGGTCACCTCCCCAGTTAGTAGGTGGAATAAACTCGTCTCTAAGTGCCACCTCTGTCAAAGCTGTCAGCAAAGCCCTGTTCCCCCTCACCTCTAGCATAAATGTCACATGATATAATCCCAACCCAACCAATATCCCTTGCTCACTAGGTGTCATCAAATGACATAGTGCAAGGCTCCATGGCTTATTTCCCCATACCCATAACAAGGGTAGCTCCTCCTACATTATCACATAGCCTATGTCAACCTCCTATGGTTTGCATCTAGTTTACCCTGCTTTTGACCAAAGTTTAACTTAGTTTGACTCTAGTTTACTAAGTTTGACTTTTTTCTAAGAATTTTTGACTAATTTGACTTATTTTTTGAACTCTTACTAGGGTTTTGAACATGTTTCCCAAGTTTCGAGCCATTTTGAGCTCATTTGCATCGTTTTGACCCTATCCCTATCCATTGGTCAACCTTTTTCCTCCATCAGAAATAAGTTTAACCAAGTTTGACTTTTTTTACTATCCTAGCCTCAGTTAACCTATGTTTTCAACTCTTCCTAGGGTTTTGAACATATATTCAAAATTTTGAGTCATTCTGAGTCCATTTGCACCCTTTCAGGCCCTTTGCACAGTTCCTTGTCAGCATTTACCTCAATTTGACCTACATCTGCCCTATGTTTGACCAAATTATCAGAATGTTGACCACCTTGAATACATTTTCTCATGTTTCTAACATCCCCCTAGGTTTATGCTAACCTGCACCAAGTTTTAGCTCGATCCGGGACCATTCAGACCCCGATCGAAGCCCCGGAGCATCTTAGGGTGTAGTTAGGGTTCCCAATTGTGTCATTGATGCAGTTGGTCATACTAACTACATCTTTGATGCACTTTGGAATTCCAACTATGTTATTGACACACTTGGCTATGTTTTGGGCGCAGTTGGGGCATTTGGAAGCCCTAACTAGCCCCAAGACCTCTGGTTGACCCTATTTAACCCCGTTTCCCCCCGACAGACTCCTAGGTGCCTAAAAAGTAGTAAAAAAGAATAGAAATATAGAAAAAAGCATGAAAAAACATAAAAAATAGAAATATGACCTCGATATACTCACCATAGGTCCAACATCTTCCCACTGTCGCAAGGTTCGCACCTGTTCACCACGATGTTGCTCCCTAGGTAGTCGATCCATCCTCCTTGCTCCAGAGCTCTTTCCTTCCAAAAGAGAGAGTGAAAATGAATTTCAAACTCCTCTCCCAGCCATTTTATAACTTTTTTCTGCCTAGATGGCTTTGCCAAAGACCCTTTCTATGTTGGTCATGATGCCTATTTGCAGTCCAGAGGCCATAACTTTTGCATTTTAACTCCAATTTTTGATCCGTCAGTTGCTATGGTTCTGTTTTCTCATTGTCAATGAAATTGACCTATCATATGCCTATATTGGTCAATTTCTCAAGGGGGCATAAATATATAGCACATTGCTGGGGGATGCTTTTATGGCTTTTTCATTAGCATTCTTTGACACAACGCTCTAAATCACATTGTATCAAAGAGGGGGAAAATGTAGACGCTCAAAAATGGTTCGCATCTATGGTTTCATCACTTCTTCATACTAATTTGTCCCATTTTCTCATCCTACTAACTCTGATCTTTTGACCAAATTGATCATACTTTATCATTTTTATCCTCTTTCACATCAATTTCATGTCATTTCGAAATCATATCAAATCAACTCGAAACTATTTCATATCAACTCAGAATCACCCCAAATCAACCCAAAATCAGTCCTAATCAACCCGAAACATATCAAACATCCCAAGTTAGTCATCATTTATGTGCTCCTAGGTATTGTTGTGGCTTTTAGTGCCTTGGAAATCGATCAACCTATCAATCTTATCAATCTGACCTTAGTACTATCACGACTCTCAGTGCTAGGTCAAACTATCATTTATGTTATTTGATCTTTGACATTGTTGAGGCTTTCAATGTCAAATCATGGAATCATCAACCATTTTAATAATATTGACAATGTTCATCGATGTTATTATGATCAAACCTTATCAATCAATTTCAATCCTATAGCATTTACAATGTCGGTTAAATGTTACATATCAACCAATTCATGTCATGTGTCCTTGGCATGTTATCAATTTTGATCTATCAATAAATTTGACCATGGCTTTGGTCTATCTATCATCATCTTATTCAATATCTATATCATCATCACATTTTCATCAAAGGATACAGTCGCATTCATATAATCAATTTGGCCAATCATTTAGTAATTTTCTCTATAGGATTAAATAACCCATAATTTAATCCTATTATTCTTTCTAATTATTCTTCCTAATTATCATCCTCAATTAATTAATTTTATTAATTAATTGACTCATTATTTTCAAACCATGGAAATTCTTAATTTCCTAAGTTCCATTTTCCATCATTAATTCCATTTTCTACTAATTCTTATTTTGTGGAATAAAAGGATTTTTAATTTGAATATTCCATAAAATATTGCATCATCATGACACTTGGATATAACACCTCGTGGATTCTCCTTTGACACTTGGATAGGATTTGTCATAATCAAATATTCTTATTCTCTTATGCACGTCCCTATTTGGCTTATTTGTCATAGATTCTTGGATTTAAGTGGGTTGAGGTGTCTTATGACGCATCATAGATTCTCTTCCACATTTAGCCAAGTTTGACTTTCATGCATCATAGAATCTTACAATTGGCATATTTTTTCATATGCATCATGTATTCTCAAAGGAATCTCTTGTCACATTGCATATCTATGGGTGAAAAATCCAATGCTCTCACCCTCCATGTCAATTATAAAATGGACACTCTTTCTCTCATTTTGGGTCCTTGAGCCCTTGGAAGTTTTTGTTTTGGAAGACCTTAAGTCCTTAGCTTCTTTTCATTTTCACACCATTTTCTCTCAAGCTTAAAATCACACTTCTAGTATTCTCATGGCATTATCCATATCATAGGCTTTTGCTTCAATATTGTGTGCACTATAGGCAAATTAGAGCTACAATCATTTGGAGAAGAAAGGACATGGGAGCTACAAATGAAAGAGGAGGTTTTTATTGCTTTCTTTATTAGTTTAGCTTTCATGGTAGACTAGTGGGTGCTAACATATGATTATTGAGTTTTGTGATTTGCTCATAGTATGTTATGCATTTAACCCATTTTTTGGTCCTACAATTATCCATATTACAACTTTACTACTCTAAAATGACATCTAATCAATACAAATTCAGACCCAACACTTTAAAATGAAGTTAAATCAGTCTAGGAGTAAATGCTAGTACTTTAAAATGAAGTTAAATCAATCTAGGAGTAAATGCCAATACTTTAAAATGAAGTTCAATCAGTTTAGGAGTTAGAGTAGCAACACCATGGAAAAAGATTCATGAGAGAACATATTAGCATTGATCTTCAGCTAACTCGTAATTTATTGATTAGAATTCCATAACATCTATCTTTATCCACATCCTCAATCACCTTTTTTTTCTCATCCACTGGTGGGAGTGGAATCTACAATTAGGTAGAAACCAATTCCCATGTGATCTCCACATGCTTTAATTTTTTTTTAAAATAGACAGGTAAAATAGTATACAATTTTTTATATCAAACATCTATTTGTGCCACTGTTTTTGTATTTTTCTCTTTATTGAGAATTTTATGTTTCACAAATGAAAGAGAATATAGCAATCTGACAATATCTTCATCGGTTAAATTCAATTGAGTCTTCACTTCTGAGTAACTTAGCCTTCCAGATGCATTGAATAGAAAGAATACTGATGCCTGCGTATCATAACCATAGAGTAAGTTATGCAAGGAAAAAGAAGTGAATTCCAGATATATCAAGGAAATTGACACTGATAAATGTGATGTATTCACTATGCATATTTATGGTTTCTATAACACATCAATTTTAGTTTTCCTTTAAATAGATAGCATAAGTAGAAAATGAATCAAATTATCAATGTATGGTCATTAAAAATTAATGACATTAACCATTGATTTAACTTATCCTACCCAACTAATTCTTAACCAGAAATTGGAAGAAGAAATCCCCAATAATGATCAGTAGAAAATGACCTATAATGCCATTTTATATGAATCAAGGAATCTAACTGTCAGCCAGTAATCAACCAAAAAGGAAATTACCTAGTAAGTAGTAACAATAAGTTCCATAGGCTTAGGGTAAAACTTCCCATTAATATTACAAGTACCCAGAGATTATATCCATGTAAGCTTTCTATGCTTTGTCCTTGTCTGATAGAACTACTTGAACACCTCTACACATCTTACCTGCATTAAGTAGCAAAGGTCAAAATGTTAAACTGCTTCAAAAATTGGAAAATTTAAAAGGTATACTGTATACAAAATGAGCATACCATTTTGGCTGGTAGGTTAAGATCAAATGATTTTTAACTCAGCCAAAACCCAGTTGTCAAAACTGTCATAGTCAAATCTATGCCAGGATGTGCTTGAGAATTTTCATTAAGATAATTGTCAAAATGCCCTTGGTTCTCCTTTGCTAATGTTAAATCTATGACCTACATACAAGCACACAAATTTTTAGACAATTTACAATTAGACTAACTTCATTGATAAGAATCAAAGTGAGTTTTTTATTTATGTATGATGTAGCATACCATTCCCTCCATTTTAGAAGTAAACTAACCACCACACTATTGCTTCAGCTTTGTCAATATGCTTCTTTCATGATCATCATTTGCACTTTTATCAAACAAAAGTCTCTATGCAAGATTCTTCCTACAATTTTGACAAATATTAATTATATATCACAACACATAACAAGACAAAGTCCTAAATTTTAAAATAGCATTATATCGATGAAGATTGTCATTCATGTCATGAATTCCAGATGTGTAAAGTTGCATAGCTGCACACAAAGACAACTTGAAAAGACTCTCTATGTATGGTTTGCATTAATAAATATTTACATATACATAGAGATGAATGCATACACAATAAGCTCAGCTATCCCAAACTATCTATCAGAGTATGACATATGAATTCGGTGTCTTCCATCCATGAAGGACTATCAATAGAGACATGTTACTAAAAGAAAGAAAATAACAAACTATTTTGCAAATATTGATTTGTTCAAAAGAGAATAGCAATACATGTACTTATAAAAGAGGCACACTCATACAACCACAAGCCAACCCACATATTGCCCACACTGTTTGACAAGAACCAATAATTAGCGAAACATTTAGTAGTTCACTAACAAAAAATAGTAATATACCCATTGGAAAGTTGATTAGTTTCTACACAATATAGTGTGTAATACTAATCAATAAAATGTTTTTATTTTGAAACTTTTTTGGATTAAACTTAAAGATTTTTTTAAAATTGTTATTTGACCTACCAATTCTCTTATTTGTCAAATTGTGGACCTAAAATAAGCTCGCTTAGCTATGATACAATTACTATCATAATGAGCATAGAAGTGAAAATGAATTAGGGCCATTATTTCCTACCTATTGAAGATTGTTCTTGTTTCTTGGCTTGTTCATAGGCAGCCTTAAAATGAATTAGGGCCATTATTAGCTATATGCATTATAAAAGTTACAAAAAAGTATAATAGTGCAGACTTTATATTACCTGAGCTTTAGCTCGGCGATGTTGCCTATCATGTTCTTTCTTTCTATCATCCCTTTCCTTGCATAGTCACTCATATTTCCTGTGATGCTCTTCAATTTTATGTGCATTTGGTTCAACCTATGTGTACATATCAAATGATTATAATCCACCATCTCTAAATATTTGTTACTATGCATATAGATTGTTCATTACCTTAACTAAAACAATTGCAAATGCCTTGTTACCTTCTTTAAAACAATTGTAATTTCCTCATCATAATCTAGACTTGATGCCAAATGCAGATCCTTGGCAACTTCTTTCCAGTTACCAAGCATTTCTCTTGCCATTCCTCATGCTTTATGGCCTTTGGCAGAGTCTAGGTTAATCTATACTTAATAATTCCAAACAATAGTCATTTAATTTTTTTTTAAACAATTAAAACTAGAATAGTACAAAAAGAAATTGAACCATATATTAAGAATATGGAGTATGTAACCTGGACATACCAAAATAGAAAATTTATCATATTCTAATAAACAGAACTCTGTTGTTATAAACATTGGATTAGATTGTTTGAAGTAATAAAGGTGAACCAGCTAAATAATGAGCTAATAAGACATGCTTTATTGCTAGTGAGAAGCATTAAAAACTATATTAATGGTATGTTAGCCTACACACCCAGATTCTGGGTCAGTTCAACCATGGAGATTCCCAGGGTCCTGTCAAATGGGTCATACCAGACAACCCTTCTATTCTACAAACCTCAATGGGTGGTCCACATTGACTGTCCAAGCAACTGCCTCCTCAAGGAATCGGCATAGCAGATGCCTATGTACCAACTTTTGTTGCCTTCTACATTAAAGAAACCTATTTTGAAGATATTGGCTAAAACCTTGGTTTGGTTGCCTTCCAGGATTTCTTCCACATCTATGGCATCTTCTACCACTTTGGTGGTGTTGGTTTAAGAAGCCCAGTGCAAAATCAGTGTAAAAATCACAACACACACATTCAGCACTACCCAAATTTTTGTGGTTGTTACACCAAAGCAACCAAACTATGTCTTGTATTTCCACCAAGCGTAACTACGAAAATAAGTTACTTTGTGGAATTCAAAATTCTTTTAGCTTGGAAATTACATGACCTTTTCACAGATTGATTACCTTGACAATAAATTAGTTTTTTCAATGTTAATTATGTAAAAGTTATGAATGTTGGTCTGTCTATAATGTCAAATGGACCTTCATTTTGGCCCATATCTTCTTTTTCTTCTACTTCTTGCTCCTACTTCTGCAAATCCCAAGCTATTGGAGGGCGGCCTTGATTCTGCATATATGACAGGATTAGTTGGTCCATTCTTTCCCTAAATTCACTTGCCAAAATAGTTGACACACTTTGCTTGCAAACAAATTAAATTTACACTATTACCTTACTACCCCAAAATTAGCACCCAGTGAAATTAGAAATTAAAAGACACTAAACATGCCTATTAAGCAGTTCCCTGAGTTCCATGTTATATGTAGTTTCCTCTTCTAAACTTTCAAAATCACTGAATCCATAGACAATAGGGATTTCCCCCAAGAAAAAACACTTCTAACCTCATGTATTTTCCAAGATCATATATAACTTTTTTAATATTATTGCCAAACTGTTGTGGCAAGGATAGAGGTAGGATGAACTACAATCATTAAAAAATGATTATTTCAATATATTATTAAATAATGCAATTGGTACTACATTCAATCTTACAATATACTGTAAATAGAAAACATGACTTACTTTCAGGAAGGTATGCCAATCATTTGTTTTCAACCCTGGCCCAAAATCACCTTTCTTTGATAGAAAACTGCTTATATTTGTAGCAAATCCCGTTGGAAATTTTGTTTTTTTTTATAACTTCTTTTAATGCATCACTTTGTTGCTCCGTTAATAACCAAGGAAGGGCACCTGTATTTATGCGGTCTCCATTTCTATATTATTCAATGAAAACTTTTAGTGCATGATTGGATTCATGAATGTCAATACAAATTTTAGCAATTTGTTCTCTATCATGCCTTCCATCCAACATTTTCCATAGTGTCTCTGCTACATTCTTTCCAATATGTATAGCATCAAAAAAATGCATGAATGGAAGATCCTTGTAGTATGGTAACCTACTAAATTGAGTAGGATAACTTTTCATTCCTTTAGGAAGTTGGTCATTGATGCCTTGACAATCTTCACGAGCATCAATTACAACATTAGTAAATATAAGACAATATCAAAATAAAAATTGTAAACTTTGGACAACAAATTGCACATTACCTCAATGATTTAGTCAATCATATTCCAACTTCCATAAATGAGGTGTCATTCTTCGTGGTTGATGCAGGAGCATCCAGAGGTATAAGGGCAATCCTATGTCACCCAAAAAAATGTACTTAGACTTAGTTTCTGTTTCATGTCTTTACATTTTTGGATACCCATTTGGGTCAAATAAAGGTTCCAACTCTCACAGTTCAACTATTAGTGTGCTAGAAAATCTCAAAAAAATAAGAGCATGCAATTTGGCCATCATTTTGGTGACCTAGAAGGTTTGAATTGGCCAGATGAATGTAATTGTGATTTAGAGCATTCTAGAAAAAGAATCAGGTCAAAAGGCCCCACGGTTTGAAAGTTATTGTAGTTTTTCGGGGTTTGGAGACCTCCTAAGAATGCTTCAAAGTTAGGTTAGGGGCATTAAATGATCTCAAAAAGGCCCAAAAAAGGGGAGACAAGTGAAGTTAGCCCATAGTGCTATAGAGTGCTTTGAGAGCTTTCTGAAAATGTAAACGGTTCGTCAATCGGAGCTATAGTTCAAAAGTTATGCCTCCCAAAAGTTCGGTTACCGTTTCTAGATTCTTCTAGATTTGTGCCAACTCCTACCGTAGCTTTTGGAACCTTCTATTTGGTTGGTGGATGCCTACTAGCACTTTATAGAATGTACTCCTAGTCCTTAACTCTCCAAGGTCTATTTAAGGAGATTTATGGCATTGTAAAAGGCAGTTCAGAGTGGAGTTTGAGAGGAGGTACTGAAAGGAGAAATTATCTCTAGATTTATGCTATTGTAAGCCCTTAGGGCATGTTTGTACTAGCTTATTTTCTCAGTTAATACAATTTCCCTTTTTTGTTGTGTCCATTCTGTTCTTGGGTTGTGTCCCCATCAAGTGGTATCAGAGCTGGTTTTCCTGAGTGTGTAGACAGAACGCCGATTGTGAGGTAGTTTGCACCAGGACTGTGTGGTTGTGGGTTTGAGTTAAGAAGATGCCTCCATGAAGAGAGCATGGTGGAAGGGCTAGAGCTATTAATCTTGAGGAGGTTAGAGCCCTCCAAAGGTAGGTACAGGCATTGCAAAAGGAGCTCCGTAGAGGAGCAAATGTTGCCGCAAGTGACAATAGTGAGGATGACAATGAAGAAGAAGTAATGGGACCAGAAGAGGAATTTGACGAGGAAGTTCTGAATCATGCAGAGGAAAGGCTCTTTAGGGCCATTACTAAGTTTGGGAAAAGACCTACAATTGAAGTGGGTGTATTTTCAGGAAATCTGAAACCAGATGAGTTGATCGATTGGATCAATGAACTGGAAAAATACTTTGAGTATGAGGATATCAGGGACCCAGATAGGGTTAAGTTTGCAAAGGCCAAACTGAAAGGCCATGCCAAAATCTAGTGGCAAGAGGTTCAATTGGAAAGAAATAGAAGAGGAAAGGAGAAGATCACAAGATGGGATCGCATGGTGGACAAATTGAAGAAGCAGATCATTCTATTGGACTACGAGCTTGATTTGTTTAAGAAGATGCATAGGCTAAAGCAAGTAGGAAGATCAGTCCAAGAATATACAGAGGAATTTTATCGACTCTTGATTAGAGCAGGACATGCAAAAGAAAATAAGGAGAAGGTTGCTCATTATATCAGTGGGTTGAAACCTAGCATCCAGGAGGAATTAAGTCTCGTAAGAATGACCAGCATTGAAGAGGCATACCAGTTTTCCCTACGAGTTGAAGAGAAGCTGAATAAAAGGTTTGAAGGAAGACAAAGAGGGCACGGTCAAGGAGGAAGGGGAAGTGGTAGGTCATCTAGAGGCTGCAATGAAACCCAAAAGAAAAATGAAGATGAGGGTACTAGAAGGAACCAGAGGAATGAGGTTGTCAACCGCTCCCATGACCAAGACTTTGGAAATTAGAGAGGAAGAGGTAGAGGACATGGACAAGGAAGAGGAGGCTTCTGTGGTACCTATTTCCATTGCAATGAAGAAGGTCATCGTGCCTTTGAATGCCCTCAATGACAAGGAAGGACAGATAGGAGAGCTGAGGGCCAAGTTAGGGTTGCTCATGTGGATGAGGATGCATAATCATCACATTCAAAGGATGCAGAAAGAGGAGAGACCTTGGTAAATGAAAGAGTCCTACTAAGCGATGAGATTGAACCATGACAACGGAGGAGTTTGTTCCTACCAGATGCAAGTGTGAGGATAAATATTGTGACGTGATCATTGATGGTGGTAGCACTAATAACTTGGTATCAGAAGAGATGGTCTCTAAGCTGAAGCTCAAGAGGGAGAAACATCCCTAGCCCTATCGGATTGCTTGGGTAAAAGATGATCATAAGGTCCTGGTAAGTGAACAATGTTTAGTGAAATTCAAAATTGGGAGTTACCATGATGAAGTTCTCTGTGATGTTATTTTGATGGATTTTTTCCATCTATTGTTGGGTAGACCATGGTAGTTTGATAGACATGCAGTACATGATGGACATGAAAACACATACTCTTTGACAAAGGATGGAGTTTGCCACAAATTGAAGCCCATGAAAAAGGAAGGTGAAAAGGTATGTAGCAGTGCTAGGATTTGTCTTGTTGATGAAAGGAAGTTTTTAGATGGTATGAAACATCAGCATATATGCTATTCTTTGATTCCTAGGAAAGATAAAGAGGGTAGTAGTGAAATGCCACTTGAAGTTTCAGATTTACTAGGGGAGTTTGGAGATATTATCTCTGATAATGTTCTAGATGGATTGCCACTAGTAAGGCAAATCAATCATCAGATAGATCTGATTCCAGGAGCTAGTTTGCCTAACAAGGCTGCTCACAGGATGACTCCTACTAAAACAGAGGAGCTAAATAGATAGGTTCAGCAGTTGTTGAGGAAGGGTTTGATTTGAGAGAGCCTGAGTCCATGTGTAGTACCTGTAGTACTCGCACCAAACAAGGATGGAGAGTGGAGCATGTGTACAGATTCTTGAGCTATAAATAGGATCACCATCAAGTACCAGTTTCCTTTGCCAAGGATGGATGATATTATGGACTGCTTGAGTGGAGCTCAGTACTTCACAAAGATAGATCTAAAGAGTGGTTATCGCCAGATATGGATTCAAGAAGGAGATGAGTGGAAAATAGCCTTCAAGACCAAGGAGGGTCTTTATGAGTGGTTAGTCATGCCCTTTGGGTTGACGAACGCCCCAAGCACCTTCATGCAGCTCATGAATGAGGTACTTAAGAAGTTCTTGGGAAAATTTGTTATTTCTTATTTGGATGATATTTTAATTTTCAGCAAGACTTTGGAAGAACATTTATTGCATATTTGTAGTGTCCTTGAAAGGCTAAGGGAAGAGAAATTGTTAATTAATCTGAAGAAGTGTAACTTTGTAAAAAGGGAGTTAGTCTATTTAGGGTTTGTTATATCACCTGAAGGTCTCAAAATGGATCCGAAGAAGGTAAAAGCCATCTTGGAATGGCCTACTCCAAGGTCTACTATTGAGGTAAGATGATTTCATGGTCTGGTTAGTTTTTATAGGAAGTTTATTAAGAATTTTAGTGGCATATGTGCACCCCTAACTGATACAATAAGAGGGGATAGAAAAGAGTTCAAATGGACTGTAGCAGCTGCGAGAAGTTTTGAATTGCTGAAGAAGAAGGTAACAAAACAACCTGTGTTGCCACTTCCAGATTTTAGAAAAGTGTTCCAGGTGGATTGTGATGCTAGTGGCAGCGCTATTGGGGATGTATTAAGCCAAGAAGGTAAGCCTATTGCATATTTTAGTGTAAAATTGAATGATGCAAAGAAGAAGTATTCTATTTATGATCAAGAGTTCTATGAAATAGTTCAGGCCTTAAAGAAATGGAGGCATTATTTATTGCCAAAGGAATTTATTTTGTATACTAATCATCAGGCATTACAACACCTAAATAGTCAAGGTAAATTGAATCAGAGGCATATGAAGTGGGTAGAGTTCTTGCAGAGCTATACATTTGTGTTGAATCATAGAAGTGGAAAATCTAACAGGGTTGCAGATGCACTAAGTAGGAGACAGTTGTTTCTTAAAATAATGCAGGTTGAAGTAGTTGGGTTTGATGAACTCAAGAATTTGTACCCCGAGGATCCTAATTTTGTTGAAGCATGGAAAGCTTGCAAAGAACCTGTTGCTATAGATAGAACCAAGTGGTTAGACTATTTGATTCAAGATGGCATCTTGTTCAAGGGTAGTCAATTGTGCATTCCAAGAAGTTCCATGAGGGAAAATCTGATTAAGGAGAAACATAGTGGAGGGATGGCAGGACATTTTGGTCGAGATAAGACCATTGCCATTCTTAGAGAACATTATTTTTGGCCTCAAATTTCACAGGATGTGAAGAAGTTTGTACAAAGTTGCCAGGTTTGTCAAGTTGCCAAGGGATTTAGTCACAATACTGGCCTATATCAGCCATTGCCTGTTCCATCAAGGCCATGGGAGGACATAAGTATGGATTTTGTTCTTGGATTGCCAAGGACACAAAGGGGTAATGACTCAGTATTCATGGTGGTTGATAGGTTCTCCAAAATGGCACATTTCATTCCATGCCACAAAACTCATGATTCTGTCCATATTGTAGACTTGTTTTTTAAAGAGGTGGTAAGACTACATGGTCTTCCAAGGAGTATAGTTTCTGATAGAGATACTAAATTTGTGGGGTATTTCTAGAGGACATTATGGAAAAAGTTGAGAATAGACTTGAAATTCAGTTCCACGCATCACCCACAAACTGATGGCCAAACAGAAGTGGTAAACAGAAGTCTGGGCAATTTGCTGAGATGTTTAGTTGGGGATAAGCCCAAGGGATGGGATTTGATTCTACCACAGGTAGAGTTTTCTTATAATAACTTTGTAAATAGGAGTACTAGAAAATCACCATTCCAAATTGTATATGGGAATAGCCCAAGGACTGCACTAGAGCTGAGGAAGATAGAACACGGGGAGAGGACAAGTGTTGAAGCTGAGGAATTTGCTGAACATATCAAGCGTCTACATGAGGAGGTTCAGGCACACATAACCAAGATGAATCAAGAGTATAAAGCTAGGGCTGATCAAAGGAGAAGACATAAGGAATTCCAAGTAGGAGATTTACTCATGGTGCACTTACGAAAAGAAAGATTTCCAGCCGGTACTTACAACAAGCTGAAAATGAAGAAATTTGGCCCCTGCAAAATTTTTAAGAAACATGACTCTGGAAATGCATATGAGGTGGAGCTGTCAGATGGTATTCACATTTCTCCCATTTTCAACATTGTAGATTTAACAGAGTATCATGATGATGGTGCAGATGAGGAGCTGGTGTTAGAGCCATGTTCAATTCCTGCTTCTAAGAAGGAGGAGATAGAAGACATTCTAGATCATCGTGTGGGTAGGAGTACCAGAAACAGGCAGTATGAAGAGTATTTGGTCAAATGGAAAGGATGGTCGATCGAGGAATCAACTTGGATTTTAGTAGCTGAGGTTTCCCATTTGGGATTTCCTCTACCATCCATAAAGTGACAGGGTCACTTTTCAATCTACCCTGGGTGTCTGATGCAGGAGCATCAAGAGGTATAAGGGAAATCCTCTGTCACCCAAAAAAATGTACTTAGAATTAGTTTCTGTTTCATGTCTTTACATTTTTGGATACCCATTTGGGTCAAATAAATGTTCCAACTCTCACAGTTCAACTATCAGTGTGCTAGAAAATCTTGAAAAAATAGGAGCATGCAATTTGGCCATCATTTTGGTGACCTAGAAGGTGTGAATTGGCCAGATGAATGTAATTGTGATTTAGAGCATTCCAAAAAAAGAATCAGGTCAAAAGGCCCCACAGTTTGAAAGTTATTGCAGTTTTTCAAGTTTTGAAGACCTCCTAAGAATGCTTCAAAGTCAGGTTAGGGTCATTAAATGACCTCAAAAAGGGCCAAAAAATGGGGATGAGTGAAGCTTGTCTATAGGGCTATAGAGCACTTTGAGAGCTTTTTGAAAATGTAAACGGTTTGTCAATCGAAGCTATAGTTCAAAAGTTATGCCTCCCAAAAGTTTGGTTACTGTTTCTAGATTCTTCTAGATTTGTGCCAACTTCTATCGCAGCTTCTGAAACCTTCTATTTGGTCGGTGGATGCCTACTAGCACTTTCTAGAATGTACTCCTAGTCCTTAACCCTCTGGGGTCTATTTCTAGATTCTTCTAGATTTGTGCCAACTTCTACCGCAGCTTCTGAAACCTTCTATTTGGTCGGTGGATGCCTACTAGCACTTTCTAGAATGTACTCCTAGTCCTTAACCCTCTGGGGTCTATTTAAGGAGTTTTTTGGCATTGTAAAAGGCAGTTCAGAGTGGAGTTTGAGAGGAGGTACTGAAAGGAGAAATTATCTCCAGATTTATGCTATTGTAAGCCCTTAAGGCATAATTTGAAGTTTATTTTCTCTGTACTGTTTGTACTAGCTTATTTTCTCAGTTAATACAATTTCCCTTTTCTATTGTGTCCATTCTGTTCTTGGGTTGTGTCCCCATCAGTGGCCTTGATGATGTCTCTTCTTTCCCATTGAAAAGATGTTTTTCAGCAATTTGATACCTATGATTATTGTAGAGAAAGTGTCTAAACTCATCAAACACCTACTTTCCTAAACTTCTCGAATGACGACATTTCATCTTCAGACCACAAATTGGACATGCAAATTTTCACTTTGTTTGAAGACCTAAAACATCATGTATAATTGGATCATGTACAATTATCATGTGCAACTTAAGCATTTGATAGTAATGTGTAAGCACTATAACAGACCAAAAATATGTGATCTTAACAATATAACATACCCCAAAAATGAGTTAGCCCAGGGGCATCATGTATTGTCCATACAAGCATTGCATGGAATTAAAATTTTTGATGTCCTATTGGTCTAAAGATGTCATACATAGTGATGCCATTCCATAACTTCAACAACTCATCAATTACGGGCTCAATACACACGTTCATATCTTTAACTTGGTATTTACCTAGAAGATTAATGAACATAAACATTACATAATTATTATAACCATTTTCATTCACTATTTATAAATTAATTTAGATAAATATAAAATAAAAAAATACCTGGCACAATCATTGATAGTATTATGTGCTCCCTCTTTATGGACATCCAAGGAGGAATGTTATGGTTAATAACAAAAATAGGCCATACTGAGTAAACAGATCTCATATCTCCATATGGATTGACACCATCCGTCACCAATGAAATTTTCATATTACAAGGCTCGTCTTTAAAGTGTGACCATGTTTCTTCTATCTCTTTAAATGTAGAACCATCAGCAGGCATTCACATAATGTCATCTTGACTTCTATTGTGTGCATGGTAATCCATAAATTGTGCCAAGCTAGCACACCTGAATAAATGTTCAAGAAGTGGAATAATGAGAATGCACTAAAGAACCTTGTGAGGCACTTTTTTTGTTATTTAATCTGACCGATATCTACTAACATGACAATCAAGGAATTCTATTGCAAATTCATGTTGTTTATGGTATAGAATGTGATCATTAGGACATGCATGTATTGTCTAATACTTCATTCCAATTTGATCCATAATGTTAGATAATTCTTGGTATGAATGAGGAAAAATGTTTGATGGTGGTAACAAAAACCCACTAATCAACCTACAACAACAAATATGCATTGTTAATATAATGAATAGTAATTGTATGCTAACATTGAAGATGAAAAAAATGACATACCTTAGCATACGTGACATTGCTACATTGGATATACTATTCATAACCTTTAAGTTCACCAACAACACTATAGCCAATAGTAGAGTTGTTTGGGAGCCTTCGTATAAGGGCTTGTGTGTCTTCTCAAGTAAAGGTATATCAAGACCATCTTCATCATTATTATCAAATTTTCTAGTACCATCACTATGAGCCTCTTCATCACCTACCCCAATACCATCTTCTTCAATCATATCCTCTAGCACATTATCATCTTCTTCCATGGCAGTGTTATCCTCAGCTTGGATATTCACACCTCCATGTTCCTCCAGTAGGAAATCCACATTCAACAATGGATGAAAATCATGGCCCCCTTCAACATGACCATATTGCCTACAATGACTCTGGGCTATTGTGATTAGAATTCTTTGATTCTTTAAGCCCTTACACTTTTTGCAAGGACAATAACATTTATCAGGTTTTCTTTGAAACTAAGCCCGCAATGCAACCATTGTCTCATTTTTTTTTCTAAGTTTATATTGTCAGGGATGGTCTTTCTCAAAGGAAAATATACCTACAAATAAATTGGACATGTTGTAGTTAATTTTTATATCTGCACATATGGAAATTGTTGATTAATATTTTCAAATGTAACTAAAATGATCCTATAATTTCTAGAAGGCCTAGATGTTTGCAAAATGTGGATTTATAGACAATGTATCTTAGTTATTTGAAAAATGCCTCAAAGATATGTCACAAGCTAAAAGTTACTTAGGTGCTAACAGTAGCATACCATGACTAATCCTAATAGCAATGACTAATCTGATTAATGCATCAACTAATGAAGATGACTAAACTATTGAAACATATTAATGCAATCTTCAATCAAGAACATGTGAGCTCAAAAGATGGGTAAATCTATAGAACTCATGATCCTAAGATCAAAGTGCCATCGTTTGATAAATTTTTGCATTTAAATATGATCTAGAAAGGGCCTTTCCACATAGTATCTTGGCACTATTTGGCAATCATTGATCATGTGGTTATTTTAAAGCATCTTATGCAAAAGGATTTGCTAGAAAATTGTCAGATGTCATTCAATGAACTAGAAATTGAAACCTTCCTAAAATTCAATCAAAAGATTGATGTTAGATATTTTCTAGGGCAATTAAGGGATACAAATCCTGATAATCATCTCAATCCACATATATGATGTGGCTTTGAAGTTTTGAATGGTTTAGAAAGATACATATTTAATAAATAAGCTTCTCAAATATGGAGTAAAGAATTGTTTGGTCTAGCATCTCAAAATTCTCCCTTGATCCCCTAAAATCAATAGCATTCTCATCTTCCAAGGAGCATATATTTTGGCAATCATATCAAGCCCTAAAACATATAAGATAATAGCATAACATTGCTTAGATACATGTCAGTAAGGATAAATGGGAGAAGGGTGTGTAGAGATAGACAGACCTTTTATTAGACTGAGATACAACACCCATCCAAAAAAATGCCACACTCTTAGAGTGGTGTAGGATATTTTTGGAGTTTTCTACTTGTATAATATTCCTAAGCTTCACCATTCATGGATTTTGTTATCTTTTCATTGCTAAAACTCAGTTGTTTCTAAGATTTTAATGCCTTCACCTTCAAGTACACAATCAAAGTTCTTCAAAGTTGTATCATAAGTTCAGTTCCTTCTGAGGGATTCCTTCTAAATTCTTATGCATGGAGATGTGTATGTGTGTAAAAAGATAAAGATATTGTTAAGAAGTGGGGGGCATTGAGAAAGATGATGTTGATGAAAGATCAAGTAATACTACCCTTAAGGAAAAATGGGGAAATACTGAAAAGAGAATCTTCCAAGGCTCCATCTACACCTACATAATATAATGTTCAAAAAGATACCATAACAACTGAGTTACATATGCACGACTTAACTACCAATCAAGGCATCTTTGATCAATGTCCTTGTTTTTGTATTCATTCTAAGTTACTCTTTTGTCCAAATTGGTTATAGGTGAGTAAATTGCTCAATTTGTAGGGTTATCAAAAAGAGTTATAAAAGTGAATTAAAGATGCATTTAGTGTCTCTATCAGAAGGTGTTGTGATGATTATGTAATAAAGATAACAGCAGAGCCTCACAGCTGGTGAGCTGAGTTCCCATGAAGACACTAAGAACTCACACCCATGTGACTTAAATAATCAACTCCATATTCATGCATTGTGATCCTCGTGACTAACTTAACTACCATTTTCTATCCAATTTTTCTTATAAAATAAAATTAGGGGCAATAAATTTCATCAGTACAACTATACATCTAAAATTTTAGGGCTGCAACAAGGGACTAAGTAGTAGAAACGTATGTGACAAGACATAAGTCAAGATTGTTACTAATACTGAGTTGGCTACATTTTGAACTCTTACAAATTCTGAAAGGAATTCTCCCTCTTATATTGACAACAATTTGAGTTACAGACATGCGATAATATCAAGCACACACTACAAATTTTATTTATCTTTTAAAAAACTGTTCTATTAACTATTACTTACACACTAATCTACTACTTTATAGGGTACAAAATTTTGAATCCATTCCCTATATTGATTTCCATTTCTATAAATTGACACAATCAGAACAAAAATGTCCAGCTAACAATCTATGCATTGCAATGTCATAAAATATTTTGAATCTTTGAAAAGGCCTAGGTCAACATACCTATTTTAGCAAATAACCCTTCAATGTCTTTAACAGATCTCTCCAAATCAGAGGGAGGTGTGTAGGCCTACTTAGTCAGAGTGTTTCTACTCACCATACAACATCCCAAATGTAAGTCTCATCTAAGAATATCCTGTAAACTACATCTAGTAAATAACACTACATGCATACAAACCTGCTTTCTTATGGTTTGATATTTTGTATTCTCTTTCTTTAATTGCAAATTTTGCCTATTTTTAATCTTCCTTTAAAGCTGATATTTTTTTCCTGGATTTCTCAAGAGCTTTCTGTACACTTTCAGATATAGTTCAAAAATGGGGGCCTAATGTACTAGTGGCATCACAGTTCCTACCAAGGAAAATTGCATTGGAAGATTGATATAGTAGAAATAATAGATTAGATTAGGAATTATAATTATATTAATCATGAGAGAAACCTAATATAGCCATTAGGATATGTGAGACTAGAAGGAACAATATGATTAATCATGATAGCCTTTTAAACAACACTAACTCAAATAACTTGTGGTGGAATATTATTTTGCACCTTGAAAATGCACACATATATCAATGTTTAATAGTGTATCAGTTATTCATAATTTTAAATTGTTGTTCAAAAATTGATATTTGATACAAAATTTTCAAGTACAATGTTTCTTTAGCACTGTGGCTGTCAAGTTTTCAAGGAAAAGGGGATTGGTAGATCATATTCCTTAACTAATGGTTGAAAAGGGGATCCAACATCAAGGAGCTTTCCTTTAATAATATTTTTAACATCTAAGATCTATAGCTTAGCTGCATTTAGCTCTAGTAAAACAGTGTAGACTAATGTAGAAAATATATGAAAAAATGAACAATGTTTGATGCGTGCATAGTATGTTAGAAGAAAATCAGAACAAGATGGGTAGTAGAGGTGGACAATTACCAGGCCCAAATAAGTGATCACTTTTTCCACCTTATTCAATTCATTCCCTACAATCAATAATGGAAAATATTCTTTTGACTAATTAAAAAAAAATGTGAAGAGATATCCCAGAAATACAAAGAACTCAAAATTGACAACCACAAAAATTATGAAAAATCATGCATGAAAGACGTTTTTTTTTTCTCTCCTCTCATGGCATTTACACAATGCATATATTTATTATCCTTTTTTGATGGAGCCATGAGAACACAGGATATGAAAACAATAGCAAGAGACATGAAGATATCACTAAACTCCCTATTTTCTAAGCATTGGCCACATCTTCAAGGCATGCAAATTTTGAAAACCTAGCAAGGCATGTGGACTATTAAAATATATCATCTAATGCTCAAAAGTCTATTATTTAATTGATGCACAATTTACTAACATAAACTAAGTTTTTACGTACATTCTTGCATCGATATCTATGATACCTTTGTCTGCCATCTACAATGCCAATTGTAACATATTATGGCCTCTACAAAATGTAATACGCTTATAGACATATGGACAAACCTCAAAATGGGGTCATTTACTGGACTAAAAAGATAAAGTCTAAATAGAAAATGGAAATTTGGAAGAAGAAAGAAGACTTCCCTGAACAGATCTTGAGACCGTTGGTAGTATAAGAGTGGCTATGTACTATGAAACAATGAAATTCTTGAGCAGAAAAGAACTAATGTAATAGTTCTGTTTGAAATCAATGGCACCAGAATTGAGGATTTGTAAAGCCTGGGACATAGTAGATGAAGCATTTTTCTATCTCACTGTGCTTGCTAGTTTGGATTGTTATTGATGAAAAAACTACTATGCATGTTAGTTTGGATTGAGATTGATTGAAAAACTACAACTATTGTATTAAGGATATAGAATTCTGCAAAACAAAAATAGAATTACCAAAAAGCCATTAAAATTGTTCTACCTATAAACAGTATGAACCACATTAAAGTACAAGATTGCAATAGTAATCATATATGCCAGAATCTCCTAAAGAAAAGTTCATGCCATTGATTATTTTTTACCAGAGGCCTGCGGACTGAGAGAGGAAAGTGGGAAAAATGTAAATCCCAATGTTTCAACTGCAAATTAAAAATAACACAATTTTTTTAATTTAAACAACTGAAAATCTTAAATTTAATTCAATAAACTGATTTCTTTTGCATAAACTATCAAACTTACAGAATCACAATAGCCAATATGAATCTACTCAAAATGATTTTCATCAATGCAATCATTCCATTCTATATTTAGTAGAAGCAAATGAAATCCCTCCAAGACCAATAAATTATAATCTACTATATTATCTATAGAGTTAATTCTAAGCATTGTCATTACTATAATTTTGTTTAACTGAAGAGTTACCCTGGAGAAATCTAGTTCAAGAATAAATATCTATTAGTAATTAATGTTATTTATATAGTATAATTTCATCTATAAAAGAAAACACTAATGAAAGGACAGAGAAAACACCAATTTTGCATTGACATGGATACAGTCCTATGAATACAATGTTAGATACTGACACAACCATTTTAAAGACCTCTAATATGGATATAGAGGTGTGTAGATGGAAGGTATGGACATAAACCAAAGTAACTAATAGAATTTTTTTTCCCAATAACTGTGGTTGTGCCTGCCCTCACAGATTTTCATCCAAATGTGGATGTATCGACAATGAATTTTAACAGTCTCTCAGAAAGCATCAAAATTTTTTGGTCTCTTAGAATAAGGTTGTGTTGAATATGAGTTTCTTGCAAAATTTCAAAGACTTATGATTCACAATCCCCCCTCCAAGCCAAACTTTTTGAAAGCTAAGCCACTCTTTACTACTACGAGGTAGACTTGAAAATGAAGAATAATATGAAGACATTTAGGAAAATCCTTGCATAAAATCTGTCTAGTTTTATCTAGTTCCTTGTCTCACAATAGTCAAAAACTCTCAACTCCAAACACTCAATCTGCAGTAGTTCAGACCTAAATTTCTTAAATTTCTTATACACCTCATACTACTATGGATAGTTGTTTCTGTTATACACTCCCACATGCTCTTCACCAAAAAAACACCTATCTTTAAATATTCTAAATCAGAGAATGTAGAGATCAACTCAATATAGCCTTGTCCAGCCTGTAGTCTGCCATCTACTTTACTTTTTAAATTTTGTCCCATTCTGCACCACAGCTCCTGCTAAATATTGACAAGTATTTTAAGAAGGAATAACTTAAACATCACATACTAAGCTTAATTTGAAGACCAAAAGTGTTAAATAGTCAAAGTTACTTTTTTTTGACAAACATAATTCTTCCCTTAGTGTCTAATGTTTAAGGGTAGCCCCTCGAGAAACATACCTTCTCTTGCATTGGTATTTTGAAAACACATCTGCCAACCCTTTGCAACACTAATCAAAGAGGGAAAAAATAAATTTGTCCATGGTTGAGGTAAGAAATATGCAAGTTTTCCATAATGAACACAACAAACAAAATTTATCCATGAAAAAAGAACAATTCTATTGGCTAAAAGGAAAAAGATTAATAACTGTTTAACTGTATAGCCTTGGCAATAGTTCTTAGGAACTAATAAATAGTAATTACCTAAATTTCTTACTTCTTTGACCGGTATCTCTTCTGGCAATATCATGACTCCTCTACCACTATATAAACTTTACACTTTGACCTTTGATGATTTGGTAAGAAATTAAATCATATCCACCATTCAAAAAATATAAAACTTTCCTACAATATTGAACCCTGTATCTTCCACACTATTGAAAATGTTGTCAACATGGTAAAACTAGCCACCTTGTAGCTCCTAGTTTTCAATACTAGAAGGTGACATGCAAACAAGGTAAAACAAAACAATACTAGTGCTTGAATACTATGAAGTGCAATAAGACTTTTGAGTATTTGGGTCATCCCAACTATCATATCCTCAATGTTAGATAGTGTAAATTAATCATCTAATACTGACAAAATGGTCGGTAAATAGTCACTCAACACCCAATTTAGTCAACTATATAGCCATTCACTTTACCATCCACCATGAATGCTACATCAAACTTTGACCAACAGTACACTTCACATTTATTATGTATTTCTATATATTGGATGAATTAGTAATGCAATCTTAGAGCTCTTTTATAGAGTTTCTTCTTTGTACCTTGTTTTCCAGCATGGTATTAGAGCCGATGGTTTTGGTGATATTGGTGGATGTCACTTTGTCTAAAATTGCTTACAATTGTGGATACTCTGTTAAGGATGGTGCTGAAAGGAGGCAAGGATCAAGCAATCTAAATGTTGCTAAGTCAAAGGAAACCATTGTTTCAAGTCAGTGCTAAAGCTGCTGATTATATAGCTTGTTGTATGTGCAGATTACCACTTTCTAAAATAAGTAGAAATAAGCAATTAGAAATAGTTGCCAAAGTTTAAATCTGTTGACTTGTTGAATGATGCTGCCACTAGTTGAGCATTATAAGCTATTATCAATCATTGGCTTGTTGATCATTTTAATGTCATAAACATTTGGGGTGTTCCAATCAAAAGGCTCTAGAAGAATACTTCCCATTTTCTTTTTATTGAAGTGTGAATCCAAGGTCAGTGTGTCGTCAATGTATTTCTTTGAGAAAGTCCTCAACCTAAACAACTTCATGTTTTCTATTCTAATTTGGCAATGCCTCCATAAGGATGCATCAAATTCATCTTGACAATCTTCTTATAAATCCTCAAGGCAAGGGAGATAACCACCATAGCAAGTGGTAAATGTCTTGTTTAACTTACCTCTTGGGGTCAAAATTGGGCCTCAACAAGTAGAACTTTCTCAGTTTAAGGATTTCCAATTTGGCACTTGCATCTTTAGTAGTTGCCAAAGTGCACTTGTATCCTCTACATGATAATGAGAACCCCACAACTTTTACCTTTTCTATGGAAAATACATTATGTACATCTAGGATTTACTTGTAGAACTTGAGCATGATGATTTGATCACTATAATGTTGAGGTAGTAGATAGGGATGTCATTAGAACCCATACACATGTATATAGGTGTGTCACCAACTCTTTATGAACCACATCCCCCATGGCTTGATAAAGGTTTTCTACTTCTTGGACAATTAAAATATGGGGTCCCCTTGTAGGCATATTATTGTGTTGTATAGGAATGTACCATTAGCCTTGCAAAATATAGCAAAACATATTTCAAAATGGAGCCCCCATGTGGTTTTTAGTCTCCAACGCTTCATATTGTCAACACAAATCTACCATCCAAACTACTTAAGATGTCATATAAAAATTGTGAGTCTACTACAACTCTTTTAGTTGTCAACCAATATTTTCAAAGATCATTTGTGCCTAGTCAAAAAAGGTAGTAGATTCAATAATGTTAAGATTAGATAATACATCCTTGGGGAATATTCTTTCACATTTAATTCCATAAATATGCGACATAAAATAATGATGATCCCTTGGATGGGTAATATGAGTTTTTTCCTAGAGATAGTGGGTGAGGAGGATTATCCACTATGTGTTCACTTATTACTTGCATTCATGCTCCATGGATTGATACTCCCTAAGGGTAAATACCTTATTGTTCAAAGTCATGTACTTTCTTCTAGGAGTCCAAAAGACTATGGTTGTGTTCATAGAATCAAAGGCAAGAATGATAGTATTGTCTAGTAGGGAACAAAATCATGTAGCTGGTGAGTAATTATTGTCCAAGGTGTTGCTGATTTTTGGATAATGAATGGATGTAGGAAAGAAGCATTTCTAAACTATCCTAGACTAAGAAGGTTGGTATAATATTCCTATTGAGAAACATTTCCTTTGTGTACATATTCCTTGATTTCCTCTTAAGTTGCATTCTTTGATGTCTATGTCCATTAGAAACCAAACCAAGTTCTCTATCTTCAACACTTGGAGCACATCATTTTTCATATATTTCATTGTTAGCACTACCTTTTCAAACTCTTTGATCAAATTTTCTCTTCTTTCCCATGGGTTTGATGATACTTGTGTTGGGTTTCCACTGGTGTGGATGATGAGGAAGCTATGCTCTCGACTCTAGCTTTTCCTACAAGATAATATTTTATTAGTATACAAAGCCAACACAATCTCTGTAAAACCCAAATTGAATTATTACTTGAGTCCAAGCCTTAGGGTTTCTAATTGCTCATTCACAAGTTACTTAATGAGGATTAAGGAAACTTGAAGCTTTGATATTGAAATCCATAATATGTTCTCAAGTAATTGATGTTGGAGTAGGATTAAAGAGGAAAATATTCCCCCAAAAGATAATCACTTGATGAAAATTATAACAAGGGCTTGGGTATGCAAAAATCATTTCTTTAATACCAACTATGAGAAAAAGAGTAAGTGGTAGAATGAGATCCTAGAACCTAATGATCTAATGTCTAGTTTTGAATAAAGGGTGTCAAACCAAAACTAATAAGGGTACTTTTGATGTGTGACCTATTATTAGGCCAATGTTAAAGAGGGTTTCAAGGGAAACCCTCTTTTCAACTACAATTTTGGACAATGCACTTAGGAGGGGGAGTACTTCAAACACCAAGGCAAGGATCATGAAAGGCCAAATTAGGGCATCAAAAGATAAGCTCCAAGGGAACTTCCTTCTACACATTTTTGACAAAAAAATTTGCTAAGCCTTCAAAAACCCTTTCAAAGATATGCCCCAAAGGTTTCTTAGATCCAAGAGGAAGAAGCCCAAAAACAAGACCAAATTTAGGCAAGGTAGAACACTCAACAACCTATGACTAGGATACACACCAAAGGAAAATTGCCTATGAGTGAGGAAATGGGAGGACATTTTTGCCTTGTAAAAAAGGTGTTCTCTTCAGTGCAGTTCTGCAAGCATTGAACATCTGCGGAACAATCTTCAGGGGGTTCATGTGTTGAAAGAAAAATGTGAAGCATCTCCTTCAATTGGCCCTCTATAAATGGGCAATATGGTGCGAGATTGACAAGAGTAGGGGATCCAAATGGCATTTTGTGACAGTAAAATCTACAATGTAATTCAGTCTAATGACATTACACCAAAGGCATTACCGGTGGAAGGCTTTAGGTTTTCAATAAACCTCATGAAAGAAGAGCATGCCATATTTAGTGTAAGCGCCTAAGTGTGAGACAACTCAAACCACTGGAAGAAATGAAATAATCAACCAAACGTATGAAAACATAAAAAAATGTATGAGGTAAATACCAATTTAAGTGTAGAAAGTGCTAGATTTAGAGCCAACTACAAGAGATGGAGTCCAGTGTTCCAGATGAGGAGCCAGCGCTGGGAAAGCAAGCAGCACTAGCATGGGTCGAACCAAGGTTCTGTAGCTCTAGCTACTTTGCATGCTCAACGTCAATGAAATTGAAAACAATTTTGCATGTTAAAGTTAAGCCCGTGTTGGTCGAAATTATGACCAACATGGGCTTAGATTTTTTTAAATTGAAATTTTTCCTTCTACAATCTGACCAATCAAAACCTTATTAATTGATGGTCAAATTTTTTGGTCAAAAAATGACCTCAAGTACTAGTGTTCACTGTAACAAAAGAGAAGCGTGATCACACCCAGCATCAACTTATAGAGTTGGAGGAACAACTTATGCATTTGAAGAGTGACAATGCTAATCTAAAAGGTAGTACTAGCTGCAACTAAAGAGAAACTTGAACACATAAAAAGTCAACTTACTAAATCAAAACAAATGCTGGCAAACTTGCAAATGCATCTTGAATCTGCTAAGGAATCAAAGCAGTTATTAGAGAATGAACTAGCAGCCATGATTTCACATAAATCAGATATTAAATCTCAATTCAAGGCAACAGAAACTGAGATGAAAGGGTTGTCTAAAAAAGTGGATGCTTTGGAGCTAGAGCTTAAGGAGGAGTGCATGCAATGCAAAGATGCCATTACCAAGTGCGAGGTTTTAGAGGAGTAGTTATGTACAAAGGTTTGCAAAATGCTTCAATCTTGTTTCAAATATACTAGATTGATGTATATTTTAATTTCCTAAGATATGTTGAGTTCTATCTAATTTTTTTTATAACTTCTTCAACATGCATGTATTCAGTTTTAGACCTAAGGTTTCTAAACTAATGTGAAGATGTTTAATTGGATACCAAGAAGGAACAATTTTTTGAGTATTCTTAAAGTTTTGTATCAGAGGAATAAATTAGAAAGAGACTGGTATTAACCAACCTGCTTGGAACCCCTCATATTTAATCTATGTTCTTTTCTTATTTGATAAATATACAAATCAAAAGTATGCATATATTACTAATTTGTGCTTGCTTTCTATTTATTCTCCATGCTAACCAATGTAAAGTTAATGGTTGAAGTACACTGACATTTTCTATTTTATCATCACAATGAGATTTAAACTATAAGATTTAGCATGAAGATCTGCTTGGCATGAAGCCATGTTTTCCTATCTTGTTTATGTAGAAGTAGATTCCACGATAATAAATGTCCAAGAATGTATCATGAATAATTGACATGACTTAAATACAAGTAAGTCTACCAGATATTCACAACCCATGTTAAATGTTGATTTGTTTTTGGGATAAATTGTGTGATAGTTTTTAGCATCAACGTTTTGGATCATACTACATGATCCATCATCAAGATACAGGAGAGTAACGTTAGTAGATCACGTAGGATGATCAAAAACATTGATGCTAAAAGCTGTCACAAAATTGATCCAAGAAACAAATTAACATTTGCGTATAGTTGCCTCAAAATGAGGCAGAACTATCCAAAAGGGACTATATACACTGAGAAAAATATGGTAGTTTTGTGATATGTATATCTAATACAAACAGCTTTCTCTCCTTTTAATATCAACTAGATAAAATGGTCTAGGTTTTATCAATGCTTTCATGAATGATTTTCAATATGCATTTGTAAAAAGCAAGTAAGAATATCATCTTTGTCAAATATGGCATATGTTTAATTCTTATGTTTGTCTTTATTTGGATAATATTCCTACTTCTATGTTTTATGCCCATTGATATACTTATGAACATTGCCAAAATTATTATTTTCCATGACATACAAGGGTCTAAAACAATCAAAATTGGACAAAATAGACCAAAAATGTTAAATTGAGAAAATACTCAAAATTATAGTACTACAACATTACAAATAAGTGATTTTCAAAAACATTGTGAGAATTTACAATGGAATTGAAAATACTACACATTTAAAATTATGGACAATTATTACATAAATTGGATACTTTCCTAAACCATCAGCTTTCTTGCAGAAATGAAACTTTGCTCAATATGTTTATGAAATCGATAAAAAAAAGGGTCTTCTTCTGAGGTGGGTCTTGCTGCACACGCTGTAGGTAAATTATAGTTAGAAATGTTTTACATAGTAGCTCTATTGCTATTCCACAAGATTTTCTAATTTGGGAGATGAAAGAATTTATAAAATTCTTTCAGGTCTACTAGCAATAAAAATTGGTGCTAGTGAAGTAGCCCATAAAGTGATGGAAGACTCTATTCCAATTTTTTCTTGTGCATGTAAAATTGCATCAGATGCAAAAAATTACTCAATGGTATGAAATTCTAGTTTGCGGCCACAAATTAGATATCTGGTTTTTTTTTGGAAATATTTTGATAGTTTGGAACTCTAATGTAGAGAGAACTTTTGACATGCACAACTAACCTAAAATATTGCCTAGCTACTCATTGTATTTCCCTTAGTCTACATCACAAAATATTTAGATTTTGATTGTTGTGTATGCATAGAAGAGTGCACAAATGTGGAAAATAATGCAAACCTTGAATGTGAATGTTAAGATTCTCTATCTTTTCCTTGGCATTGGAGTATAGAAGTGTGAATGACAATATTCCCATAGTCCAGAATCATAAGGTTTTTTTTTGGAAATATTTTGATAGTTTGGAACTCTAATGCAGAGAGCACTTTTGACATGCACAACTAACCTAAAATATTGCCTAGCTACTCATTGTATTTCCCTTAGTCTACATCACAAAATATTTAGATTTTGATTGTTGTGTATGCATAGAAGAGTGCACAAATGTGGAAAATAATGCAAACCTTGAATGTGAATGTTAAGATTCTCTATCTTTTCCTTGGCATTGGAGTATAGAAGTGTGAATGACAATATTCCCTCCCCGCTCCCTCCTTTCGCTTCTTCAGCAGCCCTTCTCGTGGGTTCTATCTCGTGTTCCACTGTCCTCCACTCGCTCGCTAGGATTCCCTCCATTGCTGAGGTGGGCTCTCACACGCTTCCAGTCGACTCCAACGGCTCTCCTGCAGCCACTCCACAGATCAGTCTTGTCACCAACGGCTCTTTGTCGGGATTGCCAGGTACGTCCACTCCTTTCTCTCTCATTTCTCCTTTGGCTTCACATCGCATTTATGACTGTGATCTTGCTCCCAGCCAGTTCAACCTTTCTCAAGCCCCTCCCCCGTCCTGTATTACTCCCAACAATGTGAGGAGTCCATCGTGGTCCTCTCTTCCAAGCCTCTCAACCTCTTGTTTGCCCACCCTATCCTCTCATCGTAAGCCACCCCAACCTTGCCCCAACATTCTCCAATCGGCTCCCTCACCTCACATTCCATCATTAATCACTGGGATTCAAAGCTGGTGGTTAACCTCTCGCATGCCATTATTGATCCCCTGTGCTTCAATTTCCTCAAGCGTGGCCTTAATTTTTCACCCTCTCCTTGCTTCATTCCTTGTGTGGACTTCCTAGCCAAAATTGAAAACTCCATTCGTGCTCTCCCATCTGAAGTTCACGAGGAGGTTAGACAAGATTGCGCTGTGGCTCTTAGACGAGCCAAGCCTCCGAAGCGCAACATCCCTAATCCTGAATTTCTTGCTTTCAAGAACCTTTTGCGCAACAATGACCTGATTATTTCTAGAGCCGATAAAGGCAACGCCACGGTCATTTTGAACAAGGGAGACTACATCTCCAAGATGCGGACTCTCCTCTCTGATTCGGTGAGCTACAAAATCTTAGCCCGCAACCCGTGTTCCTAAATCCTCAAAAAAGTCAAAGCCATGGTCAATGGTTCTTCTTTTGATGATTCCACCAAGAGACTTCTCATTCCTTCCAAAGAAGTCACTCCCCACATATACGGAGTCCCAAAGATCCACAAAGCCAACGTCCCTCTCAGGCCCATTGTTGATACGATTGGCTCGCCCACTTACCCTCTCGCTTCGTTCCTTGCGAAGCAAATCTCCCCTTTAGTGGGTAAGTGTGACTCTTTTATCAAAGACTCCAACCATTTTGTTGACTTCATCAAAGATGCCAAACTAGAAAATGACAACATTTTGGTCAGTTTTGATGTGGTCTCCCTTTTCACCAAGGTCCCCATTTCGGACTCCATCGAAGTTTTCAAACACAAGGTCAATGAAGAGGTGGCCACATTAGTGGAGTTATTTTTAAGATCCACCTTTTTCACCTTCCAAGATATTATTTATGAACAAGTCGATCGTGTAGCTATGGGCTCCCCACTTTCTCCTATCATTTCCAATCTTTACATGGAGTACTTCGAAGATTTGGCTTTACACTCCTTCCCCTTCAAGCCTAAGTGGTGGAAACGCTATGTTGATGACACCAACATTTGTTGGCCTCATGGTCTCCAAAAATTAGAAGAATTTCATGCACATCTTAACATGGTGTCACCCTGTATTTCCTTCACCATGGAGCTGGAGAGGAATGGGCGTCTGCCATTTCTCAATGTTTTACTCTCAAGGAAATTGGACGGCTCGCTAAGTCGTCAAGTGTTTTGTAAAGCCACCCACACTGATTTGTATCTCCATTCTTCTTCCCATCACCACCCTTGCCAAAAAGTTGGAGTGCTCAAAACCCTGGCTCTCAGGGCCCTTCGCATTTGTGACAAGGACAACATTGACGATGAGCTTTCCTACCTTCGCAAAGTCTTCAGGCTCAATGGATACACCAACCAAAATATTTCCAAAGCTTTCAAGCTTGCCAAGTTATTTCACTCCACCCCAAGAACCCCCCCTTCCCAGCACAACATTACCCCCTTCGTCATCCTTCCTTTCATTGAGGGCATCTCGCATAAAATTTCAAAAATCCTTCTCAAAAAAGGAGTTTGTTGTGCCTTCAAACCCCTTTCAACTATCAGGAATCACGTGCCCCCTCTCAAAGACTCTCGAAACGCTCTCGCTGATTCGGGTGTCTATAAAGTTTCTTGTTCTTATGGGACTTCATACATTGGAGAAACGGGTAGATCGTTCTCCACAAGAATTAGGGAGCATAGTGCTGACATCAAGCATGATAGAGTGTACAAATCGGCCCTAGCCGAGCATTCTTCCTCCACCAAACATCACATTTGTTTGGAGAACACTCAGATCCTCGCTAAAGAGGATAGCTATTTTAAGAGGAAGATGAAGGAAGTGATTGAAATTTTCAACCACCCTTCCAACCTCAATCGTGATGATGGTTGGGCCCTTAGCCTAGCGTGGCACCCTCTGTTATCTTCCATCAACAGACCCCATCGTTCCCCCCGTTGACTCCCCCTTCTCTCTCTTTTCTCTTCCTTCTCTCGTCTCTGTAGCGCTTGCATCTTTCTTGCCACCCCCCTACCCCCTCGTCCTCTCCTTTCCCTCCGGCCTCCAATCTCCTTCTCTCTCTTCCCTCCCCCTTTCCTTCCTTGGCCTTGTTCTTCCCCACCCCCTCCTTTCCCTCAGGCGGTTATGTTGATTTATAGGCTAGGTTTTGTCTTTATTAGTTTTTAGCCTTCTTCTTCGTTGTGTTCTTTTATTTTATATTTTGTAAATCTTTTTTGTGTTGGTTCTCATTTTTCTCTTTCTTGCTTCGTTGGTCTTTCTTGTCTTTCTTTCTCCTTTTGTTCCTCCTTTATTTTTTTTCGGGTTTCTTCCATTTCTATCCTTTTATTTTTTAGTTATTTATTTATCCTTCTTTATTATTCTTCCTCTTTAATCCTTATTATGATTCCTTTTTTAATTTTTTAATTTTTTAATTTTTAATTTTTCTTCTTCTTTTTTCCCCTTTTCCCCATCGCTTCCTTTGCAAGCTTTGACTTTTGTTTTTTAAGGTACATATATATTTATATTTGGTTTCTCTTTTTTGGTCTTTTTCCTACTCTTTGTGTCTCTCCCTCCCTTTAATTAATTAATTTATTGCCATTTTTAATTTTTATTTTTAATTTTTAATTTTAATTTTAATTTTTTAATTTTAATTTTTTCAATCCTTGTCCCTCTCTTTTTGTTTTTGTCTTTCTCCATTCTGTCCTTCCTTCTCCCTATCCTTCCTTTTGCTTCTTTACTTGGTCTTTCCTTTCTGTTTATACATTTATATAGCCTAATTTGTATTCTTCTTATCGTTTTATTTGGTTTTTCCTTCAGTGCCTTTTTGCTAGTTTCCCTTTCTTCTCTTATTAGTTTTTAATTAGTGTTATTTTAATTCTTTAGTTTTAGTTTTCAACTTATTATTCAAGTTTTTTCTCTCTCTTCAGTGGGTAGTTTTTCTTGATTTACGTGTCACTCCCACCCACCTCTCCCTCTCCTCTTATTGCTTTGCTTGGTCTGCAACATATCATTTTGTTTCTTAGCTCTCTTTATCATCCTGATGATGGATCATAGAATATGATCCGAAACGTTGATGTTAAAAAAACATACACAATCACACCCAGAAGCGAATACAAAATTTTATGGATTGTGGAAATCTGTTACAATTAATCATAAGGTTACACAAAAGTCAAGATTTATTATTGGACTTTCACTCGAGGGTGAACAAATTATAGATTAGATGATGAAAGACTATGTCAATTAGTGTAGAATTTTGGCTAATTTTTTTATGTTATCCCTAATAGAACCCAACAAAAAGAGAAGGCACATGAAAGGCCTCTAAGAATTCCAAACAAATTTGAGTTTTGGTAGCATAGAATATTTTTCAATTGATGCACCATAGAAAGTTATAGTCAGTTTTCTTTATAACATATGGCTTAAGATAATAATGGAGGCCTGAACTCCCAAATAGTTAAGCCTTTTTTGGTACATCTAGAGTGGCCAAACACTTGGCAAGTCAAGGTAAGGCATTGTTATGGAAATGATTAAGGATGGACTGAACTTGTGTAATCACTTAGTGCATCATTTAACTTTCCAAATGAATTGTGTATAAAATGCCCCACTTTTGTCTCTGAAATCTAAGAAAAAAATAAAAGATATATATCATCTTGGTATTGTTGTGGCACACCCCCATTTTTTATTCCCATTCTAAGATTCTTAGGCACTTGATTTGACCATAGTTTATTAAATATTTCTTTAGATATCACATGGTATAGCATCCCTCATTGTATTTTAGGAACTTCTATCTATCCCCAAATAGTGATGGTGAATTTATTATGGCATCTAATCATTCTTAAAGAGGGCTTGGTTTTTGTTAAGGTGATTCAAGCCATATGTAAACAGAGCTGGGAATGTGCAACCATCCCCAAAATAGAAGGATTCTTGACATCTCTTAGAATTCTCTAGAGTTCCTAAAGTATCTTGGAAGTGTCTAGGCATTCTCTAGTTTAAACACCTAGGAACAACAAAAGAAAAAAGGAAGGAGTTGGGCCCAAAGGCTCCTCTAGATGGGCCTGATATGAATCCCTATAAAGCTAGTTTTGTTGTAGGTAGAGATAGGTTATTGCCAAAAGATGATACTCAGCCTCAAAATAGTAAAGTAGATTTGGTATAGTCAAATGCTTACACATATGGGCTATTTATGAATCCTAAGACCTTAGAGATAGTTCAGAAGTGTGCAAATTCCTCACTTATCAAAACTTGTGAGCAATGGTGTAGATAAGAACCACTTACAATACTAGAAGATGATTTTATTTAATGAATCTAGAATTCCCAATCCTAAAATTTAGGTAGAAAAATGTACTATAATGGCTCATAAAGAACTTACACAAAAAATGAATACACAATAGAAGATGAAAACCCTCAAGTATTGTATGAGACATCCATAACTTCAGCATCAAGCTAGGGACAAGAAATCTCATTACTTTCCAATCATATCATTGTCTCACTCCTTCCCTAATCGATCTTCTCAATGACAATGAGCACAAGCTGAGGATTGAAATAGATTGTCGAGTAGGAAAGGAGGAATGAGAGGCAAGGGAAACTCTTTCTTAAACTGTTGGATGAGATTTGGGATCTAGAAAGATGGACTGCGACTTCATATCTTTTCCTACCACAATGCAGAAGAAAACCCTTACACAGCTCCAGCTCCTTTGTGCACTCTCAAACATCAATGAAATGCTCCTTCGCGTGCTCTCAAACATCAATGCAATGAAAAATGTTTTTTCATGTTGAAGTTAAGCTCATGTTGGTTGAAATTTTGACCAACACGGGCTTAGATTTTTAAAAAGATGATTTTTCCCTTCTCCAATCCGACCAACGTAAACCTTTTTAATTGAAGGTCAAAAATTTTGGTCGAAAAATAAGATCAAATGTAGTAGTGTTAGTATGGCCATGTGATACAACCAATATCATACAATATTTCACACTACTATGGTACGATACTTTCCAATATCATATGCTCTTTCTCCCTAAGGCATGCAATATTCTTCCATTATCACCCAAGGATGAAACACTGTCACCCAAGATTGAAAATAAACAACCCAAACAACAATTAGAAGGGAAAAAGAGTTAGAATCTCCACACTGGGGAGTATAGGATCCACTATAATTGAGGCTTGGACACTCGAACACATGAAATGAAAAACACCACACAATAGAAACGAGAAAACATCTATCCATCCAAACAAAAACAATATATGAAAGAACAAGTGGAAAGAAACATCACAATGTACATACATGGTTCATAAACCAAACATCATATGAATGAAAAATATAAATATTTAAGCACCAACACAACAAAAACTCATGCATGGTTCCTCCCAACCATAATAGCATCATGAGACCTCAAAGGCCCTAGCCATACCCTGCACGTAACATCCCAAACTATGAACTAGATAGTGAGATCTTTCTTATGAGGGAGTTACTATTAAAAATGTAACTAACATCATAAGAACAAGAAGACCTAACATACTAACCAACCAAGCATAGATACTCCAACTAGTAGTGAATTAAATCATCTAACCATATGCCATAACATCATAATAAAGGAAAGCATCAAATGAAATCTAACATCATATAAACATGATATCCATACATTCCAATGAAATTATAAATCACAAAGAAACATACTCTAGAAAACCCAAAATACCAAGTGAACATCAAGCATCGGTCTCAACTAGAAATAGACCATCTTTGTACACTAGTCCCTAGCAGTGATGAAGATAGCTACCCCTCCCAACCACATGGAACCTATAGTTACACTCCCACTTTGTTGATGGAAATGATGATCCAACCACAAGCACACATAAAGAAAATGTCCATGGCTAACACTCATGCTAGATAATAAAGAGGACTGCAACCAAAATCATGAAAAAATACAAGTGGATCAGGTCCTAGTCAGACACTCTATGGTTTACTATGTAGGGGCTATAGTGAAGATTAATATGCTTGGGATTTCCAAGCTAAATATAGTGTAGAAACACTCTCAAGGTGCTCACCTGGAGGCCATCACACTAGTGCAGAAACACTCTCAAGGTACTCCCTTGGAGGCCATCACTGAGTGTCCTTAGAATCAAACTATAAGACATCACATTTTATTATCTTAATTTTATTACCCAATTTATTTCTTTAGTTATCACTTACTTAAAAGCTTCTTCACACCAACCTAGGAGATAGTCATCGAGATTACAAGAGAAGCCCCTCCACTACCTACCCTACATACCCATGCTCATCACATGATGAGTGCCCATTGGCAATGCATATTCCCAACCCAACCCAACGAACATAACTCCACCAAAATACAACCAAGAGTTCAGGCCTCACAAGTCACCCAAAAAATTTATGTGTGTGCATGCTCATTTTTTTGCACACCAACATCACGAAGATCATAACATAAGGGTTGGATGAGAACAAAAGAAAAATTATGCTCAACCAAATACAAGCTTGAGAGTACAGATTATACATTAATTACAAAGGACAATAAAACCATACATCATGAACTCACTCAATCAGCCTCAATTTTGGAGTATGGATCCTAAGCAAATCTCAATGATGCAACCAAACCAAACATCATGGACTCACTCAACCGGCCTCAATACAGGAGTATGGATTCTACATGAATCCTAGTGTCTACAAAATAATAACAAGGATTCAATCAGAAACAAAACACAGGTATAAAATCACTCAATTGAACACATGGTCATGAGTATGGATTCAATAGGAATCCCAATGCAAACATAAAAGATGCAACAATGGACTTCCTATAGATAATATGAATAGTTGAATCACTAACTCCATGTGCCACTACCAAGGACATAAACCCTACACACTAAACAACAAAATCAAGTACAATTGCATATAATAATGTAATTGAAGTGATAATGCATTAAATTACATTAAATAACCATTTATTTAATCCCATTAAAAAATATTTATTTAAATAACTCATTTTGCATAAATTACGAAAATGAACAAGGTAAATATATGTAGCACATAACCAATAAATCCAACATAGAAAACCCATTTCTAATTATTTAAGAATTTAATGATGGTTATTTAAACAACATAATAAGGACATTTAAAACACATAAGTGAACATGGTCAAATACATGACTAACCACTACTACAAGAACCTAGTCTAGTGTAGTAGGATAATAATACACCATGCAATCTCTATACACATCTCAAGGTAATCACAAAACAACATCATGATACCACATCAATCATGGTAACCATTGGCACAAAACTCAGTGAAACCATCTCACACATCATAATCTCATAAATTAGCCATAAGCATAATCAAAGCAACTGATACAATAACATAAATCTAATCACCTCGAGGGTGTAGACAACTCATGGTCCCAATCATGATCACTCACCAAGCAAGATCATCAAGGTTGCATTCATAAGGATGACTTATAGAATTCAAATGGGAGAGGCACTATAGATGACACTTCAACATTTGGGGTCAAATTGCAATGACAATTTGCGACGGTGTTGTGATTTGTTTGTATTTTTTTATATATAAGTCTCCCACGTGTCGTCCTTTTAGATTAAGATAAAAGAAAGTTTTGAAGCGACCTAAAACCCTTTACAAAAAAATAAAGATAAACATTTAAAGCACCACCAAGTTTTACAAGGACCTAAAACTTAAATTTTAAAACATCAAAACCAAGTTTTACAGGGACCTAAAACCAAAAGTTTAAAACAAAAAAAGAAACTAGGTTTTGCAAGGACCTAGAACCTAAAGTTTAAACAAGCTGAAAAGAAAAAAGTAATTGTAATTGCAATGTCCACATGATTATTAAAAAAAAAAAAAATTATGATATTAATCATTCTCCATTTGATTGATTGTGGAGAGTTGTGCCTGAAAGAGTGTGGAGAGCTTCGAATGAGGGTGGAGATCTCTGAATGTTGGTGGAGATCAATTGCAAAAGAGTGTGGTTCTAGGATTTCATTGATGTGCCCTTGTGATCTCTACATTTTTTTGTTGTGCCCTTGTCATCTCCATGCCCTTGCTTTACAATTTCATTGATGTGTCGTGCCCTTGTGATCTTCATGCCCTTACTCTATGATTTTGTTCAAGGGTAGAAGAGGTACCTATGTAAATGTTCTTTTCTTTTCCTTCTAAACATGTATCTCTTTATATTTCCCTTAGTAGGTTATTAGAGGAGATTTTTTTTCACTTGGGGTCCTAAGTCAAATTTTTTCTAGAGCCATGATTCCCTTGGGGATGCTGTTGGTAGGGAGATTGAGGATTCCATCCTCAATGTCATTCTTCTTGGTGTCATCCTAATCTTAATATAATATTCAAACACCCCTCCAACACAAATCAATTCAAGGAAAGTTTTTACCCACACCACTCTTTGGTCTTGGGTAGGGTGGGTAGTAATTCATTCTCATTCTCTATCTCATTTTTTTGCACATGTCAAGGAAGCAGTCTAGTGTTAGCCCAATATTTCCAAATAGGAGGAAAATAATTTTATTGCTAAGTCTTTGAGTTCCTAGAGAATATTTATCCATAGTATCTCTACAAAAAATGGGCAACATGATTTGATAAAAAATGAAAATAATGAAAATCAGATGAACAAGAACGAAGCTAATACACCAAGGAATTATTTTGAAATAAAATGTAAAAACTTACTGATGTAGATTGGATTTTCATACCTACAACCATCAGAGATCTAGTATAGAGGAAGAGGCAAAAATATATTTTACATAATATTTTTATCAATATGAATTAACAAAGATTTAGGTGCCTAAAATACACCGACTTTGTTTGCCAAAAGTCCATTTTTCTATCATCTAGAGGTAGAGTAGTCAAGGACATCATATCCACCCAGTCTAGTACTTCTTCATCAGAGATTACAAAAGCCTTCCCATAGCCTTCAAGCTCTTGTATTTTGTATTTAAGTTTTTCTTGCAAGGGAAGTTAAATGAAATCCCTTACAATTCTCTTCATTATGTTTGTCAAAAAAAGAGGAATTCCATGATTCACAACCTATAATAGAGATATAAATATTATATTAGCTAAGATAGGAAATTTGAAGAGTATAAATCATATGTAACTTGATCCCTATTCTACAACATAATTTATAGTCACTTTTGAAGGTACCCACTTGAAGAAATCCCCACTCCTAACATACCCTGCCAAGTTTTTCTAATTCTTTCTTCCTGTAGAGATGTTATTCTCCCCCAAAAATATCCATATCAATCATGGGAATGTTTTGATGATGAGGAGTAGAGTCATTTGGGTGCTCTTTCTTTGATTTGATGTATCTTTGAGGAAGGCTTTGAAGGTTTTGAGATGGTAATTCCTAAACAACAGGTATCGAAAGTTGTTCTGAAGTTCCATCAGATGGATTAAATACCAAGGATGAATTAAACATTATACTTTTTTCAATCTAAACAAACATCCTTGAGGTTTGACACTGCACTTTCAGAAATTGTATACAGTGGTGTGGGTATAAACTCTCCTTGATTAGATTGAAAAAATTTTGGGATTGTATTATTCTTGGTGTCATCTTAATCTTACTATAATATAAATATAACCTCCAAAACATTTAGTCATTTTTTAAATTACATCTAACCCTCTAGAAAAAAAAACACTTAACTACATATTTGAAACACAAGTGGCACTTCTATTTGTAACTTATACTAACACATCTTATGGTGGATTCTAAATCATTTTATGAATAAAACTAACTTCATTAATTCAAAACCAATAGCATCTCAATATCATCACAATAAAGGTACAACCACATGATTCAAAAACTTATAATTAAACCCAAATATCTCATCTTCAATAGTCTAGTGACTTAGATTTATTCTCATCAAACTATTAATGCTTTGAATATTCTACTTTTGCACTAGCACACCCAAAAGAATATATATCCACATATAACTCACTCAAATACTTTATGAGTTACATAGTTAATTTTATATTAGCATAGTATTCCTTCAAAGGGTTTCATCTATGATTCATCTTAAAGCATATTCATAACAATAATTTGGAGCTCTTAAAACATAGAATATGATTTCTAGCTACAATTCAAATGGTGATGTTAATTCAACTTCATTATCTCTTACCATACCAATTTATCTCTTCAAAGAAAAAAAATCTAAACTTTCAATTGATCTTCAAGTTCAACATTGTTCTACATTTGGAATGAATGCATGCAATGTAGGAATGTACTCAGCCAATACTTATAACTAACACTTTAAATTGGTACTAGTTATAATGTGTCCAATCTAGGTGTATCATCAAACCATAAATGTACATTTAAAATTATCAAAGTCTTAATGATCACATACTAGTAATCTCCTATGTATTTGATACCAAAAACATCACACAAGTTTATCCCAAAGGTGATTTCCTTGGAAATTTACCTCCACATCAACCAATGATAATACCAATCATCTCATGCACTAATAAATGTCTTTCACCTCTTCTCTAACAATATGAAACTTTGGTTCTAATATCAAATAATGGGGAGATAAAACATGTAGAATACATTAAGCAGATAAAATATAAAGGGTGTTTCCTTCAAAATATTTTCATTGCACTTACTTCTCATTCATTGATAATATTTGGTTTGATACATAATATTTTTTCTTTGTCACTTGTAGGCTATAACAAAGGGTAATGCCACCTTTACCAACTCATAAACAAAAACATAACAATGTGGAGATAAAAAGAAGAGAAAGTATTTTACAAAGCATACATTAATACTTGAAAATACTTACAAGTTCTCCAAGATGAGAGAACTCTAACTTCTTAAAATATGAGAAAGCTTCCAATATAAGATCTTAGTAAATGAAATGGCCATTTTCTCTTTGTTCCCTTCCATTTTTTGTCACTTTCTTTGCATCATACTGTTACTCGACCTCTCTATGCCCCTCCTAATTAGGCTTAAAATGACTAAATATAACTAATTTAGAAACAAAACATATATGCTTTAGATACTAAAATATCTCTCACTAATCCTATTTAAATCTTACTATGATTCAGTTCTAGAATCACATGAGTGTATAACAAGATAAATTCATTACAACCAACTCTATCCATCTAGACCTGTGATTCATCCTCTCTAGAAATTAATCATCAACATACAGAACATAATTATTTACATCAAGAAATTAGAATTCCTCATAAATTCTAAGACCACAATTTTAGAGCTTTTCCCTCAAAAAGATTCATGACTTGGAAGCTAGGATGCTCCTGCATTACATAGATGATCATCCTACCATTTATTTTATTTCTCAAGTTTTTAAGGTCATTTTTTTAATGTGGAATGGTGGTTGAAAATATTCAAACATGAACTGGGGCCTTCTTAATAATTTTATGATTGCTCTTCTTTCTACTTAAGTTGTGGAGAAAATGGAATGGATAAGCTTATGTAAATTGAAGTCAAATTGATTTATTTACAAATGCATATAATGATTGAATTTTAGAAGGAAAGAAGAATATCATTTCTCTTTTATATTTTTAATTAATGTTAGGGGATTTTAGAAATATGATTTAAAACTTAATTTAATTTAATTTAATATAAATACATGCATGCATGCATGCATACATACATACATATAATATATATACATACATGCATATGTATACATACACACATTTATACATACATACATACACACACACACACACATATGTATGTATGTATATATGTATATGCATATATATATATATATATATATATATACATACATTCATATATACATATTTATATGTATATATGTGTACATATACACACATGTGTGTGTCTATGTATGTATATATACAAAGACATCTTTTTAAAGGTGCTTATTACATCTTAGCAACAAAAAGATTGATCCAGCTGCATACATATTCTAGAATCCAAATAATAAAACAATAAAACTCACTCAACCCATGCTAAGTGACTTACCTCAAGATCCTGCATAAAAATAATGTAGATTGGGAAATATGGGTAGAGTTCACAAGAAATTTTACAAAAAAATATCATGGCAGATCTTTTTAAAAATAAACAAGCCCAAATCAATACTTTAATCTATAAATAGTAAATTCCATTTTAAGGCTCTGAAATCCTATTAGATTGGAAGATCAAATCAAATCTGCAATATTAGAGCATTCAAAATGATTAAACATGAGTAGCTGCAAGTATGATGGTTATCATACTTGATAGAAGGAATTGTTATCAGACTTGACATAAGGAATGTTTGAGTTTCCTGATAGTTACCGAGCTTGTATTATGGATAGTGGTTTCAAAGAATTTGTTTCAATGGTGAGACAGGTTTAACCCCATGTAATATAACCTATTGGCTAACAAGGGTTCAAAGGCATGCCATTCTTAGGAAATGAGAAAACAATATAGATTTTCTAATGTACCTACCAACAAGGCTTTTGAATTCATTTAGAATGCATTTAAAATGATTTTCCATGTAATATAGAAAATAGAGAAAGTGTAGATGATCAAAAATGGTCAGTGATACACTATTTTGATTGGTGAGAATACATGTTTTTGGTAAAACTTTACATCATTTGGAAGAAGATCTACAACATACAATTCCATTGACAACCATTTTAAGCTCCACAAAAATGTTGCATATGATATATTTTGAGCTTCATTCAAACAATGTACATTCTATCTTCATTATATGTTTGGCTTATCAATGATTTTCTCCAGTTTGATTATGGTGCATCTCAACTAGCTACTCCAATGATGCAATCAGCCATCTATCTCTAGATTTGTAAGCACTTGTTGTTTTATAGAATCTAGATATATACTGACAATTCCAAAGCCATAAACCTAAAGACCATCATGTGTCCATCCCACTTTAGGGAAAAATTGGATGTCATGTTCTTGTGCATATGTTTCAATCACTTCCTTCAAACTCAACTGAGGTGTACCCATAGAATTATTTAGGTGAATACCACTTCCCATGGAAACTGAGGCTTGTTGTTGAGAACATGTTGTTTCTACTTGTTGCTACTAAAGTTTCTCAAATTGGTGCTTCTCCATCACCCTAAGATAACTTACATTCTCTCTAGCCTCGGGTTATTCCAAAGTCATACCCTCTATATCTTGACTCATCATTTCAAGGCTTACATTTAGCTGACTTATTATGCTCTCATTATCAAGAAGCTCAAGGAAAAATAGTCCTTTCTACCCTAAAAACCATTTTGTTACTTCATTAAAATAAGGATTTGAACAAATCCAATGATACAAAACTTGATGCCACTTTGGAAAAAATGTTGCCTCCAACATTGCAACCATATGATAAATGGGAATAGAAGATGCCCAAGCCATAACCCAATTAAATTGTTCAAGTTTCTAATTAGCTAGGTTGATTACAAATTCCTATAGAACTATCATCAGATTTAGTACAATAAAATGAACAATCAGTTGTTCCTAGTTAGCATAATCAAATACAGTTTTCCAAGGTGATAAATTGCATATGCAAATGCATCACTTGCATGCCAGGCATGAAGTACATTCCCCAACTTACAATTAATGGTTGGATATAAAGGCTCTATACACTAGCCCAAAAATGGAAGCCAAGGATGTAACCATACATGTATTGGCACAATCTCCTTGTGAGGATCCCAAGTATCTATTGTTTCTATTAATTTGGGCATCACTATATGATCTAGAATGTTATGAAGTATGGAATCCAGTAGTAAATTCTCCCATATCTCTAGAAAATGTAATATAGATTTAGGGTCCCTTGTCTCCCAATCATTTGTAGCAGCTATTCTCCCCACTAGAAGAATAACTTCAGTGAAGAGTTGAGTGTAAGGAGTTGAAGAAGCAAGTTCTACTTCTGTGTAAATGCCATAATCACAAGGCTCATTCCCTTATAGAAGCCTCAACCAAAATGATATTACCTCTAAACCATGCAAATCATGTTGAGTGGTTCCCAACCTTAAAACACTCTTATAAGCAATGGCAAAGCAAATGTAGATGCAATACATGAAAAATTGCACAACTTGCAGTCCTCCTGATATTCTGACTGTAAATTCTCAAAGACACTTGCAAGTGATTCCAATGTCATGGTACCTACTACAACACTTTCCTAGATTCTATCCAATGTTCCCATAATATCCTCTATGTTGTATAATTTGATTTCTCCTATGCAGTCTATTTATGAAGCCACTCCTCCTTTTGATATATTGTCATAGACTCTCTCTTGTGCCATAAATTTTGATCAAACTTCTAAATATCTTCCTCTACCATATCTAAAATAAACTTCACATTGTGATGTAACTTTGGCATAGGTGTTTGATCCTTGATATCTTTCATTTCAGTAGTATAGTTTTCAAGATTGGTCAACACCCTCACTTGTGAAACTCTCATGTCAAGCACTTTTTGTACTATTTCAATACCATGTTCTTTCTTCTAAGCTAACAATTCTTCAAGTGCATTTTCTTGTAAAAGAATATTTTTTTTTAACAATTGTAAACTCTTAGAAAGTGCATTGTTGTTTTCTATTAGCATTTACAGGCTTCCCTTGAACAAAATCAAAATGAAGAGGCATAAATGAAACAAAAATTATAAAAATTTCTTCGTTGCACCCATATATTCTCTTTATGTCCCTAAGCTAGACAACAATGTCTATTGGTTCTCATCAACAATTAGGATAATTAGTTCTCTACCCCCATCAAAACTTATCGATGGGAGAAAGATAGTCCAAATAAGTAATCAATATGAAATGGGAGTTGTGTTGATGCAGTAAATGGAGATATAAATGGAACATATTTATAGGGGTGAGATGGGTCAATCATTGGGTGAGAAATGTGATGAATAGGGATGAAATGCAAAGGTGGGTTGTTGAAAAGGAATAATGGTGAATTTGAGCAAGGTGAGGTGAAGTACATTTTCCCAAAATTGTTTTGATTTTTCTAACCACTTATGAGTTTAATCGAACACCATATTTAATTCTACCACTTATGAGTTTTGAGTAGGTTCTAAAAGACTATCTCGTTCAATATTTCTACCATCTTCAAAACCATATGTGAAAATATAAACATTAAGTAAAACATGTCCAATATTTTTACAAATATACACATTAATTAGACCAAATTTTTCTTTCAAAACCATACATGAAAATATAAACATTAAGTCCAATACTTTGCAGATATACACATTAATTATACCAAATTTTTCTTTGAAAACCATATTTGCAAATACAAACATTAAGTACAATATGTCCAATTTTTTTTGCAGATATACATATTAAGTACAGTAGTTTTTTTCTTTCAAAATCATATGTGCAGATATAAACATTAAGAAGACCATGTCCAAATGTTTTTCAATTTTTTCTCTCTAATGTCAATGTGTATGTTGAAATGGTTATCAATGATAGATCTAGCAAGTACAACCAATTCAATAAGGGTACACGAATAAGCTATTCCTACGAAGAAGGATCATGTCAGATAATACAAGGGAATTTGATCAAAATAGGGAGACAATCACTAGATTGTTGTCTAACTTTCAAAGAGAAGGTGATGGAAAATTGTATTGTCCTTGCAAGAGCTGTAATTGCTTAAAAACAAGAAGAATCAAAATAAGTTGTTTTCTGCTTCCCTCCTGAAAAAGCCCTGGGTCCATTGGCTTCACGACACTTTTCTTTCAGAGTTGTTGGGATTTTATTGGTTGGGACCTTCTAGCAGTTATGGAGGAATCCAGAAAGTTCAAATCTATGTCAAAATATTTCAATTCTACAAATATAGCAATTATTCCAAAAACCATAGAGCCCAAAACTTTTGCATAATTTCACTCTACAACCTGACTTATAAAATTATTACTAAAGCCATTTATCTACAACTTCAAAAACTTCTCCCATCCATAATCTCTCCTTTACAAGGTGGTTTTGTTCCTAGTAGAGAAACAATGGAGGGTGCAATGGTAGCCCATGAAGTTCTCCACTCCATCAAGAATAGTCAATCTTCTTGTTGAGATAATGGGTGTTGCACACATTGCATAATATTGTTATTTTATTATTTTATTTTTATTATGTAATGTTGTACCTAGATGGACGTGCAACATGTAAAGATTCCCATGGAATATTCTTGATGAGTTGTATTGTAACATTGTGATAATATTTTATGTAATTATTTAATATTGGGGAAAAGAATTAAATGCTCAATATTAAATGTGGGGTCAGTGGGTTAGGTAGCACATGGTTTATGTAATACCACTTGGTGGTTTTGTGGGACTTACTACTATATAAGCAGCCACAAGGGTAGTTGTTGTGAGAGAGAGAGAGAGTGACAAGGAGAAGACAAAAGGCAAGAGTTGAGCAGGACAAGGCTTGACAGGTTAGCCAAAGGAGCATTTGCGAAGGTTGAAAGCATGGCATGGGATGTGTGGGTTCATGCTTGTTCACATAGTTTGCTTGATTGTGGCTATGGCCATAAAGGCTTTCATGGTTGTATGGCAATGGTATTTTTGTTGAATAATACATGATGATGGATGCTTTTGGAGGCTGGATTTTTCCCTCAATGAGGGTTTCCCAGGGTATATCTTGTGTCACAATCTTGTGGGTATGTTGTTTATTCTTTTGCATGTGGATTTTAATTCTGTGTTTATTTCAAATTTATTATGGGTTATGTGGAAACGGTTATATTCTTTATTGCCAAGTTTCCTTACAAGTGGTATCAGAGCTATGGTTTTATTATTTGTAACCCTAGATTGAATCCATGGGAATGCATGAGAGGATAAAAGAAAAAGGGCAATATATATGAATGATTTATTGCAGATCTGAGAGCTTTAGATTTGCTGTTATGATGGGATGTTAAAATATTTGGGCATGTGAAATTGTTGGAGAAGAGGATTTTTCGGATGTTTCATTTAAATGAGGGTTTTGGGGGGTAGTTTGCAAAAATGACCTCCTAGGTAAAAACAGACCTCACCATTGGATCCGGGTCGACATTTCCATAAATTTTGATATATAATATGCCCTAGTTTGGCCATGTTCAGAAGAAATGAAAGAGTTTTTTTGGTTTCAGCCCATGATGGCCGTCAAATTTAATCTCGTCGGAATTTTCATCACTGAAAAAATAAAAAATGAAAACTCGTACTGAAAATGGTATAAAGACTGTCTTAGTAAAATGGCCATAACTTTCTCTCAGAATATCAAATTTTAGAGTTCTTATAGGCGTTGGAAAGCTAATTCAGAGCACTACAAGATGGTATAGGTTTGGTTCTATGATTTTGAGATTTTGTCAGGTTTTAAGAGCCCTAAAGTCAGATATTTTTTATTTTGAGCACGGATTAGGGCATAACTTGGGCATACGGAGTCGAATTTTGGACTTCGAGTAGTCAATGGAAAGCTCTTGGAGAGCTCTACACAATGGTTTATATTTGGTGCAGGTTTGGCATGATTTATTTGGTAATATATTTATCTGAATAGCTTATAGGTATATTTTGACTATGGTAACATTGTGAGTTTATGGCATTGGAGATTTAAGTTTTGATGTCATTGTATACTCAGTTCATATTTCAGATTGGTCTCATGATGATATGGTTATCAGTGTTTGGTTTGGATATGCATGATGACTTGTTGGGTCTACAAGTTGTGCAGTGTTGTAAGCAGTCTATACTTACAGGTTGCATTTATGGCTTGGTTATGGGTTGTCTTTTCCAATTGATCTTTCATTATTGATGCATATTCAGATCGGTGGCTTAGATTTGGGTTGTCTATGCCCTAAGTCACATGATTTTATCTTCATGTAGAAGGGATGAGATGTTGTTACCAGGTACAGTCATGGTGGAGGATTGTGGTTGACTATTTTATGCTGACAGGTTGGACACTTTGAGAGACAGATGCTCAGTTCATGGATGTGATCATGGTGTCATGGATTTTGGCATGATATGATTGGTTATACAGGTACATCCTTAATGTTCATTAGCTTGGATTTTCTGATTTGGTTATGGTGGTATATCTTCTTGGTTGAGGATCATGGTTATTTGGTTTCTTTTAAGGAGCTCATGATGTGCACTTTGAGTTCTTTGATGGTTTGATGCCTTGGTTGATTCTCATGGTTAGAGGATGGGTTTTCATCATGATGTCATGGATAGCTTGGATACACGGTTTAGTGGGAGCTTGTGACAGTGATGGGGTGACAATGCAGGATTAGTTTCTAGTTTGGTTTGGATCTTCATATAGGAGATGGATTTTATGATGCCATAGGTGACTTGGTACCATAGTTGAGTGGGAGTTGTTGGCATTGATATATTTATTGAGTGTTTGCAGATGTTGTAGGTTTGTCTTAGATCCTGTTGCTACAGAAGCGTCTTTGACATTTGCATGGTGCACTTGTTATCTTCATGGTGTTTGAAGATGGTTAGATCTTGAGGACTCATGGAGTTCTTGGTTATCTTCATGGTGTATGAAGATAGTTCTTCCTAGTATGTGGAGATGTTTTTCTTCATGGTGTGTGGAGATGGTTGCATCTTGAGGACTCACAGGGTTCTTGGCAAAGGTGTGGTTTATATTTTTATTTGGCATGTTATCCTTGGTATGAGGATGGTTTCATTATTATGTCATGGTATACTCTTGATACGCGTTTAGAGTTGTGACATGTTATAGTATTTTCATGTGGAGCATGTTATCTCTTTGGTTTAGATGGTAAGGTCATGTTGTCATGTTTATGTTCCTGAGGCCATGGTTGGAACTTTGACATTGATCTTGGTTTAGTTTCTTGGTATTGAGTACACTGATCATAAGCTAGATACTTTATGATATTGCTATGTTGCATTTGGAGTTGGCATGGATTGATTGGTTACAGGTGCTCATGGATACTTAGAGATGGTGGTGACATTGATTTCTCTTGGATTAAGAGAAGTATTTGTTGGGATGGTTGATGGTTTCAGCAGGAAGTCCAAGGGGCAGTCACCTGATATGGACTTGAGAGGAGATTGTTCTTAGATGAGTCTTGGTTGGAGACTTGGGTATCTTGATGAGTATTCTCATTCCCCACTCTTGGTCTACTCGGAAGTTCGCTACTTGAGAGGTATAGCCCATTGTTTTTTCTCAGTTGCATTATATTTATGCTTGCCTTTCATGGAAATGGATCTTGAGCTATGGCACATGAGTTAGTTCTAGAGGGTTCTTTTGAGAGATGGTTTAGCATTGGTTATCTCCATGTGCATATGTTGTTATACTAGTTGAGTTTGGGAGATGGTTTTATATTGAGCATATTCTTTGGTTTAGGAATGGTTTTATTGAGTTTGATCTTCTTGTGAGAGGCTTACATCCATGATTAGTTATATGGTATGGTTTGGGTGTTGTTGAGGCTTCTTGTTGGGGTTTTATGAAGGAGATCTAACTTGCACAGTTTACATCTAGAGGTGTGTGTAGAAGGACATGATATAGGTTATGATTTGCATGGTTTCTCTGGTCTTGGTTATCTTCTTGGATGTTCAGTTTTGCCTACATTGGATTTGAAATTGGTTAGAGATTGTGATCACTGGTTTGTGCTCATGTATTTCATGTGAGAGATGACATGGTTATTCCTTTATCTCTTTCCTCTGTTGGTTGTGGTGAACTTGGGAGAGCATTGGAGACTTGTTATGAGAGTTATTCTTGTAGGATATTGGATTATGTATTATGGATGCCCTTGATACTACATGGATTCACTTCTTTGAGATGTGTTGAGTGGATTGGTTATAGATTTGACATTATCTTTTGCAGTGGGAGCTTCTTGGTATACATGTGGCAGGTATTGCTCTTGAGGCTTGTGATTGCAGGTTGCAGATTGGATATGTCACTGATATGAGATTCACTTGTTATACCTTTGAGGTATGGATAGTTGGATGGGTTTGTCACTTGTTGTGGGTGCTCTTTCAGCTATGGATATTTTGACAACTACGGATACATGTGATTACCTTTGGATCAGGTTTTTGTGCTTAGAATTTTAGTTGGTACAGGATTTTATGATCTTCTAATGCGACAGGTTGGGTGGTTTTCTCTTTGGATGGCTTCTATGTATGTCCAGTGGGAGTGGCATAATAGGAGGTGAGATCATTCATGTTTGAGATGCTAGATACTTTGATTTTGTTGCGAGTACTAGGATGGAACACTTGGTGTATTTTGATCCATGATGATGGATGCTTTTGGAGGCTGGGTTTTTCCCTCAATGAGGGTTTTCCCAGGGTATATCTTGTGTCACAATTTTGTGGGTATGTTTTCTATTCTCTTGCATGTGGATTTTTAATTCTGTGTTTATTTCATATTTATTATGGGTTATGTGGATGTGCTGGGAGGGATTATTCCCTTGTTCATTTATGTGGCTATAGATTGACCCTATGCAATGTATACAACAAGTGGGAGATTGTTGAGATAATGGGTGTTGCACACACTGCATAATATTGTTATTTTATTATTTTATTTTTATTATGTAATTTTGTACCTAGATGGATGTGCAACATGTAAAGATTCCCATGGAATATTCTTGATGATTTGTATTGTAACATTGTGATAATATTTTATGTAATTATTTAATATTGGGGAAAAGAATTAAATGCTCAATATTAAATGTGGGGTCAGTGGGTTAGGTAGCACATGGTTTTAGCACATGGTTTATGTAATACCACTTGGTGGTTTTGTGGGACTTGCTACTATATAAGCAGCCACAAGGGTAGTTGTTGTGAGAGAGAAAGAGAGTGACAAGGAGAAGACAAAAGGCAAGAGTTGAGTAGGACAAGGCTTGACAGGTTAGCCAAAGGAGCATTTGTGAAGGTTGAAAGCATGGCATGGGATGTGTGGATTCATGCTTGTTTGCATAGTTTGCTCGGTTGTGGCTATGGCCATGAAGGCTTCCATGGTTGTATGGCAATGGTATTTTTGTTGAATAATACATGATGATGGATGCTTTTGGAGGCTGGATTTTTCCCTCAATGAGGGTTTCCCAGGGTATATCTTGTGTCACAATCTTTTGGGTATGTTGTTTATTCTCTTGCATGTGGATTTTAATTCCATGTTTATTTCAGATTTATTATGGGTTATGTGGAAACGGTTATATTCTTTATTGCCAAGTTTCCTTACACTTCTAACTTTGTTATCAAGTTAGACATGCAAAAGGCCTACAATAGAGTTTGTTGGAACTTCCTTTTTCAACTCCTTCAAAAAATGGGCTTTGATAACAAATGGTGTAAGTGGATTAAAGTTTGCATCTTGGGGGCCTGGTTTTTAGTTATTATCAATGGATCAACGTCTGGTTTCTTTTCCTCCATGCAAGGTCTCTGACAAGGTGACCCTCTTTCACTGGCTTTATTCATCATCATGGATAAAGCCCTTAGTAGGAATATTAAGCACTATAATCTATCTAATAAGTGGAAAGGAGCAAAAATTGAAGGTACAACAATCTCAGTCATGCACTTTTTATTTTTCGATGACACATTATTGTTTGGTGCCTCATCAGTCTCTGAGGCTAAATAGATTAAGAAAATTCTTTTGCTATATTCAAAAGTTTTAGGACAAAAAATCAATCCTCAAAAGTTAAAAATCTTCCTATTTTATACAAACAAGATTATCTCAGATAAGATTGTGCATATTCTGGGGTTTACTGAGGATTTTCTACCCTCCACTTATCTTGGGATTCCTTTCTTTATGGGTTCAAACAAGAAATTTTTTTGGGAGGCGGTATATCAAATAATTAAGAGAAAAATAGCTTCTTGGAAAGTTAGATGGCTATCATTATTTGGTAGAATATTGTTTATTAAGTCAATCCTTTTTGCAATACCTAATTATTGTAAGCACCATCTTATGTTGTCTCGCAAATTCAAAAACATATTAAGGGCTTTCTATGGTCAGGAAATTTGATTAATGAAAAGAAACTTCCACTTAACTCTCTCCAAAATATGGCATTTCATCCAACTCTAGGTGGAGCAGGAATCCATGATTTCACAAATAGGAACAAAGTGTTTAGTGGTAAGCTAGTTTGGCAGATGTATACTAAATCAAAATCAATTTAGTGTCAAATTATGCAATAGAAATATCTAGATAACAATGAGCCACATAGAATATTTTCTATGCTGGATCCCCCTAGGGGATCAGTCATTTGGGACTTCATGATTGCATCCAAAGATATTGTGCTTAACTACATTTCATGGGAATTAAACTATGGGGATAAGATTAACTTTTGGGGTGACTTGTGGAATGGACACCCCCCATTAAATACAATGTTAAACATACAAAATATCATCTCTATTACAGAAGCAGAATGGGGTAACCTTATTGTTCATTATATGGATGCAATTTGTATCTTCTCAAGGAAAGTAATATGGACATATCCAAATCAACTCCCTTTAGATCCTTAACATAAACTACTTAAATCTATCTTATCAGAAAGACGGGCTTTTGTATCCAATGCTAAGGATTGACTAATGTGGATCCTGGCCAAAAATGGTAATTACTCAATCAAGGAAGGTTACAAACTTCTTCAACAACTTGAGTTGGCAAAACCACCATCTTGAGCATTCATGTTCTGCTGGAATAAAATAGTACTTCCCAAGGCTGGGTGCTTTGCATGGCTAGCAATCAAGCATAGAATTCTTACAAGTGATAGACTGGCTAGGATGAATATTCCCTTTCCTTTTAAGTGTGTTTTATATGGTGAGGAAGATGAATCAATTGACCATTTATTTGGAAGATGTCAATTTGCATACCAATGCTAGATGTTTCTTTTAAACAAATTAAATTACTACTCCCCACTGCAAAACAATATCTAGGACATTTTTCAAGCTTTGCCAATCCTTTACCCCAATGCTCTTTTTGTAGGAATCTGGAAGTGTACACCTACTCCAGTTATTTGGGCTATTTGGTGGGAAAGAAACAAGAGGATTTTTCAAAAAGAAGTATCATCTTTAGAAAAAGTGCTCCAAATCATTGAAAATTTGATCTCAAAAGTTACTAATGCAAGTGTCAGTAGATGTAGATTTAATTCAATTATCACTTCTTGGGGTGGAAGTATCATTCGGGAATGGAAATCAATTTTCATCCCATTTGGCATTGGCACTTCTTTAAAGTTACGAACTCATACAGATAGGTCTACAGTCAAATGGCAATCCCCTTCGCCTGGCTTTGTCAAACTCAACTTTGATGGAGCATCCAGAGGTAACCCAAGACAATCAGGATTGGGAGCATGAATTAGGGATTGTACTAGTAAAGTTTTGGCAATCACAATGACTCTCCTTTCTATAGGAACTAATAATATGGCCAATACTCAGTCATTGTTGTTAGGGCTAATTCTTCCTAAGAAAGGGAACTTCCAACAAGTGCAGATTGAAGGTGATTCTCAAGTTACAATCTCTACTTGTATTAAGAGACAATCATCTTCCTAGAAACTCAAATATGTGCTCCAGAAAATTTGGAATATTATTGATCAATTTTAGGAGATCAGAGTTTCACACACATATAGAGAGGGCAACAAAATGGCATATTACCTTTCCAATTTAGGATGCAATGGGATTACAAATTTTAAACTAAACACTTCTACACTCATGGAGCATTATAAATATTTTTAGAAACTAATGGTCGTTGACCTTTAGAAGAAGAGTTTATTGTTTGTGCCGAGCTATTTTTCCTTTATGTGCTAAGAGACTTTACGTGCCAAGCATGCTTCATGTGCTAAGCATTTATTATGTGTTGATTCATAGATGATGTCGAGCAAGGTAGGGACTTCAAGGGTTGAGTGGACTATATGTGCTGAGTAATTCTTATATGTGCTAAGTTGCTTCAGGTGCCAAGTGTGTTTCATGTACTAAGTGATCAACATGCACTAAGTCATAGTTGATGTTGGGCAAGGCAGGGACTTAAGGGGCTGAGTGGACTATATGTGTGCCAAGAAATTCTTATGGGTGTAGAGCATGCTTCATCATGCACCGAGTCATAGTTGATGCCTACTAAGACAATGACCTTAGGTGCCAAATGCCATATGATTTGTGATGTGCATAATGTATGTGTCGAGCTAGCATCAATATAGGTGTCGAGTTACTTCTGACGCTGAGCTAGAATTCTCATAGGTGTCGAGCTACTTTAGGTGTCGACCATGATTCATGTGTCAAGTGATCAATATGTGCCAAGGCATAGTTGATGTTATCCAAGCCAGTGACCTCAGGTGCTGAATGCCATATGTGTTGAGTGTGTTAGTATGCTTCATGTGCCATGCAAACTAGTGTGTTATATGTGCCAAGTAAATAAGAATAGTACATGATTTATCCTATAGCTATTGATCTAAGCTAGAATTCTTATAGGTGTTGAGTTGCCTTTGGTGCTGAGTCAGAAGCCAAGATACTTCAAGTGACATGATGAGTGTGCTTTATGTGCCGAGTGATCAATATGTGTTGAGTCATAGTTGATATTGTACAAGCTAGTGACTTTAGATGCCAAACGGGTTACATGTTTTGTGTGATCTATAAGTGTCAAGTTGTAGATGATACCAAGCAAGCCAGAATGTCATATGTGTTGAGTATGCTATAGTGGACATTTTGATGTCACTAAATGGTCACAGAGCATTATCCAAATTGGGCATTGAACATTTATTGTTGTTTTCATAAATTAGGCTCCCATGTGCAAGATTAAGGTAAAATCATGATAAAATCTGCATCATTAAGTAGAATTTCATTGGCTAACATCAATTGAGTACGATCTTGTTTTAGTTTCTTCATGTGGCACTTTGTACTCGACAAAATTAAATTCAACATATATGGCTGCAGATCAATTTGCTCATTCTTTGACTTTGGGGGCGTCAGATTTGTACTTTACCCTTCTCAATTTGTAACTGATTTTTTATTTAATGGTACCCTCTTTATTACACACATGAGTGCAGGTATTGCACTTCTTGTGTGTGTATGTTGAGAGATTTAATTTAAGGTGCATAATGGACTTCAATTCAAGTTACTTATCTACCTTGTTGTGTTTAACATTCAAATTGCTTTCAAAATGTTGTCTCCACAAGAAGCATGCATGAAATGCAATTCTTGCCATCAATTCCATTGCAACATCTTGCCAAAAAAATTCAAAATCAAGCTTCATCTAGAATTGGAGAAGATGCAATTTCTCAACCTCTTGAAGATGTGGGTCTAGAAAATATATTTATTGTACATTCCTATAACACCCGATGTGCAATTCGAACCACTATTGGGGAGGATCTTTTCTCTGCACCTAGAAGGAATGTTTTATTCCCTTCAACTTTGGTCTCTATTTTTCTATCCAATGCCATGGATCTTCTCCAATATTTGTCATGACCAAAAATTATTGCCATCAAGGTGGTTTGGCCAAAATTTTGGACTAACAAAAAATTGAAATGTGCAATGAAAAACTATGATTTGTGGACCGGTAATGCCCTAGTTGGTGGCATATTTTCAAGAACCATGCTCATGAAGAACCATGAGGCCATGATGACCTTTGAAGTGATGTAGAAAACCTTTCAGAAGCACAATACTCAATTCCTACTCAAGACCCTACAATTCATGGCTCGTGCTCTAGGTTTCTAGTTGACTGAGGAGGTGAAGAAAGTTTCTTTTGCTTTGATTAACATTTTGGGGATTCTAATTTCTGATGCTCAAGCAAAAGCTACCCAAGTGAACACACCTTTGGCTACCCCAACTCATTCGATCAATGAACATGGTGCCTAGTCATTCTCAGCTTTCAAAGATCCCGATCTTGGTCACCATGTCTCAATAGAAACTACTTGGCCTTTACATCCAGATGTCACTATACCTAGTGGTTGGGGCGTGCCTTCATCCACTAGTTTTTCTACTAGCACTTTAGATGTTGTTGCTAAGGGTCTAAGTTTGGGTTGGGACATTGATCTAGTATCATGCCCAATTTTGGATGTGGCTTCTCTATAATGGGTGCTTCCACTGAGGATATGGATGAGAGATAGCACAGTGGTATCTTTCTGTCTTTTTGGGCTTTTTTCTCCTCACTTCAGGCATGTTTTATAGAATGTTGAAAATCTTGTTTTGACTAAATTTGAGTCCCCCATGCCTACTATGTGATGAAATTGTAAAACTTGATAAATTTCAAATTTTTTTGGTTGTTCATCGATATAGCCAAATTGTAAATATCGATGTTAAGTCAATTGTAAATACTGCAATGATGTTGGGTTTTCTTTTTGGTTCTTTCCTAGTTGAGCTCGTGAACTAGTTTTTACTCTATATAAATATATATCTAGTGGCTCACCCACTTTTTTCACACAAAAAAAAAAGATACATTGTAGGGAGAATGGTCACATTGAAGGGGGGTTTGATTATCATCCATTGGTAATTTGTTTGTTATATTATTTTTGCAATTAATATACATATGAACCATGGAACATGGGTTTGATTATCATCATTTTTACATAGGTTGATATCCCCAAGGTGAATATGGAGGAACATGGAGGTGTGAGTATTGAAGGAGAAGATCATGATCCCATGGAAGATGATGATCATGCTTCAAAAAGCACATTTGAATATGATGGTATGAATGCATTAATCCATGACATATTTGGTACTGGTGTTGGTGTTGTTGTTGTTGTTGATGATGATGATGATGATTATGATGAGGATGACACTAAGGTCATCCGTTATATACCTCTATTTGAGAAGGAAAACACAACCCTTTATGAAGGATCCCAATCAACTCTTCTCTCTATATTATTGTTGTTTGTGAATTTGAAGGTTATGAATAGTTTATCCAATGTAACAATGTCATGTATGCTAAGGTTTGTCATATATGTCATTATAGCCTATAAAAGGTGAAACATGTACCACTAAGATTGTTTATACTAATGACTTATTTTTTTGTTGTAGATTGATAGGTGATTTTGTGTTACCACCATCAAATGTTCTCCCTTGCTCATACCAAGAATTATGTGCCACTATGAAACATATTGGAATGGAGTATCAAGAAATAGATGCTTGTCCTTAAGATCATATTATTTATCATAAAGAACAAAAAAATGAAACATAATGCCCTAAATGCCATATGAGAAAATATCAAGATGATAAAGTAACAAAAAAGGTGCCTCACAATATTCTTTGTTACATCCCCATTATTCCACATCTTAAATGATTATTTAGGTGCAATAGCATGGTATAATTAATGGATTACCATGCACATAATAGAAGTCGAGATGACATTATTCAAATGCCTATGGATGGTTTAATATTTATGGAAATAGAGAAAAAGTGGCAACACTTTAAAGAAGAACCTCAAAATCTCAACATTTCTCTGGCAACTAATGATGTTAATCCAATTGGAGAGATGGGATCTGTTTACTCAGTGTGGCTTGTTTTTGTTATAAAAAATAACCTTCCTCCATGGATTTCAATAAAGAGGAAGCACATTATGTTGGCAATGATTGTTCTACGTATTTTATTATTTTATTGTTATCTATATGTAATTATAAGTCTTGGAGTGAAATGAACAAAATAATTATCTAATGTTATACATTCAATTAGGTAAGTACTAAGTGAAAGATATGAATGTATATATTATTCCTCTTATCAACGAGTTGATGGTGTTATGGAATGGTTTCACTATGTATGATAACTCTAAACCAATTGGACAATAACTATTTCAATTACATGAAATTATTGTGTGGACAATAACTTTTCAACCTTTTATTTCGACCAAGTCCTTAATGGGCTTGTTGAATACACTTTTTTAATGCTTGTGTTGGTTCATAATAATAATAATAATAAAATTAGGTTTATAATTTCTTATCACAAAGTTTGTTTGGTGGTGGTCTACGTGCAGGCAAGAGCCATTTTAGGTTAGTGCACATACTACCCTAAGTCTTGTTTCTACACTAAATATTGCTAAAAAGGTAAATATGGCTAATGAATTGACGAAGGTAGTTTGTTCAAAGAGTAGGTTGAGTTATGTCTTGAATATAATTAACCTGATACTTCAAATCATGAGGATGATAATTTAACCATTCGTCTATGCATATCACTATCACACCATTGATCTAGCCCAACCATGATATTGGGGCTCTCATGTCAAGCATTGTCAAACCTAGTGCTCATTCATCCCTCCACTTTGTCTAGTATAATCCTTTGGTGCTTCAAATTAGGGAAACTTGACCCCCTACAAAATTCTTGGGCCATAGGAGATATCATAAGCATATTATGGCATGATTGTCGACTAAAATGGTCAGAGATAACAACTTTGGGTTCAAAATTGTCTGCGTAGTTTTTCCTCAGAGTCATACTGCATGTGTGAAGTTCCCCATGATGGAAGATTCATGATACAATTACTAACATCAATGACTTCATAATAGTTTGGGTGACTACTCTATTGGAATCAATTTTTGAATCCAATGATGCATTTTGGGCCTATGAGGAAGACATATCTATTGAATGTTCATTTACCAAGAGTGACATTTTGTCAAATAGTTCGAGTACCCCCTTCACTCAGGTCACTCCCATGTAAAATATAGAATGTTACTATACTCATCGATGGTATCTCTAAGTTGGCTCAATAAAGTCTTTAACTATGAACAATGAATCCTTGATCAAGTCTTGATAGTTGCGTGTCCTCTCCCTTTTTTGGGGTTATAAAATTATTTTTGATTTATATATGATCATATCACATTTCACAATAAGCTAACAACTAACAAGTTCAAGGGTATAGTAAAATTCATAGCTAATATATATATATATATATATATATATATATATATATATATATATATATATATATATATATATATATATATATATATATATATATATATATATATATATATATATATATATATATATATATATATATATATATATATATATATATATATATATATATATATATATATATATATATATATATATATATATATATATATATATATAGACTAACAAACTCAAGGGTTAAATAAAACAAGATTTTAAATTATATTAAATTCTATTTAATCATAGAGTATTTAATACACATAAATATGTTTAAAAAGAAACCTATGAGTTTAAGTATTAAGAACCATATATTGTTTGTGCTCACTAGATGGATTCTGATCTAATCTATAATGCATTTGATTATAATTTTATTTAATAGGTGTAAGATTTCATTTGTAATGGATAGTAATGGGTAGCCTATGTTGCATATTTTTCAATGTAATATGATGGACATGTATTTAACAAAATATTATGGTAAGATATTATATTAAGTTATGCTTTCTGATCATTATTGCTTTCTTTGAATAATATATTATAATTATAATTTGTATAATTGGCTAAATAACAAAGAAAATATGGATGATGGTTGTATAATGTGAGCATAATTTTATTTGTAAAGCAATATTGGCATGGATGATAAATTTTGCACCTTTCTTAATTAAATGTAATAGACAAACATATATTTAAGAAATCATAGAAAATTATACTTTTAATTAGCATTTACCTTGAAAGTATATTCCATGCAAAATCACAATCTTTGATATATTTGATATTGTTTTGCATTATCTTATAATTGTTTTGTCAACTCAATAAAAACCTTCCATTAGCATCTCAATAAAGTAGATTGAGAGATTTTGTTTGGAGCAGCACAAAGCAAGGGAAATGAAATTAATAATTCATGGTTATGAACGGATACAACCTACTTTTCTCTCTTAGAAAGGAAGACTATTCAATCTCCACCAATTTGGCATAGACTATTTATTTATTGACTTTTCAACATTCATATATAGTATGATGTCAATCAATGTATGGTGTATAGGGAAATTATTTATCATAATTTTGTAAAACTTTTGTATCTAATTGACTGCATGCACATTTTATATATTCAATGATAGTGTTGTTTTGTTCGATGAAAGTGTTGTTTTCTATTGTGTAGCTCTCACTTTCACTCTCATTTATCCACTCTTTAAAAAAAATCAATGATAGTGTACATTTTATGTTTTGGTTGTATTGTAGTTCTTGTTTTTACTCTTATTCATCCACTCTTTTTTAGTGTATCATGCATTATATCCAATCACATGTGACATGCAAAAAGGTGGTTATCTTATTTTGTAAACCTTTTGTATCTAATTGACTTTGTATCTTTAAGTATTCAATAATAACCCCAGACATTAGATATGATCAAATGTATCCACATCATTTGTAGACATAATATTAAGCTCTTACTCTATATTAGCTTTAGGCAAGTAGCCTATAAGAAATACTTATCTGAGTTTGTAAAACTTTTGTATGTGATTGGATCCATATCTTGAGAGATGTTTGGAGTAGCACAGAGTAGGGGAAAGGAAATTAATAAAATAAAGGGATCTTATCCAATACTAGGTGAGACAATAGGACATGATTGATTCATAAAATGGTTAGTCTTACATATTATATACTAGGAAAAAATTAAGTTTAAAAAATAAGTCAAATTTGACTATTCAATACTTCTAATCTAGAAATCAAATCTTAATTATATGTGATATTTAAGCATCCTGATAAAAACCTTCCATTAGTGCCAACTCCCTTTTGAATTGATTTCTAAAATACATTAGCCCATGTATTGTTATACAATTTTTTTCTTACAGAATAAATAATACCTTGTAAATTCATATGGCAAATATAAGTTGCTGATCAAGTAACTAAGAGAATCAAACTAGCTAAGAATAAATGAAGTACAATTGCCTCACTATATACAGGTCTTAGCAAAAAACCATAGAATGAATAGAATTACTAGCAGTTTCGACCAAAATTACATCATGCAGGTTGGACAAGTGGATTGCTAGAGCAGCCATGGTTGAATACAGTAAGAATGGAATATATGGCTTGGATGACAAGGCATCTCAACCACCTTTTCATAACTTCCTTAGGAAGATCAATTACTTGGTCTTTTAAAAAAATTGATCAGACACCTCTACATATTACTCACTCCATGGCATGACTTGACAATGCTCTTTCATAAATGCAAAATTAACTAATTCTATGTGTTTTTATTTGTCAACATATCGGTAATAGAATTTGATAATGAATTCTATTAACTTTATAATGTGATGCACAATCTCATCATGGGTTTAGACTTCACCCCATTAATGAAGAGCATAAAATATGCATTTTCTTTCTTGTCTCCTTCCATTTCTTGTGATGTATATTTGTTTACAAAATTCTCTAGAGCTTTATTTGTATCTCTTTTCTTTTCACTCTTATCATTTGCAACAATAAAATCTTGGTCTTTTATAAAATGATCCACAATCACTCGTAGTGAAGGTTTCATATATTGAAGAGGACAAAGTCTATCCCAATTCTACACAAAAATAGAGATGACAAAGATTTCACTTTTAAGATATTTACCTACATATACACACTATGTGAAATAAAATATGAAGAGTTTGTATAGGATAAGGGAGAGACATCAACACTTATATGATGATATTCATATTTTCCTCCCACTCCCAACATATAAATATCCATGTGATCAACCGAACTTGCCACACATCCAAATGATTTTCTTTATTGTTAATGAAAATGATATTCCACACCAATCTATAATAGTTCAAGAGGCACTTCCACTCTTGAGGCAATTTTTTGATATTTTTTGCCATTTACTAAAATAAAAATCAAATACATTTTGCTCCCATTGACTATATGTCATGAACAACAACGACAACCTCAAATGAATTATATTGTCCAAACACTGGTCACTTGAATCAACACATTAAATAATTACCCACAAAATAAATTTTAACTGAATTAAAGGATAGTATTAATATTATATAATTTACACTAGAAATTCAATCTATAATCTAGTTTTTCTTATTATAATCACCTTTAGCTAAATTTTCTTCTTGGGTAGCTTCTGTTCTAGAATTTTCTATCAGACCTCTTACAAGCTTCACTATTTCTTTCCATAATGATTTAAATGTCATTGTTCTGTCACGGTGAGCCACTATCATCTACCAATACAAATGTAAAGCCACTTGTTAGTAGTAGACAGAATTGAGGTTGACTTTTTCATGTTTGAAATATTTCCTATAGCATTAGTTATTATAATTTGGATGATTAGTTATAAATTCAATGTATAATCTAGTTTTTCTTATTATCACCTTCAGCTACATCATCTTCCTCAGGAGCTTCTTTTATAGGAATGATGCAATGTGTAATTCCTAGAAAATTTAGTACTATTTTTTGTAAGGTTTGAATGACACTAATCTTTCATGAGCTGCTAGCATCTACATATACAATGGAAAGCCAGAAATTAATAATAGGCAATTATTTAAGTTCAGAATATTGCTTATTTCTTAAACAATATATTAATCTAAAATTTAATATTAAAGTTCAAATGTTGATTAAAGTGTTGATTCACTATCAACTCAAACTTCTACTCCTCCTCCTTCAATATTCCTAATTTACTTCTTGGTTCCTACTTCCCTCCAAAGCACTATGAGTCTCAATATGTTGACCCAAGACTTAAGTTATCTTATACTTGTTTAAAAGAAGGATTTACACTTGTTTCAATCACCCAACCTTCAATCTAAAGGCTAACTACCTACGTATTAGATTTTTGGCCTTTAGCCTACTTGTAGACTAAGTCTCTCCTAGTGACTTCTCTACAAACAAGGATGAGATTGTGGTTTCAAGGCTTCTTAGGATGGACTTCTCTGCTAGAACTACCTCCATTCAGTGCACAAAACTTATCTATTGGTTTGATGACCTCCTATAGACCAATAATGAACTATTCCATTCAAAAAATCTAACCCACAATCTTCCCTTGTTGATTACTTTCTCAAACAATGCATTCTAAGCCTAAATACATAGGCATAAATAGCCTAGAGCATCAAGTTTGAAATGGCTAATGGGATTTTCTTGTCTTTAGCCTTTGAAGTCTCAAAATTCATCCTATCTACTTTTATTTCATCGAAGGGCATCAATTTCCAATGGTGAAATTGCAAGTTATGGCCATTTCCTGGCTTCAAACCCTTGAAATAAGGGTTTCAGAACTACAGTCAGAAAATTTTCTATAATTACCTCAAAACTCAATCAAATTCAACCAAATCAATTGAAAATGAAGTTAACATAGACTTCCAAATTCAAATTTGCATCATCTATGCGTACCAATTCGTACAAAGCCATAGAAATCAAATTTACTCCAAAAAATAGGGTTTTTCCCTTCATTAAATGTTGATTCTTACATACAACTTGATGATCAGTTATGAAATGGACACAATGAGTCTTAAATACCTTCATCCAATCAGTTCAAACCAAATTTTGATGGTTATGAATGTTGGGAGACCAAAAAGACATTTTTGACAACTTTTCCAAAATCGCATTTTTGCAATTTCTTGTCAAATATGAAAACTTTTTGCATTTTTAATCATAATGAACACCACCTAATCCCAATCCTTTAAGAATGGTAAGAAATGCATGTGTAAGGTGAAACTTTTGAAGTTGATTGCTATAATAAAAAATGAATAAATGACATTACAAAGAGAGATTGTCCTTATAAAGGAGATCAAAACCCTGAAAAGGTTTAACCTATGTTGCATCATAATAATTAATAAAAGAATTAATTATTAGATGCCTAAATTTTATCTTAAGAAAACTAGATTTAATTAGAAAATATCTAATTACTCTAATAGAAACAAACATGTTTTCCATTATTGAACACCAAAACACTCAAAAACTAAGAATTGGGTATTTTAGTGATGAAGTTCAAAAACTAGTGAAATAAAAAAAAAAATTAAGAATTTATATCTTCAAGAAGAATTAAGAATGAAGTGACACAAAGGAGAATATTAACAAAGAGCATTGTAAGTAGACAACTTTTCATTGATTACAATATGGGTGAATTTGAGTGAGGTGACCAAATTTTTATTTCAAAACCATATGTGTAGATATAAACATTAAGTACAACATGTCCAATATATTTGTAGATATACACATTAATTAGACTATATTTTTCTTTCAAAACCATATGAGGAGATATAAAAATTAAGTAAAATATGTCCAATATTTTTTGTAGATATACACATTAATTACACCAATTTTTTCTTTCAAAACCATACGTATAGATATAAAACATTAAGTACAACATGTCCAATAATTTTGTAGATATATTTTCATGTGAAGAAAGACTACATCTGGTAATATGAACCCGAAACAAAATAATGAGACAATTGCTAGATTGTGATCTCAATTCTACAGAAAAGTTGATAAATGTAATTATCCTTGCAAAAAGTGTAAGGGCTTAAAGATCAAATAATTCTAATCATAATAACCCAGATTCATTGCAAGCAACATGGTCATGTTGAAGGGGGTCATGATTTTCATCAACTGGTGAACGTGGATTTCCAACCAGAGGAACATGAAGGTGTGAATATCCAAGTTGAGGATAATGCTCCCATGGAAGAAGATGATAATGTACCAAAGGACATGATTGGAGAATATGGCATTAGCACAGTTGATGAAGATGATCACGATGATGGTACTAGCACATTTGATAATGTTGATGAAGACAGTCTTGATATAGTTATACCTGAGAAGGCATACGAGCCCCTATGCCAAGGCTCCCAAACAACACTTCTCTCTTTTATACTATTTTTGGTGAACTTGAAAGTTATGAATAGTTTATCTAATGTAGCAATGTCACATATGCTAAGATGTGTCATTTTTGTCATCTTCAATGTTAGCATACCATTACTATTCATTATATTAACATTTTATATTTGTTGTTGTAGGTCAATAGGTAAGTTTTTGTTACCACCATCAAACATTTTGTCTTATTTGTACTGAGAATTATCTACCATTATGAATAAAATTTGAATGGCATATCAAATATTACATGCATGTCCCAATGATCACATTCTATATCATAAACAACATGAATTTACAATATAATTCCCTAATTCTCATATTAGTAGATATCAGTTAGATCAAATAACAAAAAGGTGCTCCACAAGGTTCTTCAGTACATTCTTGTTATTATACATCTTGAGCGATTATTCTGGTGCACAAACTTGGCACAATTGATGGATTACCATGCATGTGATAGAAGTCAAGATGACATTATGTGAATGCCTATGGATGGTTTTGCATTTATAGACATAGAAAAAATATGACCACACTTTAAAGAAGAACCTTTTAATCTCAAGCTTTCATTGGCAGTGGATGATGTCAATCCATTTGGAGATATGAGATCTATTTACTTAGTATGGCTTGTTTTTATTATTAACAATATCATTCCTCCTTGGATGTCCATAAAGAGGGAGCACATTATTTTTTCAATGATTATATCAAGTATTTTTTTATTTAATAGTTATCTAAATTAATTTATAAATAGTGTATCAAAATAGTCATAATAATTATGTAATGTTTATGTTTATTCAATAACTAGGTAAGTACCAAGTTAAAGATATGAAAATGTATATTGAGACCCTTATTGACAAGATATTCAAGTTATGGAATAGGTTCACTATGTATGACATCTCTAGACCAATAGGACAAAGATAATTTCAATTCCATGCAATGCTTGTATGGACAATACATGATGCCCGGCCCTAGGATAACTCATTTTTGTAGTATGTTATATTGTTAAGGTCACATATTTTTGGTCAGTTATAGTGCTACATTATTATTATATGTTTAAGTTCTACATAATAATTGGACATGATCTTTTAGGTTTCTAGACAAAGGAAAAATTTGCATGTCCAGTTTGTGGTCCGAAGATGAAATCTCATCATTCAAAAAGTTTAGGAAAGCAAGTGTTTGATGAGCTTAGACACTTTCTCCACAATAATCATAAGTATCAATTTTTTTTTTTTTTTTAAATTAATGGGAAAGAAGAGACAAAATCAAGGCCACAAAGAATGACACCTCATCTATGGAATTTGAAATATGATCGACTAAATGATCGAGGTAATGTTCAGTTTGTGGTCTGAATTTTGAAATTTATATATTGATATTATCTTTTATTTAGTAATGATGTAATTGATGCTTGTGAATATTGTCAAGGAATTGATGACCCAATTCCTAAAGGAATAAAAAGTTATCATACTAAATTTAGTAAGTGGTCATACTACAAGGATCTCCCAATCATACATTTGTTTGATGCTATGCATATTGGAAAGAATGTAAAAGAGAAACTATAGAAAATATTGGATGGAAGGTATAATAGAGAAAAATTTGTCAAAATTTTTTATCACATTCATGAATCCAATTATGCAGTGAAAAATTCCATCGAATCAAATAGCAAGGAGATCGCATAAATACAAGTTCCCTTCCTTGGTTACTAACAGAGTAGCAAAGTGATGCACACTAAAATAAGTCATAAAAAACATAATTTCCCTTAGGATCTTTTGTCAATATAAGCAGTCATGTATCAAAGAAAGGTGATTTTGGGCAAGGGTTTGAAACACATGATTGACATACCTTCGTCAAGTGAGTCATATTCTCTATTTACAATATATTTGTAAAATCTCATTCACTATCTATTGTATTATTTCATAATATATTAAAAAGATCATTTTTTTAATGATTGCAATACGTCCTACCTGTATCCCTCCCACACCAATTTGACAATAGTATTAAATAAGTTATATATAGCTTTGGAAACTACATGAGGTTAACAATGTTATTTCTTAGATTTGTTGTACATATATTATATTTATGACTTTCTTTACTTTTTATGTAATTTATTGTATATTTTATCTAAAATATCATTTATATGTTATTGTGTGTTAAATCTCTTTTAGGTGGTTATCATCTAAAGAAATTGATAAAAAAGATATAAAATATTGGAAAAGAAAAATTCCACAGCTTATGTGTGAAATGAAAAAGTGTCTACCTTCAACTTTTTTCAATACTCAAGAATACTACCTCATACATCAAGTTGAGGAGATTGAATTGTGTGGACCCATACAAACTAGGTCAATGTCGATGGTTGAGAGGCACTTAAAATTTATAAAGGGTTTGATTTGAGAAGAGAACATCCTAAGGGTTCTATGGTAGAGGGATATATGGTATACCAAACCATGGTGTACATTATTGAATATCTTCCCAAGTTTGTATCAAAGATCTATGTAGATCGCATTTGAGATCCCAACTCCATTAACAGATTCAAAGGCAAGTAATTGATGGGGAAAGGTAGATTGAAGAAAGTGAGATGTTATTATAGTTAATTAATTCTTATCCATCATCAATATAAGTTTTTTCTAATTGGTTTGGTTGTTTTCTTTGTAGTTGGTCATGAGTGGGATGCACTACATGTTAGAAATAGAGAATACTAAGAGAGGGGGGGTTGGAGGGGTTGAATCAGTATTCTACAAACTTTTATCACCAACTAGATATTATTAATTAATTTAAACCATGCATAAGAAAATAAAAAATTAATGTTGAACAATAATAATAACCATGCATAAAGAGAACTCATAACACCATATTTTGCTAACTAGGGAAACCCTAGCCAAGGGAAAATCCTGGTGGGGATGATACCCACTAGATGATATATTGATATATATGGTCCTTGTAAGAGGATGGACCCTATTAGGATTCAATTAGAAAATTCAATATAGAGAGTCCCTATTAGGAGATTTTGAATCCCTGTGAGGAGATTCCAACCATGTTAGGAGTTGTAGTACAGTGGATGCAAGAAAAGCTCACTACCTAAATATGCACTTCCAATTACAAGAAGAGCTCACTATCCAAACAAATAATTAATCCTCAAGTATATAGATTTTGTATCTTCTTTCTTGACTAATCTTTGACCTTAGCTTGATCTCGGATCATGAAATCAGGTTCTCAAAAACTTTGCATATATTGCTTCACAAAAAGTTTGCATATCACTTTTCATATTAAAAATTGCACTCTTCTTCTCGCAAGATATCCTTTGTATAAATATCATGTCTTTTCAAAAAATTTTGCTAGGTCAGCTAAGAACACAATATACTTTTCTAACTTAGAGTAAACATCTAGGATGTCGGCCATAATTGGTCAAGTAATTATTTTGTAAACAAAATAATTCATTTTTATTTAATTTTGTTGTTCTATTTCACTTGGTAGATCATGAATATCTCTTTTGCATACTATCTATACTAATTTCCAACATTATACACATCATCATCAACATGTATACTATCTCCATATATCTTTGCTAGTTCATAATATGACGTCAGAAACATTTTACATATAAAACAATGTATTGTTGTAAACCAATTTTGTACTTAGACAATTTTTTGAGTGCCAAAACCTAAGTATCTTTATTACTAAGGTTTTCTGCAAGTAAGTACATCATGTGTTGCCATTAATGACAACAATTACATCAATACATATATAGCCAATTGTTAGCAATCTCCCACTTTGGCATTGATGGCAACAAAGGAAAATTGGCTAAGTGACAAAAACTTAACACAAACTTACAATACCTATACTATTACATTACAAATACTCAATTGCTAAATTGCTCCTCCTTTGAATATGATTGTTGCATACATAACTTACTACACATTTTTCTTCTACAACTTTAGCCCCTTTGACATCAATGACAAAGGTCAAAAAAATATCAAAAAAAGTCATTTGTTTGTTATCAAACACTGTCTTTTTGCCTCAAACTGCTAATATATTCATACAATCTATTGAAACAATTGATTAATTGTGTATTGTCTTTGATGTTACACAAAATCTCTTATCATTATCAGTTGGTTCATGCCGAGCTCACTCAGGCATTAATTGAAGACACTTTTCTATGGCTACTGAGCGTTACAGAGTTTGTTTAGTTTAGAAGACAGTTTCTATCGAGTTTACTCGAACGCCAAAGGAAAGTTTGTGAAAGATAAGTATTAACCAAGCTCACTCAGTTAATGAAGGAAATGTTGGATGGAACCAGTTCTAATTGAGCTCACTTGGTTATCAAAGGAATTTTTTGAGTATGCATTGTTAACCGAGTTTACTTTGTCAGCACAAAAAAATCATTTCTGAGTTAGTGTCTATCGAGTAGGATTTTCTTATTTTGGCATATTGAGTTTAATTGATTTATCTGTTGGTTATAGTTGACTAAGGAGATGAATATTAATTATTCTAAAGTTGTATTCTAGCTTACTTGACAATATGAAAGATATACATATAAGTTCAAGTTGAGGATTAAAAGCATGAAAGTGTGTGAAAAAATTTATGATGCTAAAAAGAAGTGAATTAGAAGGATAAGTAGAATATCCTTATGGAGCTGAAAAGATATACTATAAATCAGCAAATCAATTGCATCCAAAATCAAGTCATCTCATTGTTACTCTCTAACCATTGTAGCAATGACCTAAATCTCTTAATAGAGCTGGCTTAACAGCTATTTGTAAATCCTCTAACAAGGTGGTAGTTCTATTGAATTGTCTAAAGAGCTCTAACAAGGCCACTCCTAACAGGGTGATTAAATTCTCAAACAAGATCACACCTAATAGTGTTTTTTGTAACCTTTAATAGGGTTGGCTTCTAACAAGGCTCACTTCAAAAGAGTGAAAAATAGTAAGTAGTTGTAGTTGGTGGTTTTTCCCAAATTGGGTTTCCACATTAAATATTGGTGTCAAATGTGTTTATGCTCTTTTCTTTTACGAGTTTGCAACTAAGTTAAAGTAATAGTAATGACAAATAACATCTAAATATTTTCATGATAAATGTTTGCCGAGCATTTTCAGTATTTACTAAGTTACAACATTTCTTTATTTATTGAGCATCAATAGAATTAAATTTTCACACAATTGTTTTGTACTGACATCTAAGGGATCTGGGATTTATTTTTGTAGTAAATGATTCACCCCTCCCCTCTTAGTTACTCCTCTTATATTTCCAACAATTGGTATCAGAGATTTTGGTGCTTATAGAGAAGGTTTCAAGGACCTAAGCTAAAGATCAAGATGTCTTATAGAAGAGAGATTCCCAAGTTGAACAAAGATAATTTTGCAGCATGGCAAAGACTTATGAGATTACATTTGGTACTATCAATGATTCAAGTGTAAATATCTTGATGATGAATACAAGACTCCTACTAGAACATTATCAATTGAAGACATTTTTGGAAAAAAGAATCATAACATCATGATGATTGATATTGCATCTGCTCTTAGTTATGTTGAATTTGATGAAGTAAAAGACTATAAAATAGCTCTTGTAATGTGGATAAAACTAAAAAAAATTAATGGAGGAGATGACAATGTAAAAAGAGATAAAGAAGAAAGTATTAGAGGTCAAGTTGATTAGATAAAAATGAGAGAAGATGAAAACATTTCAAAATATGTGGAAAGAATCAAAGCAAGTGTGAGCACAATCAAAGCATATAGAGGAGAAATTGATGACAAAATAGTTGTAAGCAAGGTACTCAGTACTCTTCTTCCTATTTATGCAATTAGAGTGTCTCTTATTCAAGAGACGAGATGTGATCCAAATAAAAAAATAACTTTGGATGCTCTAGTTGGAAGATTGATGGGTTTTGAGTTGGATAACTATGATAACTATATTCCTAGCTCAAAAGTATTGAGTTTTTATTTGAAGCCAAACTCTCACTCAAGGAAAAGAGCAAGAAATAAAAGGCCAATCAATCAAGAAGTGAAGAAGAGAAAAAAGAAATTTTAGACACTGATCTTGAAGTTGTTTGAAGCCCTACTTGCAAGGAAGTATTCCAAAGGCAGAGAGAAGTACAAAGGAAAGATTCCTCTAATTTGATTTTCTTGTGAAGAAATTGGTCACATTGCTGCTAGGTGTCTAAATAGAGAAAATAATGATGTAAAGAAGAGCAATAAGTACAAAGGCAAGAAAGAATTCAAGAACTACAAGGATAACGGTAAGAAATCTTTTTTATTGGCTAAAGATTTTGATAATAGTGAAGATGAAATATTATATATTGTTGTAAAAGATAAATCTAATGATGAAGGAGACAAGATGGCACTTATCTCTTATGTTAGCAAAAATGGTACATGGATTATTGATTGTGGTTCTTCACATCATATGACTAGATACAAAACAAAATTTGAACACATGAAACATTATGATGATGGTAGTGTGAGATTTGGAAACAATGAACCTTGTAACATAAAGAGAAGAGGATGTATCTCTTTGACTAATGAACTTGTATGTGATAATGATTATTGGATTGAAGGACTAAAGCATAATCTACTGAGTGTGACATACTTGAATAACATAGGATTCAAGGTAGAATTCATGGATGGAAAATCTAAACTACTAGATGGAAAAGAAAATCTAGTTGCATCTGGCAAACAAACAAAAGGTAATCTATTTTATCTTGATCTCAGCAAAAGTTCATGTTTTATTGCTCAAGTAAAATAAAGCTAGTTGTGGAACAAAAGACTATGTCATGTAAACTTTGACAATTCTGTTAAGATAAGAAAACATAAAATACTAAGAAGTATTCCTAGTTTGAAGAAAACTGGTATGGGTCTATGCAAAAATTGTCAAATTGGTAAAATGAGAAAGACTAATTTCAAAAGCAAAAACTATCATTCTAAAGAAGGATTAGAGCTTGTGCAGATAGACTTATGTGGACCTATTGGAATAGAGAGTAACAGTGGAGAAAAGTTTTTCATTCTTTTTGTTGATGATTATTCTAGAATGATGATTGTAATGTATCTAAAAGGAAAATCAGAAGCTTTTCAAAAATTCAAGTGGTACTTGGCAAGAGTAGAAAAATAAAATGGAAAGAGATTGAAATGTTTGAGATTAGACAAAGGTGGTGAATTCATCTCCAATGAATTTAATAAATTCTGCATTGAAAAAGGAATTAAAAGACAAGTATTAGCCCCTAGTACACCACAATAGAATGGTATAGCTAAAAGAAGGAATAGATCCATCATGGATTGTGCAAGAACATTGATGATAGAAAAGAATGTTGCAATCAAATACTGGAAGGAAGCTATCAGCACTACAATTCATACATTGAATAGAGTACAGTTGAAGAAAGACTCAAATTGAACTCCTTATTGTCGAGATAATGAGTGTTGCACACATTGCATAATATTGTTATATTTTATTATTTTATTTTATTATCTAATGTTGCATCTAGAGGGACGTGCAACATGTAAATATTCCCATGGAATATTCTTGATGAGTTGTATTGTAACATTGTGATAATATTTTATGCAATTATTTAATATTGGGGAAAATAATTAAATGCCCAATATTAAATGTGGGGTCAGTGGGTTAGGTAGCACATGGTTTATGTAATACCACTTAGTTGTTTTGTGGGACTTACTACTATATAAGTAGCCACAAGGGTATTTGTTGAAGAGAAAGAGTGAGAAAGGTAAGAGTCAAGCGGGACAAGGCTTGACAGGTTAGCTAAGGGAGCATTTGTGAAAGTTGAAAGCATGGCATGGGATGTGTCGATTCATGCTTGTTCATATAGTTTCCTCGGTGGTGGCTATGGCTTTGAAGGCTTCCATGGTTGTATGGCAATGGTATTTTTTGTTGAATAATACATGGTGATGGATGCTTTTGGAGGCTGGGTTTTTTCCTCAATGAGGGTTTCCCAGGGTATATCTTGTGTCACATTTTGTGGGTATGTTGTCTATTCTCTTGCATGTGGATTTTAAATCCATGTTTATTTCAGATCTATTATGGGTTATGTGGAAACGGTTATATTCTTTGTTGCCAAGTTTCCTTACACTTATGAACTATGATATGGATAAAAACCTAATGTAAGTTACTTGAAAGTATTTGGTTGCAAATATTATATCTTGAAAGAATTTAGAAAAGGAAAATTTGATGTCAAAAGTGATGAAGGCATATTTCTACTATATTCTTGTAGAAGTAAAGCATACAAATTTTTGAATTTTTCTACTCATAAAATCATAGAAATTACACATGTAAGAATTGATGAGTTTGCCAAAAAGAGTGAAGAAGAAAGCCATAAAGAGCGTGAGGATTATAGAAGATTTATTTACTATGAACCTAATACCCTACCAAATCTATGCGAGAGAAAGGAGGCTTCACCTCAAGTCCCCAAAATCTCCAATAGCTACTGAGTTACAGATAGTGCAACCTGAGTCATAGTCTAAAGGACCCAATTCATAGTCAAAGGCTACAGAACTATAGAAAACTAAGTCTAATGGACCTGAGTCATAGATAGTGGGACCTGAGCTTGATACTGAAGTTTATTATGAAATCAGTGAAATTCATTCCAAATCCAAAGAACTATTTTAGCAAGATATGTTAGAAGGCATTTAGATCATTGGAGACAAATCAGATGGAGCAATGACATGAAACAAATTGAAAGGTACATGTTTACTTGCTGAATTTGAACCTAGAAATGTTAAGGATTCTTTGGATAATGAGAGTTGGATTGAAGCAATGAATGAAGAAATAGAATAGCAAGAGGAGAAAAAAATTTGGACTCTTATTCCTAGACCTAAGGATAAAAATGTAATTGGCACAAAGTTTGTGTTCAGAAATAAGCTAAATGAAGAGGAAAAAGTTTTCAAAAACCAAGCAAGGTTGGTATGTAAAGGCTATTCTCAAGAAGAAGGTATTGATTATGGTAAAACTTTTTCTCTTGTTGCAAGATTAGAAGGTGCTAGAACTTTACTAGCATATGCAGCTCACAGAGGATTTAAAGTGTGTCAAATGGATGTAAAATCTGCATTCTTGAATGGAATTCTTGATGAGGAAGTCTACATTGAACAAACTAAAGGTTTTGTAGATTCTAGCAAAACGGACATGGTTTGCAAGTTACACAAGTCATTATATGGTCTCAAGTAAGCTCCCAGAGCTTGGCATGAAAGATTTCATAACTAATTGATACATATTAGTTTTCAAAGAACAAATGATAATAGTAGCTTGTATATCAAAGAAGGACCAGACAAGAAGATTTAATTGGAAAAAATATTTGTTGATGATACTTTATTCATAAGAAATGATGACTTGTGCAAAGCATTCTTAGAAGAAATGAGTAAAGAATTTGAGATGTCTATTTTTGGTGAGATAAAATTATTTATTGGATTGCAGATTCAACAGAAGAAAGATGGTATATACTTTACTCAATCTAAATATATCAAGGAAATTCTAAAGAAATTTAGAATGGAAGACTTAAGACCAGTTGGAACCCCTATGTCTACTGGACATAAGCTTTCCCAAAAAGATGATTCCAAAGAGGTAGATCAGACCATTTACAAATCAATGATTGAAAAATTATAGTATGTAGTGCATACAAGGCCTAATATTGTATTTGTAGTCAATATGGTGGCAAGATTCTCAGCAAATCCCAAAGAAAATCACATGATGGCAGTTAAAAGAATCATGAGATATCTAAAAGGTACTAAAGAATATGGTTTATGGTACAAAATAGGAGGCAATTTGGACTTAAAAGTATTTATAGATGTTGATTGGGCAGGCCGTATTGATGAAAGAAAGAGCACTAGTGGTGGAGCATTATTTCTTAGTAAAAGATTAGTTTCTTGGACAAGTGAGAAACAAAATTGTATCTCTCAGTCCACAATAGAGGTAGAATATGTGGCAATAACAATCAATTGTTCTAACATTGTTTGGTTCAAACAACTGATGACCAATATGAAGGAAGAGATCAAGAATCTAGTTGTCATATACTATGATAACACTAGGGCAATCAATATATCAAAGAATCCAAAGATGCATACCAAAACAAAGCACATTTCTATAAAATATCACTTCTTAAGAGAGTTGGTGTAAGATAACAAAAAGTCAAATTGGAATATGTAAATACAAAAGAACAAATTGCAGACAAATTCACCAAGCCATTACCTAAGGATGCATTTTTATATCTAAGAGGTAAGATAGGGATCATTCCCCTATATGAAGCTCACTGGTTTAGTGATGTATCAACCAGAGCATGTTGAAGATCAATTATTTGGTGTAGTATTGACAAGGGCATATTGCAAATGAATTAGTACTTGAGGTACATCGATATTCCCTAAATATTGTCTTTGGCATGAGATGTTAAAGAGGGAGAAATTTACAGTCATATCTCATAGAAATTTTTTGTTGAAAAAAGAGAGAAGTTTTCTCTTATAGAAAATTCTTAAGAATATGTCAATGAGGGAGATTGAACTTGGTCTAATATCAAATGCAGTGTTTTCTATCAAAAGAAGTTGTTGTAGGTAGAATTTTTTTGATAGAGGGAGAAACTGAAGCCAGAAAAAGTTCACACTAACTGAGGGAGTTTTCATGGATGAGAATAAGAATGAAACTAAGGATATGTTCCTTAATTTATTCTTGCTTTAAAATTTCATTGTGTTATGACATGTGTTGCCATCAATGCCAAAGAGGGAGATTGTTGAAATAATTGATTAATTATTTATTCTCTTTGATGTTACACAAAATGTCATATCATTATCAATCAGTGCATGCCAAGCTCACTCAGGCATTGAAGAGAATTTTTTGTGGCTACCAAGTGTTCCAAATTTTGTTTATTTTAGAAGACAATTTCTATCGAGTTCACTTGGGTGCCAAAGGAAAGTTTGTGGAAGATGAGTGTTAACCAAGCTCACTCGGTTAATGAAGGAAATGTTGGATGGAACTAGTGCTAGCCGAGCTCACTCAATTACAAAAGGAACTTTATGAGTATGTAGTGTTAACCAAGTTCACTTGATTAACATGGGAAAATCATTTCTAAGTTAGTATATACCAAGAAGGGTCAGCTAATAAAGGATTTTCTTTTTTTGGCATATTGAGTTTAATTGATTTACTTGTTGGTTCTAGCAAACTGAGGAGATGAATATTAATTATTCTAAAGTTGTATTCTAGCTGATTTGATAATATGAAAGATATAAGTATAAGGTGAAGCTGAGGATAAAAAGTATGTAAGTGTGTGGAATATTTGATGATGCTAAGAAGAAGCAAATCAGAAGGATAAGTATCATATCCTTGTGGAGTTGAAAAGATATATTTGATCAAGAAGGATCAAGTATACAAGCTATAACCAAGATTTGTAAATCAAAAAATAGTTGCATTTGAAATCAGGTTATCTCATTGTTACTCTCTAACCACTGTAGCAATGATCTAAATCTCTTAACAGAGTTGGCTTAATATCTATTTGTAAATCCTCTAACAAGGTGGCAGTTCTATTGAATTGTCTAAAGACCTCTAACAAGGCCACTCCTAATAGGGTGATTGAATCCTCTAATAGAGTCACACTTAACAATGTGTTTTATAACTTTTAATAGAGTTAGCTCTTAACAGGGCTCACTTCAAAAGAGTGGAAAATAGTAACTAGTTACAATTGGTGGTTTTTCCAAAATTGGATTTCCACGTTATATCTTAGTGTTAAAAGTGTTCGTGCTATTTTACTTTATGAGTTTATAACTAAGTTAAAGTAATAGTAATCATAGATAACATCTTAATATTTTCATGATAAATGTTTGTCGAGCATTTTTAGTATTTATCGAGTTACAATATTTCTTTGTTTACCGAGCATTAGCAAAATTAAGTTTTTGTAGAATTGTTTTGTATTGACATCTAATGGATCTGGAATTTATTTTTGTAGTAAATGACTCATCCCTCCTCTCTTAGTTACTCATCTCATATTTCCAACAACAATCATCCAAATTTTCCTTCAAATTGTTCATACCTTTCTCCCATGTGTCCTTTACTGCTTTGACAGTAGTGAGCATTGCACATAAGTCATATGATGCAATCTCGACTGCATTAAGGTTAGAGTAGATGAAATTTGTAGAAGTGTCTTTTTCTTTGACATATTCTTCCAACTATCTATCAACGGTTGATATCTTCAGAGCAATAGACTCTTTGAATTCTTATAGTCTTCTCAAAATTAGTGTTTTTTCAAGTTCTAGTTTCCTAATGTTTGTGTGAACATCAAAAACATGTCCTTCCAAATCATCAAATCTACAAGAGGGTTGTTGTATCTAACTAGTTAGAGAATCCAACTCACTCAACTTCCCTTGAGTCTTTCTATCCAAATCTTTGGTCAACTTATGAGATAAAGTACAATTGATGTACAATACCTTTCCAACTCGTTGACATCTTCAGAGTTCCTTGATACAAGTATCAAGACTCAACAAATCATTTTGAATATTCTAATAAATGGTACTAAAAATATTAGCATCATGTGAAATTTGAGCCTTAGACTCAACAACATTCAACAAATTTGTAAATTCATCATCAAATGATATTACAACTACTTGAGCTCTCTGTTTGGGGTTTGCTTTAGTGTGTTTGGCTATGAGGGTGTTGTGTAATCTGTCAATCACCTCCATTAATGCTCTTTGTGCACTTTCGACATTTTTGTTCTTCTCAAATAATTTTTTTCAAGCATGAGATCAAGTTATATTGATTGTCATCATCACTTGTAAGGTTAGCAAGAGATATTGGAGAGGATGAGCTAGATGCTTTTACCTCATCTTCCTTTAGTTTCTTCTCTACTACCTTCTTTGATTTTCTCTCTTCTCTTTCTTTCTTTTCTCTTTCTTCCTTTCTTCTTCTTTCCTCTTTTTATCTTCTTTTTTATTCTTTTCCTCTTCAATTAGTTTCAGCCTAGCTTCTCCAATCTTCTTCTAGTTGTCTTTTCTCTTCTTCATTCAGTCTCAACTGACCTTGAACATCTTTGGAAAGGGGCTCAAGCTGATTGAATAGATCTTCATCAATATTAATAGTAACATTTGTCTGATCAATCTACATAGTATCACCACTTATTGATACTTTCAAATTTTTCTTTGTAGTTAAAGCTTCTGCCTTTAACTCACTCATCATTTGATTGATGGCCACTGCAATTTCACTTCTAATAACATTATTTTCTCCTCCCATGAATAAAAATGGCCTCATATTACTTTGTAAGTAAGGTGCTAGTTTCTTCATCAATTTCTTGATTTCATCTTCATCATTTATCTTGCACATAGTTCTTAGCATTAGCTTCCAAAGTTCCATGTCTTCTTCATGACCTAGTGCCTTCTTAGCTATAAGTCTATCATAGACCTTCTGATTCATCATGCCTTTAATACTCTCAAGTTTTAAGTTATTAAGAATCATATATCTCACAATAGAGATATCAATTTGTTCTTTCTCCATATTATTGTACAAATCATAAAACTTATTCATTTGCACAAAGTTCCCTTCATTAAAAATGGTTGTGTTAATCTTCTCTATCTTTGGTTTCTAGGGTTGCCTTGTTTTACCTATTGACTGCTTGAAAAAAATGAATTTCTTTGGCTATTTTTCTTCTTGTTCCTCTTTTTCTTCTTCATCACTAGAGTCTTCAATTGTCAACAATGTCTTCTTTCTTTTCCCTGGTCCAGTAGCTTGTTGCTTAACTCTTTTAGACTTATGAATCTCTACTAACCTTTCATACTTCCTCTTAGTTTTACTTGGTTACTTAGCTAATACAATAGCATATGAAATGCTTTTTTGTATAGGAGTTTCTGCAATAGATACACTGGATGCTTGGCCAATTAACAGAGGTGTCACATACATTACACCTTGTTCACCAATTTTTTCAATCCATAGATTGTTTGTCTAACTGCTTCAGATTCTTATTCTAACATACTAACCTCAAATAATGCTTTCTTCATTATAGGTGCAATCTTCTTATGAAATGCCTTTTCTAATGATGCCTGGTAGGCTGACTGGGTTATCTCCTTATACATTCCAAATCTGTATGATGCTTGATATATATTAGATTTCAACATTAAATCAATATAACTAATAGCTATATCATCACTCAACTCATAGCCTAGGGGCTCAAGAAATGATTCTTGAGGTTCTACTACTAAAATTTAGGTTAGGTCAATATCCACCATAAAACATATATGATTCTTAAATATGTCAATGATTGCAAGGGAAATTCTAAATCTTTGTTTCATCTCATTCTAAAATGTCCTCATAATCAAATTTCCACTATCCAATTTTTTCTCTGCTGGATGCCTTCTGCACACATCTGTTATCTTGTTCATAGTGCATCTTTCACTACTCATAATATTAGTAACTAATAAAAAAGGAAATCTCTTAAGTACATGAAAGAAAATATGATTAATCAGAGACTAGAATCTAAATACACCATTCTTAGTTCTCTTAATCTTCTCCAAATTCTCAAGAAGTTGTACTCTTAGAATCTCACTTAAATTCACTTGTTCTTTCTCAACACATATCTTATAAGTTGCATAAATGAAACCTACTAACAACTTATCACACTTAGAACTTGCATAAAATAGAATATGCAATGATTCTACTTGAGAATCTTACATCATGTTGTCTGATGGTGTTGATCGCCATTGCTTTGCCATTGTAAATTACCTTAGTATAACTTTCAACCTCTTTCTTAACTAGTTTCTTACCAATAGGTGCATTACCTTGTTTTCCAAGACCAGTGACTTCATGAATAAGGTCAGCAGAGGTGTGGACTACATTGTCTCCCATCCAAATCTTTCCATTATGAATTCTGCTTAATATGATCTGAGCCCATTCTTCTGTATCGAGTTCAAGATAAAAATGATATCTAACTAAGTCTAAATCTTTTAGATTCTCATATCTGGGCTTAATAATCATATCATGATTAAAAACTATTTTCATATCTTTGTTCATAAACTTACTTCCAATAGTTTCAAACTTACTACAGAGATAGCTTCCTACATCTTCTAAGAACACTACATTGTTTGGAGTATTTGATAAAACAAAATTAGGGTTTTTCTCTAGGATTTTCGTAGGAATAACCTTTCATTTGGCCTCTTGACATTTTTAACATTTAGAACAAATGAGATATCCATGATTACACCAAATAAAAAATTATCCAAGAATTTTTGTGCAGAGAACAATAAAATACCTTTTTCGGAGTAGGGTTTTTCTTGAAATCACTTTTTCCAAATTACTTATGGGTGCTCTAAGATTCTAAGATGATTACAATGTAGAAATAATTAATTTCATACTCAATTTCATACTCTATTTATTCATCTAGAACTTGCATTAATTGCATACTTCACTCTATCAAAAAAGCTATTTATTTGGCTCTAAAATCAAATATCTTCTCAAGATCAATTGTCTGATCTTCGAATACTATTTGAGGTTCACCATAGCTTCCTTTCATTATGAAAGTGATCCACAAAACTTTTCTCCATGAAATTTGTTTTAGAGACATAGATTTCATCTCTTGTCATTAAATAAACTTTCTCTATTATAACAGTAGCTCTAATTTCCTTTGTAACTTGTTTCAATAAGCTTCAAATTGCAAGTGAGCTTAACTATAGTCCAAACACATTAAGATACATATTCTCTCAACCTCACTACTCATAGCTTGATCTCTAAATGAAATTTCCAGTTTTGGTGTTGTGAACAAGCTTAATCAACTTAGTTGAATCTAACTTGATTAGTGACTTTGATTTTCCTATCTTTAAATCATATAACTTTTCTTCTAAAATATATAATCCCTTTAAAAATGCCTCATTAAGTTCTTATCAAACTTCACTAACTACATTTGTTTGTTCTTCATTATCTTTCTTAGTTCTGGAGTTGCATTCATGATTCCTTTTGTCATTTTTGAAGTTCCTCCCATTGTTGCTTCTATTTCCAAAGTTTCTTCCATGACTCCTTCTATCATTTACAAAGTTTTTTCCATTATTTATTTTATCCATTCTATTGTACTTTGTTGTATGTCCAAATTTTTTGCATAACTGACATACCAGGGTCTTGCTTCTAGGATTTTGTTGATCAATAGGTGCTTAACAATTCTCGGCTATGTTTCCAAAGTTGTTGCACTTATAACACACAATCTTCTTCCTTTCTTCATAAGGTCTACTATCTCTTGATGTTCTTTCATTAGATCTTATTTTATCTATAGGGTTAGTGTTTCCAGACATTCTACTATTTCTTCTATCATTATCATATTTAGGTTTCCTACAATCAATTGCATTATGATCAATACCATGACAATTATGATAGTAAAATTTTGTAACATGATTAAATGACTTATTTGTACAATCTCTTTTCATATGACCTATTTCATTACATGAAAAATATTTACCTCTAAATTCATACTCAATTTTCGTAAGAGATTTTGTTGGAATCACTTCTGGGGGGGGGGGGCAGGGTGGGGCACTTGAATCAGAAGTTCAAACTTTAGTAATTAAAACTTTTTATCATTCATTAGATGCATGTAATATATGAAATAAAAATAACATGTAAGATAAATGCATCAAAACATATAAGCACATACACATTTGACACCAAATATCATTACCCAGAAACCCTCCAAATGAGAAGGTAAAATTAGGGTGGGGATGACACCCACAAATATTTACTCCTGTAGCAATAAAGTGTCACCAATTATAGTTACAATAAGTTTGACCATGATAAATGATCTACCTTGTTAAAGGCTAACAAGGACTATTAAGTCCCACCTTGTTAGAGGATTTTAACACCCTGTTAAAGGATTTGATACTAACTATTAAATCAACCTTAGTCCAAAGGATTTACCCTCACTAATATAGTTGTTAGAAAGTAGCAATAGAGATTTTGATCTAATACAACTTACAACATTATCTTGCTGATTTCATATCACAATTCTATCCTTCTCGATCCTCTCTGATCTAATATGACAATGTTGTGTCCTTGATCCTCTATTCTGTAAATTGATTCTACAATTCTTTCACACTATTAGTCACCTTGAATTCTTTATGATCAATTCAGTCATTCACCCCTCGATATCTTCCTTCTTTTATAGCTCTCTTGATTATCTTAAAATTTTGTGGCATTGTCTCCTTATAAAGACTTTGGTGGCTTAGGGTTACGTATGAATCTATAGTTGAGATTCATCCATTTTGCCACGTAACTCTTCCTATTTTCTGATTGGCTACATGTGATTGAATAGGGAATTCAAATTGATTCATCCTTATCTTTAAAGCTTCGAGATCTATCCATTAGTCAGCATAAAAATGGTTTACATAGTTTTTTGTGCCGACATAAACAACTATGTCCAATTTGTGCTACTCGACACTTGATGTTACTAATGCTCAACACATACTATAATTCTATTTTTGGCTCAAAAATTGAACTGCTCAACTTCAACTATCTTTTTTGACACTTGAATCACTCAGCATGGTCTATCTACTCAGCACTTGAGTGACTCAACACTCATTGCAACTCAGGATCTATATATTTACATATTATACTCGGCATGCATTACTAGTTCGGCATGAACTTAGTGAATGTCTTAAGTGTGTTGACACTCAATTGTCAAAACCAATCTGAGATCAACAATCTCCCCCTTTAACATGAGTGTCAAAAACACTTAACTTGTACATAAAAAATCTAATCTTCTCGAGTATAATATATTCACAACTTGGATGGAGCGCATGGGTAAGGGTTTTGTGGGCAAGAGCAAGGGTTTCTAGGACAAGGGCAAGGGTTTGGAGTAGAAATCCAATAGGAATGAGGATGATTTTCATGGCATTTTGGTTCATCATCAACAGTCTATAGGTTTGGAATAGTCTAAACATAGACACAGGAAGAAGCTGATTGGTTTGGAGCAGCTTCGTCAAAATAGTTCCGATCTGGTTTGCCATGAATTTTCTTCTATTTTCTCATCTACAGCTTTTGCTCAACCAGTTTGAGATCATGATTTCAGCTCGATCTTTGCTGCTACATCAGTTGTACAACCAATCAACTCCATATCAAACCCTTTTTCATTTCAGAGATGCCCTTTTAGAGATATTAATTCCAAAAGGGTTCCAAGTACTATTGACAAGTCAATCTTCAAAGGGAAAGCAATTGTTCAACCTACAAAAAAAAAATTCCTTAATCCTTGTTTTCATGATCGTTGATCATAGCTGACATATAAACGCCCTCAAATTTCTAAACCTGGGACTTCCCCTTACTTTGAAAAGGGAAAATCATCCCATCATCATCAGCAATCTCAGCTACCAAATTCCTTTGGGCGAGACAATCTTTTTCACAATAATCCTTCAACAGTTCGTTCATTTCAATGGTGTAACATTTTAGATTCAAATTCATTACTACTTGTAAAGGAAAATGTGTGACACAAATCTACCTTTGCACAAAGGAGTCACAATAGAAAGGTGTTTAAAAAACAACCAATATTTGATATATGTGAAGGTGCTCCTCTTGGCTCTTTTGTTCAAATGCAATATGTTCAGATCTAAAAAGGTCTGGCTCGACAGAAGTTAGTCTCGACAATTGATAGGGCCTCCTTCATACCAAAAAAGATCTAGAAGAAAAAGGATCAAAGTAAGGTAGATCAAGGTCCTCAGCATTCTACACATGGTCATGGTCCACAATTTTGGGATAATAGTCAAGAGCAATATCAAAATAATGTGGACCAAAATTTGGAGCAAGATCCTCTGAACTCTTCACAACAATAGTTGCATGTTACTTTTTCAAATCAAATGTTACAAAATTCGATCTCTACTCTTCAGCAGAAAGCTCTCATAGGTAAGTTTTCTTCTGCTTCATTATCCTTTTTAGACATCAAGAATTGGGCTTTCAACTTATGGTCTGGCCTAATAGATATTTTTTATCATGATTCAGAATCCAACTTCTTTATTGCTATCTTTAATTCGAAAGAAGGAAGAGATGTTGTAAATAAGAAGAAGGGTTGGTTTTGTCAGGGTGTGGGGTTATTTACCATGTTGTGGATTCCCAACTTTAACCCCGAAGATATAAATATCCAATTCTTTCCATATTGGGTTTCTTTTCCTTCTCTGCCTTTGGAATATCGTGATCCTGAGATATTGGAAATTATAGCTAACAAGTTGGGAATTTTTTTGAAGCATGATTTGATTTTGTATGAATGCCCTCATTTGCAAGTCAGGGTGTATTTATTGAATAATATGCATAAATCATTTCCTTAATCTATAGCTCTAATATCCAAATGGGGAAAATGGATATAATCAGTTAAGGTGCAAGATCCTTCTATGATTCTAAAATTCCAAGATCATCTTCGTCATTTTAGCTATATGTGCCAAATTGGTCAACAAGATGTCTTACAAGTTTGTCCAGATCATTCTATAGACCCTAATGTTTGTTCTTAGAAAATAAAAATGATGAATTGCAATACTTTTGAGGTCAAAAACATAGTCTCCATGACAGAGGGCCAAGATTATTCAAAAGATAGCTATATATATGAAGAGGATTTACATGCAGCTCAATTTATGTCAGAATCATTCATGATTTTGCTTCAACAATTTTTTTGGCTCTTTGCTTTATTCAAGAGTGTGTGCTGCAATAGTAAACTTTTTATGTTGGGGTATGCCCCTCCACTTTAAATGGATTCCTCTATAGATGTGAGCTCAAATTTGTCTCCCCTGGTAGACCTTCCACAATGTGTATCTTCAAAGTAATTAAGTTTGATCTCTTTCCAGAATAGAAGTTTTTCACTTTCAATATTAAGGCAGCCCATTTGGTGCCTTTCTATTTATCCTTCTCTTGCCATATTTACTTTTATTTGTGATCAAATTTTATCTGAAATTACCACCTCTATCATTTTTTTATATTGCCAAAGAGGAAGGTTTGCATGTTGAAGATTATAAGTCACCTGTGATTGACAACTTGCTTCGAGAATTTTAGTTTTGGAATAAATTGATCCCAAGTCAAGCATTTGAAAAATAGACAGTTCTTAACCAATTTGACATTCAGTCAATTCTTAACAATTTTCCTAGGGATTTTGGTGCAGGAATTATAAGCTTAGTGGTAGGAGGTTCCTTGGGGTTAGAGACCAATATTTATCAACTAGTGCAAAAGTCTATGGTTTTGTCTCCTCAAGAAACTCAGCCTCAAGATTTTCAAATGCAAGATAGCCTTAAAATTCAGCCTTTATCTATAATGCAAACCTTGTCTACAATAGCTCCTCTTGCTAAAACACCAAAGGCTAGAGGTAGACAGAAAGGTTCCAAAATTAAATCAAAAATTGCAGCAAGTATTCAAACTACATTAGATGATAGTTTCACTGTTATCAAAAGATTGACAGGGACAACTAGGTGTTCTCCTTGTCCCCAATGAAAATCATCTCATGGAATGTTAGAGGTTTAAATGCCTCTAACAAGAGACAAAGAATCAAACAAGTCATTGATTATTTGCAGGTAGATATTATTTTATTGCAGGAAACCAAATTATCCCAAATTTTTTTTGAGAAAACCATTGCAAGATGGAAAAAAATGGAAGGCCTATCATATGCAAGGTTTGGGTGCCTCTGGAGGTTTATCAATTCTTTGGAATCCCTTTACAGTTAATTCTCCACTCTTTTGACAAGAAAGTAATTGGCAGTTGTTACATATAACTGCAGTTGATATTTCTTTTATCCTGATTAATGTATATGGACCTACTTCAACTTTGGAAAAAGCATGTTTATGGGATTCTATCACACATTCTCTTCAAATGCAAGATCAATAGCAAGTAGTTATTGGAGGTGATTTTAATGCTTTATTAGCTCATTCAGAAAAAATTGGTGGTATTATCCCCCCTCACTAAAATGCTACAAGATTTTAATGCATTTGTAGATAATAACAATCTAATGGATGTTCATTCTAATAATGGATTATTTACCTGGACTAACAAGAGGTCTAGATTTGCTAATATTGTTGCTTGTCTTGAAAAAAATTTCTTGTCTAAAGATTGGAAGTTGAGTTGCTCAGATATTTCTTTAGAAATCCTTACCTTGCCAGGATCTGATCATTTTTCTATCTCGCTAATTCTTAATTGTAATAACAAATGTTCTGATCAACAATTTCATTCTTCTTTCAAATTTGAAAGCATGTGGCTCAGGCATCCAAAAATTTTACACAATATTCATCAATGGTGGAATGAAGTTCCAATGGAAGGACGAAAAATGCATCAGTTTGCAATGAAATTGAAATATATCAAGTCTCAAATTCAAATTTGGAATCAAAAAGTTTTCAAAAATGTGTTCCAACAAAAGGTTATAGTCAAAGATCAGCTAGAAGAAGTTTATAATTAGATCATCCAAAAGGGCATGAATGAAGAAACATACTCTTCTCAAAAGAATCTGCAGGAACAATGGGAGGAATTGTGTTCTAAATAAGAGATGTACTGGAGACAAAAATCTTGAGAATTATGGCTTCAGGGTGGGGATAGAAATACTAAGTTTTTCCACAATTGAGCCAAGCAAAAAAGAACTAACAGTACAATTTTTCATATCAAAGATGCCTCTGGTAACCTTCTGTCTAATGAAAATCTTATCAAAAATGAAGGCGTCAAATTCTTTAAGAATCTTCTTGCATGTGATATCTTGCCTTCTCCTTCTGCATCACAAGTTGTAGAACTCCTTGACTCCATTCCACAAGTGTTAATAGAATAGGATAATGATATTCTGATAGCTCCCTTTACCATTCAAGAAATACGTAAAGTTGTCTTTTCTTTTTCGCCTAACAAAGCTCCTGGGCCGGATGGTTTTACTGCATTGTTTTACCAAAGTTGTTGGAATATAATTGGATGGGATTTATTGGTGGCTATGGAAGAATCTAGAAGATCCAAAACCATGCTGAAATATTTTAACACTACCAATATTTCCATCATTCCAAAAGTGAGGAATCTCCAAACTTTCACAGATTTTAGGCCAATCTCCTTATGCAATTTATCCTATAAGATTATTACTAAAGCCATATATCTTAGGATTCAGCATCTTATTCCACGTATTATTTCCCCAGAGCAAGGTGGATTTGTATCCAGAAGGGAAACCATGGAAGGGGCTCTTGTGGATCATGAAGTTCTCCACTCTATTAATTTAAATAAGACTTCAAATTTTGTTATCAAATAGGATATGATGAAAGCTTATGATAGAGTTTGTTGGAAATTCTTGCTACAAGTACTTGGTAAAATGAGTTTTTCAAAACGTTGGTGCAAATGGATTAAGGCTTGTATTTTGGGGGCTTGGTTTTCATTGGTCATTAATGGGAAGCCTAAGGGTTTTTTTCCTTCCACACATGGGATCCGACAAGGGGACCCTTTATCTCCAGTGTTGTTTATTATTATGGCTGAAGCTTTTAGTAGGGCCATCTCACATCAACATTTGTTAAATAAATGGAAAGGAGCTCTTATTTCAGGTACAAACATATCTATCACACACTCTCTTTTTGCGGATGATACTCTCCTATTTGGTTTGTCTAATGTTTAGGAAGCTTGCCATATTCTTTATACACTTGATCTTTATTCAGCAGTGTCTGGTCAAATTATCAATGCTCAAAAATCCAAGATCTATTTTTTCAACACTATTAAAATGGTTTCTGATAAAATTAGATAGATCTTGGGTATTTCAGAAGACTTCTTACCCTCAGTCTATTTGGGCATTCCTTTCTTCATGGGTTCAAATAAATCCTTGTATTGGTCTTTACTTATTCAGCTTATTCAAAGTCGAATTACATCTTGGAAAGTTAGATGGTTGTCATTGGCGGGAAAAATTTTGTTGATCAAGTCAATTCTAACTACAATCCCTAACTATTATATTGTTGACCTTAAGATCCCACCCAAAGTACTAGCTACAATTCATAAATTGATTAAAGGTTTCCTATGGTTAGGTAATATGGATGAGTCCCAAAAGATTCCACTCATCTCTTTACATGATATTTCATACACTCCTAATGCTAAAGGGGCAAGAATCCATGATCTTTCTTATAGAAATAAAGCATTTGGTGGGAAATTGATTTGGCACATGTTTTCTAAGTCTCAGTCCATGTGGTGCAAAATTATGCAGAAAAAATATCTAGATAACAATGATCCTTCTAGAATCTTAATGATTTCTAATCCTTCAAAAGCCTGAGTTATTTGGGACTTCATGATAGCTTCACGCAAAATCATAGTTGATTATATTTCATGCGAAGTCAATAATGGACTAGGTATTAATTTTTGGAATGATTCTTGGAATGGTCAAATTCCCGTATCTAAGAGTGGGATTTCTTTGAACATTATTCAAGTTGCTGAAACCCATTGGGGGACCTAGTTGAATCAATATGTGGAATATGTTTTTGAATTTTCAAAGAAAATAGTTTGGAAAGATCCAAATATTCTACCTCTTTCATACCAGGAATTAATCAATTTCAAAATATACTGAGTTCAAGGAAAGTCTACTTCTCTGAAGTCCAAGTTCAGATTTTTTGGGCTCCAACTAAGGATGGTAATTATTCAGTGAAAGAGGGGTACAAAATTTTGCAGCAGAATGGTTTGGATAAATCTACTTCCAGAGCTTTTTCATTTTGTTGGAATATGGTAGTTCTTCCTAAATCAGGTTGTTTCTAATGGCTGGCGCTAAAACACAGGATTTTAACTAGTGACAGATTGAATAGACTACGACTTGCTACTCTATTTAAATGTGTTCTTTGTGGGGAATAGGATAAAACTATGGATCATTTGTTCATTACATATTCATTTTCTTACCAATGCTGGTGCTTTATTTTGAGTAAGCTTAAGTATTGTACTCCCTTGCCAAATAATCTCTGGGATCTCTTTCAAGCCTGGCCAGTTCTCTACCAAAAATCATTGTTTGCAAATCTCTGGAAATGTATTCCAGCCTTGGTAGTTTGGGCTATTTGGTGGGAAAGAAATAAGTGCATTTTCAGAAAGGAATTCCTTCAATTAGAAATTGTTTTGAATGGTATTGAAAGATCTATCTCGGAAGTGACTAATTCCAGCTTGAAAGTGATTAAATTTAATTTGATTGTTACCCATTGGGATTCTAAAATTTTCCAAGAATGGAAACTACTATTTATTCCTAATTGATGGAAAATAAGTCCTTCACTAGCACATATCTTACCCTGAAAGAACATTTGGAGGCCCGCATCATTTGGTCTTTGGAAACTGAATTTTGATGGAGCCTCTAGAGGAAATCCAGGTTCTTTGAGTTTAGGGGCATGTATTAGAAGTTCTTCTAGAGAGGTTGTAGCAATCATAGTATCCCCTTTGCCTATTGACACAAATAACATTGTTGAGGCTCATGCCTTGTTGGTTGGGCTTTTATTAGCTAAGAAAGGTTGTATCAATAGGCTACATATAGAAGGGGACTCATCAGTTATTATTCATGCTTGTAGACAAAGGCGCATCATTTCTTGGAAACTCAAATATTTATTAAATCAAATTTGGAGACTCCTTGATGAATGTTTAGATGTTTGCATTTTGCATATTTATCGAGAAGGGAATAAAGTTGCAAATTTTTTATCAAATTTGGGTTATGATGGGGTTACTATTTCTACTTTTCACTCTCTACCTTTTATTGAGCAACATAAGGTTTTAAAAAATCTTATTCATGAAGATATGGGAGCCTCTACTAGTAGTAATGTTCAAAGTGTCAAGCTTAGAAGGTAAAATTTGAATGTTGAGGTAAATTTCAAGTGTCGAGTTGAGCCAATTTATTAAGATGCCGAGCAAAGTTCTTCAGGTGCCGAGTGTTTCAGAATTGCCAAATTTATAGGAGAGTTTATTAAGATGCTGTTGTTTCTACTTTTCACTCTCTACCTTTTATTGAGCAATATAAGGCTTTAAAAAATCTTATTCATGATGACATGGAAGCCTCTACTAGTAGTAATGTATGTTGAGGTAAATTCCAAGTGTCGAGTGGAGCCAGTTTATTAAGATGCCGAGAAAAGTTCTTCAGGTGCCAAGTGTTCAGGTAGTTGGTACCAAGTTCTTCTGGTGCCGAGTGTTCAGGCAATAGGTACTGAGTTCTTCAGGTGCTGAGTGTTTCAGAATTGTCGAGTTAATAGGAGATTTTTAGGTGCTGAGTAGGCATAAAGGTAATCGGAGCTGAGTCACTCTACTTAGTACTAAAGACTCCTTGATGAATGTTTGGATGTTTGCATTTTGCATATTTATCGAGTAGGCAATAAAGTTGCAAATTTTTTTATCAAATTTGGGTTGTGATGGGGTTAGTATTTCTACTTTTCACTCTCTACCTTTTATTGAGCAACATAAGGCTTTAAAAAATCTTATTCATGAAGACCTAGAAGCCTCTACTAGTAGTAAAGTTCAAAGTGCTAAGCTTAGCAGGAAAAATTTGAATGTTGAGGTAAATTCCAAGTGCCGAGTTGAGCCAATTTATTAAGATGCCAAGAAAATTTCTTCAGGTGCCAAGTGTTCAAGCAGTAGGTATCAAGTGTTCAGGCAGCAGGTACCAAGTTCTTTTGGTTCTGAGTGTTCAGGCAACAGGTACCAAGTTCTTCAGGTGTTGAGTGTTTCAAAATTGTCAAGTTAATAGGAGATTTTCAAGTGCCAAGTAGGCAGAAAGGTAATTGGTGCTGAGTCACTCTGCTTAGTACTAAGTGCCAAGTAATTGAGTCTTAAATCAGATGTCGAGTTATTTAAGGTGCCAAATCTATTAGGTGTTGAGTTGCATAGTAGAAAGGAGTGCTCAGGCTTGTAAGGTTGGTCAAGTGTTGAGTTGAATAAGCTATTCTCTGGTGCCGAGTAAAGTAGAGGAGGTTGTCAGGTGCCGAGTTTCCCTATTGTCTTAAAGTGAATTTAATGCTACATGTTTTTCTTAAGTGCATTTATAATGACACAACTTCTAAAGTGCAATTTGTATGCTCCCAATCTTTTATTCCCTAATGATATTCAATTTTGAAGTCCTATTTTTTTGATTGCCTCATGCGAATAAATTCGAGTCATTAAGGAGTATCATCTTTAGTACCATTTACAGGCATGATAAAAACAAAATTGGTGACAGTTTGCATGGAAAATGACAAGTTTCACTATGATTATTTATTAAAGTTGCCTATATGTATCTTTCATTGCACACTTTCGCAAACATCTTGCAAATGCTTAATTAGGCAAATTTATTTTGTGAGTTGAGATTGTGCTTCAAGATGAATTATGGGTGGGATATTGCTTTGGCTTCTGAAATGTTTCATAAACAACATCGTCTCATCATGCCAAAAAAAAATCATATTTGGTTGCCACCAGCATTAGAGGAATCTATGTTACCCAGTCATGTTACGGATGAGATGAAGAACCAAATGTTCATAATACATTCACAAATGATCACAACAGCCATCTGGCATATCATTGGTGAAGAGCTTCTCTATCCATCAGCACATGTGTTTTTCTATCCTTCTTAAGTCATATCTATATTTCTATCTAATGCCATGGATTTTTTGCAATCTCCGGATAGGCTTCAAGCCTTGGCCTGAAAGGTAATCCTACTACATTTCCTAGTGGATAATAAATTTACTATGGCTATGCAAAAGTATGATTTGTGGAATGGTATGGCTTTAGTTGGTGGTCTGTTTTCACATTCTCAACTTCTGCAAAAACATGAATTTTATGTTGTTTTTGAGGCTATGAAGAAATCTATAGATACTTGCAGTTTTATTTATTTGAAGCATACTTTGCCATCTAATCCAAGATTAATGGGTGTGCAATTGGTGGAAAGAGTTAAGTTAGAGGGCCTGGCCATGATTGAATTGCAAAAGGATTCTAATGTTTCAAAATCCATATAGCTAAATGCACCGTTAGAAAATTTACAGCCAATTGAACAGAGTTTTTGGGATTTAATTGGTGTGATTAACTCTGATTGGCTTGTAGATAGTTTAGAATTTTGATTTGGCTTGGGAATTATTTTTGATGGACTTGGATTTTCTGGTCGTGGTCTAGTATTTATTTGGGCAAGATTGAAAGGCAGTGTTTCTAAAGATCCCTTTCAAGTTATGTCATCATCAACTGGTGTAATCTCTTGTATGTTGTAACTTTATGTCTAAGTACTTCATGCCAAAGCTATTGTATCCAAATTTTGTAGAAGTTTTGGTTATCTCCAAGGGTATACTGTTGGGTGATAACCCTTTGTAATTTCTTGCTCATAATATCTAAATATATGTAAACATTAGGGATGATGTTGGGTTTTCTTCACTGATTCATTCTTAGTTGACTTCGTTGAATCAGATTAATAAATATTATAGTGGCTAGCCACTTTTGCCTAAAATATATACATATATATTCACAACTTGGCATATATACAAAACTTCAAAATTACAAAAATTTTTAATAGACTATATACCTCAAAATTTTGTAACTCTCCCCTGGGTTAATGTGCATGTTTTGTATTCAAAATCTATTCTCAATTTTGAGTAGATCTATCTCTTGCCGATACACTTTGTCTTCAATTGTGCTGATACTCTTTATCTGATATACTCTATTTATACTCTTTTTTTGTTCTTTTGTTTGCTTCCTCTTTTTTTTTTCTCCCCCTTTGATTAATTGCCCTCTTTTCTTTATTTATCTTTATCTTGCCCTTGCTTATTTATCTCCTTCTTCTTTATATCTCCCCCTTTTTGACACTTATGGAAAAGGGTCTATACATTGATTGTGTATTTGTCCAAAAAGTTTTTGTGGACTTCCATTATTATTTTTAGAGTAGCATCCTAGTTGTCACATGCAACATCTAATGACTTTATTTGGATTTCTATCTCTACTGCAAGGTGAACTAGTCCATGTAATGTTGAAAGATTAGGATCTTTCTTCAACAAAGTCTTTCCATATCCTAGTTCTTTATGTAGTATCTCCATATGTGGGGTAAGGGAGGCTTGGATCTTAGTCAACTTGGCTCTTATATTAGCCTTTTCTACTATTAACATAGCTAATTGACTCTGTGATTGAAGTAATGAGTGAAAATTATTCTCACTCTAAGCTTGATTTTGAGGTAGTTGCATACTTGAGATTTTCAAATTTCTCTCCAAACTCAGAATCATGTGGCTTGTTTCTTGTGTGAAGAGTGTAGGATCACACAGTTTGGTGTACAATGAGAATATTTTCTCAAGTACCTTCTTCTTTCTCAATTTTTGTAGCCAATTCAACTTGTGTTAGTGCTATGTCACTAGATTTTTTCTCATTGAATTTTCCTTGAAATTTTCTTTCAGACCATTCTAAAAGTTTAGCATTAGTATCTCGGTCTTCATTGTTCACCTATTCCACAATATCTGATAACTATTCTAGTAGTGGTTTGGATTCTTTAGGTGTTGGCAAACTGAAAGCATCTAAGAAGATGTCTTCTATTTCTTGCAATGCTTGCCTCTATCTATACTCCTTTCTAAGTATTTCCTAATTTTTCTTCTTTTCGAAGGCTTATTGCATTATGACTATCTACACTAAAGTTATGGTTACATATTCATATTTAGGTATCACTATTTCTTCATCTAGAGTTGTATCTCCATCGTAAATCACCTTAGCAACCTTGGAGGAACTTGAGCCTGGTGCTAAGATCTGTAGTGGTACAACTTCAGTGCTCAGCTTCTAAAGGACTTTTGTAGGAGTGCTAGTTGTTGGTAATGTTATCAATGCTTGAATGGCCTCTTGCTCCTTCTCCTTTGGTATGTCCTTACTTTCTTTAGATCTATCTTCATCAATCACCATTATTTGAGTTGCACCTTTTGTTTGTGCATCAGGTACATATACATCTGTCTGTCATGTTTGTTCTTTTGTAATCTTCTCTTCTTCTACTTGCCTTTTTTTAATTATATAAACTTTAACAGTTGTGTCAACCTTTTTAGATGTGTCTTCTGATGTCTATACTAAAGGTTGAGCATAAGTAGTTGAAGGGATGATAGAAGGTGGTTCTTGTGTGATCACCTTATCCCTTTTAATGTGTGATACTACCTTCTAAAGTTCATCAACACTAACCAATACTAGATTTTCACACAATCTGGCTTGTAGTGTGGATTAGTCAAGAATCTTCTTTAGCTCTTCTATAGTTAAGGGGTTGATGTTCTAAGCTAAGCTATTAGGAACATCCTTTATAGTTATAATTTCTGTATTCATGCTTGTGTCATGTGGAGGGCTCATACTCGGCATTTGTATGTCTTGTACACTCTATTCTTCCTGCTGCTCTTAATCTGTAGCCATCTTATCTGTCTTATTTTATGTATCCTCCACATTAGCATTATCCTTTTCTATTTCTTCCTCCTTGTCTTCATCTTCATCTTCATTATTTCTTCCTTCAAATGGATCTTCTTCTCCTTCTTTAACAATTTCTAAACCATAGATCAATTTCCACATTTAAGTGGATTTCTTGACAACTTCTTCAATATTGTTCTGAAGGATGCTAAATGCCCTATATTTTGGTGCAAACTGTCCACCATATTTCTTATTAGCTTTGACAATCTGCCTTTTTTTCAATTCTGGCATCACGTAGACTACTGTTGATTCTCTTATTTTTTTCTCTAGGTTTAAACAATAATGTCACTTATTTTCAACAATAGTATACAACTCCTTTGGCATTGTATTATCTAATTCAAAAAGTGGAGTGTTCTTGAATTTAGACATCATTTCATAAATTGACTCTTCTACTTAGTTCTTCTATTCTCTACCAAGCTTTTCAAAATTAATACTTTTCAAACTAGTCAAATCTACATAATTCTTAACATTATCACAGATATTTTCAAGATTAGATTTTGATGTGTGACATACTACTCTAAACTTGCTTGTATCTTCAGAATCTGTCCTTTCATCGTCAGTCTCTAGTTGTGCAATGTATTTTCTCCTTTGTTTCTTTTGTATTTGGCCCTTCTATTCAGTAGATTTTTTCTTCTCTTTGGCTTGCTCTTTGGTTTTTTGTGTAGTGGCCCTTGTGCTTTCCCTAGTTGTTGGTGTTGATGGCTTTGTTGGGTTGGGCTTAGCAGTCTTCTTGCCCTTGGTTTTTTCCATAGGCTGTGCCTTGGCCTTTCTTTTCTTAGATTCTAGTTTTGTTGGTGCTTCTTTGGTTTTTTCTTCCTTGGAACCTTCTTCTTCTTTAATATCTTCACCCATCCCTTGGGTCAATGCAAGATGTTCTTGTGCTTGTTCATGTTATTCCTCTTTATCCTCTTCATCATCTTCTTCTTCCTCTTCACATATACCTTCTCCAAATTTGGATTTTAATTTCTTCACCATTTTGTCTTTCTTTTTCAGTGTGGAGGTTGTCTTTCACTCCATTTCAACTTTAGATTTCATGACATCATAGTTACCAAATATTTTTGTTGTTTTATCAATCTCCTTTGCTAGGAGTGTAGTGATGGCAGATAAGGCTTCATCAACATTGATCTCATAGCCTAAGGGTCTTAGCCATCTTACCTTAGGTATAATAGCCTATATGTATGTATAGTCAATATCTATAGGAAAGCATATGTCACTGTAGTATTATTCAACTAAGGAAATAGGTATCCTCATCCTCTACTTCATAGACTTCTTAAAGTCTTCAAAATAGCTTGTCATAATTTTCTCAAAGTTCTCTCCCATCTACTCAATATACTCATTGATTTGTATAGCCACTAATCTATTTATTTTCCAGCCAACTTTACCAAAAGATGGAAATTCATTTTGTACATAGAAAAATATACAAATTAGAATTTATCCAAATTTCCATTGAGAACTTTTTGTCTTCCTAATTGCTCTAAGGTTTTCCATTATTTGTTGTAGCTGAAGCTCTGCAAGATCATAAGTGTGATCTTTCTTGACAATTTTGTAGCCAACATCAACTGCAATGCAGGGTATACTATTTAACCTATTTGACTAATAAAACTTATGAGAAATAACCCAAATTGAAAATTCAAGTAGTATGTATGTAATGGTATCAATGGTCATTCCTTGCTTATTCAATTTTGCACCTATATTCTTCTCAATTACTTCTTTTGAATCACTACGTAGGGTCTTTGGCTGATCTAGGGTTGGAAAACCAGTCACCCTATGAACAATTCTTTTTGAAATCTGGATAGGTCCACCCTCTAACCAAGGACATCCATCATGTATTTTTCTTAGTTCTATCTTGATCCATTAAATTTTAAACATCGTGGGGAAGTATAGGGCATGAGTCAAACCCTTTCTCTCTAGAATCTTAAATTCTTCCATCAAGACACCATTTTCACACAACTTATCATAAGATTGTCTTATTTCCATGTCACCTATGCCTCCTACTTTGCAACTGTAACATTTTCTTTCATCTTGGACCATTATGACCTTAGGCGAAATCATGGATAATGTGCCTGATGGGTCTTGCTTAAAGGAAATGTTTGGGATGGATTTAAAGTTTGATTGCTTGACCTCATTGCTAACTAATTGAATATCAAAAACTTCTTTCTCCTTTACATTCTTTGAACTAGAAGACATTTTTTCAAACTAGGGTTTAACAAATTTTAAACTATGCAACTCGGCTTATGAAGAATACCTCAAAAATTTGATGAACTGGTGTTGGATCATTGCTAGGATCCTTGCAAATGCTTTGAACTAGTTTGTGAATCACCTCTTTTCTCTACTCATTCTTGCTTGAATTCATTATGACAAAAAATGGGTGAAAATTGACATCTGTAGAGATTTTCCTCACTTGATAGCTATTGCGGACTCGAATCTAATTGACTTTGACTGGCAGCTTAACAGTTACTAGTATTTTACTTGGCATCTATAGAAGACCTTCCACACTCAGCAATAACATGAAAATTTGAGGATTTAACCTGTTGGTCTGACTTTTTTTGCAGTAAAAAAAATTTTCAGTTAAACCATAGAAAAGTCAGATGTTCTATGTCTAAGTGAAGTATAAGGTTTTGGATAAACCATCTATAAGAAATATTCGCCATATAAGCCCTATTTTCATCCCTTTTCATAAATGGTCGGGCGCGAAGTTTTCAAATTTTCAAAAGAAGCGAATATGCTTTCGTATTCCTTTTCCTTTCTCCTGGGTTACCTTTCTTCCTATTTGTCCAAACCGTCAGATCCGATTAGATCTACCATTGGCGTTACCTCGCTATTGAAAGTTGCATGCTCATTAAGTATAGCGAGATAGCGAGTGTTGAGTTTTTAAGCGGTGGGACCATGAAGTGAAGGTGCGGCGATCGGAGATTTGCTTATTAATTGCTTTATTGTGCAGGTACACTTTGCAATTCGCCATAAAAAGGGGAAGAAGGACCCACTAGAATATCTGACATCAGAGCTGGAATGTTGATTTTTCCGGAAGTTTCGCTACCTCGCTATCGGAAAATTCAGGCACTTCACCGTTAGCGAAGTAGCGAGGCCACGTGAAAATCTAAAAATGATGACATTGCATCTTGCTTGTATCATAATTACACCAGGTGGCATGACCAGTCATAAATACTGTTGTCAGAATCAGTTTTAATTAACAGAAGTAATTACTGGGTACCCCCTTGCTTTTTCCGGCACGGAATCCTTTAAAGTGCCGAAGCTCGCTACCTCGCTATCGGAAAATTGAGGTGCTTCACCATTAGCGAGTTAGCGAGGCCCCGTAAAATGGTAAAATATCGGCAAGATCTATGATGACATGTAATGACAGATGACTGTGATAAATTTTGACATGTGCCAGCTATGCAGAGATCCGATTCTCATTAATAACTATCTGACCAAATGTACAATAAATCTGGAACGTCAGCTTGAAGTGAATCAATGGAGCTCGCTACCTTGCTATGAAGAGTTGCAAGGACGATAATTACAGCGACATAGCGAGATGGGCCCACCGCCTTCTTTCTTAAGAAGTCCTGTAGCGTATCTTTCGATCATTTCTTGATCTGATCAACGGTTGTCGCTGCCTCGTCATGGCAAGGTGCTTGTTCTTTATGCATAACGAAGTAGCGACATGCTGACACGTGTTCTCTGACGTCAGTGGGTCTAAAGGTAAGCACCATCAAAAGAAAGAATTATGTACATGGCAAGCTCTCATTGGGTAAAATAACTGACATGGCAAGTATAACTCCTAGTTGTTCTCTTTGTACTGCATGATCGTAGGATCTTTGAAGATCAACGGCGCAGTTTTAAATTAAAAATGTAGTGCCACTCTCTATATTAATTAGACAAGAAAGCTTCATCCGTGAGAAAAAAACAGAGTATAATACAGAGAGATTGCATCAGTTTCATTTCACGCGAGAAAAGATTTGAAGCCATTCTTGTGCAGAAGTTATTACTGAAAGAAAAGCGTGCCAAGGTTGATAAAAACTTGTCAAGTTATCTGTTCGCTGAAATTTTGCAGGAATACAGAGGAGAATTGAAACAGAATTCAAGTAAGTAAAACTGCCATCATCTTTGTGAGCTTTTAAGTTTTAAAAAAGGATAGCCCAAGATGCCTCCTAAGAAGGGATTTATAGGAGCAGTAAACTACCTGGATAGAAATGTGCATGATGATTTACTTGAGTTACTTCCTAAGTCCACTGTAGAAACGGTGCAAGTTAAGAGGTTAACCTCACTCAATCCTCGGCTTAGGGTAGCTGATGGATTGTATGATAAGGGTAATTGGGTCCGGGATGCTCAAACTGCTCAAACTGGTTTGAGTTTATTCAAGAAATGGCTTGCAGAGAGAAAGTTATATGCCCCTCATGCCAACATCTGGAATTTTGATCTTGGGAAGCTTGTTGTCCCCAGAATGTTTATGGATTTTGACCTGCTTGAAGCCATAGCAAAAAACTATGACCAAGCCACTAAGGTAGTGAGGAGAGTAGATGGTGAGGCTTTAGTTACCATCAGTCCCGAGGAGATTAGGAAGGTTTTCAGTCTGGGACCCCTCACCATGTATCATGTGCCCATTAATCTGATAGATTTAGAAAAGGAATATATATCCAAGAGGGATGTAGTTAGACAGGGTGCATTGGAAGCCCACATAGGCTGAATTGGAGGCCTCCCAACCATAACATCATCTTCTAAAGAGCCCTTCAAGAAATCATGTTTTAATGCCAGGGCAGTGGAGATATATAGGACCCTGTGCAAAGTCTTCGGAGAGGGCGAAGAAGAATTTATTCCGGTGAGCTTCATGTATATGATCACCCAAATCTCTTCTTTTGGTGTGGAAATAATTTTTGATTTTGCATCTTACTTGGCAAATGAGATCCATCATGGATTGGTGGGGATTGCACAGGGCAAGGTGGAAAAGGTTTGGGGTCAGTATTCCTTACTGATGCATATGTTTCTTTTTAAAGGGGCCACTTATTTTGGTAAAGAAATGGTTTTGAATAGAGAACAAGAAGGGGAAGCACTACCAGTCCAATTATGGAGTGCAGACATGACCTGGGAAGCAGAAAATGCTAGCTTCGTTAGATTTGATAGGCATTTTGCCTCCAAACTAAGGTGCCTCTTATTGAGTGACAATCCCAGAATCCCTAAGGCATTAATGCACCTTATTAGGCCTATGGACAAAACCCACAATCTAAAAGTTTCACATAATTGGGGAGATATTATCCCATATTCAGTCTCAACGGTCATCAGGGTCTATGGTTTCAAAGGAACACCCCATGTGTTACCCTATCAGGTACCCTTTAAGGTAGGGATAGCTGAATTTTTGTGGTAGTTGGGAGGAGTGGAGGAGGCCTTTTTGCACAAAAGGGGGACAGGATCAATTTTTCCTACTTGTACTATAGCCCACCAGTTTGTGATAACTAAAGAAGGGTGGGTCTTCCTCCATAAATTTTTGGATCAATATAAAATGGCAGTGTCTCATTCTCGTTTTTGTGATGCAGAAGGTTTCTTTAACTCTGCCCTTAGATTGAGAATCAAGCTGCGTCCAGTTCAGCATGAATTCTATTTTCCAGAAGATATAATAAGAAATGAATACTCTCTCCATGAGCAAGAAATAAAGAAAGAAAAATGGAGAGTCTATTCAAAAGTTTTGGAATTCATTAATTGTTTTGATAAAAATTTCAGTCCTCTTAGTAATGCTGCGAACAATGCAGATAAAATACATAAGCTCATGAGTAATTTCTCTGAGATAATGGAGGTAATGAATGAGAAGAAACAACATTTTATTAATTCTTTTCCAGATAAAGCCAGAGAAATTATGAGAAAATTGGGTTTCACTCCCAACATTGGAATAGGTCCACTGGTGGTACGGAAGAAAATAGGATATACTATTGTCCGACAGCAGGTGCCCGTTGTGCATAAAGAAAAACAGATTGTTGGATCTTCCAGCACTGTCCTAGAAGAAAGACCCCCTCAACCTTCCCCCAAAAGAAGAAGAATAATAAGGGAGGAAGAATCCCCTGATGAAAGTGGCTCACCTTCTCAAACCCCAATAAGAGTTGAGGAAGAACAACTCACCAATGAGCAATTCGAACAAATGGGGTCACAAGGAGAAATTTTTGTTACACAAGCAGAGATTGATGAAGGGAACCCTCAGGAACCCCCTGTACCAAGTTTTGAATTAACTACAGCAGATTTCAGAGGAAGGGAATTGGACCCTGTTTTGGAACAAGCCAGTTAGCATTTTTTGTCTGATAACAATTTTGTAAGATCTAGGGCTTTCCATCAATTTGCGTGGAGAGTAAACATGCACATTTTTTAGCAAAGGTGCAATAATATGAGAGCAGAACATCCAGAAATGGATGAGACCTCCATTCAAAATCTAATAAAGGAACAAATGGTTCAAGAGTTCCAAAATATAACCCCTGATGAGGGAAGACAGATGGTAAAAAATGCTAATGTTTTATTATTGCCCAATTGGGACATTGCTGACGCATTAGTTTTTAATTCTGTTTCAAATAATTTAGGGCTCCAGGATCCAAATAAAGAGGAATTCTTGGGTACAGCATTCAGCAATGATCAAGCTGCCCTTGTTATGTGGTCCCTGAGAAGAGGATCCAGAGTTACTTCATCACAGCCTGATGATTCAGGATTGACAGGGAGTATCATTGTAAGAAGAGTTGCTGACACTTCAAATGTACAGGCAGCCCACATGAATGTGGATTATTCTAAATTTGCCCTGGCTACTGCGGAAAGAGAAGAGAGGGAAATGATGGATATGCATAATAAATATGAAGTAGTGGTAGAAGCCTATAATCAAGAGGTAAAAAGGAGAATTGAGTTAGAAAACAGGGTATCTCAATTAGAAAAGGTACTTGGAAAGAGAAAAATAGGAGAATCTAGTACATTAAGAATTGCATATCCCCCACAGTCATCTGTGGGATTAACCCCTATTATTGAGATACCTGACACCCCTGAAAGACCCCAATTCTATACTGCAGAGGAATTTGAAGCAGAAAAAACCAAATTACATGAGTGGCAGATAGAATTTAGAAATCAGCAGGAAGAGAAATGGAGGCAGGGTGTGACATACTTGAGGGATAAAATACAATGGTCAAATTTTTATGACCAGTTGACAAGGATTGTAACCCTCATAGATGAGTTAAATAAAGAAAAGAATGGACTAGATTCTCTTGCACAGAAGTGGAGACAGAGGAATAATGATGTTACAATTATTTGTATATCTACAGTTCAAATGCCTTACCATCAGGTTGAGAGGATTTTTGATTTATTGAATCAATTAGATAATTTTGAAAATAAAATAGATTCTTTACAGAGGAAATTGATACTCTGTTTTTCAAGATATCTTGCTAAGAAATTCACCCTATTTCCTTGTGCCTTAGAATCTGTTGATACAGTAAAGGAAAAGGACAAATGGAAAAAGGAAATGGATGAATTATTTGATAACAGAATAACAAACATCATCAGTGAGACTGGCTATTGGTTTTGGGCAAAGACAAATGAAGAGCTGGTAAAAATACAATTGTATTATGCTGATATAAGAAAAGAATTCGATGATTTAGAAGAAAATGCCAATTCTTTAATAAAGATACAAAGAGAAACCCTAAATTTTGATTAGCCAGATGATGATACTTTCAACAGATGGAAAGATCAGTTTAGTGAACAGATGTCAGAAGAAGATGACGAGGAAGATGTAAGAGTAATAGTTACTCTTGTAGTCAGCAATGATGACATAGAAAATCCCCAGGTTAAAGTGATTTTGCATGTAATAGAAGATGATACATCACTTGCAGACCTTATGGGTATGTACTCTGAAGATGAAGAATGATTGCGAGAGCAGATCATAACAACCAAGAAGCATAACAGAAAGGGACCCGCCAAGAAATGCTGTTGTAATCAACCTTTCTGTTATTCTTGTTTTTTGTTTTTCAAAAGAAGGACACCTGTCACCTTCTGTAGCCTGAAGCTTGTTGCATCTCACATTATTTAAGTGAGATCCCAAGGCTAAAGAATGGTCCGAATTTGGTTTTCACTAAGTATTGTGCTTAGTTCTGTTTTTGGTCCAAACATTTTGGGAAAGAAATTTATAGTATACTTTTTCTGTCAAAATTTCTGAGATATGGATGAATGTAGAAAGAACTGTGCTTCTTCTCTGAAGGTTTTTCTGGGTCTTTTGTAAAGGATGTATCATTTTCAAAGGAAATGAATACAAACTATGAACTGTCCCCATATCTGTTCTTCTCTGAATTTTGTCTCCTTTTTAATACTGAGCTACCTTGATGTTGTGTGAGTAAAAGCTTATGCAATTGATTGCAATTTAGTAAGACTGTACATCCATTTGTTATTGCTGTTAATTCAATGGATTAAGTAAAGGCTTTGATGAATGTGATGAGGTTGCTTGGGTGTTAATAAGGATTTTTGAATGATAAATTCTGGTAAGAATTGCTGATGAAAATTCGTTGCAAGGCAACAAATTAGATCTAAGAATTTACTTGACTCTGAATTCCCAATGGATTAGGCACTGATCGAAAGTATTTCAGCCAAAAGAGAAGTATATTATAACTAGCTTTTTCAAAATACATCATAAAATCAATCTTCATTTATCTTTCCTGTAAGATTTTCAAAGTTGGCCAGCACTTGCCTGCCTGGATTGTTTTAGCTTCATTTAGCCATTGTTGTTGGAAACATCCGCAGAGCTATAGAAGATTTCTTGGCCATATCTGTTCAAGGGATGTGTTTATCAGTTATTTACCTATATGTTTGAGGATTTAGAGATGAGAATCAAAATGAAACTAAGGATAATTCTCATACAATTATTCCATCTTTGAACCATCCCCGGGTGCGCCCGCCCTGGTTTTACAGAGCCAGAAGAGTAGAAAACCGTCTAAGGTTTTGTTGAAGTTGGGCCCTAATACTTTGCATATGCAAGTGATAATGAGAATTGGCTATTCTTTAGGTTGTGTATGTACTGATATCTAGGTACTAGGCCTTTTGTCGCCTAGTAATTTTAGTACTGTTAACATCAAAATAAAACACCAACAAAATGGCGACTCTGCTGGGGAATCTCTAACACATCTGAAAAAAGTACTGCAGTTGTCTTTAGTCTTACTAAGTAAGTTTGCGTCGTGTGATCTTTATTTTTCCCGTAGCTATAGGGGAATCTTTAGTGTCAAAACTTGAGAATCTAAAGAAGATATAAACCCAAGTACCATTGCTACACACTGACGCATCCAGCTTATCCGAGTGTCTTATCTAACAAGCAAGAGTTGCAGTATTAAAACATCAGTGATTTATCTCTTTGTGTCGTTTTTCTGTTTCCACTTGTGTATTGTTTTCTTTCTGTCAGTAAGAAGTGTTATTATATTTTCCCGAAAAAGGGTGGTGACTCAGTCAAGGTTTTGAAGCTAGTGCTTATTATAACAAAAGGAGAATATGGTTGACAAGAGAAAAAACACAAGGGCTTACATGAGAGCCAATCCCGATGTATCAATGTATACTGATTTACCCCAAGGTGGTAGGAAGAACCAAAATAAGAAAAGAATAGATCCAAATCCTACTTGGAAGCCTAGAGGTAATGCTTCTGTAAATTCCCATTATCAACCGATAATAGCAAGAGAAACATCTTCGCTTAGTTCTGAATCCGAAAATACAAGACTTTTAGGAGGTATTTTCAGTACCCCATTACCAGATCAGAGAGTTTTTCAAGATAAAGACGTATCTACTATGTGAATTGCTTCACCCAGACCAGGGCCTGTAGCAGATATAAATTGTAGTAGCAGATATAAATTGTAGGCTAGGATTCAGGAGTTCATCTAATACCCTTTTTAATCCCAGAGTAGCCCCATTTATGGAACCAAACCTTATAGATCTAGATGATCCTGTTGATTCCGAGGCAACCTCTGCTGATTCTAAAGAAGTGCAATCTGAAATAGGATTTTTGAAGAAATGGATTGCTGAGGAAGAAGCTAAGCACATCCGTCTTGAAAAGGAAAGGGAGCGAGCCACTTTGGATGCAATAATAGAAAGAGATAATTTGCTAAGAAGGATGGTTGCTTTGAAAGAGCAAAATAAAAAATTAGAAGAGAATACCCCCACTCTCCATTAGGACATCTTTGGAAATATTGATAATCTAAGAGCTAAAGTTCAACAACAGGAAAAACTCCTAAATCAAAGACAAGAACCAATTATTGCTCAAGTTCAAGCTTATAAACCCATTCAAGTTAATCCAATAGAGCCCACTGGAACAGTTCCAGATAAAGGGAAAGGCAAGGCTATAGGAATCCAAATAAATGAGCCTCAAGCCATACCGAGCAAGCCTATACAACCCTCCATATCAAAATTAGATCTAGAACTAGAGAAGGCTCGGAAGGAGAGGGAAGACCTTGCAAAAGAACTTGAGAAGGTTGAAAATGAAGCTCAGGCTGCAGAAACCAGAAGGAAAATCCAATTCATAAAGTCTAATTCTGCATTGAATTCATGGCCTAGTTTGTCTATCCCACCTACAAATCATGCACCAGTTAATGCTCCCATAATCCTGACTCAGAAAGCACCCCAATCTGCTCCTACCTCATCTTCCAATATTGGCTCTCAAGTCCCATTCGTCCCACCACAGCTATCCCAAGCTGCTCTCCTAACTCAAGCTAATGCAGCTAGTACCTCTAACGCTCCTGGTTTCCAGAAGAAACCTATATACCTCGAAAAATATAGACAAATATCATTTGCCGGTATTCCTGGTGCCCCCCATCCCATATCTTTTGATTTAAGGGATAAAGTGGTTAAGTTTTCTGGAAATAATGCTGTTACTGGTGAAGAACATTTGAGAATTTTCATTGACATGCTCAATGATTATGAAGTTGAACATGAGGACATGGTGATGAAATTATTTGTGCATTCACTCACAGAGGATGCAAGGGATTGGTTCAGGAGGTTGCCTGATGATAGTATTACTTCATGGAGTGATTTGGAGAAATTGTTCAAGGAACAATATGGGGACAATACTAATGCAGGATTCATGTTGAATGAGTTCAACAATATCAAGAAGAATCCAAATGAATCCACATTTGATTTCAATGTGAGATTTCAGAAAGGGATGTACAAACTATTTTAGTTTATGCGGTTAAATGAAGACGTCTGTCTTACAACCTATTTCAATGCCTTTGATAGCAAAATGGCCTACCAACTGAGAGATAAAGATCCATAAACTCTGAGAGATGCCTATAGAGTTGCAGTGAATATAGAAAATAATAGAAAGGCCTCTGGAAAATTAGGGAGGAGGGATGATCCTAAGCTTTTCAACCCTAAGAATAATAATAAAAGGGAAGGTGACAAAACTCCCATAGGAAAAAGGCCTGAAGAACCTACTATAGGCCATGTTTTAGAAATGCTTAAGAAAATGAATCCCACTAATTTCAATAAGACAAATGTTACTGAGAGAACCCCTATGAATAACAGCAATTTCAATAGACAGCCTAGGATGCAGAATTACCCTTACACCACCCAATGGAAAGATGGTAAACCAGTTCCTAACCAGATCCAAAATATGAAGGATAAGGGTACCCCAGACCCCCTGCAAAGGAACACTATAAATATGAATGATGATGTACCTTGGTGCATTATATGCCAATCACCTCATTCTGCTGATTATTGTGTTGTTGCCCAATCATTTGCCCAAGCTCAAGGAGTGCAAGCAGAAGAAGAAACAGAAGAAAAAAGCCATGATGATATAAGCTGCAATATGGCGAACACATCTGATGATTTGATAGATTCTGATTCAGAAGAACCTAAGAATGATGTTACCAGCCAGAGAATTGCTTACCAGTTACATCATCAGCAAATATTTTCAGATGATGAAAAGAATGATACAGATAAGGTATGCAATACATTTTCTGAAGTAGGTTTCACAAATTTAAGAATCCCCTCCAAGGAGGAAATTGATAGAATTACAGCCGAAATGATTTCACAAGTCCACAATAATTACAATTTGAGAAATAGAGCAATAAATAATGAGGCAGGAAGGCCATCTAGTATGTTCATCAAAGACACCACTCATAAGATAGATGATCAACACAAGAAAGTCAGTATAGATGTGTCTAAGATCAAGGAGAACAAGGGTCAGAAATGGGAACCAAAAAAGAAGGTTCAATTTCAGAAAGATGAAGCAACAAAGACCGTAGTGCAACCATAGAAATCAGAACCGGATGTTGTCAAGCTAAAAGTGGTGCCCACTACTCAAAAGACTCTGATCCTAGGTACTATCGTAAAACCTACTGTGGTTGAACCTGTTGATATGATTGCCATGTTATCTCAAATTACTGTGAAAGTACCCTTGTCTGAGCTTTTTAGAATTGAAGAGCATAAAAATAAAGCTTTGTCATGGTTGGGTGGGATAGCAAACAACAATAGTATTGATAATCAAGTTGTAGCCCAACAGACCCCATTAATAATAGAGGACAATGGTATTATATCCCAGATTCCTCAGATGTTCTTAGATGATTCATCAGTTGCGTTCATACAAGATATTGATCCTTTTTTCCTTAGTTTAATCATAAAAGGGAAAACCTTGAAAAACTGTATGATAGATTCTGGAGCTTCCAACACTATAATGCCTTTTAAAGTAATGGAAGCCCTAGGATTGAAGGTGGATACTAAGCAAGGTAGATGCCGAGGGATGGATGCTAGAGAGGTTCCAGTAATAGGTACTATAAATGCCTTACCATTCAAACTAGCCGCATTTCCTGAGGCGGAATTAACCATGTCTGTCCTTGTAGTGGATATACCCCCACATTACGGGATGCTACTTTCCAGAAAATGGAGTGCCGCCATGGGGGGGAGCCTACAATGTGACCTTACTTATGCCACTTTCCATATAGGGGACAAAGCTGTCAGGGTAAATAGGGAACCAAGGGTTAACCACATCTTAGGTGAAGAAATTGACAAAGATACCACCTGTTTCCTAGACACTGGGATTAATGCTTTCAGGGCTGAATTAATTATTCAGGAAGTGGAAATCTTACCTGATATCATTGAAAATGAGGTTGAATGTTGCATGAATTCACCAAAACTATGGACAATGTTCTTTGATGGGGCTAGTTCTAAAGAGGGTGCAGGGGCAGGTGTAGTCTTTGTGTCCCCTGAAAATAACACCTTCAGGTATTCATTCACCTTGAAGTTTGCTTGCACAAATAACATTGCTGAATATGAAGCATTGCTGCTAGGTCTCAAAGTGGCCACACATCACAAAATTAAGAAATTGTGTGTCATAGGGGATTCTAAATTGATCATCTCTCAGATTAAAGGAACATACTCCTCAAAAAATAGGAGATTAAAACAATATAGAAACGCGGTCTGGGATCAAATAGAATTCTTTGATGCATTTGGGATCTCATGGAGAGATAGAACCCAGAATAAAATGGCTGATCTTCTGGCTAATGTAGCTATCAAACCAAAAGAAATATCATTTGTAGGAATCTCCCAGATTGAGATTCAAAACAGACCTTCTATACCTGACAACATTGACAATTGGCAGGTGTTTGAAGATGACAAAGATATCACAAATTTTTTGCTAAATGAAGACAAATACCATGGGCAGGAGATGGACTGCAATGGACTGATTGAAACCATAAATGGGAAGGAAACCATTTTTGGTCAAGAAATCATGCAATTAAAAACAAATAAGATGCCTAAGGGGTTGGTAGTCTTGGAGAACATTTTTGATAACCAAGACAGAGTAAGATCGGAAATAAAGGACCCCAAATCACAGGAGCTAGAAGAAATGAATTTGGGAATGAATGAAATCCCTAAAAAGGTTTACATCGGCCAAGATCTGCCAGTTCAAATCAGAAAAGCATTGATTGACCTACTTAGAAAGTACAGGCATGTTTTTGCTTGGTCATATGATGACCTTAAAGCTTATAGGGAGGACCTTTTCCAGCATGTCATACCGTTGAAAGAAAATGTAAAACCTTTTAGGCAAAAGCAGAGGCCAATCAATCCTACCCTTGCCCCAAAAATGCAGGAAGAATTGACAAAACTGAGAGATGGTGGAATAATCAAACCAATTAGGCATTCCACTTGGGTTTCAAACCTTGTTCCTGTAAGAAAAAAGAATAGAGATATTAGGCTTTGTGTGGATTTTAGAAATCTAAACATTGCATCTCTAAAAGATAATTATGGCTTACCTAATATGGAAGCCATGTTGCAACAAGTGACTGGCTCTGAATTGATGTCAATGATGGATGGCTTTTCTGGATATAATCAAGTTCTGGTAAAAGAAAGTGAACAGTTCAAAACAGCCTTCACAACCCCTTGGGGAACGTATGTGTATGTGAGGATGCCTTTTGGCTTGATTAATGCAGGAGCTACTTTCCAAAGAGCCATGGATGTAGCATTTCATGAATATATTGAAAAATTTATGGTTGTGTACCAGGATGATCTTACAGCGTATTCTAACAAGGCTGAAGATCACTGCAAACATTTGGAAAAAAAATTTGTAAAAGCCCTGGAATATGGGGTATCCCTAAACCCAAAGAAATGCTCATTTGGGGTCACAGAAGGAAAGTTATTAGGACACATAGTGTCCAAGGATGGGGTAAAAATAGACCCAGAAAGGGTAATAGCTATTGATAAAGTCCCTAAACCTAAAAACGTGAAAGGTATACAGTCCTTTTTTGGCCAGGTTAATTTTTTGAGGAGGTTTGTTACCAACTTCGCTGAAATCAGTAGACCCATTTCGAAAATGCTCAAGAAAGGAGCTGTTATAGATTGGAATGGTGAACCTTCACAGGCATTCCAGGATATAAAAACTGCGATAAAAAATGCTCCAGTGTTGAGGACCCCAGATTATACAAAACCCATGCATATTTTTTCTTTTGCATCATTCCATACTGTGGCTGCAGTTTTATTACAGAAAAACCAAGAAGGGTATGAACAGCCTATTGCCTTTTTTAGCAAATCCCTGCAGCATGCTGAACTGAAGTATGAAATAAATGAAAAACAAGCATATGCTTTGGTAAAGGCTATAAAAGCATTCAGAAGTTATTTGGTAGGTGCTACTATTATTGCCTTTGTACCTAGTGCTGCAGTTAAAGATATTTTCTCTCAGCAGGAAGTGTCAGGAAGGAGATGCAGATGGATCAATAGAATCCAAGAATTTAACATTGATATGCAGATAACTAAGTTAGTCAGAGGTCAAGGTTTGGCCAAGCTTATGGCCGAAACTAACCTGGAAGCTAATCAGATAAACCTAGTAAATGATGATTTCAGAACTGATTTATGCGACATGGACCAGTGTGACTGGTACATTAATGTTATACATTATTTGCAACACATGGAAGTTCCTCCCCATCTGCCTGATAATGAAAAAAGGAATATTAAATTGCAAGCCATCAGGTATGTAATTGTTCAAAATAACTTATGGTGGAGAAACTTTGAAGGAGTTCTGTTGAAATGTGTTGACAGAGAAAGGGCAAAAGAGATTTTGAAAGAAATGCATGCTGGAGTATGTGGAGGACATTACATGGCCAAAACTACTGCGCATAAGATAATGAGAGCTAGTTTCTGGTGGCCCACTTTGTTCAAAGATGCTCAAATTATGGTTAAAAAATGTGATCCTTGTCAGAGATTTGCTGGGAAGCTGAAATTCTCAGGAAATACTCCACTGAAGCCAGTTGAAACTAAAGCACCTTTTCAACAATGGGGTCTGGACTTCATAGGAGAAGTTTTTCCCAAGTCCAGTAATGGCTATTCTTGGATTCTGGTTGCTACTGACTACTTTACAAAATGGGTAGAGGCTATCCCTACCAGAAATGCAACGAGTAAAGTAGTAAATAATTTCTTATTGAATAATATCATTTCCAGATTTGGATGTCCACAAAAAGTTGTCACAGATAATGCTATGTGTTTTAGGTCTGAGGAATTCATCAAGTTTTGTGATAAATATGGAATGACAAGAACAACATCTGCCCCATATCATCCACAAGGGAATGGACAAGCTGAGTCCACAAATAAAAGCCTGTTGAAAATCATTAAGAGAACCTTGGACGAAAATAAAAGGGCATGGGATTCCAAGTTACAGTTGGCAATATGGGCTGACAGAGTAACTATAAAGAAGGCAATTGGGGTGGCTCCATTTGATTTAGTGTATGGAATTCAAGCTAGAATGCCCCAGAACAATTTGATGGGATTATACAATTACATCCAGTCATATGATGAAGATACTACTGATGAAATCAAAGAAAGAATGAATGAATTGGTAGGATTGACCGAAGCCAGAAGAGAAGCATCTCTGAGAAATCAAAAATTGTAGTTACAAGTCAAAACACTCTATGATAAAAGAACTGTAAACAAGAAATTTGAAAATGGAGACCTAGTCTTAATGTGGAACGCCAGAATTGAAGATAAAGGAAAACATGGTAAATTTGATCCCATTTGGTTAGGCCCATATCTCATTGAGAATGCTTGGGGTGAAGATTCCTACATAATCAAAGATGTATTTGATAATATTCTTGAATTGCCAGTTCATGGACAATTCTTGAAGAGGTATTTTTCTTGAAAAAATACTTAGTTTCTTCCGTGAACATTAGTTTTAGGTTTTCCTAGCGTCCTGTTTTCTGTAAATCCTTGTACAGTCTGAGTTTTTGTTTTTGTGTGTTGCTCTGTGCTCTCTGAAGAAGTTGTCACTTCTCGGATGTGTGGTCTACTCTTCCATAGATTGTGAATCCTTGCATAGACTCAAGTAGTCTATCATCCCCAGACAGAGCCACTGTTGGTCTGACTTTTTCTGCAGTAAAAAATTTTTTCAGTTAAACCATAGAAAAGTCAGATGTTCTATGTCTAAGTGAAGTATAAGGTTTTGGATAAACCATCTATAAGAAATATTCGCCATATAAGCCCTATTTTCATCCCTTTTCATAAATGGTCAGGCGCAAAGTTTTCAAATTTTCAAAAGAAGCGAATATGCTTTCGTATTCCTTTTCCTTTCTCCCGGGTTACCTTTCTTCCTATTTGTCCCAACCGTCAGATCCGATTAGATCTACCACTGGCGTTACCTCACTATTGAAAGTTGCATGCTCATTAAGTATAGCGAGATAGCGAGTGTTGAGTTTTTAAGCGGTGGGACCATGAAGTGAAGGTGCGGCGATCGGAGATTTGCTTATTAATTGCTTTATTGTGTAGGTACACTTTGCAATTCACCATAAAAAGGGGAAGAAGGACCCACTAGAATATCTGACATCAGAGCCAGAATGTTGATTTTTCTGAAAGTTCCACTACCTCGCTATCGAAAAATTCAGGCACTTCACCGTTAGCGAAGTAGCGAGGCCACGTGAAAATCTAAAAATGATGACATTGCATCTTGCTTGTATCATAATTACACCAGGTGGCATGACCAGTCATAAATACCGTTGTCAGAATCAGTTTTAATTAACAGAAGTAATTACTGGGTACCCCCTTTCTTTTTCCAGCACGAAATCCTTTAAAGTGCCGAAGCTCGCTACCTCGCTATCGGAAAATTGAGGTGCTTCACCGTTAGCGAGTTAGCGAGGCCCCATAAAATGGTAAAAGATCGGCAAGATCTATGATGACGTGTAATGACAGATCACTGTGATAAATTTTGACATGTGCCAGCTATGCAGAGATCCGATTCTCATTAATACCTATCTGACCAAATGTACAATAAATCTGGAACGTCAGCTTGAAGTGAATCAATGGAGCTCGCTACCTCGCTATGAAGAGTTGCAAGGACGATAATTACAGCGACATAGTGAGATGGGCCCACCGCCTTCTTTCTTAAGAAGTCCTGTAGCGTATCTTTCGATCATTTCTTGATCCGATCAACGGTTGTCACCGCCTCGTCATGGCAAGGTGCTTGTTCTTTATGCATAACGAAGTAGCGACATGCTGACACGTGTTCTCCGACGTCAGTGGGTCTAAAGGTAAGCACCATCAAAAGAAAGAATTATGTACGTGGCAAGCTCTCATTGGGTAAAATAATTGACATGGCAAGTATAACTCCTAGTTGTTTTCTTTGTACCGCATGATCGTAGGATCTTTGAAGATCAACGGCTCAGTTTTAAATTAAAAATGTAGTGCCACTCTCTGTATTAATTAGACAAGAAAGCTTTGTCCGTGAGAAAAAAATAGAGTATAATACAGAGAGATTGCATCAGTTTCATTTCACGCGAGAAAAGATTTGAAGCCATTCTTGTGCAGAAGTTATTACTAAAAGAAAAGCGTGCCAAGGTTGATAAAAAATTGTCAAGTTATCTGTTCGCTGAAATTTTGCAGGAATATAGAGGAGAATTGAAACAGAATTCAAGTAAGTAAAACTGCCATCATCTTTGTGAGATTTTAAGTTTTAAAAAAGGATAGCCCAAGATGCCTCCTAAGAAGGGATTTACAGGAGCAGTAAACTACCTGGATAGAAATGTGCATGATGATTTACTTGAGTTACTTCCTGAGTCCACTATAGAAATGGTGCAAGTTAAGAGGTTAACCTCACTCAATCCTTGGCTTAGGGTAGCTGATGGATTGTATGATAAGGGTAATTGGGTCCGGGATGCTCAAACTGCTCAAACTGGTTTGAGTTTATTCAAGAAATGGCTTGCAGAGAGAAAGTTATATGCCCCTCATGCCAACATCTGGAATTTTGATCTTGGGAAGCTTGTTGTCCCCAGCGTGTTTATGGATTTTGACCTGCTTGAAGCCATAGCAAAAAACTATGACCAAGCCACTGAGGTAGTGAGGAGAGTAGATGGTGAGGCTTTAGTTACCATCAGTCCCGAGGAGATTAGGAAGGTTTTCAGTCTGGGACCCCTCACCATGTATCATGTGCCCATTAATCTGATAGATTTAGAAAAGGAATATATATCCAAGAGGGATGTAGTTAGACAGGGTGCATTGAAAGCCCGCATAGGCCGAATTGGAGGCCTCCCAACCATAACATCATCTTCTAAAGAGCCCTTCAAGAAATCATATTTTAATGCCAGGGCAGTGGAGATATATACGACCCTGTGCAAAGTCTTCGGAGAGGGCGAAGAAGACTTTATTTCGGTGAGCTTCATGTATATGATCACCCAAATCTCTTCTTTTGGTGTGGAAATAATTTTTGATTTTGCATCTTACTTGGCAAATGAGATCCATCATGGATTGGTGGGGATTGCACAGGGCAAGGTGGAAAAGGTTTGGGGTCAGTATTCCTTACTGATGCATATGTTTCTTTTTAAAGGGGCCACTTATTTTGGTAAAGAAATGGTTTTGAATAGAGAATAAGAAGGGGAAGCACTACCAGTCCAATTATGGAGTGCAAACATGACCTGGGAAGCAGAAAATTCTAGCTTCATTAGATTTGATAGGCATTTTGCCTCCAAACTAAGGTGCCTCTTATTGAGTGACAATCCCAGAATCCCTAAGGCATTAATGCACCTTATCAGGCCTATGGACAAAACCCACAATCTAAAAGTTTCACATAATTGGGGAGATATTATCCCATATTCAGTCTCAACGGTCATCAGGGTCTATGGTTTCAAAGGAACACCCCATGTGTTACCCTTGAAGGTAGGGATAGCTGAATTTTTGTGGCAGTGGGGAGGAGTGGAGGAGGCCTTTTTGCACAAAAGGGGGACAGGATCAATTTTTCCTACTTGTACTATAGCCCACCAGTTTGTGATAACTAAAGAAGGGTGGGTCTTCCTCCATAAATTTTTGGATCAATATAAAATGGCAGTGTCTCATTCTCGTTTTTGTGATGCAGAAGGTTTCTTTAACTCTGCCCTTAGATTGAGAATCAAGCTGCGTCCAGTTTAGCATGAATTCTATTTTCCAGAAGATATAATAAGAAATGAATACTCTCTCCATGAGCAAGAAATAAAGAAAGAAAAATGGAGAGTCTATTCAAAAGTTTTGGAATTCATTAATTGTTTTGATAAAAATTTCAGTCCTCTTAGTAATGCTGCGAACAATGCAGATAAAATACATAAGCTCATGAGTAATTTCTCTGAGATAATGGAGGTAATGAATGAGAAGAAACAGCATTTTATTAATTCTTTTGCAGGTAAAGCCAGAGAAATTATGAGAAAATTGGGTTTCACTCCCAACATTGGAATAGGTCCACTGGTGGTATGGAAGAAAATAGGATATACTATTGTCTGACAGCAGGTACCCGTTGTGCATAAAGAAAAATAGATTGTTGGATCTTCCAGCACTGTCCTAGAAGAAAGACCCCCTGAACCTTCCCCCAAAAGAAGAAGAATAATAAGGGAGGAAGAATCCCCTGATGAAAGTGGCTCACCTTCTCAAACCCCAATAAGAGTTGAGGAAGAACAACTCACCAATGAGCAATTCGAACAAATGGGGTCACAAGGAGAAATTTTTGTTACACAAGCAGATATTGATGAAGGGAACCCTCAGGAACCCCCTGTACCAAGTTTTGAATTAACTACAGCAGATTTCAGAGGAAGGGAATTGGACCCTGTTTTGGAACAAGCCAGTCAGCATTTTTTGTCTGATAACAATTTTGTAAGATCTAGGGCTTTCCATCAGTTTGCGTGGAGAGTAAACATGCACATTTTTGAGCAAAGGTGCAATAATATGAGAGCAGAACATCCAGAAATGGATGAGACCTCCATTCAAAATCTAATAAAGGAACAAATGGTTCAAGAGTTCCAAAATATAACCCCTGATGAGGGAAGACAGATGGTAAAAAATGCTAATGTTTTATTATTGCCCAATTGGGACATTGCTGACGCATTAGTTTTTAATTCTGTTTCAAATAATTTAGGGCTCCAGGATCCAAATAAAGAGGAATTCTTGGGTACAGCATTCAGCAATGATCAAGCTACCCTTGTTATGTGGTCCCTGAGAAGAGAATCCAGAGTTACTTCATCACAGCCTGATGATTCAGGATTGACAGGGAGTATCATTGTAAGAAGAGTTGCTGACACTTCAAATGTACAGGCAGCCCACATGAATGTGGATTATTCTAAATTTTCCCTGGCTACTGCGGAAAGAGAAGAGAGGCAAATGATGGATATGCATAATAAATATGAAGTAGTGGTAGAAGCCTATAATCAAGAGGTAAAAAGGAGAATTGAGTTAGAAAACAGGGTATCTCAATTAGAAAAGGTACTTGGAAAGAGAAAAATAGGAGAATCTAGTACACTAAGAATTGCATATCCCCCACAGTCATCTGTGGGATTAACCCCTATTATTGAGATACCTGACACCCCTGAAAGACCCCAATTCTATACTGCAGAGGAATTTGAAGCAGAAAAAACCAAATTACATGAGTGGCAGATAGAATTTAGAAATCAGCAGGAAGAGAAATGGAGGCAGGGTGTGACATACTTGAGGGATAAAATACAATGGTCAAATTTTTATGACCAGTTGACAAGGATTGTAACCCTCATAGATGAGTTAAATAAAGAAAAGAATGGACTAGATTCTCTTGCACAGAAGTGGAGACAGAGGAATAATGATGTTACAATTATTTGTATATCTACAGTTCAAATGCCTTACCATCAGGTTGAGAGGATTTTTGATTTATTGAATCAATTAGATAATTTTGAAAATAAAAGAGATTCTTTACAGAGGAAATTAACACTCTATTTTTCAAGATATCTTGCTAAGAAATTCACCCTATTTCCTTGTGCCTTAGAATCTGTTGATACAGTAAAGGAAAAGGACAAATGGAAAAAGGAAATGGATGAATTATTTGATAACAGAATAACAAACATCATCAGTGAGACTGGCTATTGGTTTTGGGCAAAGACAAATGAAGAGCTGGTAAAAATACAATTGTATTATGCTGATATAAGAAAAGAATTTGATGATTTAGAAGAAAATGCCAATTCTTTAATAAAGATACAAAGAGAAACCCTAAATTTTGATTGGCCAGATGATGATACTTTCAACAGATGGAAAGATCAGTTTAGTGAACAGATGTCAGGAGAAGATGACGAGGAAGATGTAAGAGTAATAGTTACTCTTGTAGTCAGCAATGATGACATAGAAAATCCCTAGGTTAAAGTGATTTTGCATGTAACAGAAGATGATACATCACTTGCAGACCTTATGGGTATGTACTCTGAAGATGAAGAATGATTGCGAGAGCAGATCATAACAACCAAGAAGCATAACAGAAAGGGACCCGCCAAGAAATGCTGTTGTAATCAACCTTTCTGTTATTCTTGTTTTTTGTTTTTCAAAAGAAGGACACCTGTCACCTTCTGTAGCCTGAAGCTTGTTGCATCTCACATTATTTAAGTGAGATCCCAAGGCTAAAGAATGGTCCGAATTTGGTTTTCACTAAGTATTGTGCTTAGTTCTGTTTTTGGTCCAAACATTTTGGGAAAGAAATTTATAGTATACTTTTTCTGTCAAAATTTCTGAGATATGGATGAATGTAGAAAGAACTGTGCTTCTTCTCTGAAGGTTTTTCTGGGTCTTTTGTAAAGGATGTATCATTTTCAAAGGAAATGAATACAAACTATGAACTGTCCCCATATCTGTTCTTCTCTGAATTTTGTCTCCTTTTTAATACTGAGCTACCTTGATGTTGTGTGAGTAAAAGCTTATGCAATTGATTGCAATTTAGTAAGACTGTACATCCATTTGTTATTGTTGTTAATTCAATGGATTAAATAAAGGCTTTGATGAATGTGATGAGGTTGTTTGGGTGTTAATAAGGATTTTTGAATGATAAATTCTGGTAAGAATTGCTGATGAAAATTCGTTGCAAGGCAACAAATTAGATCTAAGAATTTACTTGACTCTGAATTCTCAATGGATTAGGCACTGATCGAAAGTATTTCAGCCAAAAGAGAAGTATATTATAACTAGCTTTTTCAAAATACATCATAAAATCAATCTTCATTTATCTTTCCTGTAAGATTTTCAAAGTTGGCCAGCACTTGCCTGCCTGGATTGTTTTAGCTTCATTTAGCCATTGTTGTTGGAAACATCCGCAGAGCTATAGAAGATTTCTTGGCCATATCTGTTCAAGGGATGTGTTTATCAGTTATTTACCTATATGTTTGAGGATTTAGAGATGAGAATCAAAATGAAACTAAGGATAATTCTCATACAATTATTCCATCTTTGAACCATCCCCGGGTGCGCCCGCCCTGGTTTTACAGAGCCAAAAGAGTAGAAAACCGTCTAAGGTTTTGTTGAAGTTGGGCCCTAATACTTTGCATATGCAAGTGATAATGAGAATTGGCTATTCTTTAGGTTGTGTATGTACTGATATCTAGGTACTAGGCCTTTTGTCGCCTAGTAATTTTAGTACTATTAACATCAAAATAAAACACCAACAAAATGGCGACTCTGCTGGGGAATCTCTAACACATCTAAAAAAAGTATTGCAGTTGTCTTTAGTCTTACTAAGTAAGTTTGCGTCGTGTGATCTTTATTTTGCCCGTAGCTATAGGGGAATCTTTAGTGTCAAAACTTGAGAATCTAAAGAAGATATAAACCCAAGTACCATTGCTACACACTGACGCATCCAGCTTATCCGAGTGTCTTATCCTTGATCTAGTAGTTTTAGTACTGTTAACATCAAAATAAAACACCAACATAACCTTGAACTTTTCTCATCATCTTGCATCTTTATTCATGCTAATCTATCCTTTTTAGCACTAACTTCTTTTGGAACTGATGTAAGATATAATACTTTGAGTATCAGTTGCTCATACTTCTTTTTGCTTAGTTTGATGAGGTGTGATCACTTGACCTATTAGGTGAAGTGATCCCTCCATTTGATGTACTACAACCATCTCTTTGTTTCCATGTCTTTTTCATCTCTCCTCTTATCTGTTCAACATTACTCTTACCTTTTCCTTTGTAAAACTCAGAATTGGGTGCCTTTGACCTTGTTGGACAATGCTTGCTGATATGACCAGTCTTCAAATAGCTAAAGCATGTAGTTTGACTTAACCATTTGTTGTAGTTTCCATTGAAGTGCATTCTAATAAAATTCTTAGGGATATGTCCATACTCTTGACAATAATGACAACTTTACCTTGTGTTGTAATCCTAGTTATAGAAGTGTCCATGACTTCTTACTTTTGTTGACTTATTTGGCGACCACATAGTTTTGGATCTACATTCAAAATCTCTATGTACATATTTCTGACAATTGTAGTAGCAACCTTCAAATCTTGGTGCATGCATGGTTCTAGTTTTTCATTCATGTGCCTGATGACCTTTCCTTTTGCACTTATGACTGTGACCCATGTTCATAGATTTGTCATGTTGATTTGCTTTCTTACTCCCGCACACATTAGCAGTATGTTCTTTCTTACCAAAATAATGACAAGTGGGTTTCAAGTGCTTACCTTTGTCATTCCTTTCTTTAGTAGTTTTGGATGATTCTCCTTCTTTAGTGCTTGTGTAGCCTAATCCTAATGTATCATTGTTGGATCTAGGGGATTTCAGTAATTGCTCAAAGTACTTGATGGCTTCATTTGGCTTGTTGAAACTTTCAACAATCTCTCTTCCTCTTCTCAAATCACTTTGCAGTTGTTTATTCTACAACTTCAATGCAGTTATCTCAATGTCTTTGACATTAAACTCATGGTGAGCATTCTTGATCTGGCTTAGGATATCTAATTGCATGTTGAAGATTCTAGTAAGCTCAGTTGATTTTTCTTCCAGTCCGTTTGCTAGATTTCTCTTGTCTTCTTCAATCGTGACCTTGTCTTCTATAGCTCTTTTTTTTTGTTTAGTTACTTCACATATCATAATGGCTAGAGATTCTTGCTCTATCTTGAGATTTTTGATCTCCTTGGCTTGTACTATGTTCTTTTCCATCATATATGCTATTGTTGCATCAAATTCATTTGCAAATAACCTAGTGGTTTCAATCTCTTTGTATTGTGTGTCATTTTTTGCGATGGCTATTTCTTTCCTTTTCTTTAAGAATTTCCTTAACTCTTCTCTAGCCTCATCCAGTGAATGCAAAACAAGTTGGGTCTCAATTCCTTGGTTCTCAATAATCTTTCCCAATTTGTAGACTTCCATTTTAAGATCTTTTCTCCAAGTTGTAAAGCTTTTCCTTCTGAGAACTTAGCTCTAATACCAATTGTTGTAATTACATATGGGAGCCATACACTTCTAAGAGGATGAGGTGGAGGTGGGGGAGTTGGGAGGGGATGTGAATCAAAAGTTCAAACTTTAGAAATTAAAACTTTTTACCATTCATTAGATGCATGTAATATACCAACTCAAAATAACATGTAAGATAAATGCATCAAAACATATAAGCACATTCACACTTGACACCAAATATGATTACCCAAAAACTCTCTAAATGAGAAGGTAAAACTAGGATGGGGATGAAACCCACAAATCTTTACTCCATTAGCAATAAAGTGTCACCAATTATGATTACAATAAGTTTGACCATGATACATGATCTTCCCTATTAAAGGCTTACAAGGACTATTAAGTCCCAATGTGTTAGGGGATTTTAACACCCTATTAGAAGTGTGCCTATTTAAAGGACTTTAGAACATTCCCTTGGAATGTCACCCTATTAAAGGATTTGATACTAACTATTGAATCAACCTTAGTCCAAAGGATTTACTCTAACTGATACAATTGTTAGAAAGTTGCAATAGAGCTTTTGATCTGATACAACTTACAACTTTATTTTGCTGATTTCAAATCACAATTTTGTCCTTCTTGATCTTCTCTGATCTAATATGACAATTTTGTGTCCTTGATCCTCTATTCTATAAATTGATTATGCAATTCTTTCACACTACTAAGTCACCTTGAATGCTTTTTGATCAATTTAATCATTCACCCCTTGATATATTCCTTCTTTCATAGCTCTCTTGATTATCTTAAAATGTTGGGGCATCATCTTCCTTATAAAGACTTTGGTGGCTTAGGGTTAGGTATGAACCTACAGCTAAGATTTATCCATTTTTCCACTTAACTCTTCCTATTTTTTGATTGGTTGCATGTAGTTGCATAGGGAATTCAAATAGATTTGTCCTTATCTTTAAAGCTTCAAGATCTATCCATTAGTCGGCATAAAAACAATTTATATAGTTGTTTGTGCCATCATAAACAACTATGTCCAATCTATGTTACTCAACACTTGATGTTATTGATGCTTAACACATATTGTTATTATGTTTCTGGCTCAGCACTTGAACTTCTCGACATCAACTATCTTACTCGACACTTGAATTACTCAGCATGGTCTGTCTACTTGGCACTTGAGTGACTCAACACATGTGTGACTCAAAACTCATTGCAACTCGGCATCTATATATTTACATATCATTCTTGGCATGCATTACTAGTTTAGCATGAACTTAGTAAATGTCTTAAGTATGTTGACACTCAATTTTCAAAACCAATTTGAGATCAACATATTCAACTTTCTTAGGTTCATCCAATTCCTTAGTTTCTTTCTTTTGTCCAAGTTCTTTAGATTTATCATAAGATTGAGTAGATTCAATCTTATCGAATTTATCTTTCTCTTTCAGATCTGATTTACTTTAAGGTTTCTCTGCAAACATGTTAAATAGATAACCAAGACCATTCTTGTAATAGGTAGGTCTTTGTATTAACATTGATTCATCAAGCTTTTCTCTTCTAGTGTAAAGCTTTTCAAGTTATTTCTTGCACTGATTTAGTTCACCTTTCATAATAGTGTTGTACTTATGAAGTTCTTCATGATCGACTTTCAATGTTTCAAATTTAGATGTCTTCTTTGCTATACTCACTCTAAGATCTAAATTTTTAGTCTTCAAATCAAATTCAATTTTGCTAGGATCATTCTTCATACTCAACATTAAATTGGTAATATTCAATTCATGCTTCAAGATCTTGTACTCTATTTTCAGTTTTGAATATTCATCATCACTAGTAGATTTAGGCTTGGATTTGAGATGTTAAATCTTGTCCTTTAGTTGTCTAATGTATACTTTGGAGTCTTCATATCTATCTTTTAGCTTATCACTTTCTTCAATAATTAGATCAATTTGTTAAAGTGCCTCTTCAAAGTTCTTCATCAATTATTCCATATCCATTGGGATCTTACTCAAGTTTTTAAGCCTCTTCTGAGTAACTCTACTCTGATAACAATTGTTAGAAATTGGGAATATTGAGGGGGAGGGGGTGGGGGGTGTGAATCAATGTTCTACAAAATTTTGTTTCCAACTTGATATTATTAATTACTTTGATCCATGCATAAGAAAGTAAACAAGTAATGTTGAACAATAATAATAACCATGCATAAAGAGAACTCATAACACCATATTTTGTTAACTAGGGAAAAGCCTAGTGGGGATGATACCCACTAGATAACATACTAATAAATATGTTTCTTGCTAGATGATGGACCCTATTAGGAGTCAAGGAGAAAATTAGATACAAGAAGAGCTCACTGCCCAAACATGTACTTCTAATTAAAAGAAGAGCTCACTATCCAAACAAGTAATTAATCCTCAAGTATATAGATGTTGTATCCTCTTTCTTCACTGATCTCTAACCTTAGCTCAATCTCAGATCACAAAATTAGATTCTCAAAAACTTCACATATATCACTTCACAAAAAGTTCCCATATCACTTTTCATATTACAAATTACACACTTCTTCTCACAAGATATCCTTTGTATAAATATCATGCCTTTTCACAAATTTCTTCTAGGTCGGCTAAGACCACAATATACTTTTCCAACTTAGAGTAAACATCTTGGATGTCATCCCTAATTGGTCAAGTAATTATTTTGTAAATAGAACAATTCCTTTTCCTTTAATTTCGTTGTTCTATTTCACTTGGTAAATCATGAATATCTCTTTTCCATACTATTCGTACTAATGTTCGAGGTTATACACATCATCATCAACATGTATATTGTCCCCATCTATCTATTGTAGTCATAATATGATGTTAGAAAAATTTTACATATAAAAGAATGTACTGTTGTAAACCAATTTCATAGTTAGACAATTTTTTGAGTACCAAAAGCTAACTATCTTTATTACTAAGGTTTTCTACAAGTACATACATCATGCATTGTCATTAATGACAATAATTACATCACTACATATATAGCCAATTGTCAACACTACATTTTTATATTGAAAACAATCTTGATTGGATGATAGTAGGGATTCAACAGTCTCAAGAAAATGGTCACTCATTAACATGGGATAGTGTTGCATCATTGATTAAAAAAGCTCATCGTAATGGATATCCCAATGTTACACCAATGGTACTTGATTTAGCATAGGTCTTAACAGATAGAAAGGTACATAGAATATTACCACTCATACCCATAAGTTTAATATCAACTCACATATCGATGTATAATCTTGACATGTTTGAATAATCATAGATCAAACATGACAAAGCTATATACTACCGTGGCTGTAAATTTTGCATAAAAAAGTTAGACAAAATGAAGAAAACTTGTGATTCTGGGATAAGTGTAGTCTTCTAGATCATCAATATTTAATCTAGAAATGACATACATCCTTAATAATCTAAAAATAAATACTATGGCATTTTGGATGATATACTTAATTGCAACTTTAATTCATTCAAATTAGTTCCATTTGTCATCAAATGGTATAGGCTATAGCTGAATCAAAATGATCCTGATAGGATTATTATTGAACATGATAATGGATTTAGAATGATTAATACAAGGTCTTTTAAGCCAGTTGGAGATTAGTTCTATGTCCTTTGAAGCCAATGTGAGCAAGTTTTTTATTTTGGCATTCTACATAAATCAGGTTGGTCATTTGTTGTTAGACATAAACCAAGAGGAAGACCAACAAAGTATAATGTGATGGAAGAAGAAGATACTAAAGAATTAGAAGATGAAGTAAATGATGATCACAAATGACTGTTACATAAGGATGATGAAGAAGAAGAAGATGATGATTCCAGTGATGCTGATGATGATGACGATCATGATCATGGTGATGAAAATAGTGATGATCAAGGTGATAATGGTCATGATAAAGGTGATGAAGATGATGATGATAGTGATGAAGATGGTGGTGGTGACGATGATTATCAAAGTGATAAGTACGTTGATGGTGATGATGATAATGACATGGATGAAGATGATGACCAATGACATGATCAATGAAGTGTATGCTGATGTATGATCAATGTCAAGTATGGTGGGGTGATTTATTTATAGAAATTTGTTTGACTTGTAAGTTTTTATATTTAAGTTATTATGTTTTGAGCTCTACTATCATGGAGTATATACAATGATATTGCATAGCTACCACACATAAAGTAGAGCTAAGGAATTATAAAATATACAATGATTTTGATGAATGCATCATGTAATTTTTGTCTTCTACATAATTTGCAGCATATATATCTTGTAATTTTTGGCTAACTTAAGATAAATGATTTCCATGTGTAGGATATTTAACATCTTTGACCAAGATCATGCATAGTGACATGGATCAACAGGTATAAGTCAATAGACCCTATAGATAAAATTTTTTATTTGCATATCTTCTCTTTACTATCAGAATAAACTTTATTCCTAGTATGTCTCTCATTTTATGGATTGTAGGTGTCACCAAATAGGTATTTGTTTGATATGTCTTCCTTGAGTGAGGAAAATTTGGGAATAGAAGAAAAAAGTGAGACATCTAGTAGGTATAAAATAGGGAGATCAACGAGAGGTCAAAAGATTAGAAGAAAATTCAAAAAATGAGGTCACGTTCTTATGATAATGAGAGCGAAGGTGATAGGTAGGTTCCCTTAAGGTACACTCATCTTCAAAAAGAATGGGTACCCAAGGAACTACCCCTTTTATGTTAATAAAAGGATATATCGCATAGCTTCATCTTCAATACATGGTTTGGGCCTATTTTCCATGGATGGCATGAAGGTCAGTTATAATAAAGTTTTTGAATTGATGGACTAAGTAGGACCTTGTTATAATTACAATAATTATATGTGGATTATGCAATAAAAAAAAAGTATGCGTAGGTATTCATTGTCACCAAATTATATACAATGAAAAGAAAATGATCAAAGTAAAAGGCTCACTATGTATATTGATGGAAGGTAAAAAGCAACAGGGAATGTTGCAAGATTTATAAAAGTTCTCTTCCTATGTTAACTAATAAGTGGCTAAATTTTATATTAAAGGAACATGAGGGAAAGCATGTTTTTGTATGTGCGATAAAACCAATAAGTGCAGGGGAAGAGCTTCTGATAGATTACAATTTGAATCATGCAGTATGAAAAAATTCCCTATCATGGGACAGGTAAGTATAACATTTAAACCAATTTCCTTCAATTAATATTGAATCCAATATACAATCTACTATTTTATTTATATATTTTTTGGTTAAGTCTATTACTTTCATTTCATTGTTTATTGCTAAGAATCACTAATCTTTTTCACAGGGTGACATGGTTACACCACAAGGCATAGGCAGGGATGTACCTCACACACCTTCTTCACAAAAGGTGAACCTTAATTAGTGTAATTGTACAAATTATATAGAAACAAATGTTATATTATTATTTTATTTTATTTATGGTTTTGAGTTATTTTGATGGAATTTTGCTGATATTGAAATCACAACTTGATACTTATTGATAGGGAAAAGCACAAATGAGAGCAGATTGAATGTGATCTAAAATGCAGGCATCATTTTTAGATGACATCACATGTAGCACTAACCACATCTTCATGGCTTGTAAGGTTATAAAATATATATAGTGAAGAAACTCTTAACCTTTTCCTTGACCAAAATAAAACCAAGGAGACTGAGGCACTAAAAGTTGAATTGATACTTAGATTCAATTCTTTGCAGGTAAGCAGTAATTAATCTTAAGCAATAATAAAAGTTCAATAGATGTTTATATTTTATAGTATCTTATGGATCATGATCTAAAATATTATGTGTTCTTCTTATAAGATTTTCTGACACCTTTGAGACCACATGGTCAATATGATGAGGGTTGTAGTACACAACCTTCATGTAAATAATCCTTAAACCTTTAACAATTCATTTAACCTTTGGATTCTTCTAGCTAATATCCCATTTGATCTTTCTCCATTGCAAATATCTTTGATAAAAATGTATTCTTCAACTCATGATTAAGTGTGGATGTCTCCTTCGACCACCACTCTGATATTGTCAACTGTATTTTCAGCAACAAGGAGCTTACATACATCTTTGACTATACCAAGTACAACTAGTAAAACCTTGTTTTTCTATATTTTGTTATGTGCTAATCATGCATTATTATTTTTTGTTGGGTTGATTTTATACTCATGGACCTATTTTGTGCACTAATAAATACACCTACAGTTGATAGAACAACAAAGACCACTAATACTGAAGCTCAACCATTTCATGGAGCAACCCATGTGACTAGTACTGATTCATTTGCAAGGAACTTGTTGTTGAACAAGAAAACTATGTTTCTATTAAAATTATCAAAGCTTCTAGGTGCTTTAAAAAATTTATTATTTAAATTGCAATTGTAGTTTACTTATACATAATTCATTTTGGATTAATAATCCCATGGTGTTTTTGTAGGAAATGATGTTTTCTATGATACTCTTTTTGAAATGACATTGAAGCTATTTGGACCTACCATATGTAAAAGGTACATAGTTTCATATCATTGCTACAATATTTCTCTTCTCTTCCATTTATTATACTATATTAAAGTTATTGATCTAAATAATATATTTTTCCAAAAAAGGTGGAATGAATAGGGTCCTGAATTTAAAAACATCTCATTACATTTTTTGAGGACCTCTTTGAAAAAAAATAGTTTTGATAGTGCACTACATCTTAAAAGAGCATCCAAACATATAAAGATTGTGAGGGACCAATATAGAAGGGATCTAAAGGTTAACCCAAAGTACAAGTGTCCTCCTATGATTTTTCCAATGGACTGGAATGAAATAATGAAACATACAAAATAGAAAGAGCTACATGGTAGAGGAATTCAACTAGAAGATGGAAAAAGAAGGTATGTCATGATAGTATTAAGTAGAATGTAATCATGCACTAATTAGTAATCATTTTATTTATATAATCTAACATGTTTCAAACTTTTCATTGACTATAGGACACATCAAAAGCTACAAAAGGTTGGCCAACACAAACTTGGCTCTAGTGGCTATATGAATCTTTACTCCAACTTGAAAAAAAATCATACCGCATAAATTACCAGTTCCATATCCACTTGGAAACAACTACATACCTACATAAAATGGAGAAAAATTAGAATAAAATTGTGCATTAGGCTCACACTTGCACCCTCTCCCACACTTGTTGCATCCTTGATCCTTATACCCATGTATGTTCGTGTGCATTACCTTGTACTAGAGGACATATTGTTGTCTCAACCATTATCCCTACCTTTAAATCCTTTTCTTCATTCTTCTCTTACCTTGCCTTGGCTAAAACTTTCTCCTTCATGAGTGATTCTTGTTTCCCAAACATGACTATCTGTATTCCATGCTTTGTTGTATCATCACCATTCAAACAAGTTAGTTTAAACCTTTTCCCACCTTAATAAATAAGATATGTTTTTAGTTTAAACCTTTTCCCACCTTAATAAATAAGATATGTTTTCCTCTTCCCATAATATAGGATATTCCTATTAAATTTCCATGGTGTGATCCCAAAATAATGGGTTCCACTTTTTGACCAATTTTGACACTAAAATCAATATTTGTGAAAAAAAACCTCACATTTGAGTGACTAAATCTTTAAAACTATGAATAATTTCAAGATGACATAAACTAGTGATTTGTAGTACTATGTTCCTAATTTGTAACCCTTTTTTTTTCATTTTTAAAAATTATGTATGTCAATTCTTTCTTCTCCTCCAAAAAGTGGTACATGTTAAAATTCAATATTTTTAAAGAGTGACAGTCCGTTTGACACAACTTTTTTTTTAGAAAAGATAATGAGGTAATTCTTTGGCTGTTGGATTTATAACATTAATATCTAGAGAATGCATTTGGTTTAACTCAATTTGGTTGAATATTGTATAGTTTATGAAGTTTTGAAGTGACATCAATCGTAATTCAAACATACGTTCATTTTGACACAAATAACTTGAACTCAATTTATCATAAATCTAAATTTATTTTTTTGAATAGAAAGCTATCTCAATAACCTATTTCCCAGATATTTTTCAAAAAAACATTGACCTAATTTACTAATTTTCCTAAAGTGTCGAAGTCAGTTGATGTTCAATCAGTAATGAACCTATAATGAGTTAAACTCATATTTGAAAGTCTTAATGAATATAATATTTATCACAATTATAATCATTGGAAAGCTTGCTCCGAGCAACACAATTTGGCATTTTTTATTTTAGAGTAGGAGATGAATCATTTTCAATTTTGGGTGTCAAAAGAGCCAAAAAAAAATGCCAAAAGAAAGGGTCAAAAATTTATAATTTGACATGTTTGCTATGAACATGGTGTTCGTAGTGAATGTATTTTATGAGTTCTATGTTCGCAGCAAACATACAAAGCTAAGTTTTCCCTAGATATTAATTAACATGCCTAATAAATGTACAATATGTTTGTTGCAAAAACTATTATGATATATGTTCATTGTGAACATGCTCAATATGCTTGCGCAAACAAATGTTAAATGTGATTAGTGCATTTTGCAAAGTTTTTGGATTTTCTTCATCCCAAACAAGTGGAACCCATTATTGTGGGTTTACCCCCCAAGAGAAAATGGCAACCTCCTCCTTCACCATGACTAGTTATTTTTGACCCAACATGCCTTATAGGGTCTTGGATGAGATATCCTAACCAGATTTAACTTATCCACCATCTCATTAGACACTATGTTGTCTTGAGACCCTGTATATATATGACAACCTTGCATATATTATCCCCTCACTTACACAATGTCTCAAAAAACTTCCTTCTTTGATTGTCATCCTTAGGTGGCTACAAAAATTGTCTCCTTATCATTAGTTCTTCTCCATACTTAGGATCTACTACAAGGTGTGGCATAAAATCTCCTTAACTATTATCCTCTTGACCTATGTAATTCTTCCTCTCTCCCCCTTAAGAGTTGGTTGTTTGTTTCTCAAGACACCTACTTGTAGAATTCCCTACCTGGTTACACTTGTAACACCACTCTATGAACGCAACTCTACCACCACCAAATCTTCCTCCTCTTTTTCCTCTACCCTTGAAATTAGATCCTTTCCCTTGTTGTTGTTTTCTTTCATTCATTTGTTTGGAGGTATAGTCTCTTTCCCTTTAGAAGTAGTACCTTTACACCATATAGTTTTTTCTTGTCTTCTTTTCAACTTCTCCTCTATCATAATGACCATATCTTGTATGTTAAATATCAAACATCATAGATACCTAGAAACTTTGGAAACTTATCATTGTTAGAGAAAAAGGTTTATTTTATTTTATTAATTAAATTACCTTTTCTCCCTTCTTAAGATTTTACTTTATGCACTTTTTGTATTCTTATTTAATAATTAATTAGTAATTATTAAATAGAATTTACCTTTTAGGTTACCCTTTTTGGGTTTCAATCTCCTACTATAAGGATAGATATTTGTAAGTATCTTGGATCTTTTCTTTTTCTGAGAATATAATTTACATATTTTTAGAGCAATCCCTTGCCTCTTCTTGTCTTTTTCTTCTCTGTGACAGGTTTTCTACATGTAAGTATTCGAGGGCTTTGTGGATTTATTTTGCGTATTGCTCAAACCCTTCTTGGTATTAGAGCCAAATCTATTGTAGCTTGTTTAGTATTTGGATAAAAAAGAGAACAAAGGTTGATAGAAAGATCTGACATTTTTTGGGCATTTTTCCTTGATTTTTGAAGGTGCGACAATGACGATTTAGAAAAAATAATTACAAAGATGATTTTCAAATACTGATATCTCTCTCATATGTAATCCTTTTTCTAAGAAAGTTTTTTTTGTTTTGGGGTAGAATTTCATGATCTACACATTGGTGCAAGTCTTTTGTGATCTTTTCTTCTGATTTTTTCTGAAAATCACAAATCCTAATTTTGGCAACTTCAAAGGTTTCATTCAGGCACATATGGACACATATTTCAGTGCTATTTTTTTTAAGTGCATGATTTATTGTCTACTTTCCAGATCTAGTATCGGTTTGGAGTAATATTGAGTGGACATAGTACTTTCAACATTTGGTCATTTTTGGCCTACTAAAAATAGGCATTTGTGATTCATATCTGAAGCATTTTTCTCTTCTCTTATTTACCCATTCCTTCTAGCAGTTGGAGTTCAATTTTTGTATTGTGGGGGGTGTTTTGTATTATTGTTTCTGTTATTTACATTAGTAAACCAGAAATTTTTTCAAAAAAAATTCAACACCTTCTAAAATAATGGTTGAGACCTCTTCATCTCTAGAACTTCTAACCCCTCATAATTATCACACATGAAAGACCTTGATGACATAGCTTCTCCAGTCAAAATGCTTGTGGTCTTCTTTAGATGTAGTGCAACTAGTTTTACAGAGGCCTTTTGAGGTCATTATTGTCACAAAACTTTGCACGCTTGTCAAAAGTTTTTACCTAAGGACAACCTTGTGAAACATGGAAATGACCTCCAAGTGTGGGGACTTGTGCTTTGAGGTTGAATCTCTAGAGAAGGCCAGCTTCATTTGCTATCCAGATGCACCTAACTAAACTTGAGAGGAAAAGGGACAAGGAGATGCAAGAAAAAAATCTACCCAATCTATTCTAAGGAGGTGATGCACCAAAATAGAGTGTTCAAACCAATCTCTGCCCATACATGCACTATTGAACCATTATGACACCAAAATATATACACATCCAGACTTGTTTTAATCTAACAATAACATGAAGATCAAAAAACTCAGATAAATGATGCAAGAAAAATGAGATTCACTTATATATCATTCATAGGTCAAAAGAGATACAATCATGCAAGATTGCAGATATTTAGAATACACCAATGAGAGGCAAATAGTCCTTGCACTACACATCAATGGTTGAATGAGATAAGATAGAATGTCATATAATTCATAGGCAAAGGGGATTTATAGTGACAAGCCAGAGCAATGCCACAGAAACAGAGAGGGTCCGACCACTAAAAAGATTACAAAATTTTGCTTTATAAATCAGGCATAACTAAGATAATTTCTACCCTAAACCTAAACCCAACCACTACCATTTAATATTGTGGAGGAGAATCCTGCCAATCTAGAAGAAAATCTAATCATGGAACAACTCCAGATGCAACAATAACCAAAAATTAATGTATCTAGTTGTAAGAGATCAGAATTCAAAAGATTTGATCATAAAAGAAATAAAGAAGCATGGAGATTCATTGATGACATGGAACAATCCCCAAAGGATGTCGCTCAGTGTTAAAGGTTAATCTTTGCAACTTTCCACGGTAAAAACAAACAAATCTGCAATGCTATCAAAGAAAATGTGGGATGGGATAACACGCACATTAACCCACCACAAAAATATAGAGTTGACCCACGTGGAATCAATTTGATCTACCTAGTAAATGTATGGACTATTGATGTAGATCTTCATTTGAAATAAATGGTCTAGATGCTATAGAAATCTCCTCAACAAGTGAATAAAACCCAACCATAGATACATACTTTCCTTTATAACCACAGATGGCTAAGATGCACTCAAAATACCCACAAGATGCCCCAAGATCTAACAACCATCGTATCTTCACAATAGAAAAAGGAAGCAATTCAAAAATATGACCATCGTCTGATTGAAAGCAACCCAACAGAAGAAGAATCCACCACATGGCATGCAACAGTTGGTCGACACATTAAAATGGTTCACGCAAAATGTTAACTTGACATGAAAATGCGTGTTAAACTGCAACTCAACTTATGAAGAAAAAATGAGCCAACAAAGCAAGTTGTTTCTATGTCACATAAAAAAACTACCTTGCAACTTTTCATAGTGACATAGCAACCATGGTTAACATGCAATGATAACCCCAACAGAAATGTGCATTAACCCTCAACTTGGCACATGAAGAAAAAATGGGCCAACTTGATCAATGAAGGGATAGAACTATCTCGACACATGAAGGAACTACATTAATGTGAGATGTTAACCCGCAACTCGAAACAAGAAGGAATTGTGCTAGCTCAGCATATGAAGGAACTCGAGTTAACACGAGATGTTAACCCGACCAAGAAGCATGTTAACCCATATCAAAAGAATCTAGCCCATTGAAGATCTCTCAGATCAATTATCAATGATGGGTTGAATGGGTGCCAAAATGGCCAACATTCTTAACCCACAATCACCTGATTAGAAGTTAGATGCTAGTAGTTCAGTGATGCCCAAGTCTTTTTTTGATGCTTTAGAAATGAAATATGAGCCCATTGTTAGAGATATATTATAGTTGGATGGTAGTACTATCAAGATTGTGGGAATCCTTAGGAATGTGGAAGTAGCCCTACATGCATGCCCTTGTTGTATGGTAGTCCAAGATATATCAATTGCTAAAGTCAAGCCACACTTTGCCATCTATCTTTCAAGAGTTTGCACTACCCAAATAGGTGACTATATATCTTTAGATTGGTCATACATGTTTTCTAGAATGAGAAATGGAACCAAGGCTTCAATCAAAGTAGATCCTTTAGCCCTCCATAAAACTAAGTGCTATACCCCTAGCCCCATAAATATGAATTGCACCATCTATGAAGAAGAGGAAAGAGACATAGTAAATGAGCCTACTACTCCTCTAGCAGAGATACCTAATTTTCTCTTAGATGAATGGGCTAATGCATACCAATTTGATCCTATATTAGAAACTCTTAAGACAAGCCTTGGTACATATTGTATATCAAAAAAGGATGCTCTTGTCCCTAGCCTTATAAAGACCAAAGATGATATGAGTGAAATATGGAGCATGTACTTTTATGGATCAAGAAATAAAAATGGATCAGGGGCTAGTGTGATGTTGATTTCTCCTACATTAGAAAGGTACTACTTCTCCTTTAGGCTCTAATTCAGTTCTACTAATAATGTATCTGGGTATGAATCCTTCATTTAGGGTCTCCAACTTGCTCAAAAAAGAGGAATTCAAGCATTAAGTGTATATGGAGATACTGAGTAGGTGGTTAATCAAGTGAGAAATCAAAATATCACCAAGAATGGTTTGCTCAAGTCTTATAAACATAGAGTATGGGATTTACTTGAAAGTTTCAATGCATTTAATATTTAAAGCATCCCTAGAAAGAAGAATAGATATGCTAATAGACTTGCAGTAGTGGGTGCATCTTATGATGTGCCAAAGAACCTTGAAGCTAAAAAGAAGCAACGAATTAGAGTGGTGGTTAGGCCTACTGTTCATGATAACAATTTCAATTGGCAAGTGTTTGAATCTGATGAACAAATTGTAAGTTTCTTCTATAATGAAGTAGAATTTTCAGATAGAAATCAGTCAAGACTACAAGATCAATATCATGATCAGATCATTAATATCAATTCCAATAAGTTGCCTAGGGTCCTTATTACCTTAGAGAGTGTCTTCAATCCTGATGACCAAGCAAGAGATAGAGGCATGAACCTTGGTACAAGCAAAGATGATCATACACCAGTCACGATTTCTGATGGAAAATCTTTAAACATGGGAAAGGTATGTTCTAAAATTGAGCAAGAAAGTTTTGTTCATCTATGTCAAGAATTTAATTATGTATTTGCTTGGACATATGATGATTTGAAAGGTTTTGACCCAAGTATGTTTCAACATACCATAGATTTAATTGATAATGTCAAACCAGTAAGATAGAGATAGAGGCCAGTGAATCCTAAAATTGAGCCCTTAATGAGAAAAGAGCTATCCAAATTCATTGAGACCAACATAATTTTCTCTATCAAGCACTCATCATGAGTAGCAAACCTTGTCCCTGTTAGGAAGAAGAATGGAGAAATTAGATTGTGTGTGGACTTTAGCGACCTTAACCAAGCTTCCCTTAAGGATCATCATCCCCTCCCTTCCATGGAACAAATATTATCTAAGGTTAGCAGTTTTGAAAGGTTATCATTTCTTGATGGATTCTATGTTTATAACCAAGTGCTAATCAAAGAGGCCAATAGATACAAGACTGCATTCACCACAAAGTGGGCCACCTATGCTTACAGTAAAATTCCCTTTGGATTAACTAATGCAAGTGTGACTTTCTAGAAGGCAATGGAGATGACCTTCAAGAATATGATTGAAAAAAATGTATTGGTCTATCTTGATGATATTACAATATACTCTAGGAGCATGATAGATCATTTTGGCCATCTTAGACAGGTATTTGTAAGATGTAGAGAATTTGGTGTGTCCTTAAATCCAAGTAAGTGTGTGTTTGCCACTAATAAAGGAAAATTGTTAGGACACATTTTATCTAAGGATGGTCTAACCATTTATCCATAAAGAACAAAGGCAATACTTACTCTCTCTCTTACTAAACATAAGAAAGGACTACAAATTTTTCTTGGTAGGATAAATTTTGTGAGAAGATTTATTCCTAATCTAGCTACCATGGTGAAAGCCCTTACAACTATGCTCAAGAAGAACATGGTCTTTTCATGGACCAACGAAGGGAAAGAAAGTTTTGAAGAGATCAAGGCAGCCATAGCCTCAACCCCTACTCTCATTAATCCAAATTTTGAAAAGGATTTCATTCTTTATACTTTACATGGTGAGTTAAGCATTTCTATTGTTTTGACTAAAGCAAATCATAAAAATGAAGAACAGACCATAGCCTTCTTTGGTAAAGGGCTTTAAGAGTATGAAGATAAATATAGCTATGTAGAGAAGCAAGCTCTTGTAGTTATACGAGCTTTGAAGAAGTTAAAACAGCTTCTGTCACACAACAAGATCCATTTGCTAGTACCTCATGCAAGTGTGAAGGATTTTCTTTTGAGAAAAGACATTAGTGAGAAGAGAGCTAGATAGGTCACTAAGGTGATGGAATATGATGTTGACATCTAGATCACCAAGTTGGTAAGAGGGAAAGGATTGTGGAAATAGATGATCTCATCTTTGCAAGAGGCAAGAAATAATAACCCAAGGAATTGGATGGATGATATGTTGACCTTCTTGTCAGGCAACAGATATCCTCAAGGATTGGATAGAGCTAAAATAAGATAGTACAGGTTGCAATCAATTCCTTATGCCATAGTTGATGGTATCCTTTTCAAGAGAGATTTCAATGGAGCCCTATTAAGATGCATTGATATAGACCAAGCTAAAAGAATAATCAAAAAGCTCCATGATGGTCCTGATGGTGGTCATTTTTCTACAAGAACAACTACCATGAAGATAATGAGAACTAGTTACTACTTGCCATCCTTGTTCCATGATTGTCATAGACATGTGAGAAGATGTGAAAAATGTGCTTTCTTGTCTAGTAAACAAAAGATTGTAGCTTTTCCTCTCCACTCTATTCAGGCTGATCAACCTTTTTCTCAATGGGGATTAGATTTAATAGGCCCCATCAATCCTCCTTCTAGCCCTGGTCATAAATGGATTTAGTTGCTACAGATTACTTCACTAGATGGATAGAGGCAATTGCATTAAAGGATGCCACAATATCTTCAGTTGTTGAATTCCTTGATGGAATTGTAACTAGATTTGGTGCCCCTTCAATTGTTATTTTAGATAATGAAAAGTCTTTTGTTGGATCTCATATTTGTGCATGGCTAGTTGATCATAATATCTACTTGAACATGTCCTCCAACAACTATCCTCAGGGCAATGGATTAGTTGAGTCATCCAACAAAAATCTAATCAAGATTATGAAAAGGATTATAGAAGATGACCAGGGGTGTTGGCATCAGAAGTTAAAAATAGCACTATGGGCCGACAGAATAAAACCTAAAGAGCCATAGGAAATTCCCCTTTCATGTTGATATATGGTAGAGAAGCTAGGCTTCCTATTTCAATGGAATTTCGTGCTCTTGAACTAGCTCATCAATTGGAACTAACTGAAGATAATGCTATGACTATAAGAATGGTAGAATTGATGGAATTAGAAGAGAAAAGAAATTAGGCCATGCAAACCTTGGGAGCACATCAACAACAGGTGAAGAGTTCCTTTGATAGGAAGGCTAAGTTTAGAATTTTTAGAGAGGGTGATCTTGTGCTGAAATGGCATGTTAATAGGGCAAAACTAGGGAGGCACTCAAAATTTGATGCAATATGGAGTTGTCCCTATGTGGTTATCAATTGTAAACAAGCTATTGCTTTCTAGTTAGGTAGGCCTAATGGTGAAATTTTTCCTATTCCAGTCAATGGAATATATCTCAAACCATACTTCTGATGAAGGTTAAATTTTCATGTACATAAGTAGTTTAGTCTTCTTTTTGTTTGTTCCTACTTTCCAAGAAGTGCAAGAGCACATTTTTCTCCTTTTTTTGGAGTTATTTTGAGATTTTTGGAGCTCCCCAAAGTTTTTTGTCCCTAGTTGGTTGTAGATTTTTTTCTGGTTGCAAGTGGGATAACACGTCTTAAGGCCACTAGTCTATGCTTAGTAGGAAAGCATCCCCTTTGAGTCACCAAGAATGTTGGTCATTTTGGCCCCAATTTAGCCCATCATTGATAATCAATTTGAGAGATCTTCAATGGGTTAGATTCTTTTGATATGGGTTAACACACTTCTTGGTCAGGTTAACATCTTGTGTTAACTTGGGTTCCTTCATATGTCAAGCTAGCACAATTGCTTCATGTGCCAAGTTGTGGGTTAACATCTCATGTTAATGCAGTTCCTTCATGTGCTAAGCTAGTTCTGTCCCTTCATTGACCAAATTGGCCCATTTTTCCTTCATGTACCAAGTTGTGGGTTAACGCGCATTTATGTTGGGGTTAACATTGCACGTTAACCATGGTCGCTATGTCGCTATGAAAAGTTGCAAGGTAGTTTTTTTATGTGACATAGCAACCACTTGCTAAGTTGGCTCATTTTTTCTACATGAGCCAAGTTACAGGTTAACACATGTTTTTGCATTAGGTTAACATTCTATGTGAACCATTTTAATGTGCCAACCAACTGTTGCATGCCACGTGGAGGATTCTTCTTATGTTGGGTTTCTTTCAATCAGATAGTGGTTGTATTTTCTCATTGCTTCCTTTCATTCTTGCAAAGATATGATGGCCATTAGATCTTTGGGCATCTTGTGGGTATTTTGAGTGCATCTCCGCCATCTGTGGTTATAAAGGAAAATATGCATCTACGATTGGGTTTTATTCACTTGTTGAGGAGATTTCCGCAGCATCTAGATCATTCATTTCAAATGAAGATCTACATCAATGGTCCATACATTTTTTGGATAGATCAAATTGACTCCATGCAGGTCAACTTCATATTTTCACAGCATGTTAATGTGTGTGTTATCCCATCCCGCATTTTCTTTGATAGCATTGCATATTTTTTTGTTGCGACCGTGGCAAGTTGTAAAGATTGATCTTTAATGCTGAGAAATATCCTTTGGGGATTGTTCCACATCATCAATGCATCTCCATGCTTCTTTATTTCTTTTATGATCAAATCTTTTGGATTCTAATCTCTTACAGCTAGATACATTGATTTTTGGTTATGGTTGCATCTGGAGTTGTTCCATGATTAGATCTTCTTCCAAATTTGTATGATTCTCCTCCATAATCTTAAATGATAGTGGTTGGGTTTAGGTTTAGGGAAAAAAAATATCTTAGTTATGCTTGATCTATAAAGGAAAATTTGGTAATCTTTTTAGTGGTTAGACCCTCTCTGTTTCTGTGCCATTGATGTGTAGTGCAAGGATTGTTTTCTTCTCCTTGGTGTATTGTAAATATCTACAATCTTGCATGACTGTATCTCTTTTGACCTATGAATATTATATAAGTGAATCTCATTTTCCTTGCATTATTTATCTGGTTTTTATGATTTGCATGTGGTTGTTAGATTAAAACAAGTCTAGATGTGTATATCTTTTGGTGTCATAATGGTTTAATAGTGCATGTATGGGTGGATATTGCTTTGAACACTCTATTTTGGTGCATTATCTCCTTAGAATAGATTGGGTTAGTTTTTTTCCTTGCATCTCCTTCTCCATTTTCCTCTCAAGTATAGTTAGGTGCATCTGGATAGCAAAGGAAGTTGGTCTTCTCTAGAGATTCGACCTCAAAGTGCAAGTCCCACACTTGGAGGTTGTTTCTATGTTTCACAAGGTTTTCCTTAGGTAAAAATTTTGGACAAGGGTACAAACTTTTGTGACAATAGTTTTTTGGTAGCCCATGAATCAATCATGCAATTGTGGACTAGCTTATCCCCTATAATTAGAGAAACATAAAATGGAGGATTCTTTTTTCTACCTCCTTTGATGGTTGTATTAAACTTGTGGCACTTTCTTCTCTTGGTGGTTGATTCTTTGGTTCAATGTTCTCCAATTCCTACTACAACAACCTCTTTTGCATGAGTATAGTAGCAATAGCATCCCATATGGAAATATTCACATTTTTCTTCTTCATTTGATCCACTGCATTGAATGGTGCATTGGGTGCTTTGGTAGAAAATTTGGAAACTACATTTGTAGGAAGTCGAGATGGAATAACTTGAGGATTGCTCACATCTTTTTTGTTATTATTTTTTGTTTTCTATTGAAAGGTATTTGATTTATCATTTTTTTCTTGCACATGAGGTATTGTATTTATAGTTGAGGTCTGATTAAGAGGGGGAGGGGTAGCATTATCAATAATTCTTCTCTTGCTCCTAGTATTGTCAACAATGGAATCCCAGTTTACATTACAATATTCCTCCACTTGATAATTCATAAAAGAAAAATCCCTCAGTTGTTGCAAATAGGAAGCATGAGTAGGCTAAGGATCATTATATTTCTATCCAACATATGGATCTGGTCTGGTCAATACTAGGTGTGCTTCTGCCTCTTGGCACATGCAGCGACTGCATGGATATTTGCATGAGGGAAAAAAGTCTTGTTCTTTAGCAAGATTATTTTGGGAACCAATGCCCTCACTGGATTTGAGTTTGCATTTTTTGCAACAGTATTGCTAATAAGCCTATTATAAGTAGAGTTTTGAAAAGAAGGTTGGGGAGGTCTAAAACTTTGATCTTGTTGCCTTTCCATAGTCACCATCTTGTCACCCATTTTCTAGACTACTATGAGATTTTCCTAGAACTTCCTTCCTTGATTTTTTGATTCCTTACCAAATCTTAGAGCTCTAATCTTGCAACTTCTTTTCTAGATTAGAACTTTGATCTTGCAACTTTTTGTCCATATTTTGCATCATGGCCTTGATCTTAGCTACTTCATTGGAGGATGTAGAAGCTATTGGAGCTATAGCAAGAGGTTTTTTGGTGGAAGTAGTAGTGATAGGGGCTACTGGAGGCCTATGATTAGGGATCTCTAGAAAGAAGGGCATAGGAGGCCTTGGACCTAATTTTCCTCCTTGTATCAATATATTCTTTGTCTTGATGGAAATTTCATAGGCATTAGGTAAGGTGTCTTCTCCCGTAGATTGTAGATTGGTAGCGATATCACTATTAAAGGCTTTGAGGTAATACAAAAAAGCATTTCCAAGAGAAGGTTTAACTGTAGTGGGTATTCTCTTTTGGAATCTATAATTGAAATTGGTCATATATTCATTAGGGGCTCTCTTGATAGTTGTTAACTATGCCAAGAGTGATAGATGATCACTCTTATCTTCAAAGTGCTTACATAATTTGGCTTCCAACCCATCCCAATTAAAAATAGAGTTATGAGCCAAACCTCTATACCATTGCAAGCCCTTCCCTTTTAAGGATGATGCTAAAAGCCTAACAACAACATCATCTTCTATAATACCATGTATATTGTAGACATTTGAAACTTATTGGATATGTTCTAAGGGAGAAATGGAAGTTTCACCAGTAAATTTAGGTATACTTTTGAGGGATGATACTAGTATATCATGTCTTTGATTCAATAGGAGAGGACTTCCACCATTAAAGGTGGCAAAAGCATGAGCTCTAGGCTCTTCCATATGAAAAAATGGTCTATTTATATGAGAAGATGACAACCTAGGCTAAGATATAACAATAGGAGGAGTAGAGATGGATCTTTTCGGTGTATTTGTTACTGTTGTACTCCCTAATTGGTGATAAAGATACTCTAGTCTTTCTTCTTCTAGGATTCAAAAATGAAAGCTCTTGGTACTGAAAATTACCTCTAGAAGATGCCCTTGTTTCAACTTTGGGCATGAATCACTACAACTCAGTTTGAACCTGATGTGAAGGGTGTAGAGTCATCAAATGCTTTGTGGAATGAACCTTTTGAAGGCCTACAATACTAAGAGTAGCACTATCTTCTCAGCATTAATCTTGCAATCTTTTGTTGACACCAGTGAACTTGAAATCTTTTGAATATTGTCCCACCGGGCATGCCAAAAATTGTTGTCATAAAAGTTTCCACCCTTGTCCAAGGTTTTTACCCAAGGACAACCTTGTGAAACATGAAAATGACCTCCAAGTGTGGGACTTGCACTTTGAGGTCGAATCTCTAGAGAAGGTCAACTTCCTTTGCTATCTAGATGCACCTAACTATACTTGAGAAGAAAAGGGAGAAGGAGATGCAAGAAACAAAATCTACCCAATCTATTTTAAGGAGGCGGTGCACCAAAATAGAGTGTTCAAACCAATCTCTACCCATACATGCATTATTGAACCATTATGACACCAAAAGATATACACATCCAAACTTGTTCTAATCTAAGAACCACATGCAGATCAGAAAACCTAGATAAATGATGCAAGGAAAATGAGATTCACTTATATATCATTCATAAGTCAAAAGAGATACAGTCATGCAAGATTGCAAATAGTTATAATACACCAATGAGAGGAAAATAGTCCTTGCACTATACATCAATGGCTGAAGGAGATAAGGTAGAATGTCATATAGTTCAGAGGAAAAGGAGATTTATAGTGACAAGCTAGAGCAATGCCATAGAAATAGAGAGGATTCGACCACTAAAAAGATTACAAAATTTATCTTTATAAGCATAACTAAGATATTTTCTACCCTAAACCTGAACCCAGCCACAACCATTTAAGATTGTGGAGGATAATCCTACAAATCTAGAAGAAAATCTAATCATGGAACAACTCTAGATGTAACAATAACCAAAAATCAATGTATCCAGCCATAAGAGATCAGAATCCAAAAGATTTGATCATAAAAACAATAAAGAAGAATGGAGATGCATTGATGATGTGGAACAATCCCCAAAGGATTTTGCTTAGCATTAAAGATCAATCTTTGCAAATTGCCATAGTCACAACAAATAAATCTGCAATGTTGTCAAAGAAAAAGTGGGATGGGATAACATGCACATTAACCTGCCACAAAAATATAGAGTTGACCAATGTGGAATCAATTTGATCTACCCAAAAAATGTGTGGACCATTGATGTAGATCTTCATTTGAAATGAACAGTCCAGATGCTGTAGAAATCTCATCAACAAGTGAATAAAACCCAACCGTAGATGCATATTTTCCTTTTTAACCATGGATGGCTGAGATGCACTCAAAATACCCACAAGATTCCCCAAGATCTAATGGTCATCATATCTTTGCAAGAGAAAAAGGAAGCAATGCAAAAATACGACCACCGTCTGATTGAAAGCAACCCAACATAAGAAGAATCCACCATGTGGCATGCAATAATTAGCAAGCACATTAAAATGATTCATGCAGAATGTTAACTCGATGCAAAAATGTGTGTTAACCCACAACTCAACTCATGAAGAGAAAATGAGCCAACTCGAAAAGTGGTCGCTATGTCACATAAAAAAACTACCTTGCAACTTTTCATAGTGACATAGCAACCATGGTTAACACGCAATGTTAACCCTAGAAGAAATGTGTGTTAACCTGTAACTTGGCACATGAAGGAAAAATGGACCAGCTTGGTCAATAAAGGGATATAACTAGCTTGGCATGTAAAGGGACTGTGTTAACATGATATGTTAACCCACAACTTGGCACATGAAGGAATTGTGCTAGCTTGGCATATGAAGGAACCCAAGTTAACACTATATGTTAACCTAATTGAGAAGCATGTTAACCCATATCAAAAGAATCCAACCCATTGAAGATCTCTCAAATCAATTATCAATGATAGTCTAAATGGGGGCCAAAATGGAAAATAGTCATGTAACATAGAAACAAGATCAATAAGGAAATAGGATTGATTTCCTTATAGGTCTATGATAGTCTGTAGTTTCATCTTGATGGGTCCAATATCCCTCTAGCTATGTGAACCAAGCTTGAAGGCTTGTTTGGTATAGTGAATTAGTTTAGGGCACTTTAGATTAAGGCACAACTTACCTCACTTATATAGGATTCTTTTATGTCCATTCAAGACTTCTTGATGAAATTCAAACATCTGAGATCTTTATTGTAGGGTTGTGGGAAGATGAAGATTGAGACTGATTATATCTACCTGATTATTTCTAAGGTTCATGGAAACTTTTAGATTTTTCCTTCTACCTTCTATTCCACCAAAGATGCTTTGAGTAATATATTTACCATGCCATCCTTTGAGGTTTTTTGTGATCAATTGACTTGAGAGAAAGCTAAGCTATCTCAGTTAGATTCTCTCATAGGATCATAGAGTCATGCATTTGTAGCTCGTCCATCTTTAGGAATGAAGGAGAAGACTTAGAAATCTCATTCTATAGAGTCTTAGATTGATTTCAGCACTCACAGTTCATCAAGGTCACCTCCTCTTAAAGGGGGTAAATCAAAGCCAAAAAGAATAAAATGTTCTTGTTATAATAAGCCTAATCATGATTAGTCACATTGCTATGAGAATAAGTTAGATGGCTATGCCAAATAGGTTTTAGATTTGACAGCTCTCCTTCAAAAGAGAAACATTGGTATTCCTTCTACTTCTTACAGACCTTCTTCATCATCATTTTTCCAATTAGATGGTAAAGATATAGGAAAGGGTCATGCACTATGTGCAAGTACTATTCCTCATTCTTCTAGATGGTTACTAGATTTAGGTGCTTCACACCATATGGCATCTTCTCAAGATTTTTTCTCTTCTTTTGAGGCTTCTCCTACTCCACACATTTTTATGAGAAATAATATGATTATGACTATATGCGGGAAAGGTTCTATTGAAATTGATGATGGTACATTTCATGATGTACTTTGTGTTCCATCTTTGTAATCTAACCTTCTGATAGTTGAGTTTTCATAGGATTTAGTGCACATCAGAGATAGTGATACATGCAATATTATTTATATAGGGACTATTGATCATGCTTCCCTCTTATATTTCTTCTCACATTTTGGTCCACCATTTCCACTATCGAAGACTCCCTCTCTTTTTTCACAAGAGTCTACTAAGATGAAGTCAAGTCACTTGAACTTATGTGTTGTTCCTGAGACTAGTGTTGCAACTTCTACACCTCCACGTCCTATTTAGATTCCATCTCTTGTATAGGATTTCTCTTCAGCATTGCCTACTATTGCAGCTCCATTCATCAAGAAACATATTTTAGTTGTTGAGGATATATCAGAGGGGACACATCTCCTCTCATATGACAGATCCAACACACTTGTTATTCCACATTCATTGGAGATTCTATTTCAGGATTCTCATACTTTCTCCTTTGAGCATCAGCTAGGACTTCTAGCTACACCTTACATACATCAGTTTTATCATCCTTGTCCACTACCTTTGTTTCCTTCATATTGGAGCCACATTGGTATATTCATCGACACAAGAGTTTTACCATTCTAGGGGGGCTATGGAGTCTCAAGCTTCTATCATGGAGGATTTCATTATACTTATGATCTTGGGAGATTCTCTTGAGATGTTTCACTTGTGCATTCTTTTCTATCTCCTTTTGGAGTAGAGTTTTTCCCACTGGGTTTTCTCTATTTATCTATTTCATAGAGATTTGGTTGTGATTGGGTACCTTATCAGGCCTTTTTGTTGGGACCCAAGTTCATTTTCAACATTGTATTGTAGTTTCCTTGCTCTTTCTACATTTTTTGTAGCTCCATTGCTTCTCATCTTAAGGCACGGGGGGGTGTGTGTTAGAGAAAAAGGTTAATTTAATTTCACTAATTAAATTACTTTTTCTCCCTTCTTGAGATTTTAATTTATGCACCTTTTGTATTCTCATTTAATAATTAATTACTAATTATTAAAAAATATTTACCTTTTAGGTTACCCTTTTATCTTTTAGGTTACCCTTTTTGAGTTTTGATCTCTTACTATAAGGATAGATCATTTGTAAGTATCTTGGATCTTTTCTTTTTTTGAGAATACAATTTGCATATTTTTAGAGCAAACCGTTGCCTCTTATTGTATTTTTCTTCTCCGTGACAAATTTTCTACATGCAGGTATTCAAGGGCTTCATGAATTTGTTTTGCATATTGCTCAAATCCTTCAATCATCACAACATTAATTTGAATGTTTCTTGATTAGATTATATCAATCTTTCTACCAATATTTTCATATTCACATTCTACAATCCACCATCAAAATGAACAAAAGAGAGAAGAAAATAATTAATCTAACTAAAATCTTTTCAAGCTATATGGAAACGTTTAAATGAATGTTTAATGACAAATAGAGATATGATAAAAGGTTTAATTGTGTATTAATAAATAAGACATATCCATGGAAGGTAGTACAATGTACAAAAGTATAGACCAAATGATTGCTTACAAAAAATCCCTAAATACTTGGGCAAATTAGGAAAATTCACAAGTGGATTTCAAGAAATTAATGGTATTTTTCAACACTATGGCACCTTGCCATTCAAGGTTGGTCATCTTATATAATATTTATTTCTAATTTTACTCAACAAGTTTTAAATTTTCATTATCATGCATTGTAGTAAATCACACTGCATTGTTCAGAGTTATTATTTATTAATGACAAAATTTCTATCATACTTTGATTGCATGAAACTTCTTTCCATGAATTTTTTCCATCATACACCATGATCTATCATTAGAATAAAGAAAGTATAGTAGTAGACAAAGAGAAGATCATAAAGTATGATTCATAACATTGGTAGAAATAATTCACACAATCAAGCCCTAAAATGTCTTTCATGATTAATTTCAATCTAAACATGTCCACTTGAACTCTAGTTAACATAATTGGCATGATTTTAATACAAGTGTGAGAAAGATACTAAACCTTTACAGAGCACATCTGCATACAATTCCCATTACCATTTTAGGTGTCAATACTAAAACAAGTTATGAACAACACAAGTTTTCCTCTTGTTTTGTTGAATATAATACAAATTTTCTAGGTACGCAAGGATGTAGATCCCTCTAAATATGGTATTAGTAGTGGTAATGGAGACTACAGCCATTGGTGCAACCCAAGTATAGTTGATATTTGGAATGAACTTTTGTATTCTTATGTAAATTAGGGAAGGTATCAAAGATAGACTTAATTTCATGTGAAAGATAAGGTCTAGGAGTTAGAGTGGTGATCAATAGTTTAGATGCATCATATTTAGTATATTTATACTCTTTTAATAAAAATTAAGTTGAAAGATATAAAATATTAATTTTGGGTAATCATCATTGTACTAAAAACTTTAAAGTCACAAGTATTTGTGTAAGGTTGTCAAAAAAATTGGACATTAAGTCAATAAGTCAATATGGTCTCCTCACCTATTACAAAATGTCAAAAGGAAAATATGGTTGTAGGAGAGGCTAAGGATTTTATTACCACACAATAACAGTGAGAATGAGAAAGTTGAAACAATACAAACAACCAAGAGTTAGGGACCTTATTAACCACACTATAGAGAAATGAACCTTGAGGTTAGTGATTGCTTACAATTGATCCACTATTATCATCACCATCCTTGATAAAGGAGTGGTATCCACTATATCTATATTTAATAAAACTTTAGTTGAACTTTATAGGCAACAAGCTAACAAAACTGAATTTGAAGTTGTATGTTGAGTTGGATTTTGATTTGGAAGATTTGTTTGATTATAGTGGAAGTTGATTGGATCCTCAACATATCCTTTTAATACTTGACTAGATATACATTTTGTGATGAGATATTTAGGTAGATATAATGGTTTATTAATGGTCAAGGTAGATACAATGGGTTATTGCAATTGAACGGCACAACACATTTTGGTATGAGATATTTAGGGAATGATGAAATGATGTTGTAGGGAATTGTGGGTTTTGACTGGGCAAGAGATAGGAAGAGGACATCAAGATATTTCTTTAGAATATGACTTGTTCGACATTGATATGCCACTTAGTGTAGGTGTAGTTCAACTTTTATAAGTTTTGTTTTAGATAAACTAGTAAATACTAAATGCCTGCTTATTTTTTGGACATTGACACAAGGTAATTATTGATATTCATTTTTTTCATGTAATCTTGAAATAATAGTAGTGCTTGATATGAAGTTTCAAATGTTCTTAGTTAAGTCCAGTATTGGCAGGACCATGAGAATGATGATGCAAGGGAGGAGGCAGAAGATGTTGATGATGAGATGGCAAACATTGAAACTCTTAATTATGATGACATAGATAGTGTTTCAAAGCTATAGAAGAAAAAATGATATATTTATATCATGCAAGTATGTGTAGAACAAATACAAAATATATGAAAAGAAAATAAATATATAGTCATTGAAAACTAAATAACTCCCACAATATTGCAAATTTGGCTTAACCATTTGAAACTAGAGTTGGCATAATAATTTCCCAAGTGAGAAAATCATTTTATAAAAATAATTAGGGTTTTTCTCTATGACTCAAAAATTGCTAAAATAGAAAAACTCAAACAACTGAGTCTAAATCATGTTTCCATACCAAATTGAAGGCACTGAGCTTTGTGAAAGTTGAACCATCAAAAAGATATATCTCCCCAATGCATGAATTGACCCCTTATCTTTCTCTACTAACCTATAAGGGTCCATTGATAGGATAATCAATAGCTATAATGATGTTCTTAGCTAGAAGGGGAGATTACATTCTCTACATAATCTATATAATTGGATGTTAATTTCATAGAGGCTTCTTATGATCAATAACATTATGCCCTTATCACATGCTATTTTTTTCTATTGCCTCATTTCTCTCTTCTGAGATAACACTTTAGCATTGGGTATGTTGTGTTGGAGGGAACACTCTTTTTTAATTAATCTTTGACAAATACTTTTAACTCTCTTACTAAGACACTAAATATGTATTAAGTATGTGTTACACTTTCTCCCTCTATAGTTTTGGGAGGTTTTATGTTACGAGGCATAAGCAACTATATTATTTACTTCCTAAACTTTGATGACTCCACTTCTTACATTGGGTACTCTACTTTTTCTCCCATTCTTGTATTGGCACCTCTAAGCCTTTTCATGGGAATGTGGTTTTGATGTTAGGGAATAAGTCTTGGAATCAACCTCTTAAATATGAGGGTTTTCCCTCCAAATTTCATCAATGTTTCTCTATTGGTCACCTAGCTACATATTGACCTTGTTGGTTGTACAATAACTACTACATAGTATGATTCTAATGATGATTACTTGTTTATCCATGTTCAAAATTCTCCATAATATTACCCCTCTAAATGTGATGACATCCCTCTTTCTTTTGGTGCAACTCTATTGATTCCTTCAAACCCTATTGTGGAAACTTCAAACTTATCCTTGTAGTCCAATATTCCCCTAGCTTTTGACTAGGTATAACTCATGTGGTAGTTGGTCACCTTTTACCTTGTGATTTTTTAGCCCTCCCCTCTTATTGTGATACTTTTTTCTAGGGAAATCCACCTTTAAGTCCCTTCATTCTAAGAATGTGGATTCTAATATCTCCTAGACTGTTGTAGGTATAGAGAAAGATCTTCCTAAGCATTTGATGAAAAATCATGATCAAGTGTTAGGTGTCAAGACTACCTAGTATAGCCTTGGTATTTTCTAAGTGGGAGATAAAGGGTCTTAGCTCCTCCATTCAAGAGTTGCAATTTCTAGTAAGTTGTTTGCAGTTGTTCCTCTTATTTAGTTGTATTGTTTCTCTATTGTATCTAACCTCATTGGGCATGTTTTTTCTTACTTTATGGCATATTTATAAATGGTTGGACCCTTTTCCTTATTTTTTCTAAGTGGTCTCTTTTTATTCAATGGTAAAGGCATCAATCCACCCAATCGATAGATTAAAAATCTTTTTATTCAATGGTAAAGGCATCAACCCACCCAATCAGTAGATTAAAAATCAAGAAGCAATTTCATGATAAAGTTGGGTTGTCTAATTAGAGGGGTTATTAGGGATAATCAAAGGCTTGGTAGAAAGGGGCTCTTTCTTCTAGAGGATATGCAAGATAACAAAGTAGAATGGACTAAAAATGTAGAAATCTTGAACATTAGCTTTGCATGCCCTTGTAAAACATTAATTATGGAAGAATATTATTTTGTGGCAATTTAGGTTCTATCTAAAAGGTTATTCTTCAATTGGTAAGAAAATTTATCAATAATTGACACTAATTGAGGCCTTATTAACCTGTATTATTCGAGGAGCATGAGTTTCTCTCACTACTATTAGGAATGCAATAAAGTAGAAAATCTCCTCACCAACCATGAAATGGGCATTGACCCTATTGTTGAGTTTTTTGTTATATATTATGAATGTTTAGGATGTTATAGATAAGATTTTTCTTTTTGAGATATTTATATACATTAGATAAGAATGTTTAGGATCTCAAGAATGTAGAAAACTCACTACCACCTAAAGATAAATATCCAAACTAATCACCGACCAAGCTACCATCAATTATTACTTTGGATATTTATCTTTGAGTAAAAAAATTAAACAAAACATGTTGATTGAAAGTTTGACCAATGCTGGCAAGCATTGGTTGAACATTTGACCAAGGCTGGTTGAAATTTTGACCAAGTTTGGTTGAACTTTTGACCAATGCATCGATAGGATGTCATCATGGGTTTTTCATCCTATTTAATTGAGGCTCAGCATTGGTCAAAATTTTTACAAAATTGGTTGAATTTTTGACTAGCGTAGCGACCAGGATGTCATCGTGGTTTTGGCATCCTAGGTTTAATTCTGATAAACAAGGGAGGCCATTTTTTGACCAAATTGTGCATCAAAATTCTGACACTCACAAGTCTTGGTCAAATTTTCAACAAGGAAAATAGTGATAAATCAATTTGTAGATCATTCGACCAACATGAGTAAAAAAATTGGCCAATTTTTATCGAAAAATGAGTCAAAATGTACTAATGTGATATGTTGAAATCTAGTTGTAAGTGATAATACTAGTTCTAAAATTTAACATATTTATTCTAATTGTATTATTATCTTGTAGGTCTTCAAACAAAGTGAAAATTTGCATGTCCAAAGATAAAATCTTGTCATTCCAAAAGTTTAAGAAAGGAGGTGTTTGATGAGTATAGGCACTTCCTCCACATAAATCATAAGTATTGAATTGTCAAAAAATATTTTTTCAATGGGAAAGAAGAGACTACATCAAAGCCATGAAGAATGACACCACACCTATGGTAGTTGTAATATAATAGAATTTGAGGTAGTATCGCTCCACCTAATGGTTTATGTTTGGAAATTATATATTTTGATTGTGTTTTGTTGGCTAATTATGTAATTGATGATTGTGAAGGTCATCAAGGCATCACTGATGACCTTCCAAAGGGACTAAAATATTATCCCAGAGAATTTATTAGGATACCCTACTACGAGAAGCTACAAATTATGTATTTTTTTGATACTATGCATATTGGAATGAATGTAATAGAGACACTGTGGAAAATATTGGATGGAAGCGGTGACAAAGAAAAACTTTTCAAAATTTGTAGAGACATTTATGATTCTAATCGTGCAATGAAAAATATCATTGAATCAAATAGAGATGGAGACTGAATTAATGCAAGTGTCGTTCCTTGGTTACTAACAAAAAACCAAAGTAATGTCATAAAAGAAGTCATACAAAAAATTCGATTTCCTACAGGATTTTTTGTGAATATAAGAAATCTCATATCAAAGAAAACTAGATTTGGGCCAAGGCTGAAAATGCATGATTGGCATACCTTCATCAAGGTAAGTCATGTTCTTTTGTATTTACAATATATTTGTGAAATTGCATTCAATTTTCATTTTGTTACATTAGAAAAGAATGAAATGATCAGTTGAAAATTATTGCAATATGTGTTACCCCTATTGCTCCCAGACAACTTCAACAATAATATCAAACAAATGATATATGATCTGGGAAAATACATGAGGTAAGTAGGGATATTTGTTCAATATATCAAAGAATTAATATATTGTAAAGTCTCATATATATATGTTTTTGTTTCTTGTATCCCTTATAGGCTGTTTTCATTTTAATGAAATTCATAAAGAAGATATAAAATATTGGAAGAAAATAATTCATTGACTAATGTGTCAAATGAAAAAGTTTTTAACTTCAAGTTTTTCAATGCATAATAACACTACCTCATACACCAAGTTGAGGAGATTGAGTTGTGTGGACCTATACAACCTAGGTCAATTTGGATGGTTGAGAGACACTTGAAATTTTTGAAGGGTTTAGTTTGAAAAAGTGCACATCCTAAGGGTTCTATGGTTGAGGGATATATGGTATACTAGATGATGGTGTACGCTACTCAATATCTTCCTAATCTTGCAACAAAGACCCATATATATTGCATTTGGGATCTCGACGCCATTAAAAAATTTGAAGGTGAGTACATGGTGGGGAATGGTAGATTAGGAAAGTGGAAGGTAATAAATTATGAGATTTTATTGTAGTTAAGTAATTCTTAATCTTGAAAATAAATCTTTTGTAAGTCATCTATTTACTTTTGTATAGTTTCTAAAGAGTGATATGCAATACATTTGTTTATGCAAACAATCAAGATAAGATGATGGTATGGATTGAACAATGTCAACATTTTTGTCATAGATTAAAATGGGAATTGGTCTCTTAATTGGTTATACAAGTTCATTGTAATGGAGATCCCATTGTTACACAAAAGGAAATAGATTTAGCATATGATTTAAGAGATCTCCAAGTACTAATAAGTTTATTGATCAACCTTATGTTTTTGAACTCATGATGCAATAATTTATACATGTTTAACATTATTGTGATGAAACACCACAAGGCTATCTTATGTAATGGTTATAAATTTCTAATCAAAAATTTTGATGACATGAAGAGAACTTATGATTTTGGGATAAGTGCAGTCTTCCAAGTGACCAATATTTCATCTAGAAATGACTTACATCCTTGAGAATCTCAAAATCAATACTACGATATTTTGGTTGATATACTTGACTGTGACTTTAATTCCTTAAAATTAGTTCTCTTCATTGTCAAATGGTATAGACTATGACACAATCAAAATGATCCTGATAAAACTATTATTGAGCATGAGAATGGATTTCTAGTGATTAATACAAGGTTGTTTGAGCTAGTTAGGGATGAGCCCTATGTTCTTCCAAGCCAATGTGATCATTTTATTTAGAGTTTCCATATAAACTGGGTTGGTCATTTATTTTTAGCCATGATCCAAGAGGAATTTCAATAAAGAATAATGCAATGGAAGAAGAAGATACCAAGGAAGAAGAAGAAGTGGATGAGGAGGAGGAGGAGGATGATGATGATGACAACAATGATGATAATGATGATGACAACCACGATAGTGGTGGTGACAATGTTGATGACAACGATGATCCTAATGATAAGATAGATGAAGAATAATATCAATGATGGGGGGTTTGATTATTAATGACAAGAATGAAATGTATAGTTATGTGGTCAATGCCTATGCTATTCAATATTGAGTTCTTGATAGATCAATGATTAATTTGATTAACTTTTCATGTACCTTTAAATGTTTATAATTCATATGTGATGCTAATATTAAATGTAATTTTTAGTATATGTATCATGAATTTCTTAGCTAGTATAAGATAATTGATTTACATATGCATACACCCAAAACACTCTCACGAGCATCCCACACAGTCTCATGGATCATCAGGTATAAGTCAGTACACCCCATAGAGATTAATGTCTTTTACCATTTGTAAAATATCTCTCTCATTGCTACATATCTCTCTTATTTTGTGGAGTACAGGTACCAACGAATAGGTATTTGTCAAATTTTTCTTCCTCAATCAAGGAAAATGTAGGAATGGAAGAAGAAAGTGAGACATTTAGTATGTTTAAATCAAGGAGATCCACTTGAGGTCAAAATATCATAAATAAATTCAATAAGTGCATGAATTTTTTCCTTTCTCAAGGGGGTTCATGTTCTTCTGAGAGGATATATGGCATAGCACCATCCTCATTACATCATTTCGGCCTATTTTCCATGGGTGGCATAAAGGTCTTCTACAACAAGATTGTTGAATTGACAGGGTATGTTGGACCTTGCTATGATTATAGTAGTTGGATGTAAATTGCTAGATACTTAAAAAAGTATGTGTAGATATGCACTTTCTGAAAATTATATACAATAAAAAGTTAGTGAACAAAGTAAAAAAGTAGCTATATACATTGACAGAAGGTTTAAATCATTAGGGAATATTGAAGGTTTTATAAATAGTGCATGAACAATGTCAAGTAAGAAGCGACCAAATTGGATATATCAGGTACATAGTGGAAATCATGTATTTGTATGTGTGATAAAATCAATACATGGAGACAAACAACTTCTTATTGATTAAAATTTGAATCTCATGGCTACAAAAAAGCCACTATCATAGACAGGATGGTACATACTATGAACATTTAAAATTAAATCCAATCAATATGTCCAACATACCATTAATTTTTAAATTTTTTTTTGCTAACTTCGAATAGTAACATGTTTCTTAAGATGTCTCAATGATTTTTTTTTTGAAATACAGGGCTATAGTATGGAGAAATAGCCACAGAATACATACAGTGACAATGGTTCTCATTGGACTTCTTCTTCTCGATAGGTAAAATTCATTTTTTTTATACAAATTAGATACAAGAAATATGGTAATGTATATTTTTTTAAGGTTTATTCTTCACTAGTATTTTGGATTGATTTAAATATAGCACTAATAATATTTTTCTCACAAACGAATGTTGATCAGGAAAGGACAAAGGAACAAGTAGTCCATGAGGAGCTGCATGATGAGTAGGATCCATTAATTATTGATTCTGCATCAGCCGCTGATCCTATGGCTGCAATGCAAAAGGTGCTTCATGTACTATCAAGAGTGTTAACACAATTGACATGAATTTGACCTTAGACGCCTCAAATACAATAGAGAGAGGATGAGTTGATGCACCTAGTTTAGACTTATAAAGTAAGTATTAATGTAATTTTTAATTATAACAAAAGTTCAATAACAATTTTTATAGTATAATCTTTTATTTATGTCATTAAATAAAATGCATTTGTTATTTATATAGAGGATTCTGAATAGGTTAAAGGGTCATGCCCCAGATAATGATACTTCAGGTGGTTCAAGTAAATCACATGTTCTATCCTACACTTGTGTTTACATCATATGTTTATAAGAAGATTCAGTAAAATCTATGAACCAGTCCTTGACACCATAAAAGGAGGACTCAAGACAAAATTTGTATGGACCAAGGAAGATGATGAAGGTTTTGATAAGCCATTCACAATGGAATTTGATGCAAATAACATTGCAGTGGGTGCAGTCCTAAGCCAAGAAGGTAGACTAGTGGCATTTTTTTAGTAAGAGGTTCAATAAGACCAAGTCTAGGTATTCATCAAAATGCATGGTATTAGTGAGGATTTCTTAACACCACAGGTTCCTTAACTTCCTTATAGCAGGGGGGAGAATGGTATAGGGGCACCTTATGGTCCTCTTGGAGGATCTTTACAACTTTTTCTTATAGGTCATTCTATCCAACCACTAAGGTAATAATGACTACTCATAAAGTCCCAAAGGTTGATTTGGTGTGTGGGTTGAGATAAGAATGTTTAGAGCTTTGTGATTTGTGTGTTCAATTGGGCTCTAGAATAAAAATCCTAGTAGAGTCAACAAAAAGGGTCAAAGGTTGACCAAAATCCCAAAAAGGGAGTGGCACTTTTTTTTTTTATGTTTTTAAGAGTTTTTGGATCCAAAGAGTGGATTCTAACTTGAGATATGCAAGTTAGGAGAGGGAATTGCTAACTAAGCAAAAGTTGCAAAAGTTACTCATGACAACTTTACAAAGTTATCATGACACCATTTCCTAAAAACTAGGAAATTTCCTTAATGGTGTTCTAAGCCTGACATAAGGGTCCAAGCATGTGGAAATAGGGTATATAAGGTCATACAAACCCTAACCTAATAGTTGGGAGTGGCATTAAATGGAGTGAAGTTTGGAAAGAAAAAGACTTGACTGTATTTTTCATAACAAAGCCTTTATCCAATCATAATATAGATTAAAAGGATAGATAATGCTTTGAGACTTCAATTTATGTTTTTTTACTTTCCTTGTGTGGCATTGCTTTAGTAATTTTTTATGATTGGTTAGCATTTTTTTCATTTCTTTTATTTCACTGGTTCACCACCTGGTTCAGAGCCAAACTTGTAAATATGTGTCCCACTTGAATTCATGTGGTTTAACTTCCATGGCCTCTTAGAATCAAGTAGGGGACTCTATATATAGTTTAAATATGGTTTGTGGATTCATGGTTTGTAGGGGAGCTAATTTTACCATCAAGCCCTAAGCGATTGCTGATGCATTCTAGCTAGGAGTTTGAACAGAACAGGAGCAACAAATCTTGCAAGATTGATTGGTTTATGTCAATCAATGGTAAGAGTGAGAAATGTCATGTATCCTTGGTAAATTACTGAAAGGAAAAGAATATAAGAGTTGAATAGAGTATCTAAAATAATCAAAGAAGTTAAGAACCTAGACTAGTTCGCATGCCCTATAAACCCTCAAAATAGGGCTTTGGTGTAAGACATGTGTATGGACATTTTGGGGAACTAAAACCTAGGAAATATTGAATCCTAGGAAGTCCTAAGGAAGAGTCCCTAAATATCTTGGGGGTTGGTTTGGATAAGTTGGAAGATATCCCAAGAAAATTGAATTTGGAAGGCCTAATTGGGGCAAAAAGGCTACAAGGCCTAGAACTAGCAAGATAAGAACTCGATGGAAAACCTAAGAAAGAATCAATCAAAATGGGTCAAAATTGATTGAGAATAAGAAAGGAATAGAGGGAATACCTATTCCTATCTCCAAGAATAGGTTGGGAAGGAAAATGGTTAACTGAGCCCATGAGTGCATAGTTAGAATTTGAGGCATAGTTTAGTATTTGAAGTTAGTGGAGAGTTCTATAAGGAGTTAGGGATCCTAGAAGTTATCCCTGATTAGGGTAGTGAGGAATACCATAGTAAGACCAAAGAATAGTCTTAGGAAGAGCCAAAGGTCTCTAGAGAGAGTTAGGACTCCCATCAAAGTGGTATCAAAGCCAATGAAAGGCTTGGGAAGAGAAATTTTTATGTTAGAAGGAGGAGAATCCATAGGAGAAAGTGCCATGGTAACAAATGCAACGTTGTCAAGAGATTTGAAAAACAACAAAAGAAGAATAGGATTCTTGAGTGAGTTTTGGAAGAGATGAAGAAAAAACTAGAAGAATTTGATGAGACTATAGGAAAGATGAAAGAGAAGTTAGAATTAGATAAAGACAAGGGAAAGAGTAAAGTAGAAGAAGAAATAGAACCTAAACTAGACCCTCCATTGGCTAAGGTACCTTTCCTCAAAGCATTAAAGGCACTAAGTGACAAGGCACTAGAAGGAATTCCTATCTTCATTGGAAGGATGTATGTAGAGTTAGTTATGGAATGGATTGAGGATATGGAAAACCACTTTGAGTGTGATGGGATCACAAAGGCACAAAAGGTAAAGATAGCCAAATCAAGATTAAGAGGACAAGCATTGACTTGGTGGAAGTTCTTGCAAGAGGACAGATAGAAGGAAGGCAAAAGGCCAATAGTCATTTGGAAGACTATGGTGGCTAAAGTGAAGGAAAACTATCTACTAGAGGATTATGACATCCAACTATACAAGAAGAGGCAAAATCTTAGAAATAGAGACCTAGAAGTGGCTGCCTATACTAAGGAGATTCAAAAACTAATCCTTAGGTCTAGAGTGCAAGAAAGTAAAAGCATTAAGGTTTCTAGGTATCTAAATGGCCTTAGATGGAATATACAAGAATATTTGAGTCACTTTGCACTTACTATCCTCTATAGTTGTTATCAAATGGCTATTAAAATGGAAGAAAAGTTAAAAAAGAAACAAGACTCCAATACTAGGGTAGAGGAAGAGCTAGGGATTTCAGAGGTGGACATAGAGGACGTTCTAGTGGGAAAAACCCATGAGAAGAAAAGCCACGGACACGCCAAGGTTGTTGAACAAGCACATGAACTTAATAATAGGGGTGGTTATGATAGAGGAAGAAGTTTTCCTAGTGGTGGAAGAGGAAGATTAGGTGAATTTGGAAGGAGTTCTCACTTTGCTTCCATGAAGTGTTAAAATTGTGGGCGATTGGGTCACCCATCTTATAGGTATCTTGAAAAACCATCATCTTCGCAAGGGTAGAAAAAAATAGCATATGTGCAAGAGGGGGATTGTTCTAAACAATCATAGGTGAATTTGGATTCAAAGAAAGGCAAGAATATGATACTTAGGAGGATATTGATCAAAGAACCTACCAAAGATGAGCACAAGCAAAGGTGAGGGCTTCTTAGAGTCAAGTGAAAGATCTTAGGAAAAGTGTGCATGGTCATAATTGACTCAGGGTCTATTGATAATGTCATCTCAGAGGAGGCAGTCTAGAAGTTGAAACTTACCAAGATACCTCATGGATGTCCCTACAAAGTCACTTGGTTGAACAATGGGAAAAATATATTGGTTAATGAGAATGTATGGGCTGAGTTCACCACAAGCAAGTATCGAGAAATTATACTTTATGATGTGCCACCCATGGATGCATGCCATATGTTTCTTGGTAGACAATGGCCATATGACATGGAGGTAGTACACCATGGAAAATAGAACAACTTGATGTAGGAGGATCCAGAGGTATAAGGGCAATCCTGTGTCACCCAAAAAAATGTAATTAGACTTAGTTTGTGTTTCATGTGTTTTCATCTCTGGATACCCATTTGGGTCAAATAAAGGTTCCAACTCTCACAATTCCACTATCAGTGTTCTAGGATAGAGTATTTGAACACCTTGGGATATGTGTAAATGTCAAAAAAATAGGAGTATGTAATTGAGCCATCATTTTGGTGAACTAGGGGGTGTAAATTGGCTAGATGAATGTAATTGTAATTTAGAACATTCCAAAAAAAGAATCAGGTCAAAAGGCCCCACGGTTTGGAAGTTATCACAGTTTTTTGAGTTTTGGAGACCTCCTAAGAATGCTTCAAAGTCAGGTTAGGGGCATTAAATGACCTCAAAAAGGGTTAAAAATGGGGGACAAGTGAAGTTGGTCCATAGGGCTATAGAGCGCTTCAAGAGCTTTTCAAAAATGTAAACGGTTCATCAATCAAAGTTACGGTTCAAAAGTTATGCCTCCTGAAAGTTTAGTTACCATTTTTGGATTCTTCTAGATTTGCGTCAACTTCTAACGCAGCTTCTGGAGCCTTTTATTTGGTCAGTGGATGCCTACTAGCACTTTCTAGAATGTATTCCTAGTCCTTAACCCTCCAGGGTCTATTTAAGGACATTTCTGGCATTGTAAAAGGCAGTTCGGAGTGGAGTTTGAGATGAGGTATTGAAAGGAGAAATTATCTCCAGATTTATGTTATTGTAAGCCCTTAGGGCATGTTTTGAAGTTTATTTCTCTGTACTGAATGTATTAGCTGATCTAAAAAGTTAATAAAATTTCCCTTTCTTGTTGTGCCCACTTTGTGTATGGGTTGTGTCTCCATCAAGTGGTATCAAAGCTAGTTTTCCTGAGTGTGTAGACAGAGCGCCAACTGTGAGGCAGTTTGCACCAAGACTGTGTGGTTGTGGGTTTGAGTTAAGAAGATGCCTCCATGAAGAGAGCATGTTGTAAGGGTCAGAGCTATTAATCCTGAGGAGGTTAGAGCCCTCCAAAGGTAGGTACAAGCATTGCAGGAGGAGCTCCATAGAGGAACAAATGTTGCCATAGGTGACGATAGTGAGGATGACAATGGAGAAGAAGAAATTGGACCAGAAGGGGAATTTGATGGGGAAGTTTTGAATCAGGCAGAGGAAAGGCTTTTTAGGGCCATTACTAAATTTGGGAAAAGACCTTCAATTGATGTGGGTGTATCTTTAGGAAATCTGAAACCAGATGAGTTGATTGACTGGATCAATGAACTGGAAGAATACTTTGAGTATGAGGATATTAGGGACCCAGATAGGGTTAAGTTTGCAAAGGCCAAACTGAAAGGCCATGCCAAAATTTGGTGGCAAGAGGTTCAATTGCAAAGAAATAGAAGAAGAAAGGAGAAGATCACAAGGTGGGATCGCATGGTGGACAAATTGAAGAAGCAGTTCATTCCTGTGGAATACAAGCTTGATTTGTTTAAGAAGATGCATGGACTAAAGCAAGCAAGAAGATTAGTCCAAGAATATACAGAGTTTTATCAACTTTTGATTAGAGCAGGGCATGCAGAAGAAAATAAGGAGAAGGTTGCTCGTTATATTAGTGGGTTGCGACCTAGCATCCAAGAAGAATTAAGTCTGGTAAGAATGACCAGCGTTGAAGAGGCATACCAGTTTGCCCTACAAGTTGAAGAGAAGCTGAATAAGAGGTTTGAAGGGAGATAAAGAGGGCATGGTCAAGGAGGAAGGGCAAGCGGTAGTTCATCTAGAGGTTGAAATGAAACCCAAAATAAAATGAAGATGTGGGTACTAGCAGGAACCAGAGGAATGAGGGTTTCAACCGCTCCCGTGATCAAGACTTTGGAAATCAGAGAGAAAGAGGTAGAGGATGTGGACAAGGAAGAGGAGGATTTTTTGGTGCCTATTTCCATTGCAATGAAGAAGTTCATTGTGCCTTTGAATTCCCTCAACGACAAGGAACAATAGATAGGAGAGCTGAGGGCCAAGCTAGGGTTGCTCATGTGGATGAGGATGAAAAATCATCACATTCAGAGGATGCAGAAAGAGGAGAGACCTTGGTGAATGAAAGGGTCCTACTAAGTGGTGAAATTGAACTAGGACAAAGGAGGAGTTTGTTCTGTACCAAATGTAAGTGTGAGGATAAATGTTGTGACGTGATCATTGATGGTGGTAGCACTGATAACTTGGTATCAGAAGAGATGGTCTCTAAGCTGAAGCTCAAGAGGGAGAGACATCCCTAGCCCTATCAGATTACTTGGGTAAAAGATGATCATAAGGTCCTGGTAAGTGAATAATGTTTAGTGAAATTTAAAATTTGGAGTTACCATGATGAAGTTCTCTGTGATGTTATTTCAATGGATGTTTGCCATCTATTGTTGGGTAGACCATGGCAATTTGATAGACATGCAATACATGATGGTCATGCAAACACATATTCTCTAACAAAGGATGGAGTTTGCCACAAACTGAAGCCCATGAAAAGGGAAGGTCAAAAGGTATGTAGCAGTGTTAGGATTTGTCTTGTTGATGGAAGGAAGTTTTTAGATGGAATGAAACATCAGCGTATGTGCTATGCTTTGATTCCTAGGAAAGATAAAGAAGTGAAATACCACTTGAAGTTTCAAATTTACTAGGTGAATTTGGAGATATTATCTCTGATAATGTTCCAGAAGGATTGCCACCAGTAAGGCAAATCAGTCATTAGATAGATCTGATTCCAGGAGCAAGTTTGCCTAACAAGCCTACTCACAGGATGACTCCTACTGAAATAGAGGAGCTAAATAGACAGGTTCAGGAGCTGTTGAGGAAGGGCTTGATTTGAGAGAGCCTGAGTCCATGTGTAGTACCGGCATTACTGGCACCAAAGAAGGATGGAGAGTGGAGGATGTGTACAGACTCTCGAGCTATAAATAGGATAACCATCAAATATCGGTTTCCTTTGCCAAGAATGGATGATCTTATGGACTACTTGAGTGGAGCTCAGTACTTCACAAAGATAGATCTCAAGAGTGGTTATCACCAGATATAGATTTGAGAAGGAGATGAGTGGAAAATAGCCTTCAAGACCAAGGAGGGTCTTTATGAGTGGTTAGTCATGCCCTTTGGATTGACAAACGCCCCAAGCACCTTCATGCGGCTCATGAATGAGGTACTTAAGAAGTTCTTGGGAAAATTTGTTATTGTTTATTTGGATGATATTTTAATTTTCAGCAAGAATTTGGAAGAACATTTATTGCATATTCATAGTGTTCTTGAGAGGTTGAGGGAAGAGAAACTATTAATTAATTTGAAGAAGTGTATCTTTGCTAAAAGGGAGTTAGTCTACTTGGGGTTTGTTATATCACCTGAAGGTCTTAAAATGGATCCAGAGAAGGTAAAAGCCATCTTGGAATGGCCTAATCCAAGGTCTGCTACTGAGGTAAGATCATTTCATGGTCTGGTTAGTTTTTACAGGAAGTTTATTAAGAATTTTATTGGCATATGTGCACCCCTAACTGACATAATAAGAGGGGATAGAAAATAGTTCAAATGGACTGCAGCAGCTGCGAGAAGTTTTGAATTGCTGAAGAAGAAGGTGACAGAACAACCTATGTTGGCACTTCCAAATTTTAGAAAGGTGTTCTAGGTGGATTGTGATGCTAGTGGCAATGTTATTGGGGCTGTATTAAGCCAAGAAGGTAAGCCTATTGCATATTTTAGTGAAAAATTGAATGATGCAAATAAGAAGTATTATGTTTATGATCAAGAGTTCTATGCAATAGTTCAGGCCTTAAAGAAATGGAGGCATTATTTGCTGCCAAAGGAATTTGTTTTGTATACTGATCATCAGGCATTATAGTACCTAAATAGACAAGGTAAATTGAATCAGAGGCATATGAAGTGGGTAGAATTCTTGCAGAGTTATACATTTGTGTTGAAACATAGAAGTGGAAAATCTAACAGGGTTGCAGATGCACTAAGTAGGAGACAGTTGTTGCTCACAGTAATGCAGGTTGAAGTAGTTGGGTTTGATGAACTCAAGAATTTGTACCCTGAGGATCTTGATTTTGTTGAAGCATGGAAAGCTTGTAAAGAGCCTATTGCTGTAGATAGAACCAAGTGGGTAGACTATTTGATTCAGGATGGCATGTTGTTCAAGGGTAGTCAATTATGCATTCCAAGGAGCTCCATGAGGGAAAATCTGATTAAGGAGAAACACAGTAGAGGGATTGCAAGACATTTTGGTCGAGATAACACCATTTCCATTCTTAGAGAATATTATTTCTGGCCTCAGATTTCACAGGATGTGAAGAACTTTGTACAGAGTTGTCAGGTTTGTCAAGTTGCTAAGGGATTTAGTCACAATACTGGACTATATAGGCCATTGCCTGTTCCATCAAGGCCATGGGAGGACATAAGTATGGATTTTGTTCTTGGATTGCCAAGGACACAAAGGGGTAATGACTCAGTATTTGTGGTGGTTGATAGGTTCTCCGAAATGGCACATTTCATTCCATGCCACAAGACTCATGCTGTTGTCCATATTGCAGACTTGTTCTTCAGAGAGGTGGTAAGACTACATGGTCTTCCAAGGATTATAGTTTCTGACAAAGATACTAAATTTGTGGGGTATTTCTAGAGGACATTATGGAAGAAGTTGAGAACAGACTTGAAATTCAGTTCCACCCATCACCCATAGACTGACAGCCAAACAGAAGTGGTGAATAGAAGTCTGGGCAATTTGCTGAGATGTTTAGTTGGGGATAAGCCCAAGAGATGGGATTTGATTCTACCATAAGCAGAGTTTTCTTACAATAACTCTATGAATAGGAGTACTGGAAAATCACCATTCCAAATTTTATATGGAGGTAGCCCAAGGACTGCACCAGAATTGAGGAAGATAGAGTAAGGGGAGAGAACAAGTGTTGAAGCTGAAGAATTTGCTGAACATATCAAGCATCTACATGAGGAGGTTCAGGAACACATTACCAAGATGAATCAAGAGTATAAAGCTAGGGCTGATCAAAGGAGAAGACATAAGGAATTCCAAGTAGGGGATCTAGTCATGGTGCACTTACGAAAAGAAAGATTTCTAGCTGGTACTTACAACAAGCTAAAAATGAAGAAATTTGGCCCCTGCAAAATTCTGAAGAAACATGACTCAGGAAATGCATATGACGTGGAGCTGCCACATGGTGTTCACATTTCTCCTATTTTCAACATTGCAGACTTAACAAAGTATCATGATGATGGTGTAGATGAGGAGCTAGTGTTAGAGCAATGTCCAGTTCCTTCTTCTAAGAAGGAGGAGATAGAAGACATTCTAGATCATCGTGTGGGTAGAAGTACCAGAAACAAGCAGTATGAAGAGTATTTGGTCAAGTGGAAAGGACGATCGATAGAGGACTCAACCTAGATTTCAGCAGCTGAGGTTTCCCATTTGGGATTTCGTCTACCATTCATAAAGTGACAGGGTCACTTTTCAATCTACCCTAGGTGTCTGATGCAGGAGCATCCAGACGTATAAGGGCAATCCTGTTTCACCCAAAAAAATGTACTTAGATTTAGTTTCTGTTTCATGTGTTTTCATCTCTGGATACCCATTTGGGTCAAATAAAGGTTCCAACTCTCACAGTTCCACTATCAGTGTTCTAGGATAGAGTATTTGAACACCTTGGGATACGTGTAAATGCCAAAAAAATAGGAGTATGTAATTGAGCCATCATTTTGGTAAACTAGGAGGTTTAAATTGGCCAGATGAATGTAATTGTAATTTAGAACATTCTAAAAAAAGAATCAAGTCAAAAGGCCCCACGGTTTGAAAGTTATCACAGTTTTTCAAGTTTTGGAGACCTCCTAAGAATGCTTCAAAGTCAGGTTAGGAGCATTAAATGACCTTGAAAAGGGTCAAAAAATGGGGGACGAGCAAAACTAGTCCATAGGGCTATAGAGCGCTTCGAGAGCTTTCCTAAAATCTAAACGGTTCGTCAATCGAAGCTATGGTTCAAAAGTTATGCCTCCCGAAAGTTCAGTTACCATTTTTGGATTCTTCTAGATTTGCGTCGACTTCTAACGTAGCTTCTGGAGCCTTCTATTTGGTCGGTGGATGCCTACTAGCACTTTTTAGAATTTATTCCTAGTCCTTAACCCTTGAGGGTCTATTTAAGGACATTTTTGGCATTGTAAAAGGTAGTTCGGAGTGGAGTTATAGAGGAGGTACTTAAAGGAGAAATTATCTCCAGATTTATGTTATTGTAAGCCCTTAGGGCATGTTTTGAATTCTATTTTCTCTGTACTAAATGTATTAGCTTATCTAAAAAGTTAATATAATTTCCCTTTCTTGTTGTGCCCATTCTGTGCGTGGGTTGTGTCTCCATCACAACTACTCATTCAAGAAGAATGGAGTAACTTATAAGATCTAGTCTTTGATAGAAGAAGATGCAATCAAGAAGGAAATGTCCAATAGACTTTTAATGAGTGGGAAGAAAGTCCTAAAAGATATGATGAGTGAAGAAGGAGTTAGCTATGATATATTGGTAAAACCAAGGGATGAGGAGTCACCTAAATAGTCACCTATGCTAGAAGAAGTGAAACAAATATTAGACTAGTTCATGGACATCATTTGTAAGGGTACACCAGCTATATTACCACCAAAGAGAGAAATCAATCATCAAATTGACTTTGTGCCAAGGGCATTACTACCTAACAAGGTTTCATACAAGATGACACCAGAATAGAACAAAGAGATAGCAAGGAAAGTCCAAGAGCTATTGGACTAAGGGTTGAGAAAGAATGGCCTTCTATTCATAAGAGGAAAACTTTTCATTCCTAAGTGCTCCATGAAGGAAAATCTAATCAGAGAGAAGCATTGTGGCACTTTAGGAGGACACTTTGGGATTGAAAAAACTTTGGAATTGGTAAGAAGAAACTATTTTTGGCCCAAACTACCTACTAATGTCATGAAATTTGTTGAATGTTACACAATATGCCAAAGAGAAAAAAGAGAAAGGACAAATCAGGGACTTTATCAACCCCTACCTATTCCAACAAAGCTATGGGACAATGTGAGTATGGACTTTGTCTTAGGCCTCCCAAGGATAAGACAGGGATTTGATAGCATTTTTTTCATTGTTGATAGATTTAGCAAAATGGCTCACTTTGTTCCTTGTAAGAGCTCTAATGATGCTTCTCATATTGCTAACTTGTTTTTTAAGAAAGTTGTCAAGATACATGGATTTCCAACATCCATAATATCAAAAAGAGATGTTAAATTCCAAGGTCAGTTTTGTAGGACCTTATGGAAAAATCTAGGCACTAACTTATCCTTTAGTTCTACATGCCATCCACAAACAGAGGGGCAGATTGAAGTAGTGAACGGATCATTAGGAAACCTTTTGAGGTGCCTTACCAAATAGCATGAGCAGACATGGGATGTAATTCTCCCTCAAGTAGAGTTTACATTTAATGATTTAATCTATAGATCCATAGGGAAAAATCCATTTAAAATCAATTATGGCTTCCATCCTAGGGGAGTTGTGTAACTAAGAGACTTGCCTAGTGATGCAAGAACCAATTCACAAGGTGAAGAATTTGCAACATGTATAAAATAGATCCATGATTAGGTTAGAGATAATATGAATTAGAATATTGTAAAGTACAAGCAACATGTAGACAAGAAAAGAAGACATGCATCATTTAAAGTGGGAGATCAAGTATGGGCATATCTAAATAAAGCAAGGCTTCCAATGGGACACACTAAACTACAGATGAGGAAGATTGGACACTATTAGATATTGCACAAATTGGGAGAGAATGCTTATGAAATTTCATTACCTCCTACAATTGTCATTTCTCCTATTTTTAATGTTTGTGATCTAGCCCCTTTCAAGGAAAATGTAGAAACTAATTATCAGTTGTAGGATTCTGATGACATACATGTTGAATGGATTAAAACATTGCCACCTAGCCAACATTTACAATTGGAGAAAAAATTGGACTCTAAGGTGGTCAAGAAGACAAGGAAGAAGACCTATACATATTACTTGGTCAAATGGAAGGGCCTTCCCTAACATAGATGCTACTTGGATGAGTGAAGAATGCATACATAAGAATGGCACATTAGCTCAACAACTATCCTCAAGTGGGACTTGAGTTTTTCAACCAAGGGAGTATGGTGCAGGAGCACCTACCCCTTCACTCACCAAGGCATCTACATGTTCTACTCTTTAAGAGTACTTTCTATGATAGTAAAATCATTTTTTGGATTCAATAAGCCCATTTTGTAAGGCCAAGTCTCCATTTGTGATTTATAAATCATGGTTTTTGACTCTGATCAAAGGGCATGTTTTGGTCCTAGCATAGGATAGGAGTAAGTTAAAGTTTCCTAGTATTTTTTGGGGCTCTAGGAACTATTAGTTGTTATGACAAGTGAATAAGAAATATTACAAGTTATTCAGGACTCTCAAATTGGGTATGCCGTAGTTCTCAAGCCAAAGATAAAACCAATTCATCAAGAAGTACCAAAAGAGATCAATAAAACATAGTAGATGAACTCCCACCGTTAAGGGACATCTCACATCATATTGACTTTATACCAAGTAGCTCTCTTCCTAATAAGGCTACATATAAACTAATCCCTAATCATAATGCAGAGGTTTCAAGGCAGATCAATAATCTTTTGTCCAAAGGACTCATTCAAAAGAGTCTTAGCCCTTGTGTAGTCCCTAGTATTTTGGCACCTAAAAAAGATGAGAAATGGAGGCTATGCACTAACTCTAGGGAAATAAACAAAATAACTATTGAGTATAGGTTCCCTATACCTAGAATTGAAGATCTACTTGATAAACTAGGAGGATCATGCTACTTCACCAAAATAGACCTTAAATCAGGCTACCATCAGATAATGATAAGCTTGGAGTTGAGTGGACCACTACATTTAATACCACTAAAGGGTTGTATGAATGGCCTGTCATTCCATTTTTTCTAAGCAATGCCTCTAGCACCTTCATGATATTGATGAATGAAGTATTGCATGACCTCATAGGAAAATTTGTAGTTATCTATCTTGATGACATATTTATCTTTAGTAGTAGTAAGGAGGAACACTTGAAACATGTTGAAAAAATCCTCAAAAGACTGCATGAGAACAAACTGGAAATCAAACTTGAAAAATGCTCATTCTTGTAGACATAGTTGACAATCTTGGGCTTTGTCATCTCAATCAAAAGGTACTTTAAAGATGGATCCTGAAAAGATAGAGGTTATCCTCAATTAGCCAACACCTAATACACCTAGAGAAGTTAGGAGCTTTCATGGATTGGCCACAATTTACAAAAATTTCATCAAAAACTTTGGTCATATTAGTGCACCTCTCTTGGATACTATTGTCACAAAATCTTGCACCCTTGCCTAAAGTTTTTACCTAAAGACAACCTTGTGAAACATGGAAACAATCTCCAAGTTGTGGGACTTGAACTATGAGATTGAGTCTCTAGAGAAGGTTGGCTTCCTTACTATCAAGGTGCACCTAACTAATCTTTGAGAGGAAAAGGGAGAAGGAATGTATGAAATCAAACTACCTAATCTGATATAAAGGGGGTGATACACCAAAATAGTTTGTTCAACCTTATTTATGCCTAACAATGCACTATCCATCAAAATATTCCCAAGATACATTGATTCAACCTTTGTTTGAATCCAACAACCACAAATAGATTAAAAACCAAATGAAATGCTACAAGGAAGGAACTTCACTATTTAACATCCAAGGAAAAATAGATATTGTTATGAAAATTGAAGGATAGAAGACAAAACATCAACAAAGGCAAGGAAGTTATGTACTTATATTAATGGGAGAATGAGGTAAGATAGAATACATTCATGCATATACAAAAGGAAAATCACAATAGCAAAGCATAAAAATGCAATACCAATCAATTAGAAAAAGGTCGACCCTAAGAAGGGTTGCAAAATTTTCTATTATAGTGTAAGCATAACTAAGATAGCTTCTACCCTAAGGAAAATCAAAAAAAATTGCATTTAAGGTTGCAGAGAAAAATCACTGCAAATCTGGAAAAGATCTTATCATGGTACACATCTACATGTAGGAAAATCATATCATTCACCAAAAAATAGCCATGAGAAGATAGAAATGGTGGTCATTATCATTCTGACTAGGTAGATCAATAAACCAGGTGGTGAGAAGAATGTCTTTACATTATAGTGGCATGGAGAACAATGGAAGTGGTTGTAGGTGATCGAAAGATTAGATTTTCCATCAAAGACTTGTCTTTCTTTGTTCTCGGCATGCCAAGTCATCCATGTCATTAGTCAACTGGAGTAAATCCCCAAGCTTTGCCACATGGTCCAACCATAACAAAACATTCAACCACCCTATTAAACCTTCTAACTTTATGTTGACCACTAACTGTCCTCTATTCATGACTTCGCCACTCAAGCCCACTAGTATTAGAAATATGGATTATTGAGGGGGGGTGAATTAGTAATCTACAAACTTTAGTCACCAGCTAGATATTATTACTTACTTTAAATCATGCATAACAAATAAATAAAGTAATGCTAAATAGTAATAGTAAAATGCACAAAGACAACTCATAACACCATATTTTGTTAACTAGGGAATCCCTAGCCAAGGGAAAACCCCAGTGGGGATGATACCCACTAGATAATATACTGATATACAAGTTCCTTGTTAGAGGACAGACCCTGTTAAGAGTCAATGAGAAAATTTAGTATAAGGAGTCCCTTTTAGGAGACTTTGAATCCTTGTTAGTAGATTCCAACCCTATTAGGAGTTGTGGTACAATAGATGAAAGATGAGCCCACTACCCAAACATGCATTTCCAATTACAAGAAGAGCTCACTACCCAAACAAGTAATCAGACTTCTAGAATAGGTACTATATCTTCTTCCTTGATTGATCTCTAATCTTTAGCTTGATCTCATATCATCAAATAGATCATAAAACTTCACATATATCACTTTCACAAAAGTTCACATATAGCACTTGCATTGTCACTTTTCCCACATTCTTATCACAAATGTCCTTTGCATAAAAACCATTGCCTTTCACAAATTTTTGCTAGGTCAACTAAGACCACAAACCACTTTTCCAACTTAGAGTAAACATCTAGGATGTCAACCCTAATTGGACAAGTAATTATCTTGTAAACAAAATAATTATTTCCTTTAATTCCACTATCATGTTCCATCAAAACATGAATATATCTATTTTGTATAGTCTATATTGACTCTTGAGGTTATACATGTCATCATCAACATGTGTACTATCTCCATGTAAGTTTTCTAGTCATTATATGACATTGGTAATAGGTTATAAACAAAACAATACACTACTATAAACCAAATTCTATACTTAGACAAATTTTTGATAACCAAACACTAAGTATATTTATTTTTGAGGTTTCCTATGAACATGTGCATCATGTGTGACCATAAATGACAATAATTGCATATCGCTATTAGCCAGTTGTCAACAATCTCCCCCTTTGTCATTGATGGCAACAAAATAGGGAAAATTAGCTAAGTGACAAAAACTTAACACCACAAAAATAAATAACGCCTTACATAACATCTATTACATTTTTTTCATCTTTATATATGCTCCCCCTTACAATATACTTTACACTTTTATCTTCTCTTTACCTGATTTACAATTTTCACTTGTATTTCTCCCCCTTCGACATCAATGATAAAGGTCAAATCTCAAGATCTGTCCAAAAATGTTGGCTTTCCTTATGCTGATATGATCTTCATGTAATCATCAAAATTAGCCTTTAGACTATCCATACCCTTATTCCATGTCTCCTTGGTGGACTTAGCTGAGGTGAGAATTACACATAAAGCATATGATGCAATCTCAACTGCATTAAGATCTAAATACAAAAGGTTGGAATATGTGTCTTTGGATTTGACACATTCCTTTAACTATTTCTCAATAAAAGATAATTTTAGAGCAATAGATTCCTTAAAATTTGATATCCATTTCAAGATCTTTTCCTTCTAAAGTTCTAGTTCCTTGATCTCACTATGAATACTGGGCACTTGTCTTTCAAAATCATCTACTTTGCAAGATGGATACTAGATCTGGCTAGATAAATCCTCTAGCTCACTCATCTTTACTTCTATCTAACTATCAATGTCTTTAGTCAGCTTGTATGATAAGGTACACTTAATATACAAAGTTATCCCATCTTGTAGGCATTTCTAAATTTCTTTTATACAAGTATCAATATTAACTAAGTCATTCTTGATATTATGATAGATGGTGGTAAACAAGTTAGCATCATGGGAAATCTGAGCCTTTGCCTCTACAACATTCATCAAATTGGTAAACTCTTCATCAAACGGTTTTAGTACTACTTGTTCTCCCTATTTAGGATCTGTTTCAGTGTACTATACTACCAAGGTATTGCTCTATCTATCTATCACATTCAGTAAAGTTTTCTATAAAATTTTCACTATCCTATTCTTTTATATAAGTTTGGATAGGGATGAGATTAGATCTATTTGATCATCATCATCAGTAGCTAAACTAGAAAGAGAGAGCAGAGTGGATGAACTAGATGGTTTAGTATCATCCTCCCTCTATTTCTTTGTTGCTTATTTTTTTCTTCTCTCTTCTTCTTCTTTCTTTTCCTTTTCCTCTCTTTCTCTCTTCTCTTCCAATCTCTTCTCTTCATCTTCCTCAGTTTTCTTTTTCATTTCTTCTTCTAAAATTCTTCCCTTTTCCTCCTCTTCCTTTCTTTTATTTTCTTCCTCAAGCAATTTTTTCTTAGCTTCCTCTATTTTCTTATTTTCTTCTTCAAGTATAATTTTTTCATCTTCAATCTATCTCAGCTTATCCTTAATATCCTCAGTGTCTAGTTCATTAGGTTTGGAACCACCAAATGGATTGGTATCTTCAATGTTAATGGTAACATTGGTTTGATCAATTTGCATGGCATAACCACTCACTGACACTTCTGAGGTTATAGGAGCTGGAGGAGATGCTACCTTTGACTCTATCATCATTTGATTGATTACTATTGTAGTCTCACTTCTTTTCTTATCCTTTTCACCAACCATGAATAGAAATGGTCTCAATTTATTCCTCAAGTATGGTGCGAGGATATTCAACAGTCTTTTAATTCTTGTTCATCATCAGTCTTGCAAATAGTTCTAAGCATAGACTTCCAAACTTCTAGATGTTCTTCTCTTGTAAGAGCCTTCTTCTGAATGAGTCTCTCATAGACTTTCTGATTTATTATGATCTCAAGATCCTTTAGTTTCAGATTGTTTGCTATGATATATCTCATAGTAGATATATCAATCTGATCTTTCTCAAAACTATTATACAAATCATAAAAATTGTTCATCTAAACAAAATTACCTTCATTAGCAATAGTTGTATTGATCTTTTCTATCTTCATCTTCCAAGGTTTCCAAGCTTTACCTGTTGCTTGCTTAGATGGATTCACTTTTTTTGTTTGTTTGGTCCCATGTTCCTCATCTTCTTCATCACTGGAATCAATTGTCAACAATTTTTTCTATCTCTTTCCTAGTCCAGTAGCCTATTGTTTGACTCTCTTTGTCTTAGTAGACACTGCTTCCACTAGTCTTTTAGACTTTCTCTCTAGCTCACTAGGTTGAATGTTAGACACTACTGCATTTGGATTACTCTATTCCAAAGATGTCTTAGCAACTAATGCTGACAAAGATTGAATGTTTAGTATTCCTTGCTTTATTGGTTTTCTTATAGCCTCAGATTCACTCTCTATCATTCCAGCCTTTGATAGTGTCTTCTTCAATCTAGACTCTACCTTCTTGTGTGATGCCTTCTCCAAGGTTGCTTGATGAGTTGTTTGTGTAATCTCATCATATGTGCCAAATCTATACTGTACTTTGTATCTACCTAAATTCAACAACAAATCAATATAACCAACTGCTATATCATCATTTAATTCATAGCTCAAGAGATCAAGAAATTTTTCATAAGGTTCCACTGCATGAATATAAGTATAATTTGGATCAACCAAAATACAAATGTCTTCCTTAAATATGTCCACAATTGCGGGTGTAGTTCTAAATCTTTGCTTCATTTCATTCTAAAATGTCCTCATTATCCAGTTGCCATTGTCTAATATCTTATCTGTAGGATGCCTTCTGCATACCTCTGTAATCTTCTTCATTGTGCATTTGTCACTACTCATGATGCCTGTGACTGATATATAAGGAAATATTTTAAGTACATGAAAGAATATCTGATTGATTAATGACTGGAATCTAAACACACCATTCTTTATCCTCTTTAGTTTTTCTAGGTTCTCTAAGAGTTGCATTCTCAGTATCTCACTAAGATTCACGTGTTCTTTCTCTAAACATATCTTATATGCTACATAAATGAATCCTGCTAAAAGTTCATCAATCTTAGAACTTGCACAAATAGAATAAGCAATAATTCTACCTAAAAATCTTACATCATCTTTCTTGATGGTGTTGATCACCATAGCCTTTCCATTATATACTACTTTAGTATAACTTCCAACTTTCTTCTTGACCAATTTTTCACCTATAGGTACACTACCTTGTTTATTAAGACCAGTTACCTCATGAATAACGTTGTAAAAAATATAAACTACATTATCTTGCATCCATAATTTATCATCATGCATCCTACTTAATATGATTTGTGACCGTTCATTTGTGTCTAACTCATGGTAGAAGTGATATTTAAAAAAGTTTAATTCCCTTAGATGTTCAAATCTAGGATTCATAGTCATGACATGATTGAAAACTAATTCCATATCTTTGTTCATGAATTCACTACCAATTGAATCAAGCTTACTATTCAAATAACTTCTTACATCTTCAAGATATACTATGTTGTTCAAAGTGATAGACAATGTTGAGTTAGGGTTTCCTTGAGTACGTTTTATGAAAACAATCTTTAACTTAGGTCTATCTTCATTCTCAACACTATGCACTACTAACATATCCATGATTATATCAATTATGAAATTTTTACTAAACAAATTTGTGAAAATGATAAAATATCTTTTTCCAAAAATAGGGTTTCCTTTGAAATTTCTCTGACAAGTTGCTTCTAAGTGCTCTTCACTTTGGATGTGTTTGTAATGAAGTGAAAATCAGTTATGTACTCTATTTATTCCATCAACTTGAACTTGCATTAATTGCATACTTTGCAAACATGAAAAAGTTATCAATTACATTATGTAGTTAAATAACTACTCAAGATCATCTATCTGATCTTCAAATGTTACCTGAGGTTTACTATAGCCTCCTTTCATCATGACAAACCTCTACAAGACTTTGTATCACAAAATTCTTTGCAAAAACATAATTTCCATCTTCTACTATAGAATTAGCCTTTACTCTAATACCAATAACTCTGAATTCCTTCATAACTTTTTTAGATAAGCTCCAAACTACAAGTGAGCTTAGATACCATCTAAACTTAACTGGATACACCTATTCCCAACATTGCTACCTCTAATTTGACCTCTAAATGAACTTCTCAAATTTTGTTGTTATAAACAAGCTTAATTCAACTTAATTGAATCAAACTCAACAACTAACCTTGATCTTCCTATCTCATCATCATCTATTTTTTCTTTTGAGATATCTACTCCTTTTTAAAATGTTTCATTAAGTTCTTCTTGAAGTTCACTAGCAATGTTTCTTTTTTCCTCATTGTTTCTATTAGTTTTAGAGTTCATTTCCTAGTTTTCTCTATTATTTCCATCATTCCTTCTATTCCCAAAGTTTCTTCCATTGTTCCTTCTATCTCTAATTTTTTTGTCAATTTTGCAGTACTTTGTTGTGTGTCTGAAGTTGTTACATAATTGACATACAGGTACTCTACTTCTAAGATTCTGCTAAGCATCGGGTGCATGACAATTATGAGCAATGTGTCCTAAGTTGTTACACTTGTAACACATGATTTATCTTCTATCTTCATAAGATCTTCCTTCTCTCAATGTCCTTTCATTAGATCTTCTTCTATCTATAGGGTTAGTATTTCCAAACATTCTACTAATTCTTCTATCATTATCATACTTAGGTTTCCTACAATCAATTGCATTATAACCCATATCATGAAAATTATAACAATAGAAGTCCTTAAAATGATCAAATGACTTATTTGTACAATCTCTTTTCATATGACTTATTTCATTACATAAGAAATGCTTACCTCTAAATTCATACTTGGTTGCCTTAAGAGATTCCACTTGCTTTGGTTCATCCAAGATTTCAACTTCCTTAGGTATATCAGATGATTGACTAGATTCAATCTTATCATTAGATTTGTCTTTTTCCTTTTTGATATGATCTAGTCTTAGGTTTCTCCGTAGACATGTTAATTAGATAAGCAAGACTAGTCTTATCATACGTAGGTCTCTGTATTGACATTGAATCATTAAGCTTTTCTCTACTAGAATAAAGCTTCTCAAGCTACTTCTTACGCTATGTTAACTCACCTTTCACGATAGTATTGTATTTATAGATTTCTTCATGATCTTCTTTCAATGTTTCAAACTAAGATGTTTTCTTTGCCAAAGTTTCTCTTAGATCTACATTTTCAATCTTCAAGTTATATTCAATTTTTCTAGGATCATTTCTCAAATTCAATTTTAGATTTTTAATATTCAATTCATGCTTCAAGATCTTGTACTTTATTTTCAACTATGAATAATCATCATCACTAGTTCCATATTCAGTAGATTCAAGCTTGGATTTGAGATGTTCAATCTTTTCTTTCAACTGACCAATGTATACTTTGGAGTCTTAATATTTATTCTTCATCTTATCTCTTTCTTCAATAAGGAGATCAATTTGTTCAAGAGCTTCTCCAAGATTCTTCATCAACTATTCTATAGCCATAGGGATCTTACTTAAGTTGTTAAGCCTCTTCAAACTAACTGTGCTCTAATACCAATTGCTAGAAATAGGGATTACTAAGAGAGGGGAATGAATCAGTAATCTAAAAACTTTAGTCACCAACTGGATATTATTACTTACTTTAAACCATGCATAACAAAGCAATAAATTAATGTTGAATAGTAACAGTAAAAATGCACAAAGAATGCACAAAGATAACTCATAACACCATATTTTGTTAACTAGGGAAACCCTAGCCAAGGGAAAACCCCAGTGGGGATGATACCCACTAGATAATATACTAATATATAAGTTCCTTGTTAGAGGATGGACACTGTTAGGATTCAATGAGAAAATTTAGTATGAGGAGTCCTTGTTAGGAGACATTGAATCCTTGTTAGGAGATTCCAACCATGTTAGGAGTTGTGGTATAGTAGATGCAAGATGTGCCCACTACCCAAAATTGCATTTCCAATTACAAGAAGAGCTTACTACCTAAACAAGTAATTGGAATTCTACGCTAGGTATTGTATCTTCTTCCCTAACTGATCTTTGATCTTCAGCTTGATCTTGGATCATCAAATAGCTCATATAAAAATTTGCATATATCATTTTCACAAAAGTTTGCATATAGCACTTGCACTATCACTTTCCCCAAATTCTTATCACAAAATTTCCTTTGCATAAATACCATGCCTTTTCAAAAATTGTTGCTAGGTCAACTAAGATCACAAACCACTTTTCCAACTTAGAGTAAACATCTAGGATGTCAGCTCTAATTGGACAAGTAATTATCTTGTAAACAAAATAAATCTTTCCTTCAATCTCGTTGTCCTATTCCATCAAAACATGAATATATCTATTATGTATAGTATGTACTGACTTCCAAGGTTATACACATCATACCAACATGTGTACTATATCCATGTAACTTTTCTAGTCATAATATAATGTCAATAACAAGTTATAAACAAAACAATACACTATTGTAAACCAAATTCTATACTTAGACAATTTTATGATTACCAAACACTAAGTATCTTTGTTTCCAAGTTTTTCTATGAACATGTGCATCATGTGTTGCCATAAATGACAACGATTACATATCACTATTATCCAATTATCAATAGTTAGGATACATGTCAACTTGTCATTATGTCACTATGAAAATTTATCATACAATTTTCCATAGCGACAAAGTGACGACCCTCGATCTATCTTCGATCTGACCATGGAGAAAATATAACATCTTATGAACTATGATGGGCCCACTAGGACATGTGTTGCATCACCACTATCTTGCTATGTATTTTCATCGTATAACTTTTCATAGAGACAAAGCGACATGCATTGATCTTGGAAGATTAGATGGCCATGATAAAACCCTTTCTCTATGTGTTATTGTAATACCCCAAAATTGGCTCATTGCCATTATACCAATTCTGGTCTATTCCTGATAATTTCAAAGTCCTATTCTAATAGGCAATTCTCATTCTGCTATTCGCTACTTGACTTAATTGTCAGATGCAAAAAACCTAAATCTGCATTCATCATGCTTATTATTTAATTCCTATAGTATTTACTCGTATTAGTCACATTAAACCTATTGATTAATATTTAATTTAATTATTAAGTATTTATACTTTAATTAAATTATAATTATATCCTAAGGCTAATGTACTATGGAATTAAATTTATTCAATTTACTAAATACGCCTATCTTAATTAATTAAATGTAATTATTTAATTAAATCGGAAAGGTATTTCTAATTAATTAAAAGAAATTATTTAATTAAATGGAGTACTTACTTCTAAATAACTAAACAAAGTTATTTAATTAAATGGGAAGACATTCCTAATTAATTAAATGAAGTTATTTAATTAAACAAAAGTGTCTCTAATTAATTAAAGATTATTTAATTAAATAGAAAAAGTAATTATGAGAGCATATTTCATTTTATTAAATTAAATATCTCAACAAAATCTCTCTTCAGTTCAAAAAGGGGAATTTCCAGTTCACTATTGATCAAAAATGAGTTAACTCAGTTAACTCCTTTTTCTACTCAAATTAAAACAGTTAACTCCTTATTTTACTCAAATTAAGTCTGTTAACTCCCTTTAATTTGGGAATCTCCCTTTATGACTGAAACTCATCTTCAATCCTGACCGTTGATTTGAATCGATCTCAACCGTTGATGGATTCCAAGAGGCTCTATTTAAGAGACCCTCATCTCTTTATTTTAGGGGGATGAATTGATTTGCTATCGAATTGCTGTTGAAATTCATGCTCATATTTACTTACATTTCTTGCATACATTCTCATTCTTAGTTTAATCTCATTTTAGTTTAATCATGCATATGCTTAATCTAGTTTGCTTCATTTGTTCTTAGATTACATTGCATCTTTCATTTTTTAGATTAATCTATATACTCATTCTTAGCTTAATTCCATTGTCAAATCCTTCATTCTTAGAGGGTCTGGTTGCCTGCAGCTCGATTCTGAGGATATTAACAGGCAAAATCCCTTTAGATAGAAGGAAATAGGTCGCTTTGCAGGGAAAATTTTGGATGAACAATTCAATGTTCATTCCGCGATGAATCCACAAATAAGGATCGTGTTGAAGTGTGTGTATTAGCATAGGCTGCATTTTCACATATACATTTCTGGTGCCCACCGTGGGGCATGAAAATCAATTTTTCTGGCCTCTTTCCATATTTTTTTAATCATTTTTTTTGTTCTCTGTTCGTACTATTCTATACAGATTCAGATCTTCGCACAAAACTGTTCATTTTCACACGAGGATCTAGAATCTTCGCGCGAAGATTCTTTCTGCATCGTGCGAGAAAGTTCTTTGTCGTGCAAAACTTCGCACGAGACCTATTTCTTTGTGCGAGCCGAGTTTAATTTTGTGTGAGCCAAATTTAATCTCGCGCGAGCCGAATTTGATTTCGCGCAGGTTGTAAAACTTCTTCGCGCGGATTGTCAAGAATTTTGCACGAAACTCTGCTGATAGAGGAAAATTTTTTGCATTGATTTACGTGTTTTCTAATTTTTTTGCTGACTATTCACGATTTCTAGTGTTTCTGTGTTTTCTAATTTTTTTGAACAGCATAGCAGCGGTTTGTGGAACAATGGGAAAAGCGTGCTAAAGTTGTCAAAAATAGGTAAAAATCTACCAAGTGCATTGCGAGGATCACCAGGTAATCTTCATCAGCTGATAACATTTCATTTGGATCTAAAACAAACACCTTTCGTGTTGAGCTTGTGTGTTTCCTTCTGTATTTCCATTTTACAACACACACATAAACTCATACTAGGGTGTGATCTCTGTTAGTATTCATTTAGCAAGCTTAGTCTTTAGTGATAGATCTGATTAGCTATCTTGGGTTATTGGACTCACTAATCCGCCAGCCCCTCGTTCCACCTTGTGGTTGCAAGCTCAGCACCATGTTAAATAAGGGAGGGGTCTACAGGAAATCAGCATAAAAGGTTCCACAAGGCAACCCTTTTGTGCTTTTTAGAACTCACTAATTTCTGAGTTGTGGACTCATTTTGGCTTGTGAGAGGGGTTAAATGTTCCACATCTTTGGACTCACCTCACATTAGTAAAAGCGTTAAGTGTACCACCTTGTACTTTTTGATTACTTTTAGATAGATTTTCTTTCAAGAATTAACATCTGTACACACATAGTAATTAAGCCCCCATGAACACTATTCGTGGATCTTGAGGGAGTGGGTTCCTAGTGAAACTCCTCTCTAAGATAGATTCCTTATGGGTGGGGAGGATACTTTGAGCATCTCGTAGATAGATGAATCTTCGACTTGTTGATTAAGGCATACTTTCTCCGGAGAGGTTGATAGATCACAGGAAGATGATATCATAGATCTTTAAGAGATAATCTTAGTCTAGCATGTCGGATTAATCTATTTGTTTTGATTGAACTAAAGGTGAAAAGGTGTCAAAACCTTGAATCTGGAAGCTAAGTCCCCTTGTGGTATACTATTGTGAGTCGGTCACCTTTAGAGAGGGTTAACCGTAGCAGACAATCCCTCTACAGGGAAAACTGTGATGATGAAACCTCAAGCGGTAATAGCCATTTTCACCATGGTAGTGACAACCGCTATATAAATGTCCTTGTGGAAGAAATCTCCATGGCTGTGGTTCATTGTGGGTTGTCAGATCTCCCTAGCAGCTCTTGAAGATTAAGTTCTCAGACTGTGTCAAAACCTAGGTGCATCGGGATTGGAGATCACCCCTATGAGCCATAAAAGTTGCAGAGTCAAACCATTATTAAATACCTTAGAGAAGCCAACTTTTATTTTCTAGGAATGTGTGCGATGATTGCAAAACTCTTTGAAAATGTACACAAATAGCTCTCTTAGGGATTAGCACAAACTAAGTCACTTGATTGTTCATGTGCAAGGTTGCTTTTGCCCTTGCTCATTGTTTTCAAATGTGCTTGAAATAACTTGCTTGTTGTTCTACATGCCTATTTATCTACCTTGTTATTGGATCAATCAAAAAATTTGTCAAAATTAGTTGTTGTTGTGAAACTATTCTGTCTTTTCGTGCGAAATCATTTTGGTCCCGCACAAAATCATTTTGCTCTCGCACGAAATCATTTGGCTCTCGCACGAAGCCATTTTGCCCCCGCATGAAATTAAAGTTTTGTCACACATCTTTGCACGATTCATAAAACATTCTCGCATGAAATTAAAAACTATTACTGATCTTCGCGCGAGACAGAAACATCTTCGCACGGCCTGTAAAACTTCTTCCCGCGACCTGTAAAGGTTTTTCACGCGAGATTTTGTATCAGCATTTACAATCTGGGTCTGTTATAGCTATCTATGGCCTGCACATTTTCCTTTTCTACGTCTGTTTATCGCTCTCTATTTGCAAACAGTCCTGGAATAGAGACACTTCACTTAATTGAAAACTTGTGTCTTATACCTTGACTAGTCTCGTCTCATACGTAATCTTGGTCCTCATCTTAATGCTTACCATAATTTGTGTTGCAGTGGTCATAATCTCTAGTTGTTCTAGCCTTAATATCAGACCATTTGTGCCTTAGTGAACAGCATTCTTGCTACTATCTTGTCCTTTTTGAGACTCAGTCTTAGTATAGTCTTTGTCTAGGTTCTAGCTTCTTGTCCTTGCCTATGACTGTCACAACCAAAAGCGGCAACGTGTTTTATTCTGATAACATTAGATGTGGTCATGCTAGGGGTCATAATTGTAGCAAAAGTAGCTTACCTTTCGCTACACAATCTATATCCAGTTTGGCTAGTGAGGCGTCTTCACGATCTTCCTCACCTGCAAGGTCATCTCAAGTTCAACGAACATTTTCCAATTTGCAAAAAATTAGGAATCCTTTTTACCAAAAGGATACTGAGACAGGTAGGAGTCCTGCATTCTCAAACACAATGTATGACCCTTTCTCCACGGACCCTTTTCAAACACAATGTACAGAAACTGAACAAGTTCCTATAATGACTAATCATGAACCTGAACGGGGTAGCCATAGTCGATATCAAGAACAACCTAGGGATGACAAGGAGAAAGAGAAAGAAAATGACACTGATGAAGAACAAGAAGAGGTGGAAATCCTTCCTGAACACATAGCAAGATGTCAAAGAGACAAAAACTTTCAGAAGGTCATGGGAATCCTAATCAATGAAGAGAAAGAAAAGTACTTAAACTCGCGCAAGAGGGAGCTAAATTGCCCACACATTTTGATGTGGAGACCATTATCACACGTGAAGAAGAAACTGAGACCACTAAACTCCAAAAATAACTAAAAATTATGCAAGACCAATTGGCTCAGATGATACATGAGAAAGAGAAACCCAAAAAGACATACACATTGGACACTCTTTGTTCATTTCCATTTGACAAAAGTATAAACATGCTACCTTTCTCAAGAGGTGTAGAACTACCCAAATATGACAAGTACTTTGGTACTACTGATCCCCAAGATCACTTGTGGGAATTTGGTGCTTTGTCTATGGAGTTTATACACAATCAAACGTACCTCATGCGTTTATCCCCTAGAAGCCTAGGTGGTCAAGCTTTGGAGTGGTTCTCACATTTACCTCCTGGTATCAAGACATTTGACAAAATTGCTAATTCATTTGTTCAGCAATATTCTCATAACATTCAACATCCTATAAATATTTGAGATCTATGCAACCTTAAACAGAAGGTTGGTGAGCTTTTTCTCACTTTCCTCCAACAGTGAAGACAGCTTTATACCAAGTACTCCTGTAAAATCCCAGAAATGGAGAAGCTCGACACTTTCACTGATAACCTCTTACCTGATTTTGGGTATAGAGTCCAACTACAAGGTCTATGTACCTTTGAAGACATGATTACACAGGCTATCCGTATCGAAGAATTTATGGTCAAGAAAGGTGAGCTCACTCTTCAGAGAGACTCAAAACAAAGTTCCACTTCCAACAAGGATAAAACCAAACATGTCAACAAGAACCGAGAAATTGTACATGATGGGGTTGTTGATAATGGCACACCAAAGCCTACTAAAGAAGCATTTAATATCACAGACTGCTTCAAAGTGACCAAAAGTGCTGAGAAGCCTCCTCTTGACAATAAAACATCTAGGAACAAACCGAGAAACTCATGGGCAGCACGACCCAAGCGAGAGTATACACCTTTAGGAGAACCTTTGGATGTGGTTTACAAAACATTGCTACAACACAAGCTTATCTCACCAATGGATAACCCTCATCCCTATGATCCACAACCACGTCCACCATGGTGGAATGAGACCTCATTTTGTGAGTATCACCGAAACAAGGGACATAAAACCATCAACTGTATAAACTTACGTCGTAAATTCTAGGACATGATTGATGCTGGTGAACTTGTGTTAGATGGACATAACAAAAACTCGGACCACAAGGTGTTCAAAAAGCCTTTCCCACCTTATGAAAAAGGAGAGACTTTGAAACCAGAACCCTACAATAAGGTCAACTATACATATTCCAATGATGACAATGTCATTCACATGGTTGAACCTATAGATTCTGAATATTACGACGTTATTACCATAAAGGAGAAGCAAGATAACGATAAACCCAAGACACCATTTGTCTTGAGAGGCCCTACTTCCAATAACATGGATAATGCGTCTTTGCAACACTTTGCTAACGTTGTTACTCGCTCTCATGTGAAATTGGTGCTCAAAGGCCCTACACCTCCTACTTCAAATCTCGAACAACACAAGGACAAAGCCCTTGCTGGTCCATCCGATAAAGGTGCAAAACACACGATGAACTTGACTGCAACTAGTTATAGTGTTCTAGATCAATTGAAACGAACTAATGCTCACATTTCTATATTTGAGCTGCTTAAAATCTTGCCTACTCATAAGAAAATTCTGGACAAAGCCCTCACTGAGGCAAACATTCCTCAGGATCTTGATCTTGAACAATTTCAATCCATGGTAGGTCACCTGACCTCACCTCATCTTATGACCTTCTTCGAGGAGGATGACAACTCACTAAATCACCCACACAATCAGCCTCTACACATTGAGGTTATGATCCACCAGACACGTGTTCGTCGGGTACTCATTGACAATGGTGCTGGCCTAAATATTGTTTCTGCGGCTCTGCTTAGACAACTAGATTATTCTGAGGACTCTATTGATCCTCGATGAAAGATCACTATTAAAGCATACGATGAAGTAGAATGAAAGTCACTAGGTCTTGTGACTTTACCAATTCGCGTCGGTCCTGTCAAAAGGGATGTCACCTATCAGGTGCTTGACATTCCCTTAGCCTACAACATTCTGTTGGGACGGCCATGGATACATGAGATGCGCACTGTGCCATCCACATACCACCAATGCATTAAATTCCCATTTCATGGCTCTGAAGTTACTATTCTTGCAACTACTAGCTACACTTGCAATATGCTCAAAGCTACTAATTCTTTCATCCCTGCTAACCGTGAGTCTATTGATTGTCACAAAAATAAGCTGAAACAAATTGAGTAGTCATTTAAATTGAAAGAAACTAGTATGGGAGAGTACCACATGGAACCAGTGTTATCATTAACATCAATTCCAGAGTCCCCTCAACATTTTGGGAGACCCTCAGTAGCAAAGAAGCCATTCGTGTTGACACCTCAGACCAAGTTTAATGGCTCTTTTGTCAAAGCTATAGTTCCCTTAGAAGATGAAAGCGAAAACAGAGCCATTGCTGCATGGCTTTACAAAGAAGATTCTCCAGTAGACCTAACAGAACAAGTTCAATAAATCACTCCTAAGAAGTATGGACCTGGTCTTAAGCTTATGAAGCATTTTGGCTACAAGGGAACTGGCCCTATTGGGTGCAATAACAATGGTTTAATAGATCCTGTCAAAGCAACAGCTCGAAGCAACAGTGACACAACTAGCCTAGGGTTCAAGAAGGTCCCTTACCATTTGGGATCCAATAAATTCATACCCGTACTTGAGAGTTCATCTAAAAATGAGTCACAATCTGAATCAGGTACTCAAAAGGAAGAATTTGATGATGAGGATTCTTACCCTCATCCTATTCCTTATGATCTTGCTAAATTCTTTACTGAGCCAAATGACTTTGTGCCACGTGTTAGCACTATGGATGATACTAGTGATTCTTCTAAGGACAATACTGAGCAACTCAAATATCATTCAAAAAAGGGGGAATCTAGTCAGTCATGCCATATTGAGTATTTGTGTAAGAATCCAAAGGTTGAAGGAAAGTATGTCCCTATCACTGTTGGGGAGTTCTATAGTCTCTCACCATGTAGCACCGATTCTCATGAATATGAATTTGACAATCTTTCAGAAGCGACTACTGATAAAGACATTGACCAAGTGCATGTCTATGAAAATCAAATCGAAGTGAGTGAAACGTCTAGGGATAAGTCACAGGGGTCTGATCCAACTAGTGTCTTAGAGTCATCAATTACTAATGTTCGTACTCTGAGATGTTTGAATACACCTATGGGTGAGGTCTCCATAGGTCTCGAATTGCTGGTCAAATGCATTTAATAACTATACTATGAACGCAAATGAACCAGCCACTACGCTCTCACTCACACATCCTGAGCTTATAGACTAGAACCCTAATGCATCTAACGAAGTCCCCATATTCCAGAATGACTATACTCTTTCCTGTTACCTAAATGCTATCGAACATGTAACGTCTCCTACCAAGGAGCAGAGCATCAACATGACTGAGGCCGACATAAAATATCTCAGTCACATAATTAAAAAGAAAAAATGCAAAAGGTTCAATGGTGAAAACCACATTGTGGCAGTGTCGGATCCAAAAAAAGTAAAAACAATAGATGTGTCCAAGGGTGAAAACCTCTCTGGGGTGCCTACGGATGAGATATTTGATGTCCTTCCCAGTCACTTTCAGGAGAGATCATCAGTGTTAATAGAGCCAACACAGCCGATTAACTTGGGCACAGAAGAACATCCTCATGTGATACATTTGGCTCAGTCATTGTCAACTGAAGAAAAGGAACAATTCATTGCCTTTTTCAAGGGAAAGAAAATAAATTTTGCCTGGACATATTTTGACATGCCAGGATTGGATCCTAATCTTATTATGCATCACTTGTCCATAACACCAGGCATAAAACCAGTTAAATAGAAGCTTCGAAAAATGCATCCTCATGTTGCATTGCTAGTCAAAGCCGAATTGGAGAAACTTCTGAAGGTTGGTTTCATTCGTGCAATTGATTATGTTGAATGGATATCCAATATTGTCCCTATGTCCAAACACGATAAGTCTATCAGAGTTTGTAGAGATTTCCGTGATCTTAACTTGGCATGTCCTAAAGATGACTTCCCACTCCCTAATATTGATATGATTGTGGACATGACGGTTGGCTATGAGATGTACTCACTTATGGATGGTTTTTCTGGATACAATCAAATAAAAATTGCACCAGAAGATCAAGAAAAAATAGCCTTCACATGTGCATGGGGAACCTTTTGTTGGAATGTGATGCCATTTGGTTTAAAGAATGTTGGAGCTACATATCAGTGGGTTGTTACTACAATTTTCCATGACATGATGCATAGAACTATGGAGGACTATGTTGATGATACTTTGGTCAAAAGTGCTAAACGCAATACCCATTTGCACGATTTGGGACCAATCCTAGATCCTATGGAAAAGTTTAGTCTTTGGCTCAATCCTAAGAAGTGTGCATTTGGTGTCACATCAAGAAAACGGTTAGGATATATTATTTTTGCAAAGGGAATTGAAGTAGATCCAGAAAAAGTTCAAGCAATAATGGACATGCCACCACCTTGAAACATCAGTCAGATGAGAGGACTACAGGGAAGGCTTCAATCTATTTGCAGATTTATTTCACAATTGGCGGATAAATCACAACCCTTCACAAAGACCTTACATAAGGGTGTGAAATTCAATTGGAGCCAGGATTGTGAGCAAAGCTTAACACAGATTAAACAATATCTTGTCAATCCACCAATCCTGATGCCTCCTATGTATGGGAAACATTTTCTTTTATACATTTTAGCCACTAAAACATCTTTGGGAATCCTGTTGGCTCAGGAAGACAATGATAAAAAAGAAAGAGCTATTTATTACTTGAGCCGAACATTGGTCTCTTATGAGAAAAACTATAGTATTGTTGAGAAAGTGTGCTTGGCAGTTGTCTTTGCTTACCAAAAGTTGAGACACTACATGCTTGCCCACACTACACAGCTTGTGGCTAAAATAGATCCATTAAAGTATTTTCTCAGTAAGGCAGCTCTCACAGGAAGATTGGCTAAATGGGTCATGATACTAAGTGAGTTTGACATCCAATATGTTGAACGCAAAGCTATAAAGGGACAGGAAATTGTAGACCAACTAGCTGAGGCACCCATACAAAGTCTTCTACCAATCAACATTGATTTTCCAGATGAGTCAATTCTAACACTCACTCACCATACATGGGTTATGTTCTTCGATGGATCCTTCACACAACAAGGATCAGGTGCTGGATTACTTTTCATCACACCACAGAAATACTCATTGCCCAAAGCATACAAGATTATGTTTCCTTGTACAAATAACATTGCTGAATATGAAGCTTTGATCAATGGTATGAAAATTGCAGCTAAATGGAGAGTAGATCAATTGGATATCTTCGGTGACTCTCAGCTTGTCATCAACCAAGTAAATGATGTGTATCAAACAAAGGATGAAAAACTAATTCCTTACAAATGCATGGTTGATGACTTGACAAAATATTTTGCACACATCACCTTCCAACAGGTTCCACGCACAGATAATAAAGCGGCTAATGCCATGGCCACTCTGGCCTCCCTTCTACAAATGCCAGAAAATGATCTCTGACATGAGTTCTTGGTGGAAGCGTTACACTACCCAGCCTATGACACACCTGATTCCAAGATGATCTATTCTATTATAGGACAAGAATCATCTCGCTACCATCACATTTATTCCTACCTTCGTAATCAAACCATTCTGGAAGGTCTGACCCAGAATGAGAAATGTTACCTAATCCGTAATGCTTCACATTATGTCATTATTGATGACGATCTGTATAGGAGAGGTCTCGACGGAACACTCCTTAGGTGTTTAGAACCTGACGAGTCCAAACGTGCACTAATTAACATTCACGAAGGCATTTTTGGATCTCATTCCAATGGCCTAACACTAGCTCACAAACTCCTTCGTGATGGTTACTACTGGCTCACAAACAATGTCAACTACACGAGAATCTCATTCACGCTCCAGCTAGAGAGTTGATTCCCTCCACTACAACATGGCCATTTCAACAATGGGCCTTTGACTTGGTGGGACAGATTCAGCCAACCTCTTCTAATGGACATAAGTTCATTATCACCGCTATAGATTATTTCATGAAATGGGTAGAGGCAGTTCCTCTCACAATTGTTGATGGCAAAACTGTAGCACTTTTTATCACAAACTACATCATCTGTAGATATGGTATACCATCCTCAATCATTACTGATAATGGAGGACAATTCAAAAATAAAGAACTTAAGGAATTGTGCAAGAAATTCAAAATTACACAACATTGGTCTTCCATTTATTACCCCCAGGGTAATGGCCAAGCTGAGGCATCCAATAAGGCGATCCTCAAAATTCTTCATCGCACAGTCAGTAAGTCAGGGTCAGACTGGCATCTCCAGATCAATCCAGCCCTGTGGGCATATAGAACAAGCATTAGAACTCCAATGGGCATGACTCCTTTTGTGTTGGTATATGGGGCGAATGTTGTGCTTCCGATAGAGGTCGAGATTCCTACCTTGAGAATCTTTATGAAAGGCCTTATCACTGATGATGACTATAGGATAGCCCGGCTTCAAGAACTTGTGTTTCTGGATGAACGACGACAAGTGGCCTATGATCATCTACGAGCATATCAACAAAGAATGGCACGAAGCTACAATAGGAGAATTAGGCCACGTGACTTCCAGCTGGGTGATCTCGTCCTAAGAGAGAACCCTAAGAATCAACAACAACGAATGCAAAAGGGAAAGTTTGAACCAAACTGGCTAGGTCCTTACATCATTACTACAGTATATGGATTTGGTGCCTATCAACTTTCCACAACTGAAGGAGAAGTGCTTAAAGAGCCTATGAACACTCTCCACCTGAAGCGGTTTTACAGTTGATTCAATCTCAGCAAGCTCTCTATACATATCTAAATGTCCTGAAAAAAAATCCTAAAAATCAAAAAATGTCCTGAAAAAAAATCCTAAAAATCAGAAAATGTCCTCAAAAAAATCCTAAAAATCAGAAAATGTCCTAAAAAAAAAAAAAAAAAAAAACAAATCCTACCAAGAAGGTGGAAACCTGGTAAATAGGCGCCTCTTGTTAGTCACTTTCATGCTTTCGCTTTTCTACTTTTCCTGCTCATGTATCCATGGATTGAGTCTTGTCATAGCTCGGGGGCATCCCCCCCTAGTGTCACTCTTTTTCGAGATTCTCATCATAGAATATCCTACGCGACAGTCACCAATCATTCTGACTATGTCTGCCTACTGTCGCCAGTGTCACTCTTTTTTGAGATTCTCATCATAGAATCTCCTACGCGAAAGTCACCAGTCATTCTGACTGCATCTGCCTACTATCACCAGTGTCACTCTTTTCGAGATTCTCCTCATAGAATCTCCTACGTGACAGTTACCAATCATTTTGACTGCATCTGCCTACTATTGCCAATGTCACTCTTTTCAAGATTCTCCTCATAGAATCTCCTACGCGATAGTCACCAATCATTCTGACTACGTCTGCCTACTATCTCCAGTGTCACTCTTTTCAAGATTCTCCTCATAGAATCTCCTACATGACAGTCACCAATCATTCTGACTGCGTCTGCCTACTATTGCCAGTGTCACTCTTTTCAAGATTCTCCTCATAGAATCTCCTACGCGACAGTCACCAGTCATTCTGATTGCGTCTGCCTACTATCACCAGTGTCACTCTTTTCGAGATTCTCCTCATAGAATCTCCTATGCGATAGTCACCAGTCGTTCTGACTGTGTCTGCCTACTATCACCAGTGTCACTCTTTTCAAGATTCTCCTCTTAGAATATCCTACGTGATAGTCACCAGTCATTCTAACTGCATCTGCCTACTGTCACCAGTGTCACTCTTTTTGAGATTCTCCTCATAGAATCTCTTTCGCAATGGTCACCAGTTGTTTTAGTTGTGTCTGCCTATCATTTCTTGGGTCATGTCTCAAGATTCCTTTATGGAAGATCTATTTTGCGTCAGTCACCAATCATCCTGGCTGTGTCTGTCTACTGTCGCTTAGTCCTTCTTAGGTTCTTCATTGTGAAAATTCCCCTTTGACCTCAGTCACCAATCATTATGACTGCGTCTTCCTACTGTTGTCACCCTACTGAAGATATTTCGTTCTTACATATTCTAGACATTGACACTTGACATCATCCTAAAAACATTAAACTCAATGATATACTTGTTTGGATATGCTGAGCATTTTCTTTGTTTGCTTTGTTTTGCTTTATCATATCTCCTCGAGTAACTCGATGATGTCATCTTCAACTAGAGAAGTAATGACTGGGGGCATGATCTTTTTCTTTGCTTTCTGTTTGTGGTTTAGTTCTAATAAGTTGATCTATCCCTATAAGAGGGGTGTCCACTATAAGAGCCTCCATCTCATATTGGATGGCCGTGTACCTCGACTCTTTTTATACAGATACGTCAATGACATTGGTTCTTCTCCTTGTTTGTTGGAGTGAACTCTTCATGCTACAGTAAATATTGATACTCGTCCTATTAAGTGAATGTACGGGTCACTGCGAGTATATCTAGCACACTTCTGTCTTAGGTTATGAACGCAAGGGTCATTGCAGACAGCATGAATACTGAATGCTTCGCATAAGAGGAATCTCCCATGTGTTTGGTGTATCTGTCATGCAAGCAACATTCAGGTCATCCTAGCATTCATGCTTTGATGTGTATGTTAACTTGTTACATTAAAAGGGACAAATGTTCTGGTCATTCTGGCTTCTTGTGCCTCGAATGCTTACATTTAATCTCGACATCCCAATAACGTATGTTATATTCATATTTTCATGATTGCAATGTCAGTGGAAATTGTATAACATACGAGCTTTATTTTATATCCAATGATGATAAATCATTGAGGCTTGGTAACCAGACCTAGGGTTGCATTTAACATAGTCTTGCATACTTGATTTGCATTAGCACGTGATTTGATGGTAATCCTGTTCATACTCCACATGCATCAGATTCCTCCATGGCTGCACAAGCGTTTGGTTCATCGATTCTCGTTCCTCAATGGAATACCTGTGACTGTCAAACAAAAACACACAACACTACATCAGATGTCAGTTCATACATATGCATTCTATCGAAACATACATCTCATGTACATCAGAGTAAAATAAAATAGACAATGACATGTACACAGGAATACTCAGCTCAAAATCTTGTATATATATATATATATATCAAAGAATGGGTCAGTACAAAAAATGGGTGCTACTCGAGCGCAATCGATCAAAAATGATACATCTGGTGCTGGCACACCAATTGATACATAGCCAAAGATCAAAATAAAAATTAGGAACAGAGTGTCTAACTCTGTCCCAAACTCTCGCCTCTAGGAGGAGCAGGAGGAACAGAGGCAGCAAGTGGCGGAGGCGGTGGTGGCATATCCGGCCTGACAGGAGGTCGTGCACCTTCGAACTCTCATGCGTACTGAGAGAATCGCTGCACCTGCAATGTCTCATCAGGTACTGCACTAGTGTATGCAGCATAATAATATGCAGCTTGAGCAGACTGGAAGCAGATCTCATCCTGTGCCAGCTCTAGCCTCCACGCGCACTCTTTGGTGATCTGTCTCTCTCTGTCTCTCTACCAGCTGTGCATCCCTGACTGCCACTGCAATCTGCAACTCTCCCAACTATCAGGAGGCTACATGAACCCACTCTCGGTACCACCATACCACATCTTGTACCCCACCTACCAGCTGATCTGGCATATCCTCATCAACCATCTCTAGTGCATGCTGCTGTGGAGGCGCCTGCTGTAGTGGAGGTACCTATGGTTGTGGAGGCACCCGCTGCTGTGGGACCTCCTACTGAGGGGCCTGCTCCTCTATCCTCTGCCTCCTCTGCTGACTGTGTCCTGCTCCCCTGCCCCCCGCACTCGGTTCTGATCCCATCTGACATGGGGGAATAGGTATCTGTTGTACTCGGTGCTGGACCTATGGTGGCACCTATGGCTGTGCCTGCTACTGCTGAGGTACATGTCCCTACCCCTGTACCTACCCTGCCATCCCTAGTGGATTTGTGAAGCATGGGAATGGATGGCTCATCAAAAATGCCTGATATGCAGGCATCATCTCGGCATCTACTACCTCTGGCAGGTAGTCCCACTGAACTGCAACTAGGCTATGAATATCTATCATGGATCGTCCTGGATCCATCCGTGGAGGCCATCCTCACTCTATATCCTTCTGCACCCTGGCATAGGCACAGTACTCAACTGAAATGTCCTATGGTTGGCCATACTGCCGCCACACTTGTGAGATGACAAATCTCTCTATGACTGATGTCGTCCTACCTACCAGTGGTCGAGAACTAAACATCTAGGGCAACTCTCTCGAGGCATCATCCCAGTCCTCTGTCTCTCTCCAAGGTCACCATATAACAAACACCAGGTCATTGAGATGTGTTCGCCAATGCTTAGTCTTACCCAGGTGGGTCTGAGTAATATGCCCTCAATATCTGCAGATGTAAGGCTCCATGGGCTCCTGAGAATCTTCAAAAATTGGCCTACATACAAGGAGATGCTCCCAGGCCCAGATCTGTAGCACATAAACACCTGATGCCATGGTCTTCTTCTCGTGGAAGACAACCTCATGCATCTCATGAAAAATATGGGCCAACATGCACTGACCCCACCCAAAGATCTCAGGTGCCTCAACCATCCTACGGACCATGACACCCCATCCACACTCCAACCCATGTTGTCCCGTTTCAGGACATAGGAAGCAGCTCAAGAAAATACCCAACACGGATGCTAACCTATGTGTGGGTCCATAAGTATGCATCAGCTCATCCCAGCTGATGGCCCTGCCTCTTGGTGGCTCTCTCTCAAAAATAATGGATAGTGCCTCTATCCCTAATCGAGGCACTGTATCATACACGACCCGGGCACCATGAAATGGGATCCTCAAGATCCTCCATATGTCCTCTGGTGTGATGGTCATCTCACCCATCAACAAATGAAATGTGTTCATCTTCGAATGGAAACGCTCTACCAATGCAGTTAGTAAACTGTGATTCACCATCACGGCTGGAATTCGGCATAGTGAAGACAAACCCAATCGGGCAATGTGTGCCCGATCTGTGTCATCCAAACTTCCCAATAACTCTCCATAAGACAAATACTGAGATCTAAATGATATGTCTCCGAATACCTCCTGCATGCACAACCAAAAAAAAATGATAAACAAACGATCAGTATCAAGTTGAATCGAAGTATCAAAACGAAATAAAATGCAATTTCTAAATGCAAAAATCACAAAACTGGCACAAAATTTTGCGCGAGATTGGTGAAATCTCGTGCGAAGACATACAGTTTCACGTGAAATAATTCTCTCTTTGCGCGAAGAATCTCAACTTCGCGCGAAAAAAGATCTCCTCACGTGAAGATAGATCATCTCGTGCGAGAAAAGAGGTTCTCGCACGAAACACGAATTGACTCGCGCGAATAATCTCCATCTTCGTGGAAACCAAAATCGCCCCAAGCGAAGATATTCCGGCCGCGCGCGAAGAAACAGCACATCCTGTTTCTTTGTGCGAAGAAAGAAGAGCTTCGCGCGAAGAAGAGATCGGTCTCGTGCGAAGAAAGAATTGAACATCCTAAAACATGCTAAAAATGTGCATAAATGAACTCGAAATGCGTGAAAATGAAAGTACGAAGATGGAAGATCGATGACTCACCGGTGGTCCGTAGTTTGTTGGCTGACTGTGTCGTCTGGAGCGCTCAAAACGATGATATCTCAAGTTCACTACCATGTCTATATCAGAGCTCAAAATCACTACAAGACAAAAGCACAAATGAATTGAAAATGACCCTTCAAGCCATTATATAGGTGTTGACCAAATTTTTCAAAGTGCTCGAATTTGCACAAAGATCTCACCCCTGGCTAACTGGACCATTCTGGATCCATTTTCGGGATCAAATTCAAAATCTGACACACCTAAGAGCCTTAAAATTGCATTTTAAAATTTTGGGGACCGACGTGATCGAACACTTGTGCAGCCCAAATCTTTCTGATACTTTATGATTCTTGGAATCCTTTCAACTTTACATTCTCCATATTTTCAAAATTCATTTTGAAAATAGTCGACTTAAGTCAACTATGGTTGACTCTGGTCAACTTTTGGTCAAACTTGGTTTTTTGCGACTTCGCAATCATTTCAAATCAACCCAATCTTTAGATTGTTCTGATTCCTTCTAGATTCTGCTGACATGATATACTGCTTCAAATCATATTTCTAGTGTGTCATCTTTCGATTTTGCTCCCGAGGGGCAGGATGATTACATCATTAAATACTTATTGCTCGGGGCATCTAGTTCCCATCTTATGTCCTAGTCACTTGGGGCATCTCATCACTTGGGGCTTTTTGTTCCCTTCTATCTGACATCTCTGCCATCTATCTTATCTTTTCATCAATTGATCAACCTTATAACAACTCTTCTCAGAGTTCGATGGACAGGTATTGGGACAGTCTAAACCTCGACTCTTGAGGATCAAGCCTCGTTCTAGGGATGATTCTATGACTCATGATGGGACCTTGTTATATTTTATCAATTTCGGCTATCTAGGTGTTGTATCTGGATCCTTGAAGGTTAAGCTCCGTTCTGGAGATAATCTTCTAAATGCTATCAATTTTAGGTATCTAGGTGTTTTATCTAGATCCTTGAAGGTTAAGCTCCGTTCTGGAGATAATCTTCTAAATGCTATTACTCTCAGGTATCTATGTGGTCTATCTGGATCCTTGAAGGTTAAGCTCTGTTCTGGAGATAATCTTCTAAATACTTATCAATCTTAGGTATCTAGGTGTTCTATCTGGATCCTTGAAGATTAAACTCTGTTCTAGAGATAATCTTCTAAATGCTATCAATTTCAGGTATCTAGACGTTCTGTTTGGATCCTCAAAGATTACGCTTCATTCTGGAGGTAGTCTTTTAAATGCTATCACTATTAGGTATCTAAGTGTTCTACTTGGTGTAAAGAAACTTGGCAATAAAGAATATAACTGTTTCCACATAACCCATAATAGATCTGAAATAAACACGGAATTAAAATCTACATGCAAGAGAATAGACAACATACCCACAAAATGTGACACAAGATATACCCTGGGAAACCCTCATTGAGGGAAAAACCCAGCCTCCAAAAGCATCCATCACCATGTATTATTCAGCAAAAAATACCATTGCCATACAACCATGGAAGCCTTCATGGCCATAGCCACAACCGAGCAAACTATGTGAACAAGCATGAATCCACACATCCCATGCCATGCTTTCAACCTTCACAAATGCTCCCTTGGCTAACCTGTCAAGCCTTGTCCCGCTCGACTCTTGCCTTTTGTCTTCTTCTTGTCTCTCTACAACAACTACCTTGTGGCTGCTTATATAGTAGCAAGTCCCACAAAACCACTAAGTGGTATTACATAAACCATGTGCTACCTAACCCACTGACCCCACATTTAATATTGGGCATTTAATTCTTTTCCTCAATATTAAATAATTACATGAAGTATTATCACAATGTTACAATACAACTCATCAAGAATATTTCATGGGAATCTTTACATGTTGTATGTCCATCTAGGTACAACATTACATAATAAAATAAAATAATAAAATAACAATATTATGCAATGTGTGCAACACCCATTATCTCAACACTTGGATCCCTTAGGATTAAGCTCTGTTTTAGAGATGGTCCTTAAAAACTTATCAATTGGTCTCCATGTCATCAAACATCATGCTTTCTGATTTTCTTTGAATTAAACGTGTTGCTCGTACATTCATTCAAAAAGGGGCAAAATGTAATACCCCAAAATTGGCTCATTGCCATTATACCAATTCTAGTCTATTCCTGATAATTTCAAAGTCCTATTCTAATAGGCAATTCTCATTCTACTATTCGCTACTTGACTTAATTGTCAAATGCAAAAAATCTAAATCTGCATTCATCATGCTTATTATTTAATTCCTATAGTATTTACTCGTATTAGTCACATTAAACCTATTGATTAATATTTAATTTAATTATTAAGTATTTATACTTTAATTAAATTATAATTATATCCTAAGGCTAATGTATTATGGAATTAAATTTATTTAATTTAATAAATACGCCTATCTTAATTAATTAAATGTAATTATTTAATTAAATGGGAAAGGTATTTCTAATTAATTAAAAGAAATTATTTAATTAAATGGAGTACTTACTTCTAAATAATTAAACAAAGTTATTTAATTAAATGGGAAGACATTCCTAATTAATTAAATGAAGTTATTTAATTAAACAAAAGTCTCTCTAATTAATTAAAGATTATTTAATTAAATAGAAAAAGTAATTATGAGAGCATATCTCATTTTATTAAATTAAATATCTCAACAAAATCTCTCTTCAGTTCAAAAAGGGGAATTTCCAGTTCACTATTGATCAAAAATTAGTTAACTCAGTTAACTCCTTTTTCTACTCAAATTAAAACAGTTAACTCCTTATTTTACTCAAATTAAGTTTGTTAACTCCCTTTAATTTGGGAATCTCCCTTTATGACTGAAACTCATCTTCAATCCTGACCGTTGATCTGAATCGATCTCAACCGTTGATGGATTCCAGGAGGCTCTATTTAAGAGACCCTCATCTCTTCATTTTAGGGGAATGAATTGATTTTCTATCGAATTGCTATTGAAATTCATGCTCATATTTACTTACATTTCTTTCATACATTCTCATTCTTAGTTTAATCTCATTTTAGTTTAATCATGCATATGCTTAATCTAGTTTGCTTCATTTGTTCTTAGATTACATTGCATCTTTCATTTTTTAGATTAATCTGTATACTCATTCTTAGCTTAATTCCATTGTCAAATCATTCGTTCTTAGAGGGTCTAGTTGCCTACACCTTGATTCTGAGGATATTAACAGGCAAAATCCCTTTAGATAGAAGGCAACAGGTCACTTTGCAGGGCAAATTTTGGATGAACAATTCAATGTTCATTCTGCGATGAATCCGCAAATAAGGACCGTGTTGAAGTGTGTGTGTTAGCATAGGCCGCATTTTCACATATACAATTATACCTATAGCAAATAGGAACCTAACAGATGGAGCTTCATTTATGGTAGAAAACCTTTAGCAACTCCCTGCATGGGCTTGTCTTTCCACCTCCACATGTCAAACTATCGTTATGTCACTATGACTAAAGATATAGAAACTTTTCATAGCAACAAAATGGCAATTGTTGATCATCTCCAAATCAACGGTGGACAAGGATACATCAAGAAATTGGCCCACCTCAAAAGGTAATGAATAAAATTTTGACAATTGTTACCTCATTTGACAACTCCACCAGCCACAAAGAATAAAGGCCCACCTGGGACATGTTGCACACTTTTGTTATGTCACTATGAGTATTCTTTGTGCAGTTTCCATTAGTGACATAACGGTGTCCATTGATATTAGGTCTTATTGATGGTACTAGTTGAATATTTCAAGATAGCAAAATGACTAATTAAATAGGAACACCTATCATCTCCTCTGACATCCTTACAAGCCACAAAAAAAGTGGCCCACTATGACATGTGGTGTGTTTTCATTATGTCGCTATAATTATCTTTCATGCATCTTTCCATAATGACAATATGACAGCCATAGATCTATCTAGAGATATATGGCCCCACTTTATTTTTACTAATTATTGTACATGACTTGAAGCAAGATGCTCCACCCAAACACATGTCATATTTTCATTATATCACTATGAAAATTCATCATACAATTTTTTATAGTGACAAAGCAATGCTCATTGATTTCTTTAAATTAGATGGCTGAGAAAATACGGGCCCACCGAGGTGGTAATGGCATGAAACAACTTAAAGACTTAGGATATAAAATGTAACCCAAGGTTTATATGTACCGTATAATATTAGAATGTTTTAAAAAATTAATATTTTAAAAGATATGACCATTGGCCATGCTCGATAGGCAAAACTCAAATTTTGGTGGCAGGGCAAAAATGGCTAATAGATACCATCAAAGGAGGTAAGAAAATAGAGTTTCAATGGACCACTCAAGTAGATATGTTATTTGACCATTTGAAAGGTAGAGTAGCACAATATTTTATATTGGCACTACCTACCTTCAATAAGCTATTCACAGTAGAGACTAATGCTAGCAACCTTTCCATAGGAACAATTCTCATTCAAGAGGGGAGACCAGTTTCTTTCTTCTCAAAATAACTTAATGATGCCAAGAAATGACCTAGAACTATATGCTATGGTTTAGGCCCTAATAAAATGGAGGCACTATTTGCACTAAGCTATGAAGGAGTTCATTGTCAAACAACCATGCACTAAGCTATCTCAATAGCCAAAACAAGTTGAGTTGCAAACATATGAAATGGATGGAGTAACTTCAAGCATTCACATTCTCCATCAAACACAAGAAAAGCGGTGCAAACAAGGTAGTAGATGCCCTAAGCAGGAGAATCACCTTGGTAGAAGAAGTTCAAATGAAAAGTATGGGGATCAATGACCTTAAAAAATTGTACAAGGATGATCCAAAATTTGGAGAGATCCACAAGGGTTGTTCTACACTATTAGATGCCTATAACACCACATATTTAGAGTACTTGTTGTAGAATGGCCTTCTATTCAAAGGAGGACAAATTTTCATTCCAAAGTACTCCATGAGGGAAAATCTAATCAGAGAGAAGCATTGTGGCACTTTAGGAGGACATTTTGAGAGTGACAAAACTTTGGAATTGGTAAGAATAAATTATTTTTGGCCCAAACTACCTACTAATGTCAGGAAATTGTTTGAATGTTGCACAACATGCCAAAGAGAAAAAGGAGTAAGGAAAAATTAGGGATTTTACCAACCCCTACCTATTCCAACAAAGCCATAGGATAGTGTGAGCATGGACTTTGTCTTAGGCCTCCCAAGGACAAGATAGGGATTTCATAGCATTTTTTTCATTATTGATAGATTTAGCAAAATGGCTTTCTTTGTTCCTTGTAAGGGCTCTAATGATGCGTCTCATATTGCTAACTTTTTTTTAAGGAAGTTGCTAGGATACATGGATTGCCAACATCCATAATATCAGATAGAGATGTTAAATTCTAGGATCAATTTTGGAGGACCTTATAGAAAAATTTAGGCACTAACTTATCCTTTAGTTCTACCTACCATCCACAAATAGATGGGCAGACTAAAGTAGTGAATAGATCATTGGGCAACCTTTTGAGGTGCCTTACCAAATAGCATGAGTAGACATGGGATGTGATTCTTTCTCAAGTAGAGTTTTCATTTAATGATTTAGTAAACATATCCACATGGAAAACTCCATTTCAAATCAATTATGGCTTCCATCCTAGAGGATTCATGGAACTAAGAGACTTGCCTAATGATGCAATAACCAGTGCACAAGGTGAATAATTCTCAACATGGATAAAATAGATCCATGATTAGGTCAAAGATACTCTAAAACAAAATACTTCCAAGTACAAGCAATAGGTGGACAAGAAAAGAAGACATACACCATTTAAAGTGGGAGATCAAGTATGGGCATATCTAAATAAATAAAGGATTCCAAGGGGACACAATAAACTATAGATGAGGAAGATTAGACCCTATCAAATATTGCACAAAGTGGGGGAGAATGCTTATAAAATTTCATTACCTTCTACAATTGTCATTTCTCCTATTTTTAATATTTGTGATCTAACCTCTTTCAAGGACAATGTAGAAGCTAATGATCAATTGTAGGATACTAATGACACATGGGTTGAACGGATAAAACACTTGCCACATATCCAAAATTTACAATTGACAAAAATTTTGGACTCCAAGGTGGTCAAGAAGAGAAGGAAGAAGACCACTACAGACTACTTGGTCAAATGAAAGGGTCTTCCTAACATAGATGCTACTTAGATGAGTAAAGAATGCATGCATAAGCATGGCACATTAATTCAAAAACTATCCTCAAGTGGGACTTGATTTTTCCAATAAAGGGAGTATGGTGTAGGAGCACCTACCCCTTAACTCACCAAGGCATCTTCATGTTCTACTCTTTATGAGTACTTCCTAGGATAGTAAAATCAATTTTTTGATTCAATAAGCACATGTTTTAAGACCAAGTCCCCATTTTTTGATTTGTAAACCATGGGTTTTAACTATTAGAAATGCTTTAAAATAACTAAGAGGGAGGTGGGGGCAATGAATCAGTTATTCAAGGTCTAGATGTCCCAATAAAACTTTTTCACTAAGTATAGTGAGCCCATTAAACATTTCATGCATCCAAGCTAAACATTCTAACTAGCAAGTTACTAATAAATTAACATGTATCAATAAGACATGAAAGATAAACACATAACATAGTGATTTACATGGAAGCCTAATTTGGGAAAAATGACTAGTAACATGCTACTTCTTTCTCACTCTTCTGAAGTGATGCCCTATGAAAGGCCAACCCTATTAAAGGTTACAAAACACACTGTTAAATGTGACCCAGTTAAGGGATTTCAATCACCCTATTAGAAGTGAGCCTAGTTAGAGGACTTTAGGCCATTCACATGGAATGCCACCCTATTAAAGGATTTCTAAATGGTTGTTAGGCCAACCTTAGTCCAAAGATTTTTTTCCTTGACTGATACAATTGTTAGAGAGTAACAATAAGGGATTTTGATCTAATACAACTTACAACTTAACTTCTAGATTTTAGATCTCAATTCAAATCACAATTATGCTTGGCTTTCACTCTCTGTAGCTCTGACAACTTGTCCACTCCTCAAGCTTTTGTCTCCATGAGTCTCCTTGCTTGTTGTACCAATGCAATCACTCTTGTAGTCACTTTATGAAGTAGAGTCTCTATAATTTGTTCTTCCTTCTCAATGCCTTCACCTTGACACCACATACTCTAGCCAACCACTTACTTTTCTTCATGACCCACAACTCCTTAAGTATGAATTTGAAATTCTTTTCCCACTCTAAATTCCCTCATTTAGATTAGGGTTTTAATGCCAATGTATCTACCCTTTATCTTGTTTCTTCTTAGAAACTTCATGTAGAATCCACTAAAAATGGTTAACCTCAAATTTTGTACCACCAGCTCATCCTCCTTATCTTCCATCTAGTTCACAAAATTCAAGATAATAAACTTGTCAGCTCAGATTTTGCTAATCTTTGACTTTACAAATAATGCAATAGCTCAGCACATACTGTGTCTCTTCGCATCAACTATGGATTCACTTAGCATCAACTAAGTTTTACTAATGCTTAGCACCTATTATTTTTTTCTAGATCAAGACTTGACCTTGCTTGACACCAACTACTTCACTCGACAAACACTAGAATTTGTTTTTACTCAGCACATACTAGTTTTCTGCTCAGCATGAACTAACTTTTCTTGGCACCTACTAATGAATTTAGTCAAGCTTTGCAAACAGTTCTGTTATAACTTGTTCTTCTAAAATTTCTAATTGTATCCAACCTCTGTACCTTCAAGTATATTATCAATACATTATTCTACCATTTTCTTAACTGATCCTTTTACTTCATTACGTAACCATAACTCAACCTTTCCTCTAGGTGCTTTTGTTACATCTTATTGATTAAATTCTCTTCATCAATCAACTAAATGATAGTACTTGGATCTTATAAGAAATTGTCTCACCAGAAAATAGTAGGTTTGGCATCAATGACAAAATAATGATTGAAAACATTCTTCATCAACAATCTCCCTTCTTCAATAATGATCTTTTCAATCAGATTTCAAAATTAACTCTGGTTAAAGGGCATGTTTTGGTCCTGGCATAGGATAGGAGTAAGTTTAAGTTTCCTAGTATGTTTTGGGCCTCTAGGGAACTTAACTAAGGTCTTAGTTTAATCAAATTACAAATATTGCATAAAATGAAAAAAATTGCAATTTTGCATAAAACGTTGCTTAACAAGTTTTGCAAAAGGTTGTCAACTTATGTAATTTGAATCTCCAACAGTCCTAACCTCACAAAATTAGTTGCACCCATTGGTAATTGTCTTCTTATATCCCTCATAGGTGGGTGGAAATCAGAGAGCTTGTAATCTTGTTTTGAATCAATAAAGACCCTATTTTCCTTGCAATTTTGTTACAAATTCATGTTGTACGGATTGGTATAGAATGGTGGAGGGAGATGAATGGTTGATCTAGATTCTTGATTTAATTTCATAAATGATGCAAGTGCTTTGAAATTCTAACATTATAGGAGTTGTGAGAAATCATCAAACCCTTACCAGGTGCACCAAACCTTTATTTTCAATGACAGTTTTTAGAAAAATGTGCTAACTTGCAAACCCACCATAGGAATTCCTTGATTCTTTGAGGAATGAAATTTAGGAAAATGTACTATATTTTTTTAAAAACTTGGTACATGGGGAATTTTTCTTCTATTTTTACTCTCAGGCCCTAGGTCAAACATCTCTATGTATTTGACAGTGCAAAGAGAGATTTGAAGTGATAGAACACTATGGGGGTGGATAAACCTAAACCAATTGATGATTCCTATGTAAAATTGATTCCTTCTTATGCTCCAATAGGTTTACAAGTCCATTCCACCCTCTGGTTAAGACTTCCTTCTTTAACCGTTTCAAATAGGTCTAATTAGGTCTATTGCAGCATTGGCCTTGCAGAGTAAACCCTGAGGCTTTAGGACCTCAAACTTTGGAATCAGTGGATTTATGTCAAGGAATAAATGATTTTTTAATCCAATTGGCAGGTCATTTGGACAAATTCCTTGTAAATTCCAAATTCCTTATTTTTAGGGCTACTAGGACTTCTAGGCCTAAAAGCCAAAATTGTGCAAATAGCCCCTAAAACCTATGGGACCAAGTTGATCAGTATTATATGAGACTAATGAGTTTAAAGGAAAATTTCCATCCCCTCTATAAACATTTAGGTTACCAATAAGGAAAAATCCTTACTTTGATGTTTTGGACAAATAGACCTAGGGAAGCAACTTTGGGTGCTTATGCTATTTTTTCAAGTGACCTTATTACAAAGGTGTAGAACCCTATCTTGACTCTACATTGGGGTCCTAATAAGTTATTCAAGGCCACACCATAGAAATTTTCATATGTAAGGGAGAGCTCTATATCATAGACTTAGTAGAAAGGTTTTATCATTGGCCTAACATGCAAAAAGATGTAAGGAAATATGTGGAGCAGTGTGGAATGCATTAGAAGGAAAAGGGAACATCATAAAATGTAGGTATCTACCAACCACTATCCATCCCAATTAGGCCTTGGGAGTGCATCATCATAGATTTTGTAGTGGGGTTACCTAGGACACCAACTAGTTTGGACAGTGTGTTTGTGGTAGTGGATAGATTAAGTAAAATGAGTCACTCTATCCCATGCAAAAAATACATGATGCTAGTCACATTGCCCACATTTTCTTCAAAGAGATAGTAAGGATACATGGGTTTATAGTAAGAATAGTTGTAGAAAAAAATTTTAAGTTCATGGGATGCTTTTGGAAGACCCTTTAGAGGAGGCTAGGAACCAACTTGTCCCATAGCTCTGCATATCATCCCCAAACTAATGGGTAGAAAGAGGCAATTAATAGGGTACTTTTTGGTAACTTATTGAGTTTATTGAATCAAAAGTATAGATAAGGATTGGAATAAATCATTTCTCAAGTAGAATTTTCTTATAATCATAGTACAAATAGGACTACTAGTAGAAGCCCATTTGAAGTGGTATATGGATTACATCCAAGAGGAGTTCTTCAGCTCAAAGACTTAAAGGGTTATGAGGGAATCATCGGCCATGCTGATGATTTTTCTCAATCAATGAGAGAGGTTAATGAGAAAGTAAAGAAGACACTAATGGAGGCCAATCAAAAGTTGAAAGTTATGAGAGATGAAGGGGGAAGAGATCTACAATTTGAGGTAGGTAATTCAATGATGCCATTCTTGAACGAGGCTAGATTACAAAAGGGCATACCTAGTAAGTTATAGATGAAAAGGATTGGACCATGTAAAGTGTTGGATAAATATGGTCAAAATGCCTACAAGGTGGAATTACCCAAGGAGATGTTCATTTCTCCTATATTCAATGTAAATGAGTTCATGAAATACAAAGGACTAGAGATGAATGATGAATAGTATAGTACTAAGGTGAGTAAGGATGTGGAAGAACTCAAGGTACCTAATCAGATAAAAACATAGGTTGACAAGATTCTAGATTTAAGAGTGAAGAAGAATACTAGGCCCAAGACATACATGGAGCATGTAGTGAAATGGAGAAACCAACCAAATTCAAAGGCTACCTAGATAGCAGAGAGTGACTTTAAAATGCATGGTGTCAGTGAGGAGTTCTTAACACCATGGGTTCCTTAACTTCCTTGTTGTAGGGGTAGAATGGTGTAGGGGCAACTTAAGGTCTTATTGGAGGATCTTTATAATGTTGGCTTGTAGGTGGTTCTAGCTAGCCATCAAGGTAACAAGGAATAATCATAAAGTCCTGAAAGTTGATTTGGTGTGTGGGTTGAGATAATGATGTTTAGAGTTTTATAATTTGTGATTTGTGTGTTCAATTGGACTCTAGAGTGAAAGTCCTAGGAGAGTCAACAAAAAAGGTCAAAGGTTGACCAAAATCCCAAAAAAGGAGTGGCACTTATTTTTTTGATGTTTTTAAGAGTTTTGGGATCCAAGTAGTGGATTCTAACTTGAGATATGCAAATCAAGAGAGGGAATTGTCGAATGAGAAAAAGTTTCTCAAGACAACTTTGCAACTTTGCAAAGTTGTCTTGAGACTATTTCCTTAAAACTATGAAATCTCCTTAATGGTATTGTAACTTGGCCTAAGGTTCCAAGTATCTATGATTAGGTTTTATAAGGTCAAACTAACCCAAACTTGGTAGTTGGGAGTGGCATTATATGAAGTTAGGTTTGGAAAGAACAAGATCTAATTGTATTTTCATAACAGAGCTTTCATCCAATCATAATATTGATTGAAAGGACTAAACTAATGCTTTGAGACTTTTTGTAATTTCCTTCTATGGAATTGGTTTTTTTTTTTGTATGACTGGTTAGCATTTTGTTAATTTCTTGTGTTTCATTGGTTCCCAACTTGGTTCAGAGCCAGACTTGTAAATATGTGCCCCACTTGAATTCTCATGGTTGAACTTCCATGGCCTCTTAGAATCAAGTAGGGGACTAGGTATATAGTTTAAATATGTTTTATAGAGTCCTGGTCTATAGGGGAGCTAATTTTACCATTAAGCCCTAGGCAAGTGTTGAGGCATTTTGGCTAAGAGTTAGCACAGAACAGTAGCAAGAAAGCTTGCAAGATTGATTGGTTTGTGCCAATCAATGGTAAGAGTTAGAAAGAGCATGTATCCTTGGTAAATTATTGCAAGGAGGAGAGAAGAAGAGTTGAATAGATTTTCTAAAAGAAGCCATGAACCTAGATTGATTTACATGTCCTACAAACCTTCAAAAATAGGGGTTTGGTGTAAGACATGTGTATGAACACTTTGGGGAACTAAAACCTAGGAAATCTTAAATATTAGGAAATTATGAGAAAGAATACCTAAATAGATCGAGGGTTAGTTTCGAGAAGTTGGTACACATCGCTAGAAAGCTAAATTTGGGAGGCCTAATTGGGGCAAAAAGGTTGCAAGGCCTAGAACTAGCAAGATAATAACTTGATGGAAAACCTAAGAAAGAATCCATCAAAATGGGTCAAAATGGATTGAGAGAAAGAAAGTAATAGAGGGAATACCTATTCCTAGCTCCAAGAATAGGTTGGGAAGGAAAATGGCTAATTGAGCCCATGAGTGCATAGTTGGAATCTAAGGCATAATTGAGTATATGAAATTGGTGGAGAGTTCTATAAGGAGTTACAGATCCTAGAAGTGATCTCTAAGTAAGGTAGTGAGGAATACCCTAGTAAGACCAAAGAATAGTTTTAGGAAGAGATAGAAGGCTCTAGAGAGTAAGGACCCCCCATTAATTGTAAACAATTTTCTCTTGATGAAATTGATTACAAAAAAATTATGATACCAAGTAAAAATGTAGGCCTTGGAGTTTAAAAAAAAACTTTTGAAGAGGATAGATATAAGGTTGTTTTGAAGTGAAGAACCTATAATGGAATAATTTTAAAAAAAATCAATGATGTCAAGCCTACTACCTACTGATGAAACAGTTTCTTTCTGGTCTAAAAGCTATCATTTACTTGATTGATGAAGAGGATTTCAAAAGAGGAGATAACAAGAGCACCTAGAGAAAGGTTGACTTATTTGGTATGAAAAAGAAGCACTAAGACCAAGTAAGAAATTGATACCATAGTTTATTGTTTATCCACTTAAAGCCTAAAATGAAAGATTACTCAAGTTAAGATTGAAAGAAGATAAAGTAAGAAAAGTGTCTTCCAAGCCTTGCCGAGCAATCTGTGCGAGCCAAGCTGAAATCAGTAGAAGCTGAGTGAAAATCAAGAGGTGTCGAGAAAATATGAAAAATAGTGTAAGCCAAGTGATTATTAGTATATGTCGAGTAAAGTTTAGTTGGTGTCAAGCATCAATAAACTTTAATATTTTTCAAGTGAACTAGTGTTGGCCGAGTGAAAAAATAGTATAGATGTCGAGTGACAGCAAACAATGTTAAATTGAAGATTTGAAAAATCTAATTTAATTTCTTGAAATATGTGAAGCACAAAATTCAAGGTAAACCATTTTTAGGAAAATTCAAGGAAGATTGTAGAAGAATTTTCTAGAGGATCCAAATGAAAAAGTGGGTAGATTTATTGTATCCTACCTAATCCTATCTAACCCTAAAATGTACAATTGTGGTTAAGCATAAAAAGATCTAAATTCTCTATTTATAGAGATAGTTGGTTAGAAGAAAAAGTTATCATGTGGGAGAACCTAAGGAAGATAAGGAGTCTAGGGTATTGATTTATTCAATGGCTGAACAGAGGTGATTGCAATTGGCATACAAAGCAAGAAGGATTAAGAGTATGGATGCTTGAAGGGTGAACAAGCTATCAGATTTGAAATGTCTGAAATCCAAGTAGAGTGGGGGACTAAAACAAAGATCTGTGATTTGTAAGTGAGTTGTAATTTTTTATCAAATCAAGCCTTATTGTTACATTCTAATCATTGTATCAGTCTAGGTTAAATCCATTGTGTTAAGGTTGACCTAAAAATCATTTTTAAATCCTTTAATGGGGTGACATTCTAATGGAATGGTCTAAAGTCCTCTAACAAGGTTCACTCCTAACAGGATGATTGAAATTCTTTAACTGAGTCACATTTAACAGTGTGTATTGTAACCTTTAATAGGGTTGGCCTTTCACAGGACATCACTTCAGAAGAGTGAGAATTAGTAGCATGTTATTGGTGGTTTTTTCCAAATTGGGTTTCCATGTAAAATCCTTGTGTCAAATTGTGTGAATGTTCTTATGGTGTTTCATGTTTACATTTCTGCAAAGTTGTTTTGACCTAGGACAGTAACTTAGAAAGTTTAAATATTGTATGATCTAATGGATGCATGCATGATAAGGTCTTATGGATATGCATCTACTAAGCATTGAAAAGTTTTAATTGTACATTTGGACCTTGGATAACTGATTCACACCCCCCCCCCCCCAGTTATTCTAAAGAATTTCAATGAAGAAATTAGCCTATAGACAAGGCTATATAATCATGGCTGAACGACTCTGAGCAATGAGTGCACAAGGTTCTTCTGTTGGATCTATCAATGAGGTAAATAAGTTAATTGATTTTTATTTCAAATTGAATAATTTAAAAATTATTATATTTGATATTAATTTCCAAAAATATAAGTTTTTATATTTGATTTAAGTAAGGAAACAGTGATTGTATATTTGTTTAAAACTTTAAAGCGAATACATTTATATGTATTAAAATGAATGATTAACATTTCTTAGTATTTCTCTTGTATTTGTATGTATATATTGTTGATAAATACACTTAATATTTACATGGGATTACAACCTACCAATTCTAATACACCAATCGAGTACCATGGAGGCATCGATTCAAATGTGCATTGTAGTACGGAAGGTATATATTTTATATTCAATTTTTTATTTTTGAATTATTAATACAAGTAAAAAATTTAATTGAATTTGGTTTAGTTATACAAATTTAACTATTATGTGTTGGGATTAAGAAAACATCTTGTATTGCAGTTACAAGGAATGTAGAGATTGTTCCTGATGAGTGTGTTGAGGTTCAATCCATCAGGAAAGATGATGTGGTTGGACAAGGTAAAGAGCACTACAATGTTCTTTAAAGTCTTTAAAATCTCATTTTTTTTAAATTTAACCCTTTTATTTGTTATCGTAGAGAACCCACCTTTGCAAAGGACAGTAAGATCACATCCACAAGTGAGAAGAAATGTTGATGACAACATGGATATGCCTTTGTAAGAATATAGGCAAGGACAAAAAAAAAGAAAAAGACAAAAAAGAAATGACTCTCATTTATGTAACTTATTTGATAATGACTTATGTTAATGTCTAGATGTTTTAATTATGTTGTATTGAATGTTCATTTGAATTTTCTAATGAATCTTATGTTTTAATATTAATGTGAATGCTCTAATGAAATTTATGTGTTAATAAATTTTATCAAGTGATAATTCATAAATGTTACATTTTAATAATAGAATGAATGAATTTTAGATGTTAATAGGGAATTTAGATGTTGAGGGGGAAGGGGAGGAAATGAGCTTCCATCTTCACATGGTTGGCCTTAATTAGTAGATAATATTAAACTATTCTCGAAACCAAGTGAAGCTCAATATTAACATATGATTGCATGACAACTAACTGTGTCAATCTCTTGGTTTCAAGCAATGTAGAAGGAGACCATAGTTCAATATGAAATCTCAATTCATATGCATATGACATCAAGTGGAGCTGAAAAAAGTAATAGGTTTGCATTTTTGTTAGAGGTCTTTAATTAGGTTTGTACTTTTGCAGGTCTGGAACATTTTTTTGTTGTATTTCATCACACATATCCACACGAATATGAATATTCTAAAAGAAAAATAATTTTATTCTCTAAGAATTTTATATTTTCTAACATAATTAATAAAAATTAAAATAAATGATTGTTGACGAAATTGAATACAATACATCTACTCCTAATTTATATATCATCAAAGATCAACACAATCCTCACTATCATAATAAATACTACATTCGTATGATAAAACAAAACACTAAATAAAACTCATGTGAGTATTGAGTCTCTATTATAAATATCCAAAATAGTGAGCTCTTGAATCCCTAATCTGCTAAGAGGGTACATATACCAATAATAATATAAGTGCATTATTTCACAAATTTTAATGGGGCAACATAGTCAATGTAGTAGTTTTTAATCTCACCATCCTTGACATGTGTAACGTACAGATCACAAGAATATTGTTGAGCAACTAGACCCTTTTCACACTGCAAAGCCTCTCCCCATCAAATTCTATCAAATCATCCATGTCATTCACTATATAAGGACAATAAAGAGCACTGAAATTGACAATATAAATAATCTCCCTGAGTTTATGTATGACATAGAAAGGATTCTTCCTTAAATTCAAGGAGTCTTCTACTCTAATAAAAATTTATCTTCAAGATGAAGAGATGCTATGTAATTTTTAGGGATAGGAATTCAATTCATTATATTTCTTCTATGATGTTCATACTCTTCCTTTGCACAGACTTGGATTTTTATGGTGAGGATCTCTACATGATTAATTTTGGTTTTGGTTTCATTAACATTAATTCTAAGGTGAATATCTATAGATTTTAATGAATATGTGTTGGTTTGATTCAGTCAATTAAAGTTTCCAATCAAATATAGTTGATTTTTTGAAACATTTTTTTTTTTTTGTGTCATGAGTAGTCATAAATATAGAAATCAATATTTTACATTACATATCATCATTTATTATTAGATTGGGATAGTTGGAAAATAATATTGAATGACACATCCTAAATAACACATCATGTTGTTGAATAAGTGTTCAAGTTCATATGCAGCAATTATATAGCTTGTTCTTCGAATGAGCAGTCATATTTATTGGTACCATTCTTTCAGCTCTTGAGTATAGTTTTACAGTTTTAATTTATATCTTATCTAAATTAGAATTTGAACTAATCTAAAACTAATTAGACATTCTAATAATTCAAAAATGAGTCTGTATTGTTTTTTTAAACAAGATATCATCATTTCTCTATTAATATAGAAGATTACAACATTTTGAGTAATCAAGCATCCCAATTATAGGTTGCCTTTAGCTAAGTAACCACATATATAGTTATCCACTTTCTCAAGTTTATAAAGGAATTAAAGTTGGCCTTAATCGACTATATTATTTATTTCAAATCAAAAGACATTTTAAAACATTGAAGCCAACCAAGAGAAAGTATATCCTTTCTCTTCCAACATAGTTACTCATTCCAATAGTTATAATGAGTCTAAGGCCCAAGGATGGGATTCTTTTTTATTTTAGCCCAATTTTTAGATCTAATTTTATGGTAACTCTTACAAGGAGCATCTGTATGGTGGTAGAAATTATCCTAGAATAAATCTACCAAAGAATAAAAAGTAAATTTTAATAGACCATATCTATAAGAAAAATTTATTCATGTATGACATACATAATTTGATATGGGGATGGAAGAGAATTTGGAACCTTTTTCAATTTACCTTTCTTCCTCTTATGTATTAGAATTTATTTTTTCCTTCCTTAATTCCAAGACCCAACAACAAATGTTATGGTTTATTGATAGCCTTGAAGTTGTGGGTCACCATCATGGTCTTGGGTTTGATTCCCCCTCCAGGTTCAAATGGTGATAGTGGCTTGGGCCCAACTATTCTTCACCCATGGTAGACTAGTCTTGCCCTAAGTTTGCACCCAGAACTACTATCTCATCCACTCTCATAGCTAACTAGTTCTTATGTGTTCTTTTAGGTGCAGCAATAATAGGAGAGTCCATAGGTGTATGCTATGGAAGGTTGGGTGACAACTTACCATCTCCAAAGGAAGTGGAAGGCATGTACACCTCTAAAAAAATTGACAAAGTGAGAATAGATGATGTTGATCAGAAGACTCTCAATGCATTCCAAAACAAAGACATACAAATAATGATGGGAGTCCCAAATGAGGAGATCCCTAACATTGCATCAAGCCAAGCCACTGCAAGGCAGTGAGTTGCAAACAACATCCAACCCCAATACCCCAAAACCCTCATAAAATACATCACAGCGGGTAATGAGATAGTGCCTGATACACCCTACACAACCAACCTCTTCCCTGCCATGAAAAACATCTACAATGCACTCCAAGCCATCAACTTACACAACAAAATCAAGGTATCTACAACAATACCCATGTCTACCCATAACAATTCTTATCCTCCTTCTACAAGAATCTTCAGCCCTAAAATAACCTCAATCATGCACTCCATCTTGGACTTCCTTTCACAAACAAAGTCCCCCTTTATGGAATATGTGTACCCCTATTTTTCCTATGCCTCTGATCCCAAAGACATTCCTCTCCCTTATTCCCTCTTCCAAGATGAGACCCCCAATGAAGTGGGTTACCAGAATTTTCTTGATGCAAGTGTGGATGCTCTCATTTATGCCATGGAAGCCTTGGGTGCTAAAAGTGGTTGGCCTTTTTATGGGAATGCTAATCATGGTGCAAATGTAGCCAATGCAAAGATTTACAACAACAACTATATCAAGAAAAAAAATTTAATAATTTGAACAGTCATCGCAATTGCGATGGTCTATTCTAACAGCAAGTCATCCCTTGCACAACACATCTATCACAATAGTATTGTAATTATGTACAATGGAAAGATCCAATAGATAACCATCGCTTGTATAGCATTTTTGTCGCATATATATCACAATTGCGATGGTTGATTGAAAGTTTAAATCATCATAATTATGACAGTGTACTGTCGCAATTGCAATGTCGTAAACATGAACTCTTGTCCCTCCCTTCTACCAAGTTATGATAGTGTTAGCCATTGTCATCATGATGGATTCCCTTGATGTCAAAATTTTTGATAGCAAAGTTTGGTCATCTGATGGGAGCCAATTCATCGTTTTGTCGCTAGGGTGATAGGTAGATGTCACAATTACGATGGCTTGTCATCGCAAAATGGGTCCAAATGTAGTAGTGTGGGTTTTCAAAGATGGAACATTTCATTCCCTACAAGAAAACTAGTGATGTTGTTCATATAGAAACATTTTTTTCAGAGAAGTGGTGAAACTATATGGTCTTCCAAAGAGTATAGTTTCATATTGAGATACCAAGTATGTTGGGTACTTCTAGCATATAGTGTGGAAGAATTTGAAGAAAAATTTAAAGTTCATTTCATCACATTTTCCACATATTAATGGAAAGACAGAGGTGGTGGATATGAATTTGGGAAACATGTTGTGATGTTTGGTTGGAGATAAGCCAAAAGGATGGGATCTGATTTTATTGTAGGCAAAATTTGTATACAATAATTTTGTCAATAGGAGTACTAATTTATCACTATTTCAAATTATATATGGGAGCAGTCTTAGAAATGCTTCTGAATTGAGGAATTTAGATAAGGGAAAGATAAGTAGTGCTGAAGTAGAGGATTTTATAGAACATTTGAAGAACATCCATAAGGAGGTGAGGAAGCATATCACAAGAATGAATACATAGTACAAGGCTAATAAAAATAAGAAAAGTATGTATAAGGAATTTCAGCTTGGGGATGAAGTCATGGTTCATTTAAGAAAGGAGATATTTCCTATGGGTAACTATAATAACCTGAAAATGAAGAAGTTTGGACCATGCAAAATACAGAAAAAGCATGACTCTGAAAATGCCTATGAAGTAGAGTTTTCTTTTGAACTAAGTATTTCACCAATATTAACAATTTAGATTTGACAAATATTATGAAGGAGGTATTGAAGATGAGGTCACAGGAGTGAGAAGAGTATTCATGCAACTACTTTAGCTACAATGTAGATTGAGGATATACTAGATAGTTGTGTTGGCAGAAGTACAAGGAATGAAACATATGAAGAGTATCTCATCAAATGGAAAGTGAGACAAGTAGAAGATTCATCATGGCTAGCATGGGAGGAGGTTGATTGTCCTTGTTTTTTCCTGACAACCTGAGATGTAATAAGGTTACTTCTCAAATTATCTTAGGTGTCTGATACAAGAGCATCCTGAGTGTAAGAGAAATCTTACATCAACCAAAAAAATACTTCCTATTTGTTTCTTCAATAAGGGTTGTCCTGGTGTAGACTTGTTATTTATGTAGGCTTGTTTCTTATTTATTCAATCATACGAGCTTGGAATACCCTAATTTTAGAGGTGGAGGCTCATCTTCAAAATATCATCCTGTCAGTTGAGGTTCACATCCAAATCATGAGTGTTCATGAAGTTATTGTAGATTTTTGGTGTGTAATTTTGGTACAAAAAAACTTTAGGCTCAATTTTGAAGCCATTAGCGGCTCGATGGGCCCTAGAATGAAGGTTGAATAAAGATTTCATGAATTAGGCCCTATAGATCAAAATATGGGGGTTCCAAAATGGGGTTATAATATCAAATTGGGTCAACAGTTCACAAGTTAT